>JARQOD010000001.1:365715183-365781527 GCA_033576555.1 Oophaga sylvatica | reverse complement strand
TTTTTCTCGTATGTTCGGATGCAAATGGAGAACTTTGATGTATTGGTGGAACGAATTGGACACCTAATCAGAAGAAGTGACACATATTGCCACTTCTCCATTTCACCGGCTGAGTGTCTGATGGTGACTCTTTGGTAAGCCATATTTATTGGATCTGCTTGCTTGAGAGCACTCTTGTACTGGAATGTTGTTGCTGGTAGTTTGTAATAATTCTTTTTAGGTATCTCCAACTGTTTTAGCTGACTTATAACTGTTATGATATTGCTGTGATTTTCAACTCATTTGTCACCTTTTTTTTATTCACAGATTCCTTGCAACTGGAGAATCTCTTTCGTCACTCCATTTCCAGTTCAGACTTGGGATTTCCACCATATCAGGAATTGTGAAGCACACATGCCGTGTGTTGTGGGACTCTTTACTTGATGAATTTATACCACATCACACAACGGAGAGTTGGCAGGAAATTGCTGACAAGTTCCAAAAAATCTGTCAGTTTCCTAATTGTTTGGGTGCAGTGGATGGGAACCATATCCGCATTGTGAAACCTGCTGGATCTGGATCCGAATATTTTAATTACAAAAATATTTCTCCAATGTGCTCATGGCCATTGCTGATGCTGAATACAAATTTATAGAGGTTGATATTGGGGTCTATGGCCGCTCCAATGACTCACAAGTCTTCAAATTCTCAGCAATGGGGCGTCATCTCTATGGAAACACCTTACAATTCCCACCCCCTAGACCGCTGCCTGAAACATCAGACCCACCAATGCCTTTTGTTTGTGTAGGGGATGAAGCCTTCCAGCTATCAGAACACCTTTTGAAACTGTACTCCAGCAGTGGATTGACCCCAACAAAAAGAATATTTAATTACCACCTCACACGAGCACGAAGAATGATGGAGTGAGCTTTTGGTATTCTGACAGCCAAATGGCGTGTTCTATTGACCACTATCAACCTCAAGACTGAAACTGTCGACGAGATGATCAAAGCTTGTGTGGTCCTGCACAATTTTGTTATCTGCAAGGAACAGATTTCCATTGATGACCACTCTGAAGAAACCACCTTGCATGATTACCAGAACATTACCTATTAGAAGTTCTGTGGCAGTTTCCAGAATGAGGGACAAATTTGCAGAATACTTTAATTCACCTGAAGGAAGAATAGACTGGCAGGATGAGAGAGTTTGGAAAATTGCTCTGGGACCTTGTAACCAAAAGTCATGTACCTTCTATACCCACAGTATACCTTTTAAAACCAAAGTTGTGTACCTTGTTGTGTATTACCTACAGTAATTTACCTTTTACCCAAAGTTGTGTACATGGTTGTGTATTTTACCCCAATAATTTTACCTTTTGGCCAAAATTGTGTACCTGGTTGTGTATTACCCAAAGTATTTCACCTTTTAACCAAAGTTATGTACCTTGTTGTGGATTACCTAAATACTTTAGGTAATCCACAACAAGGTACACAACTTTGAGTAAAAGGTGAAATACTTTGGGTAATACACAACCAGGTACACAACTTTGGCCAAAAGGTAAAATTATTTTACCTTTTACCCAAAGTTATGTACCTGGTTGTGGATACCCAATCAATTTTACCTTATTTAACCACAGTATTTTACCTTTGTTTTAAACATATTTAACCTTAGAAATAAATGGCAGACAATAATTATAACCAACAAATTGTGATTTTATTTTCTGAATATTAATAATTTTTATTGGTAGAAATATTTTTTTAAGCAAAAATATATATATTTTTTTTTCAATGCAAAAAAATCAATCATAAATTGACATAGTGTGGGGTGGAGATAATGCTGGAGGGGCTGCCAGTTTGGGACACTTCGACATTGGGAGTGTGGAGAGAGGACTGGGGTGGTGGGGAAGGATCAGTAGGTAAAAGAGGTGAAGGGGTTGAAAAAGGAATAGAACGGGTGGACATGTGGGAGGCAGAAGAGGTGGTGGGTGGTGGAGAGCAGGGTTGGGCAGGGACTGGAGGTGCAGATGATGTGGTTGGGAAGTGGTACGGGGAAGGATGTTGGTACGGGGCAGGTTGCTGGTATGGGGCAGGTTGCTGGAACTGGGGAGATTGCTGGAACTGGGGAGGTTGCTGGTACTGGGGAGGTTGCTGGTACTGGGGAGGTTGCTGGTATTGAGTAGGAGAGGGACAGTGGCTGGAGGGGGAGCAGGGGTGGGAGGAACTACCGGGGTGGGTGGAGGAGCTTGGGAGGTAACCTACGCTAGAGCAACGTGGCACGAATGCATTACATGCATCTGCTGGTCAGGAGATAGCGTATCCCTGCACTCGACTACAGACCGGAAAAAGGTGTGGTTTGGAGTTCTACGGGCATCTGAATGCATGCTTTGCAGAAGTGTTTTGACCTCCAGAATGCTGTTGTTGTGCATATTAAATCCTGCGGCCATTTGCTCAGACAACACTTTAAGACAGTTCTGGAAGGATGCATTCAGATGCAAGAACTCGGGTGCATAGCTCTTTTCCTGACCCCTCTGCCGCTGCCGCCCAGTACCCACAGGTGTACTAGAGCTGGCAGCGGCAGAGGGGTGGAGTAAAGGAAAAGCTATATCCTCACCAGCAGATTCATGCAATGCAGTCGGCCACGATGCTCCAGCGCTGGTGGATGGGACAGAGAGATCAGATGTGAGGGAAGGCTGGGAAGGTGCAGATGGGCCGGGGCAGTCGAAGTGTCCCTCGGTAGCGGACTCCTGAGGGATCGCCCCAGAAGGGTCCAACTGTGCAGGCTCCCGAGTGCTGGTAACGGTGCTGTGAATAAAGAGAAAAAAATACAATTAATATATTGATATTGCATGGCCCTGGCTGAAACACAAAAATTTGTTAGACTTGTTAACATTTTTTTTATGGGGTGTGTAATATTTACCTTCTGGTCACCATTGTTGCCCGGAGGAACGACAGGGCGTGCGCATACTTGTACTTGCTCCTGCGTCCTCCAGATCCACTCGGGGCCCACATCTCTTTGTTGAACTCCTTCTTGAAGCGATCCCTTACAGACCGCCACCGCTTCACAATTCTCTCACCTGAAAAGAGAAAGCACAAATTGGTTAGTATACAACATCAGGATTTCCCAAACTCCAGTCCTCATGGCCCCCACGGGTCATGTTTTCAGGATTTCCATAGTGTTGCACAGATGAGAGAATCTCTGATGCCTTGATAATACTTCCACCATCTGCTCAATACAAAGGAAATCCTGAAAACATGACCCGTGGGGGCCACGAGGACTGGAGTTTGGGAAACACTGCTTAACATCCAGCAACATAACTGAACTGTGTATACTTACGCGCTTGAATCTGGGCCCAAGCATCGAGGTCCTCCCACTGGTCCACAAGTTGTGCACAGATTTCCTCCCAGAGCCAACAGGTCACAATGATATCAGAATGGCAGCGGTCCCCCATGTTCCACAGCGGCTCTCTTTCTCGTATCAGATCGATGAGGTCAATGTTTAGCCCCGCCTCCTCACCGTCCGAGACAGGAGCACGCTGTGAAGCCTGTTAAAAAAAAAAACACATTAGAATAAAAACAAAAAAAATAAAAAAATAAGAAGTAGATTACAAACAAAAATAAAAAAAATTAAAGAAAAAACAAACAAAAAATTTAAAAAAAATAAAGGATTTGAAAAAAAAATACTTATACGATGGAGATCGCCCTGTCGCTGATGCCGACGACCCTGGGAGGTGCTTTGAGGACCTCTGGAACGAGCACCAGATTCGGAAGACTATAATAAAAAATTTTTTTTTTTTACGTGCTTGGATGTAGGCATATGTGCTGTGTGCAGTGTGATATCTGCAATGATCTCTTTTTATGTGTTGTCTGCAGTGTGATGTCTGTACTAAATTGTTTTCTATGTGTTGTGTGTAGTGTGATGTTGTGTTTCTGCGATGGATGCAAGAAACTTACGAATTGCGAGCCCACTCCGGGTATCTCTCCACCCCTTCATTCTTCTTCTAGGAGCAACTCTTCAGCTTCAGATTCCTGTTATACAAAAAAATTTCGATTAATAGATTTAGATATATATACACATACACATTTAGGCCAGTTTCACACGTCCGTGTCTCCAGTACGTGTGGTGACAGTTTACACACGTACTAGAGACACGTACAGACATATACACATTATAATCTATGTGTCTATGCACATGTGCGTGTTTTCACACGGACCGTGTGTCCATGTGCCAAACACGTAGACATGTCCGTTTTGACACGGACACACGGACCGGAAAACGTCCCGCACAATTGCACACGGAGAACTGTTCAACTGTTAATATACCGCTCATTGTTCTCCTCTGCTCGCAAGCAGAGCAGGGGGAATTACAGCCGGCTTCAGCACCAGCTGCAGGGGGACAGCGGCTTACTGTAGCCGCTACTTCCACGGCGGCCGTCCGTGTGTCCATGTGGTACTGATGCGGCACACGGGTGACACACGGTTGCCACGCGTGTGGTACTGATGCGGCACATGGGTGGCACACGGTTGCCACACGTGTGCCGCACATAGTACACACACGGACACTGATATCTCCGGTACCGATGTTTCCGGTACCAGAAATATCAGGATGTGTGAAACCGGCCTTACAGAGGGGCATAGAAGAGCACTTGTGACCATCAAAATAATACACAGGGCATCATTACTTTCTAGGGGTAAAATCTGGTCACAATTTTCTAGGGAACTTGCACAGGGCATTGAGATTTTCTAGGGGGCCATTAACATCTAGATGGCGCGAATATGGGTGGACACAAAAAAAAGCACTGCTATCGTGCCAAATAGCAGATGCACTAGGACGACATACTCAGAGATGGCATATCAGAGATGGATTGTCAAATACCTAAATTTTTTTTACCTCTAAGAGCTGACGATGCGAGGGAGGGCTCCCAGAAGAAGAAGACATGTCTGCTGCTGCTGGGCGGCGTCTGCTGCTGCTGGGCGGCGTCAGCTGCTGCTGGGCGGCTTGTGCTTCTGCTGGCGATGTCTGCTGCTGCTGGTGGCGTCTCCTGTTGCTGGGCAGTGTCTCCTGCTGCTGGCGGCGTCTGTTGCTGGGTGGCGTCTGCTGCTGCTGGCGGTTCTGCTGCTGGCGGCGTCTGCTGCTGCTGGGCGGCATCTGCTGCTGCTGGCGGCATCTGCTGCTGGGCGGCGTCTGATGCTGGGCGTCGTCTGCTGCTGCTGGCGGCGTCTGCTGCTGGGCAACGTCTGCTGCTGCTGGCGGCGTTTGCTGCTGGGCGGCTGAAGGCTGCTACCTTGATGTCCTTGAAGCTCCTCTCTGGCTGGCTGCATGGTTATAGCTGAGGGCCCCACTGGCAAGGTTTATATATGTTTCCTGGGGGCTGGGCAACTTCTGAACATGCTCAGACGTAATAACCGGATCCGGCCACCGGATCCTTCTTTTTCCGAATCCGGCGCATTGCGGCGTCCATAAGCTTCCATTGTAGCAAAATGCCTGAAGCGCCAGATCCGGCGTTTCCGGCTTTTTCTCCGGAGACAAAAAACGTTACTGTGGCCATTTTTTTCAGACGCCGGAATGCAAAGTTTCGCCAGATCTGGCAAAAAACGGAAGAACCGCAAGGCCATGCGGCGCGATCTGGCGCTAATACAAGTCAATGAGAAAAAAACGGATCCGGCGTTAGATTTTGCCGGTTCCGGTTTTTCAAAAAATAGCGCCTGATGCCAAAAAGCGGATGTGTGAAAGTAGCCTAAGAGAAATAAAGAAATTTCTTCTCTCTTAGGCCTCTTTCACACATCCGTTTTGCGCCTGACGGCGCGATCCGGCCTTTTTTGCCGGATCTGGTGTCTGGTCTCATTCCGGCGTCTGGAAAAAAACGGCAACTGTAATGGATCCGGCGCTTCCGGCTTTTGGTTACAATGAAACTCTATGAGCGCCGGAATGCGCCGGATCCGGCAAAAGCCGGATCCAGTGTCTGGATCCGTTTTTTTTTTATTTTTAGCCCAGCCCACAGCAAACATGTATAAAGCATGTCAGTGGGACACTCAGCCATTAGCATGCAGCCAGCCAGGAGCAGAGGAGCCAGGCAAAGACCACCACCACCACCAACAGCACCAGCAGCAGAAATGGAGCGATAGGACAGCTCATCCGACAGCAGACAGTAAATATCACATCCACCATTCCCCAAAAATTTAACCAATTTTTTCTTTTTCAGCCAGGGCTATGGAATATCCATATGTTCACTGGCTGTTTTTGTTTCCACAGCAGAGGACGCCGAACCCAGGCAGCATCCATGGAGTAGCATCACTCCCGGGAGAGGTCATTCAACAGCAGACAGTAAATATCACATCCTCCATTCCCAGAAAATTTAACCAATTTTTTCTTTTTCAGCCAGGGCTATGGAATATACATATATTCACTGTCCATTTTTGTTTCCACAGCAGAAGACGCCGAACCCAGGCAGCAGCCATGGAGCAGCATCACTCCCGGGAGAGGTCATCCGACAGCAGATGGTAAATATCACATCCTCCATTCCCAAAAAATGTAACCAATTTTTTCTTTTTCAGCCAGGGCTATGGAATATACATATATTCACCGGCCCTTTTTGTCTCTTTATTCCACAGCAGAGAACGCCAAACCCAGGCAGCGGCAGCAGTGTTAGCAGCAGCAGCAGCAGAAGCAGCAGCAGAGCAGAAACAGCAGCAGCAGCAGCTCCACCACCAGCAGAACTGGAGTCCAGGGAGCTGCAGCGTCACGATGACACATCTTCTTCTGGGAGCCCTCCCTCTCATCGTCAGCATTTGGCGGTAAAAAATTTTATATATTTTTTTTCACAATCCATCTGTGGGATATATGTATTCATTGTCCTTTTTAATAACAGGAATCGCAAGCTGAAGAGGAGCTCCCAGAAAAAGAAGGACGGGGTGGACAGATACCCGGAGTGGGCTCACAATTCGTAAGTATCCTGCATCAATCGCAGAAACACAACATCACACTACACACAACACATAGAAAACCATTTAGTACATACATCACACAGCACCCAACACATACTGTATGCCTACATCCCAATTTTTTATTTTTTATTTTAGCTTCCCGAATCTGGTGCTCATCAAAGAGGTCCTCACAGTGCCTCCCAGAGTTGTCGGCGTGAGAGACGCGGCGGTCACCATCGTGTCAGTATATAATTTTTTTTTTAAATTTATTTATTTTTTAAACCTTGTAGTGTGGAGGCTAATGTTTTTTTTTCTCATTTTCTTTAACAGGCTTCACAGCGTGCTCCCGACTCGGATGGTGAGGAGGAGGGGATAGATATGGACCTCCTCATCGATCTGGTCCGAGAAAGGGAGCCGCTGTGGAACATGGGGGACCGCCGCCATGCTGATCTCATCATCACCCGTCGGCTCTGGGAGGAAGTCACTTCGATAATGGTGGACCGCTGGGAGGACCTCGATGTTTGGACCCAGACTGGACACCGTAAGTATATACAGTTCAGGTTGCTGGATGTAAAGCAGTGTTTCCCAAACTCCAGTTCTTGTGGCCCACACGGGCCAGGTTTTCAGGATTTCCTTTTGTGCAGCACTATGGAAATCCTGAAAACATGACCCGTGTGGGCCATGAGGACTGTGGTTTGGGAAACACTGATGTTGTATACTAACCATGAGAGAAAGGGGGATAAATCACCGCGCTAAATGAAGGTACTCACTTGAAATGTTGGTGATATCGTGGATAATGGTTCCAGCCGTTGTAGAATAGGCAAGGAATAATAAATTCCCCTACCAGAAGGATGTATATATCTGCAGGAAATGATAGCGTTTTAGGAACAGTATACAAGTAGAGGTGTATTCCCTTAGACCAGTATATACAGGATCAGTACCTTTCTTCCTAAATGGTGCTGGAGCAGATAGTACCCAATTTGATGAAGGGGTTAAGTTGTCTGTCAGGAATGGATCTGCTGGTGTTGCAGTATGCGGAGCTTTAATAAAGGGTTTTATTAAGTTATAAATACTTGTACATACTTCAAATATATATGTGTGTTAAAGGGCTGACTCAGTATGTATCATACACTAACAAATAATATTAGTGGCCCCACAGGGTGTATTATACTCACTGTTATGTAGAGCACCAAAGAATGGAGGGAGAGGTATCTTAGTATTTGGATACCTGGAGATCCTAGAGGCTCTGCACCGCTGTAGAGGGATCTGTTAGATTTGATGTTTAGTGCAGGGAAGCCAACAAGCGATGACTGCACTGGTTATAGTTGGATGTGGACAATGCTGCCGCTGGGGGATGAGCGCTGAGCTGCTGAGCCCTGCAGCTGCAAGGAATCACTGGACCGCAGCGTGCCCCGGCCGGAGGCGACGCTAGGAATCTCAGTGATAGAAGGGGGGTGTAACTACAGTGACGTCACTGTGGAGCACTGTGAGGCTTGGACGGGTGCACACGTGGGACACTAGCCAACGCGTTTCGAGGGACGCTATCCATTCTTTGGTGCTCTACATAACAGTGAGTATAATACACCCTGTGGGGCCACTAATATTATTTGTTAGTGTATGATACATACTGAGTCAGCCCTTTAACACACATATATATTTGAAGTATGTACAAGTATTTAGAACTTAATAAAACCCTTTATTAAAGCTCCACATACTGCAACACCAGCAGATCCATTTCCTGACAGACAACTTAACCCCTTCATCAAATTGGGTACTATCTGCTCCAGCACCATTTAGGAAGAAAGGTACTAATCCTATATATACTGGTCTAAGGGAATACACCTCTACTTGTATACTGTTCCTAAAACGCTATCATTTCCTGCAGATATATACAGCCTTCTGGTAGGGGAATTTATTATTCCTTGCCTATTCTACAACGGCTGGAACCATTATCCACGATATCACCAACATTTCAAGTGAGTACCTTCATTTAGCGCGGTGATTTATCCCCCTTTCTCTCAATTTTAGACGTGACAGGTGTGCACAGTACCTGTCTAACATCACCAGCAGCTTTTTTAGTGGTCTTACATCAGGTTCAAGCACATATACTCTGTCCTAATTAGTGAGCGCCAGTGTCTATACATATATATATATTCATGTATACTAACCAATTTGTGCTTTCTCGTTTCAGGGGAGAGAATTGTGAAGCGGTGGCGGTCTGTGAGGGATCGCTTCAAGAAGGAGTTCAACAAGGAGATGCGGGCCCCGAGTGGATCTGCAGGACGCCGGAGCAAATATAAATACACAAGAGCCCTGGCGTTCCTGCAGGCAACAATGGTCACCAGAAGGTAAATATTAAAAGAAAATGTTAACATGTCTAACTACATTTTTTATTTCAGCCAGGGCCATTCCATATCACTATATTAATTGTATTTTTTTCTCTTTATTCCACAGCACGGTGACCAGCACTCGGGAGCAAGCAGCGTTGGACCCTTCTGGGGCAATCCCTCAGGAGACCGACACCGAGGGACACTTTGACCGCCCCGGTACATCTGGACCTTCCCAACCTTCCCTCACATCCGATCCCGCAGTCCCATTCACCATCACTGGAGCATCATGGCCGCCTGCATTACATGAATCTGCTGGTGAGGAGATAGATACCTTCTGCCACTGCCACCTCTAGTACACCTGTGGCTACTGGGCGGCTGCGGCAGAGGGGTCAGGAAAGCAGCTATGCGCCCGAGTTCTTGCATCTGAATGCATCTTTCCAGAGCTGTCTAAAAGTCATATCTGAACAAATTGCCGCAGGCATGAATCAGATAAGCACCAACATTTTGGAGGTGAAGACACTTCTGCAAACCATGTATATGAGTCGCCCGCCAGGGCCTGTGGGGTACTCGGCACTGAGCCTGTTCACTTCTATGGGGGATGTCACGGCGACACAGCTTGGTCCGTGGCCCTGGGCGCTCACTGAAAAGGGGGATATTTACAGGGGATTAAAGGTTTGTAATATGTTCGTGACGCCACCTGTGGTACCTGGTCAGGGTGACCAGCGCTGCTATGCAGATCCGCTGAAGGGTTGGTGTTGGGCAGCAAGGTGTTAAGCCTTCCACAGGCAAGGCTGGGATCCTTCAGGGTAAACGGAGTGTAGGGGTGCAGGATGGAGAAGGGGAGTTCAGCAGCAGGGGTAATAAGGTAGACACACACAAAAGTCTCTTTCTGTACCTTTACTGATGGAATGGCAGGCACATCCCGGGGTGCTGGCAGGGTGAAGGATGCACGTCCAGTTCTTCCCACTGAGTAGGTGTAGGGCCTCCTTCTATAATGTGAGTCTCTGACCTGTATGAAACAAGGCCTAACTCTGTCTTCAACTTTACACGCCTGGCTGACTTTGTGGTAGGGCCTTCTCTTGGATAGAACAGTGTCTCTGTTTGCAGGGCCCTGCTAGACTCCGTCGTCCTGACCCCGGTTACGTATCAACACTCGTGGGCCCCTGCGACCTGTAGTCCCGCAGGGTCTCCGGTATCTCCTACTAGTCGCGTAGATTCTAGCAAGCTCGGACCCGGTGTCCGGTTATTCAGAGTAGAGGTAAGCTATCAAAGCTATTTCCACTTCTGTCACTCTCTTCTTCTCTTCCACTCGCCTTTCGTCCTACTCGACCCTCACATAAGCACACTAGCAGATGGTGGACTGCTTCTTCTCCTTTCTTCACCACTCTCAAAGCGTCGGCACGCTTGCTCACTGAACTGCACTCGGTTGACTCAATTCTGACTAGGCTGGAGTGGTTATCTTTCCACTTGTACTAGCCTCCACACGTTGAACTAAGCTTAGAGCTGCAGATTTCAGGTTCTTTCAACAACTGTTCTCTCTCTCTCTCTTCTTACCTCCAAGCTCTGCCTGGAACGGCTATCAGTCTTCTCCGTCTGTCCTGCATCTGGCTTTGCAGACTAACTGATCTGTGCTTGCTCCTAGAGCTCACTCTCTACTTGCTTCTCTCCAGAGAACTAACAACTCTTTTCTCGTTCTCGTACTGATCTACTCTCCACGTAGACTCAGACTAGACTGCTCTCTCTGAGGTGACTACTGACTGCAGCCCTCAGACTAACTAGCTTCCTGTGGCTTCACCATCCTTATATACTCTAAAAAGGCTCCCTCTGGTGGCTCTAGGGATTGGTGAAGATGTGTGTATGCATATTGGGTCCTCTAGTGGTCATTACCTTCAGTGCATCCCTCTGGGAAATGAGATTCCAAGCGCAGCTGGGCTCTACACATTCAGAAGCAAGAACTTCTCCAAATCACAGCTTTTTCACGTCTGTAGCCGAGCGCATGGATACGCTATCTACTGACTGGCAGATGTATGTAATGCATTCTTGCCACGCTGCTCTAGTGCAGGCTACCTCCCAACCTCCTCCACCCACCCCAGTCGTTCATCCACCTGCCCCCCCTCCAGCCAATGTCCCTCCTCCCCCTCCTATTCAATACCAGCCACCTCCCACTTCCAGCAATCTACCCAGTTCCAGCCACCTCCCCAATTCCAGTCACCTCCCCAGTACCAGTAACCTCCCCAGTACCAGCAACCTGCCCCGTACCACACTCCTGCCTCGTACCACACTCCTGCCTCGTACCAACCTCCTTCCCGTTCCAATTCCCAACCATATCACCTGCTCCTCCAGTCCCTGCCCCACCCTCCTCTCTACCACCCATCACCTGTTCTGTCTCCAACTTGTCCTCCCATTCTCTTACTCTTTCCACCCTTTCACCTCTTACTGTTGCTTCCCCACCACCATCCCAGTCCTCTCTCCACAATCCAATGTCGACGTGTCCCGCAGCCCCTCCAGCAGTATTTCCACCCCACACTATACTCAGTTGTAATTATTTTTTTTAAAAAAAATTAAGACTTTTTCTAAACAAGAAATTTTATTACAAAATCAAAAATTTACAAACATTATATTAAAAAAAATATTTTTTAATAAAAGTTACATTGGTTTATTCAAATTGTTGTCTGTCATTTATTTATAAGATGTAAAGTAAAAAATGTTGTGAAACAGGTAAAAATTTTTGGGTACACAAAAACACCAACATAACTTTGGGTAAAAGGTACATAAATTTAACCTTTTTGCCAAAGTTGTGTCCCGGGTTGTGCAGTATCCAAAGTATTTCACCTTTTTCCCAAACTTGTGTACATTGTTAGGTTATCCCCAACAAGGTACACAATTTTGAAAAAAGGTGAAATACTTTGGGTAAAAAAAAACAACCAGGGACACAACTGTGGCCAAAAGGTTAAATACAGTAGAAAACCCACAAGAAGGTAGACAAGTTTGCTTTTAAAAGGTTTATTGTGGGTACAGAAGGTACATGAGTTTTAACATAACAAAGCAATTTATCACACTCTGTCATCCTGCCAGTCTAGTCTACCTTCAGGTGACATAAAGTATTGGGCAAAATTGTCCCTCATTCGTGAAACCGCCAGTGTACTTCGATTGGTTATGTTGTTGTAGTCTTGCAAGGTGGTATCTTCATAGTAGTCCTCAATAGAAATCTGTTCCTTGCTGAGAACAAAATTGTGTAGGACCACGCACGCTTTTATAACCTCATCCACAGTCTCTGTCTTTAGGTTTATTGCAGTCAATAGGACACGCCATTTGGCTGTCATAATCCCAAACGCGCACTCCACCATCCGTCTGGCTCTTGTGAGGCGGTAATTGAAAATCCATTTGGTTTGTGTCAATCCTCTGCTACTGTAAGGTTTCAAGAGGTGTTCCGACAGCTGAAAGGCTTCATCACCTACACATACAAAAGGCATAGGTGGCCCAGAGGTTTGAGGCAGCGGCCTAGGGGGTGGGAACTGAAAAGTGTTTCCGTACAGTCTCTGACCCATAGCAGACAGTTTGAACACTTGGGAGTCATTGGACCGTCCATAAGCCCCAATGTCCACAGCAATGAATTTGTGCTCCGCATCAGCAATAGCCATGACAACGACTGAAAAATATTTTTTATAATTGAAGAACTCCGATCCGGTTCCTGCAGGCTTTAGAATGCGGATGTGTTTGCCATCAACAGCGCCCAGGCAATTGGGAAACTGGCAGATCTGGAGAAACTGGTCCGCTATTTCAATCCACCGGTCTGTAGTTGGCTCTGGAACAAATTCTCCAACCAAAGAGTCCCACAGAGCACGACAAGTGTACTTGATGATGCCTGATAGCGTAGAAATTCCAGCCGATACTGGAAATGGAGCGATGACAGCGTTTCTCCTGTTGCCAGGAATCTGTAAAAAACAACAACAAAAAAAAATTACTTCAAAATCACAGCATTACATACCAGAACTCAGCTATAATAATTGGAGATACTATAAAAAAAAAAGGTTAAAAACTACCAGCAACAACATTCCAGTTACAAGTGTGCTCAAGCGAGCAGATCCAATACATATAGCTTACCTTATAGTGACCATGAGACGCTCCGCCGGAGAAATTGAGAAGCGACAATAGGTGTCGGATCTTCAGATTTGTTCTCCAATACGCTCCACCAAAAAATCAAAATTTTCTTTCTTCATCCGAAGGTATGCAAAAAATTTCTCAGGATTTTCTCTCAGCTCCATGCACAATGTTGAATACACACCACGAGTTTGTCTCAGGGCTGTGATGGGGTGGATCCACATACGGCGGCGTCGGTGGCGCTGACACATAATGCGCTGACGTCTCGCTCTCTCCTTCTCCAGAACTATCACCTTCAAGCGATTAGCCTCCACTGTAAAATCCACCAGATTCTTCAATATATTTCCAATAACAACATCCATCTTCTCTCCAACCTGTACTTGCTCCTATACAACCTGTCAAAGATGGGCTGTAGAAACAGTGTATATATAGGATTACAGTAGCCAATCACGTTTTAGGAGCGTTTTTAAAAAACCGGATCCGTCGTAATCCGGCGAAAAACAGATAAAATACCGGATGAAATGGATGGGACGGATCGGGTTTTTGGTCGGATGCACGAGACGGATCTGGCGAAAAACCGGATCCATCTCATCCGGTTTTACATACTATTTGCCAGAAGGCGCCGGAAGGCGCCAGAAGGCGCAAAACGGATGTGTGAAAGAGGCCTTACACCAAATCAGCACAATGGAAAGGATTCACAAGAAGGGGAAATCCGATTGTGTCCTTGCAGACTTGTCTGCCCTGCGCTGTAAACTCAAGGATTTACTCAATCTGAATTCAGCCAAAATGTTTACCCGCTGTAAACAAAAAAATTATTTGCATGGCAATAAAAGTAGCAAATTTACATCCATACTGCTCAAGAAACAAAAAGAAAAATATTTTATTAAACATATCTGTATGGATAGTGATGCCAGGGTGAGCGAGTCGAAGGATATAGCTGAAGCTTTTCAGAGTTGTTACCACTCCTTATATAATCTGGACTCACCCACCTCAATGAAAGACCCTACTAAATCTACACAGAATATTAACAATTTCCTTGCCTCGCTTTCTGTGCCTGAGATTGTTCCCTTGGGTCAGGCCATACTTCTGAAAGATGTTATGGCTCAGGAGGTGAAAGATACGTTGGCTAAAATTCCTAATGGAAAGTCCCTAGGCCCAGACGGCTTTCCAATAATTTACTATAAAAAATTTGCAGATATTCTAGTACCTCGTCTGGTGGAGGTGTTCAATTCATTTTTGCTGGGTAAGAGCCCCCCCCCAACAAACTTTGGAAGCATATATTACAATTAGCCGTAAGGAGGGGAGAGATGGTTCCCTGTGTAGTAGTTACCGTTCCATATCGCTGCTTAATGCAGATATTAAATTATGGGAAAAAATTTTGGCTGCTAGAATAAATCTAGTATTGACGGATCTAGTCCACCCTGACCAGGCTGGGTTTATACAAGCTAGAGAGGGCAGAATAACTCCACTAGAGCTCTGCAGGCCGTCTCATACGCGAAGCACTCACGTCAGGCCCTCGCTATGCTCTCCACTGATGCAGAGAAGGCATTGACTGTATCAGTTGGCATTATAAGACATGTGTATTGCAGAAATTTGCCTTCCCTGCACCCTTTATTGACGTCACTGTATGCTCACCCTACGGCCAGAATCAGGGTGAATGGAATCCTATCGGAGCCCTTTAAGATCTGTAACGGTACCAGGCAGGGTTGCCCTCTCTCCCCTTCCTTATTTGTATTGGTTATGGAGACTTTAATACAATCCATTAGGCAAAATAGGAATATTAAGGGAATCAAAATTAACCAACTGGAGGTGAAGGCGGCCGCTTTTGCGGATGACCTCTTGCTGTTGCTCTCCAACCCGAGGCCTAGAGATTTTTTCTTTATTTGGAGAATTATCCAATTTTAAAATAAATCTTGATAAGTCCGAAGCCCTTGACATTTCACCTGACATGGAGTACATTCGCACACTGAGAAACTCAACCCCTTTTAAATGGCCTAATGGGAAAATTAAATACCTGGGGATTTATATCACAGATGATCCACATTCCCTCTTCCAACATAATTTGTCCCCCTGTTGGGGAAAGTCAGGAATCTTCTTAATTCCTATGACTTTCAATTTTTCTCCTGGTTAGGTAGGGTTTAATATAGTCAAATCATATATTCTCCCCAAAATCTTTTTTTGTAATGAATATGGTCCCAATCTCTCTACCAAAATCCTTCTTTAAAGCCCTAAACCAAATCTTTGCAAAGTTTGTTTGGAAATTTAAAAAAGCCCGACAACCTTTTAAGACCCTAATCCTTCCAAAACAGGCTGGTGGGTTGGGCCTCCCTGATTTATTTTCCTACTATCAGGCTATACATCTGGCCAGATGGATTAGACTCACTCATCTGGCAGATCAAGGTACGCAAGCACACATTGACATGCAACTTCTAGGTCAAGAAGCAAAAAAATTGCTTTGGACAGCTTACCTCATCTCGAAAATTAGCTTAGCCTAGATTCTCTCAACGTCTATTTTAAAAACGTTTAGACGCTTATTGATTGCATCTCCCGCAGGCCTCAGGTACACCCGCAGGCCCCGAATCCCCGCCACGCCTGCGGTGATCAAGCTCCTCCCAGACAATTAACTGGGAGTGCAGGGAGATCCGCGGTGTAATCCCGCGAGGCACGGGGAGAGGTGAGTAAGACACTCACCCGATGTTTTCAGTCCAGTGACAGGAGGGAAACGGCCGCCGACACGAGGAGGTGGCGGGCGGGAAGCACCTCAGGCAGGCCTCTGTCCAGTTTTCAGGTCTCAGCCCTCCTCTGCGTCCATGGAACCAGCAGCGCATCTGTAGCGGCTCCCCGGAACTCCCTGCGAGCAGGGCAACCCGCCGCTGCGGCCCTTAGAGTACGGGCGTTGACCCTGTGATGGAAAGGAAGCGGCCGGAGGATCAGGAAGATGGCGGGCGGGAAGCATTTCAGGCAGGCCCAAGGCCAGCCCGCAGGCCCCGAAACTCTCCTGTGCCTGATATGTCAGAGCGCTTCTGAAATGGGAAGGTGCTGACTCCGGTGGCTCCCCCAGATGCATGCTGCTTTATAGAGGTGTGGATGGCCTACAAAAATCGTGAAATTTAGACAATTACAGTGGGGTTGAGAGGAGCTCAGTGAAAATGAAAAAATTTGGGGCTAAAACAGCATTATTATTTTTTTTCATTTTTACAGATCAACGTTGTAAAATTCTGTGAAGCACCTGGGGGTTCAAGGTGCTCACCACACATCTAGATAAATTCCTTGAAGGTTCTAGTTTCCAAAATGGAGTCACTTGTGGAGGTTTTCCACTGTTTAGGCACATCAGGAGCTCTCCAAATGTGACATGGTGTCTGCTAATTGTTCCAGCAAATTTTGCATTCAAAAAGTCAAGTTTACCTTCCGATCACTGCCGTCCAATGAAACAGTGGTTTTCCCTCACAGGCGCTCCTTCCCTGCCGTGCGCCCAGACAGTAGTTTTTCCCCAGATATGAGCAAACAACAAATTGTTTGGCGAAGGTTTTCCAGTTACCTTTGTGAAAATGCAAAATTTGGGGCTAAAAGAACATTTTTATGGGGACAATGTGATTTTTTATTTTCACGGCTCTACGTTATTAACTTCTGTGAAGTACCTGGGGGTTCAAGTTGCTCACCACACATCTAGATAAGTTCCCTGAGGGTTCTGATTTCCAAAATGTTGTCACTTGTGGATGGTTTCCTCTGTTTAGGCACATTAGGTGCTCTCCAAACCTGACATGGGGTCCCCTAATTATTCTAGCAAATTTTGCATTCAAAAGTCAAGTTTACCTTCCGATCACTGCCGTCCAATGAAACAGTGGTTTTCCCTCACATATCAGCATGCACAGGAGAAATTGCATAAGACATTTTGGGGTCATTTTTTCCTCTTACTCTTGCAAAAATAAAAAAATTTTGGGTCTAAAGTAAAATATTTGTGTAAAAAAAGTTAAATGCTATTTTTTTCCTTCCACATTCCATTCATTCCTGTGAAGCACCTGGGGGTACATAAATGTCCTGAATGTGGTTTTGTGGTTTTGAGCACCTTCAGGAGTGCATTTTTTTATGCTTTCACTTTTGGGTATTTTCTGTCATGTAGGCCCATCAAAGTCACTTCAAATGTAATGTGGTCCCTAAAAAAATGGTTTTAACCCTTATAACTTTCTAAAAAAAAAACTATGTTTAAAAATTTTTTGCTGATGTAAAGTGGACATGTGGGAAATGTTATTTATTAACTATTTTGTGTGACATGACTCTCTGATTTAATGGCATAAAAATTAACTTTTGAAAATTGCAAAATTTTAAAAATTTCCCATTTTTTTACACAAATAAATGCAAGTCATAACAAAGAAATTTTACCACTAACATGAAGTACAATATGTCACGAAAAAGCAGTCTCCGAATCAGTGGGATCCATTGAAGTGTTCCAGAGTTATTACCACATAAAGTAACACTTGTCAGATTTGCAAAGTTTTGGCTGGTTATGAAGGTGAAAACAGCCTTGAGGGGTGGGTAAAGAGGTTGTCCAACCCAAAAATCCAAATGTTTTTTTAACTAATCTGTACTTTATTTTAATATACAACACCCTTATCCATTTTGTTTTTGTTTCTCCCTTTCATTCTTCCTGAATTTCACTTCATTCCCTGCACCCAGTTTGTTTACATCTGGCTCAACCCCCTGCCTTAGTGTCCAGCACTGCCCTCTGCACACTCATTGGCTGTTAGTATCTTCCCTAGCACTGACCTCTGTCATTCATTCCAGCATTGAAAGTGTTAGGGTATGTGCACACTTTGCGGATTTAGATGCGTTTCCGCAGCGTTTTTGGACGCGCAGATTCGCATCAAATCGGCAGTTTAGTGCACGGCCAATATAAGTATATGGAAATGGAGATTTGTTGTGCACATGCTGCGGAACAAAAAAACACGCGGATTACCAGAGTTTTATTTTCCACAGCATGTCACTTCATTGTGCGGATCTGCAGCATTTCTGCACTCATTGACTTGCATTGAGTCGGGCACATCCGCAGCAAAACCGCAGGTCTAAAAAGATTTGCGGTTTTGCTGCGGATGAAACGCTGCAGATCGGGAGGAGGGAAGTGTGTGGGCGGTGACTGTGTGTGTGTATAGTGTGTGACTACCACTACCACTCCTCCATAAGAAGAAGCCAATGCGAAACGCACATCAGGGCGTCTCCCTGCAAACCAGGTTATGTATACCCATTATATTTAACTTTGGTAGCATGTTTGCACCTTAACCATTTATTATATCTGAGCATAGTTTGTCTCTCCTTTACTAATATATTTGATAGTTGTAATACTTAGAAGCATGTTTGCACTTTGAACAGTATATATTTTTCTTTAACACTATTGGATTCACCTTATGTCTAATTTTTGCTAAGGAATATTATTAATGAGCACTAAGAAAAATATTTAGACTTGAGAGTCCTCAGTGGTTGATACCTTTTAATGGCTAACTGAAAAGATGGTAACAAATTGCAAGCTTTCGAGACTACTCAGGTCTCTTCATCAGGCATAGACTAATACAACATCTGAAGAATCACATATTTATACACAAAATAGCACAGAAAAAATGCTATAGGTAGGACAAGTGACATGAAGCAGAACTGTCATTATGGCAGAGGGATTAACATAAATATGACTAGTTCATAGATAAGGAGTGAAGGTTTTATTACCCTCTGATTGGGGTCTGGTATTGTGTTGTGATGACCCTAAAAGGTCAGGGAGGTCATCACAACACAATACCAGACCCCAATCAGAGGGTAATAAAACCTTCACTCCTTATCTATGAACTAGTCATATTTATGTTAATCCCTCTGCCATAATGACAGTTCTGCTTCATGTCACTTGTCCTACCTATAGCATTTTTTCTGTGCTATTTTGTGTATAAATATGTGATTCTTCAGATGTTGTATTAGTCTATGCCTGATGAAGAGACCTGAGTAGTCTCGAAAGCTTGCAATTTGTTACCATCTTTTCAGTTAGCCATTAAAAGGTATCAACCACTGAGGACTCTCAAGTCTAAATATTTTTCTATCTACTGGCTAACAGGGTACGAAGATACACATCTTTCCTATAATGAGCACTAAGCACTTTACTGCCATCTGGTGGAGATATAAAGCAAACTAACATATATGTAAAAAATCTGTGTGAGGGGCTATTTATTTCTATACACTTCTTTTTATTAGGTTATAAGCTATAATGATACTAATATAGAGCTGTACTTTTAAAAATCCCCTTTTTTTAGAGGATTATATAAGCATTTTTGCATTGTTATCGTGATGTCAAATATTTCATGCTCATTCATCCCTAAATAGGGCTGGTATATAATTTATGTTATTTTTGCAAACTTTGAATATTGAGCTTTAAACTTTTTTGTAAACCTGCACAGTCATGGCCAAAAGTTTTGAGAATGACACAAATATTATATTTTCACATGATCTGCTGCCCTCTGGTTTTTATGTGTGTTTGACAGATGTTTTTATCACAGACAGAAATATAATTGCAAACATGTGAGTAACAAAAGCTTATATTGACAGTTAGAATGAGTTAATGCAGCAAGTCAATATTTGCAGTGTTGACCCTTCTTCAGGACCTCTGCAATTCTCCCTGGCATGCTCTCAATCAACTTCTGGACCAAATCCTGACTGATAGCAGTCCATTCTTGCACAATCAATGCTTTCATTTTGTCAGAATTTTTAGGTTTTTGTTTGTCCACCCGTCTCTTGATGATTGACCACAAGTTCTCAATGGGATTAAGATCTGGGGCGTTTCCAGGCCATGGACCCAAAATCTCTATGTTTTGTTCCCTGAGCCATTTAGTTATCACCTTTGCTTTATGGCAAAGTGCTCCATCATGCTGGAAAAGGCATTGTTGATTGCCAAACTGCTCTTGGAGGATTGGGAGACGTTGCTCTTGGAGGACATTCTGGTACCATTCTTTATTCATGGCTGTGTTTTTAGGCAAGACTGTGAGAGAGCCGATTCCCTTGGATGAGAAGCAACCCCACACATGAATGGTTTCAGGATGCTTAACAGTTGGCATGAGACAAGACTGGTGGTAGCGCTCACTGTTATGTTTCGGTAGCTGAGGAGTGCAGGCAAAAAAGGCAATACACCAGAGCAGTTGGAATCTATGAGATTGCAGTACCCTGACTAACCACAACAACTAGAGGCAGCCGTGGAGCGTTCCTACGTTGGTCCTAGACGCCTCGTCACAGCCTGAGAAACTAACTACACCTAAAGATAGATATAGGAAAGCTATCTGCCCCGGAGCAGAACCCCAAAGATAATAGAAAGCCCCAAACATGTAATGGCGGTTAGACAAGAAGGAATACTGACACAGACAAAAAATAGTATGAGCAAACGTTGGGGCCCAAACTAACTAAATAGAAAAGGATAGGAAGGGTACTTACTGCAATCCCAGAAAACCCTGAAAAGCACCAACTCTACTAATTTCAAAAACACCTGAGATCACACGACCTCTACCACCTAAATTAGTTCTCTGGTGTAACAAAATCAAAACAGCAGCCACTGAAAAAACTGGAAAAAGCAAAAGTACAAATATCAGTTGCTGAACTAAACTGAGAGGGCAAAAGCCCCGGAGGGGACCCTGAAGGCCCCCACAGAAGTGCAGGACAAAATGAAAAAATCAAGCACAAAAACAAAAAGAAGAAAATGTCTTATCTGATAGCAGGAGATGCAGACATGACACAGCAGGCTACAAGGGAAACAGGAATCAAGGATAGAGACCAGAACAATTGATCACCGGCAACCCTGATGGGAAGGTGACTCCCTTATATAAGACCAGTCAGTAACACCTGATTCCCAATCCTCACAATCTTCACAATCTTCACTAGACAGACCAGCACCGCTTGTAACCACCAGAGGGAGCCTCTGCTCAGAACTCATCCCAAGCCCACTCACAACAGTACCCCCCCCTTGAGCAGGGGTCACCGAACCCTCATTTGAGCAACCAGGTCGGTCAGGATGAGTTCTATGGTACGCACGGATGAGTCTCCTAGCATGGATGTCCGAAGCAAACACCCAAGAATTGTCTTCCTGACCATAACCTCTCCACTTAACCAAATACTGGAGTTTCCGTCTAGAAAAACGAGAATCTAATATTTTCTCAACCACATACTCCAGATTGCCCTCAACCAAAACAGGGTCAGGAGGCACAGCAGCAGGAACCACTGGCTCAACAAACCTCTTCAACAAGGACTTGTGGAACACGTTATGGATCTTAAATGTCCCTGGAAGAAGCAAACGAAAAGAAACAGGATTAAGAATCTCCATGATCTTATAAGGTCCAATGAACCTAGGCTTAAATTTAGGAGATGCTACTCTCATAGGAATATTTTTTGAGGACAACCAGACCAAGTCCCCCACTCTAAACCGAGGACCATCAGTCCTATGCCGGTTAGCAAACCGCTGGGCCCTCTCCTGAGAGAGGGACAACCTCTCCACTACCTGGTCCCAAATCTGTTGCATACGCTCCACAACAGAGTCAACACCTGGACAGACAGAAGCCTCCGTCTGTCCTGAAGAAAATCGAGGGTGAAACCCAGAATTACAGAAAAACGGAGACATCAAAGTGGCAGAGCTAGCCCTATTATTAAGAGCAAACTCAGCCAAAGGCAAAAAAGAGACCCAGTCATCCTGATCAGCAGACACAAAGCATCTTAGATAAGTCTCCAATGTCTGGTTTGTTCTCTCAGTTTGACCATTGGTCTGAGGATGAAATGCCGAGGAGAAAGACAATTGAACACCCAGTTTAGAACAAAAAGTCCTCCAAAATCTGGAAACAAACTGGACTCCTCTGTCAGACACTATGTTCTCAGGAATGCCGTGTAAACGAACCACGTGCTGAAGGAACAACGGCACCAATTCAGAGGAGGAAGGCAACTTAGGTAATGGCACAAGATGCATCATCTTGGAAAACCTATCACAAATCACCCAGATGGCGGTCATTCTCTGAGAAACAGGAAGGTCGGAAATGAAATCCATAGAGATATGGGTCCATGGTCTCTTGGGCACAGGCAATGGCATCAACAAACCACTAGAGCGAGAGCAAGGCTTGGAGCGAGAGCAAGTCCCGCAGGACTGCACAAATTCCCTGACATCACGAGACAAGGTAGGCCACCAAAAGGACCGACTAACCAAGTCTCTGGTACCAAAAATTCCAGGATGCCCAGCCAACGCGGAACAATGAATCTCAGACATCACACTCTTTTTCCACTGGTCCGGGACAAACAATTTTCCAACAGGGCAGCGCTCGGGCCTATCCTCCTGACACCCCTCCAGAGCAAGTCTCAAATTAAGTGAGATGGCGGAAAGAACTACACCCTCTTTCAAAATAACAGAAGGATCAGATAACTCAGGAGAGTCCGCAAGGAAGCTCCTCGAGAGGGCATCCGCCTTAACATTCTTAGTGCCAGGAAGAAAGGAAACCACAAAATTAAAACGTGTGAAAAACAAGGCCCACCTGGCCTGTCTAGGATTGAGTCGCTTGGCAGATTCCAGATAAACCAGATTCTTATGGTCAGTAAGGACCACCACCTGATGTTTGGCTCCCTCCAGCCAATGTCTCCACTCTTCAAAAGCCCACTTCATGGCCAATAACTCCCGATTACCCACGTCATAATTACGTTCAGTAGGAGAAAATTTTAGAGAGAAAAAGGCACAAGGGTTACTTTTAGAGGTCTCTGGATCTTTTTGGGACAAAACGGCACCTGCCCCAATTTCAGAGGCATCAACCTCCACCTGAAATGGCAGAGAAACATCAGGCTGCCGTAGAACAGGAGCAGAAGTGAATCTCTGCTTAAGTTCCTGAAATGCAGAGACTGCCTCAGGAGGCCAATTCACCACATCAGAACCCTTTTTGGTCAAATCAGTTAATGGTTTAACAATAACCGAGAAATTACCAATAAATTTACGATAAAAATTGGCAAAACCAAAAAATCTTTGAAGAGCCTTTAATGAAGTAGGTTGGACCCAATCACAGATGGCCTGAACCTTGACCGGGTCCATTTCAATAACAGATGGGGACAAAATGAATCCCAGAAATGAGATCCTCTGTACGCCAAAAAGACACTTTGATCCCTTCACATACAGAGCATTCTCTCTCAAAATCTGGAATACAGTTCGAACATGTTTCACATGAGAGTCCCAGTCATTAGAAAAAATCAAGATATCATCCAAATAAACAATCAGAAATTTATCCACAAAATCCCTGAAAATGTCATTCATGAAGGACTGGAAGACAGAAGGAGCATTAGTGAGCCCAAAGGGCATCACAAGGTACTCAAAATGCCCCTCCGGGGTATTGAATGCCGTCTTCCATTCATCCCCGTGCTTAATGCGAATAAGGTTATATGCCCCCCTGAGGTCAAGCTTGGTAAACCAAGTAGCGTTTTTCACCCTGGAAAACAGGTCAGAAATCAAGGGTAACGGGTATTGATATTTCACAGTAATATTGTTCAAGAGACGATAATCAATACACGGCCTTAATGAACCATCCTTTTTGGCCACAAAGAAAAAACCGGCACCTAAGGGTGAAGAGGATGGTCTGATATGACCCTTCTCCAATGATTCCTTGATATAAGACCGCATAGCGTCATGTTCAGGTACAGACAAGTTAAAAAGGCGACCTTTAGGGAATTTACTACCCAGCACTAATTCAATAGCGCAGTCATAGCTCCTATGGGGAGGCAAGGATGCAGATTTACTTTCGCTAAACACATCAGAAAAATCAATCAAAAAGTCAGGAACATCCTGAGCCTGGGGGGAGGCAGAAAAAACAGGAGTGTTGGTATTAACACATTGGCAGCCCCAACTGGTTACAGACACAGATTTCCAATCCAAAACAGGATTATGAGACTGTAACCAAGGGAAACCCAGCACGATAATGTCATGCAGATTATACAGAACCAAAAATTTGCAGCACTCTGGTGATCAGGTTCAACCCTCATTATCACCTGAGTAGAAAACTGGGTTTATTCTCAGCCAAAGGGGTAGAATCGATCCCCAGTAGGGGAATAGACTTCTGTAGGGGTATCAAGGGAAACCCACAACGTTTAGCAAAATCATAATCCATCAGGTTAATAGCTGCTCCAGAATCAACGAAAGCCTGAGCAGAAAATGAGGACAGAGAGCATATCAGAGTGACAGTTAATAAAAACTTAGTCTGAATACTACCCAAGACAACTGAGCGTGCAAAACGTCTTCCCCGCTTAGGGCAGACTGAAATAGCATGAGAGGCATCACCACAGTAGAAACATAACCCATTGCGCTTTCGAAACTCATGACGCTGTGCCCCAGACACCACTCTATCACACTGCATGGATTCAGAAGCAGGTTCACAAGGCAACACTATTCCACGCATACTTCTCCGCTCACGCAAACGTCTGTCAATTTGAATCGCTAATGACATAGAATTATTGAGACCAGAGGGGACAGGGAATCCCACCATAACATCCTTTACATTATCTGACAGACCCTTCCGAAAAAGGGCCGCCAAAGCGTCGTCATTCCACTTGGTCAGGACTGCCCACCTACGGAATCTCTGACAGTATAACTCAGCGTCATCAAGCCCCTGATTTAATGCCAACAAGGCTTTTTCAGCTTGATCAGTGACATTAGGCTCATCGTACAATAACCCCAAAGCCTGAAAAAATGCATCAACATCACTCAAAACAGGATCCCCAGGTGTCAGGGAAAAAGCCCAATCCTGAGGATCGCCGCGCAGGAGAGAGATGACAATTTGAACCTGCTGCGCTGCGTTCCCTGAGGACTTAGATTTTAAGGCAAAAAACAATTTACAATTATTTTTGAAATTGTGAAACTTAGCTCGATCCCCTAAAAAACAAATCTGGCATGGGAATCCTAGGTTCCACAACAGGCAACCAAGCAAGATATGCAGCAATACTCTGAACCTCAATGGCAAGCTGATCCACACGGCCAGACAATTGTGCAAACTCCATTGAGAGAAAAAATCCTCCCCAGCACCCAGAGATACAGAGGGAAAAAAAAAAAAAATGCAACAAACAGAAAAATATCTCTGACAACTCTGACAACCGTTTTTTCTTTCACAAATTTTTTCCCTTCTGTGAGTACCATACAATTTTAAATTTTGGGCCGGTGATACTGTTATGTTTCGGTAGCTGAGGAGCGCAGGCAAAAAAGGCAATACACCAGAGCAGTTGGAATCTATGAGATTGCAGTACCCTGACTAACCACAACAACTAGAGGCAGCCGTGGAGCGTTCCTACGTTGGTCCTAGATGCCTCGTCACAGCCTGAGAAACTAACTACACCTAAAGATAGATATAGGAAAGCTATCTGCCCCGGAGCAGAACCCCAAAGATAATAGAAAGCCCCCAAACATGTAATGGCGGTTAGACAAGAAGAAATACTGACACAGACAAAAAATAGTATGAGCAAACGTTGGGGCCCAAACTAACTAAATAGAAAAGGATAGGAAGGGTACTTACTGCAATCCCAGAAAACCCTGAAAAGCACCAACTCTACTAATTTCAAAAACACCTGAGATCACACGACCTCTACCACCTAAATTAGTTCTCTGGTGTAACAAAATCAAAACAGCAGCCACTGAAAAAATTGGAAAAAGCAAAAGTACAAACATCAGTGGCTGAACTAAACTGAGAGGGCAAAAGCCCCCGGAGGGGACCCTGAAGGCCCCCACAGAAGTGCAGGACAAAATGAAAAAATCAAGCACAAAAACAAAAAGAAGAAAATGTCTTATCTGATAGCAGGAGATGCAGACACGACACAGCAGGCTACAAGGGAAACAGGAATCAAGGATAGAGACCAGAACAATTGATCACCGGCAACCCTGATGGGAAGGTGACTCCCTTATATAAGACCAGTCAGTAACACCTGATTCCCAATCCTCACAATCTTCACAATCTTCACTAGACAGACCAGCACCGCTTGTAACCACCAGAGGGAGCCTCTGCTCAGAACTCATCCCAAGCCCACTCACAACAGCTCACCTTGTCTTCTCCGAATGAGGCGTTTTCCTGATGTCCCAAACAATCGAAAAGGGGATTCATCAGAGAAAATAACTTTACCCAGTCCTCAGCAGTCACTGCTGTACCTTTTGCAGAATATCAGTCTGTCCATATGTTTTTTCTGGAGAGAAGTGACTTCTTTGCTGCCTTCCTTGAGACCAGCTTGCTCCAAGAGTCTCCGCCTCACAGTGCGTGCAGATGCACTCACACCTGCCTGCTGCTTCCTGAGCAAGCTCTGCAAATGCTGGTACCCGATCCCGCAGCTGAAACACTTTTAAGAGATGGTCCTGGCGCTTGCTGGTCTTTCTTGGCGCCCTGAAGCCTTTTTGGCAACAATGAACCTCTCTCCTTGAAGTTCTTGATGATGCGATAGATTGTTGACTGAGGTGCAATCTTCCAGCTGCGATACTCTTCCCTGTTAGGCCATTTTTGTGCATTGCAATGATGACTGCACGTGTTTCTTTAGAGATAACCATGGTTAACAGAAGAGAACAATGTTGCCAAGCACCAGCCTCCTTTTAAAGTGTCCAGTGGTGTCATTCTTACTTAATCATGACAGATTGATCTCCAGCCATGTCCTCATCAACACCACACCTGTGTTAATGGAGCAATCACTGAAAAGAGGTTAGCTGGTCCTTTAAGGCAGGGCTGCAATGATGTTGAAATGTGTTTTGGGATAAAGTTCATTTTCTAGCGAAATATTGACTTTGCAAGTACCGTATATACTCGTGTATAAGCCGAGATTTTCAGCACCTTTTTTTGTGCTGAAATGCCCCCTCGCTTATACATGAGTCATAGGGCAGAAACCACGGGGAGGGGATGCGGCGGCAGACCGTGGCTGGGACATCATACTCACCCTCCCCGTGCCATCGCTGAACGTCCCTGCAATCCTGCGTTCTCCCCGGCTTCCTGCAGCTCTCCCCGGCTTCCTGCAGCTCTCCAGCGCTGAGCGTGACGTAATACTGCTCATTAAGGTCATGTAATATGGACGCGACGCCACTCCATGGCGTGGCCTCCATATTCATGGCCTTAATGAGCGGTATTACGTCACGCTCAGCGCTGGAGAGCTGCAGGAAGCCGGGAGAGCTGCAGGAAGCCGGGGAGAACGCAGGATTGCCGGCCGGACGTTCAGCGATGGCACGGGGAGGGTGAGTATGATGGAGGAGGATGGGAGCATGGAGGAGGACAAGGAGCATGGAGCAGGTCGGGGAGGACGGAGAGCACGGAGCAGAACGGGGGAGGACGGAGAGCACGGAGCAGAACTGGGGAGGACGAGAGCACGGAGCAGAACAGGGGGAGGACGGAGAGCACGGAGCAGGACAGGGTGGCCACAGAGAGAAGGGGAGTGCAGAGCTGGATGGGAGCACGGAGCAGGACGGGGGAGGATGGAAAGCACGAGCATGACAGGATAATGGAGCAGGAGGAGGGGAGCACATAGGAGAATGGGGCGCACAGAGCTGGATGGGGGAGCACAGAGCAGGACGGCAACTTATACACCGCTTATAAGTGAGTCAATAAGTTTTCCAAGTTTTTTGTGCAAAATTAGGGGGGTCGGCTTATACATGGGTCGGCTTATACATGAGTATATACAGTAATTGCTGTTAAGCTGATCACTCTTTATAACATTCTGGAGTATATGCAAATTGCCATTAGAAAAAGTGAAGCAGTAGACTTTGTAAAATTAATATTTGTGTCATTCTCAAAACTTTTGGCCATGACTGTATGTAGATGTAAGAATGGAATTATCAATCCTTACTTCCTTTCCAATTCCCCTTTCCTCCCCTTCCTTTTAAATTTTTAAAATTTAATAAAGTTATTTGAAAACAAAAAAAAAATAAAAAACCAACCTATACATTACCTTTTTACCGTAGTCCAGTTAATAACGAGTGTCCCACGACGATCTCCGGTGTATAATACTGACATCGGGTGATGTCAGTGCTCTACAGGGGCCCCGCGATGAACTGACAGCGGAGGTAATCCTCCACAATGTATATCCCTCCGCTGCTGCCAGGAGAGAGGTCACTTCAGTTCATTCTCTCACCGGCAACGCTGTGTGATAAAATTTCCATGCAGCATTGCCGGAAAGTGAGAGAAAGAACTCAGGTAACCTCTTCATTGATGCACTGCAGGAGGATTATCTCCTGTCAGTTCATCACTGGGAGGCCCTATAGAGCAGTGACATCACCCGATGTCACTGTTCTATAGGGGAGATCGTCGTGGGACACTCGTTATTAATTGGACTGCATCGGACAGGGAGTATACGGTTGGTTTATTATTTTACTTTTTATTACAGGAGAGCGAGGGCATCGCATGGATTAGGCATGCAATAAAAATATGAAAACAATGTTGTGTTTTATTTCATTAAAATACTTTATTCTTATATGTGTGTGGTTTTTTAACCCTTTCATACCATAAGATTAATAATGGATAGGTGTCTTATTGATGCCTCTCCATTATTAACCAGGCTTAATGTCACCTTACAATATAAAGATGACATTAACCCCTTATTAGCCCATATTCCACCGCTACACGGCAGTGGGAAGAGAGGGGCTAAGTGCCGGAATTGGTGCATCTTACAGATGCACCATTTCTGGGGCGGCTACGGGCTGGTGTTTGAAGCCAGGGAGCGGCAAATATCCATGGCCCCTTCCTAGGCTATAAATATCATCCCGCAGCTGTCTGCGTAGCCTTTCTGGCTATTAATTATAGGGGGACCCCACATTTTTTTTGGCTATGCAGACAGATGCGGGCTGATATTCATAGCCTGGGAAGGGGCCATGGCTAGTACCCCCTTCCCAGGCTATAAACATCGGCCCCCAGTCACTGGCTTTGCCTCTCTGGACTTGAAAATTGCTTGGGAGCCCACGCAATTTTTTTCCCATTTTTTTTTAAGTAAACATATTGCGTTTAAGACTGGAGTCACACTTTACGAGAAACTCACATGAGTCTCGCACCTCAATACTCGCACTTCCGCCGGCACTCGGGACCGGAGTGTGCGGCTGCATGTATTTCTATGCAGCTGAACACTCCGGTCCGAGTGTCGGGCGGCAGTGCCAGTATTGAGGTGCGAGACTCGTGAGAGTTTGTTGCAAGTGTGTCCCCGGCCTAATGCAGATTTTTTCTATCTATAGATATATCTATCTATCAATAGATATATCTATCGATAGATAAATAGATAGAAAGATAGATAATAGATATGAGATAGATAGATATGAGATAGATAGATATTGGATAGATAGATAAAAATGGTGCATAAATAAAGACACACACACTGTTAGGGACTGCGGAACGCACCAAATAATTATAAATAATGGGTGCGTTCGCAGCCCGGGTCCACCGTGCAGGCAGAGCCTGCTGCTAGTAATGATGACAGGATATGGCGGTATAAGCGAGCTCTGTTACTTCACAGAGTCGCAAATATAGACGCTGTGGCACTATATCGCGGTATGAGCGAACTCTGCTACACCACAGAGTCGCTGACATAGACGCTGAGATAGAGACTGTGTCCTGTTAACACCACAGAAGTACACAGATAACTGCTGTGAGGATAGTGGTCCGTGGTCATTAAGTCAGCAACGCAAACAAGCAACTCCTCACCAGAGTAGCCGGTATTCTAGAGGCTATTTCAGCCAAGCCCTGAACACGTGCATACAAATCTCCTCACCGGAGGTGTCGGTATTCTAGGGGCTTATTTCAGCCGAGCCGTAACCACATGCGTGCATGATCACACTGGCGCAAAGCACATAACACAATTGATACTAGCGCATGGCCGAGCGGACATGCGCACCTTTTATAGTAGCAGCTACAGGACCTTCCAGAAAAGGACCAATGAGAAACTGTTCCAGAACACAAGCAGTTTCAGTACCTTCCTGGCAGACCAATGTGAGTCGCTGCTGTAACCGAGCATGTGACCCCTGATCTCCAATGGGAGATCTTGCCCTGGGCATGCTCAGATGGAGAAACGCAGGACTTAGTCCCAAGACTGCCTGCTCCAGCATTGGTTATAATAGAGGAACCAGAAGAGGCAGCAACAAGCCTCTGCACAGTATTAGACTGAGCAAGACGCTGGGACCGACGTCTCCGCTGAGCAGGCTCCACTGCAGCCGGAGATGGATGGGGGACCGCAGCGGGACTGGTTCGAGATTCCCTTTGTGCCGCAGCGGGAACTCGATCCCTAACACACACACACACAAAATCTTCATGCAATATCTTTAATTTAAAAAAAAATGGGAAAAACATGGCGTGGGCTCCGGCGCAATTTTCTGCACCAGAGAGGGGAAAGCCAACGACCGTGGCCAATATTTCTAGCCTGGGAAGGGGTTAATACCCATGGAGCTTCCCAGGCTATGAATATTAGCCCAAAGCTAGCCTTTGCTGGCTATTAAAATAGGGAGACCCCCCAAAAAAATGACGTGGGGTCCTCCTATAATTTATAGCCAGAAAGGCTATGCAGGCTGATATTCATAGCCTAGGAAGGGGCCATGGATATTGGCGCCTCCCTGGCTAAAAATACCAGCACCCAGCCACCCCAGAATTGGCACATCTGTACGATGCACCCATACCGGCACTTAGCCCCTCTCTTCCCACTGCCGTGTAGCGGTGGCATATGGGGTAATAAGGGGTTAATGTCACCTTGCTATTGTAAGGTGACATTAAGCCCGGTTAATAATGGAGAGGCGTCAATAAGACGCCAATCCATTATTAATCTTATAGTATCAAAGGGTTAAAAAAAACACACACATGAGAATAAAGTATTTTAATGAAATAAAACACAACACGATTTGGAATCTTTATGGCAACACTGATCTCCGTCAGTGTTCTACACCGGAGATCGTCGTGGGACACTCGTTAATAATTGGACAACGGCGGAAAGGTAAGTATAGGTTGTTTTTTTATTTTATTTTTATTAAAGGAGACAAGGGCATCGGGGACTAGGTGTTTGGTAAGTACTGTATGTACTCTATGTTATATGTTGTATGTGTATGTTATGTATGTTATATGTTGTATGTTCTGTATGGTTTTTTTTTTTACATTTAATACATTAGCCGGATGATGGGACTACTACTGTCCCATCATTGGCTAATGTGTCACTCACTGTCACTGTAACAGGCATAGCCGGATGGGACTTGTAGTCCCATCGAATGATGCCTGCATACACACAAACAGCCCCCGGATAGCACCGCAGACACCCTCACAGCCCGGTAGACCCCCGGACAGACCCGCAGATCCCCGGATAGCCCCGGCAACCCCTGGACAGCCCTGGCAACGGCAACACCGCACAGCCCCGGCAACCCCCACAGATCCCCCCGGATAGTCCCGGCAACCACCAGAAACCCCGGCAGACCCCCTGGACTGTCCCATCAACCACCTCACACACGCACACACAAAGCCCGGCACATACTATACACGCACACAGTCACCACCCACACACTATACACGCACTGTTACGGATCTGCAACTAAGGAATAGGACAGAAGGGAAAGAAGCTGACCCTGCACTGGGACTAGACTCGATCCCCATGATGGGGCGAGTGACCTATTCCTTGAGAATAGACCCACCGACGTTTCCTAGTCTAGAGTCGAGCGAAGATCTGAAGGTGGGGGGAAGGGGATCCCTGAAAGATCTAGGGAATGGGAACAAAACACTGGTAACCTCCTAGCAGGGAAATAGAAGAAGCTGCAGAAACAAAAGGAAAAAAACAAAAAGACTAAGCAAGCAGAACTAGAGTTCCCAGAACTGCACACAGTATAACACAAAGCTATCTAAGTTCCTAGCCAGAACTCAAGCGGATTAACACTGATGCCCAGCAAGGACTGTGAGGCACGTGCAGGGTAATAAAGGATGATACAATCACCTGACCAACGACAAGCCCAGCACCAGGGAAAAAGACCAGCAGCCAGAAACCACAACAAGATGGCGGATGGTCAAACTAAATAGATTCTAACACGCGCTCAGTCACCGCCCCCACTCCGCCGACTCACTTCCCTCCTCCCAATCTGCAGCATTTCATCCGCAGCAAAACTGCAGATCTTTTTTAGACCTGCGGTTTTGCTGCGGATGTGCCCGACTCAATGCAAGTCAATGGGTGCAGAAACGCTGCAGATCCACACAAAGAATTGACATGCTGCAGAAAATAAAACGCGAATCCGTGTGTTTTTTTCCGCAGCATGTGCACAACAAACCTGCATTTCCCATAGATTTACATTGGCTGTGCACTACACTGCGGGTTTGATGCATTTCTGCGCATCCAAAAACGCTGCAGGAAACGCATCTAAATCCGCAACGTGTGCACATTCCCTTGTAGATTAACCTGCAAAATTTTCTGCACAGAATCCGCACCTCTTCGCAGAAAACGCAGGTGCGTTTTTTTATGCGTTTTTGATGAGCTTTTTCATGCAGATTTGTATACGTTTTTGATGAGCTTTTTCATGCGTTTTTGTAAGCTAAATAAAGATATGCTATTTAACAAAAAAAAAGATTTGTGATGTCATTTCTTATCCAACCTCCTCTTTCACGTTTGTCCAACCCATACTCTATTACTCACACAGATAGATAGATAGATAGATAGATAGATAGATAGATAGATAGATAGATAGATAGATAGATAGATAGATAGATAGATAGATATGGGATAGATAGATAGATAGATAGATAGATAGATAGATATAGATAGATAGATATGGGATAGATAGATAATAGATAGATAGATAATAGATAGATAGATAGATAGATAGATAGATGATAGATAGATAATAGATAGATAGATAGATAGATAGATAGATAGATAGATAGATAGATAGATAGATAGATAGATAGAGATAGATATAGATAGATAGGATAGATATAGATAGATAGATAGATAGATAGATAGATAGATAGATAGATAGATAGATAGATAGATAGATAGATAGATAGATAGATAGATAGATAGATAGATAATAGATATATAGGATAGATAGATATAGGATATGGTAGATATGAGATAGATAGATAGATATGGGATAGATAGATGATAGATAGATAGATCACACACACACACATACGCCTATATAGGAGCATTAACCCCTTTCTACCATATGACGTACTATCCCATCCAGGTTACCTGGGCCTTAACTCCCAGTGACGGGATAGGCCTCTTTCACACTTCAGTCGTGCGACGTCAGTTAAAATCCGCCAAAGTGTGAAAATAGCGGATCCGCCAGAAAAGTGCAAAAACGGATGTAAACGGATCCGTTTTTTGACAGATCCGCTATGAACTTTTCAACTCGGAAAATGCAGGTACGCAATTCTGGCACGGAGGAGGAAGAGAGAGAGAGAGAGAGAGAGAGAGAGAAAGAGAGCCCCGGACACTGTTCTGGGCATTTTGTATGGCTTTTCTATGGGAGGAACGGATCCGCTGGCTGATTCCGTCAAAAACGGATGCCATAGTCAGCAATTTTGGCAGACACAAAAAACGTTGCATTGGACGATTTCCAAAAAAGGCGGACGCCAAATTTTTGGCGGATCCGTCAAAAAACGGACCTAACGGACGACCATCCGTCAAAATCCGTCAATAATGCAAGTCAATGAGAAAAAAGCGGATTCGCCAAAAAAAAATGGCGGATCCGCTTTTTTCACACTTTGGCGGATTTTGACTGACGTCGCACGACTGAAGTGTGAAAGAGGCCATAGTACGTCATACGCGATCAGCTGCGCTCACGGGGGAGTGCAGCTGATTGCGGCCGGGTGTCAGCTAATTTTCACAGCTGACACCCGGCACTAAGTGCCAGGTGTGGTCACGGACCGCTCCCGGCACTTTAACCCCCGGCACACTGTGATCAAACATGATCGCAGCATTCCGGTGGCATAGGGAAGCATCACACACGGAGGGGGCTCCTGAGACCCTCAGAACAACGCGATGTGATCACATTGTTCCGAGGGCCTCCTCCCTGCAGGCCCCCGGATCCAAGATGGCCTCTGGGTACTTCAGGGTCCTGCAGGGAGGTGGCTTGTCAGTGCCTGCTGAGTGCAGGCACTGAGAAGCCTTCTGCACTGCCTGTCAAATTGCTGATCTGACAGAGTGCACTGTAATCTGTCAGATCTGACATTATATAGTAATGTCCCACCCTGGGACAACGTAAAAATGCAAAAAAAAAAAAAAAGCAACATGTGTAAAAATACTTTAAAAAATCCCTAAATAAATAAAAAATATATATTTCCCCAATAAACACATTATTATTATGTAAATAAAAAACAATAAAAGTACACATATTTAGTATCGCTGCATCCGTAACGACCCGTCCTATACAACTGTCCCACTATTTAACCCCTTTAGTGAACCCCTTAAAAAAAAAAGGCAAAAAAATGCTTTATCATAATACTGCCAAACAAAAAGTGGAATGACACGTGATCAAAAAGATGGATATAAATAAATATGGTACTGCTGAAAACATCATCTTGTCTCGCAAAAAACGAGCCACAATGCAGCATTATGAGTGAAAAAATAAAAAAGTTATAGCTCGCAGAATAAAGCGATGCAAAAATAATTATTTTTTTATATAAAATTGTTTTTATTGTATAAAAGCGCCAAAACATAAAAAATGATATAAATGAGGTATCGCTGTAATCGTACTAACCCGAAGAATAAAACTACTTTATCAATTTTACCACACGCAGAACGGTATAAACCCCCCCAAAAGAAATTCATGAATTGCTGGCTTTTGTTCATTCTAACCTCCCAAAAATCATAATAAAATGTGATCAAAAAATGTCATATGTCCAAAAATGGTACCAATAAAACCATCAACTCGTGCCACAAAAAATAAGACCTCACATGACTCTGTGGGCCAAAATATGGAAAAATTATAGCTCTCAAAATGTGGTGATGCAAAAACTATTTTTTGCAATAAAACGCATCTTTTAGCATGATATAGCTGCCAAATAAAAAAACTCACTATAAAAAGGGAAAAATAATAAAATTAAAAAAAATTATTTATTTCCATTTTCACGTTAGGGTTAGGGTTAGGGGTGTGTTAGGGTTAGGTTTGTGGTTAGGGTTATAGTTAGGGTTGGGATTAGGGTTAGGGGTGTGTTAGGGTTAGGTTTGTGGTTAGGGTTGGGATTAGGGTTAGGGGTGTGTTGAGGTTAGGGTTGGTGTAAGAATTGGGGGGTTTCCACTGTTTAGGCACATCAGGGGCTCTCCAAACGTGACATGGCGTCTGATCTCAATTTCAGCCTATTCTGCGTTGAAAAAGTCAAACTGCACTCCTTCCCTTCCGAGCTCTGCCATGCGCCCAAACAATGGTTTACCCCCACATATTATCAACATACTCAGGATAAATTGCAAAATAACTCTTGGGGTCCAATTTCTTCTGTTACCCTTGGGAAAATAAAAAATTGTGGGCGAAAATATCATTTTTTTGGAAAAAAAATATGATTTTTTATTTTTATGGCTCTACATTATAAACTTGTGTAAAGCACTTGGGGTTCAAAGTTTTCAACACACATCTAGATAAGTTCCTTGGGGGTCTAGTTTCCAAAATGGGGTCACTTGTAGGGGTTTCCACTGTTTAGGCACATCAGGGGCTCTCCAAACAGACATGACTCCCGCAGACTATTCCATCAAAGTCTGCAATGCAAAACGTCACTACTTCCCTTCCGAGCCCCGACGTGTGCCCATACAGTAGTTTTCTCCCACATATGGGGTATCAGCGTACTCAGGACAAATTGAACAACAACTTTTGGGGTCCAATTTCTCCTGTTACCCTTGGGAAAATAAAAAACTGGGGACTAAAAGATCATGTTTGTGGAAAAAATATGAATTTTGTATTTTCACACTATTTTGGAGTAGAAAAATTAAAAAAACTCCAGGGCACATTTTGAACAGTTGAACAGTCTGTTATCTCCGTCAGACGCTTGGTGTAACTGTGCTCTTCAAATAGTTGCTTTTCAGGCCTACCTTACTTTTTTTCACTGTCTGCTACCCTAGGTCTACTATACACTATTTTGGGGTAAAAAATTAAAAAATACCGGCCATATATTGAACAGTCTGGTATCTCTGTGACACGCCTCATCTGTGGACTACAAATTGTGCTTTGAGGCTTCCCTTCACCCTTTTTTGCTGTGTGTTACTGTAGCTCAAAACACTATTTTGTGGTAAAAAATAAAAAAATACCGGCCACATATTGAATTAACAATCTGGTATCTCTGTGACACGCCTCATCTATCTGAGGGCTGCATAGTGTGCTTTTGAGGCTTCCATTCACATTTATTTGCTGTGTGTTACCCTAGCTCTAAACACTATTTAGGTGTAAAATTTTAAAAAATACAGGCCACATATTGAACAGTCTGGTATCGCTGTCAGAAGGCTGAGCTATTTGTGGCCTACAAATTGCAGCAATTCAGGCCTACATTCCTCTGTATTTGCTGTCTGTTACCCTAGTTCTGTACACTATTTTGGGGTATAAAATAAAAAATACAGGCCACATATTGAAAAGTGTGATATCTCCGTCAGACGCCTGATCTATTTGGTGGGTACAAATTGTGGCATTTAAGGCCTACATTCCACTGTATTTGCTGTCTGTTACCCTATACACTATTTTTTGGGAAAAAATAAAAACAATGGCCACATATTGAACACTGCAGTATCTCGGTAAAAATTCTTGTTTCAAGTTGTTATTGCTGCTTCAGGACTGTGTCTTAAATGCACCAATTACTACCACCATCATCATCTTCTGCCTAGAGTCAGTCACTGCGCAGATGAAAAGTTGAGTAGCAGAGGGTGAATGCTTGGGTGGTGTTGTACTATGTCTCTGGATTACAAAGGCGAAAACTTCTAGATTAACCCCTTCCCGACCCATGACGCCTACGTCGGCATCATGAAAACCAGTGGCATCCCGACCCATGACGCCTACGTAGGCGTCATGGTATAAATCATGTCCCTGTGGATCGGGTGACCGGGGTCACTGAAAGATCACCCGACCCGCAGTAACAAGACCCTTTGTGCATCACCACAGTGGGGTGGCTTAACCCCCACGTGGCTACGATCGCTCTGATTGGCTGTTAAAGGGAATCTGTCACCCTAAATTGGCGGCATATTTAAATGATGGCAGTCAGGTCAGATGGGCGGTGTTTTGGGTACTTGCCTTAACATGTTGTTCGCCGCTGTCTCCATTATTTCTGGGAATTGTAGTCGTTGCCCATCTGACCTTACTGCCATCATTTAAATATCCCGCCAATTTAGGGTGACAGATTCCCTTTAAAAGTGAAACAGCCAATCAGAGCGATTTGTAATATTTCACCAATGAAATTTACAATCCAGCCATGGCCGATGCTGCAATAGCATCTGCCATGGCTGGACACCGATATCTGACCCCCCCCACACCGAGTGACGGGGCGATCGGCCGCCGCCACCGATAAATGGCGGCGATCGGTCGCCGCTGTCACTATCTGCTCCCCTCCTCCTTGCCTCCGCTCCCCCCACCTTCCGATCCCCCCCTTACCTTCCGACTTCCCTACTCACCTCTCTCGGTCCTCCGATGTCCCTGGGTCCGTCCCGTCGTCGGTCCGGGATTGTTCATGGGCACCGCCATCTTGGAAAATGTCCCCATAGGTAGGGACAAATAACAAAATAAAGAAATTTTCTTTTTTTTCCTGTGCACACGTTGCGGATTTTGCTGCGGATCCCCAGCGGATTTGGCGCTGCAGCACCGCAGCAGATTCGGAAACCATGTACAGTACAATGTAAATAAATCGTAAAAAAAAAACGCTGTGCACATGCTGCGGATTTTTCCGCGCAGATTTGGTGCGGTTTTAAATCCGCGGCATGTCAATTCTTTGTGCGGATTCCGCAGCGTTTTTACACCTATTCCATTATAGGTGTAAAACCGCAGTGCAAATCCGCACAAAAAACGCAGCAAAACTGCAGTAAATCCGCAACGTGTGCACAGGCCCTTAATCCACGCTAAATCCGCAGGTAAAACGCAGGTAATTTTACCTGCGGATTTAGTAAAATCTGCGTGGAAAAATCGGCAAGTGAATTCGCAATGTGTGCACGGGGCCTTAGGGTTAGGGTTAGGCTGGGTTCATATTGCGTTATGGCAGTGCATTAGATGGACTGCGTTACACCACGGGGTGTAACGCAGTCCATTAACGCTGCCCTTCACCCCCATTGTCGGGCGCATCGCGACGCATGCCGTAAAGCGGCATGCGTTTGCGAAGTGCCATCATTCAGTGACGGAGCCTCGGACGCGGGCTGCAGCGTCTGGGCTCCGTCACCGCTAGCACAGATGAATCATCTGCTGATTCATCTGCGCTAGCGGGTATAGCATAACGCGACCGCGTTATGCTATACCGTTACCAGCCCGTCAACGCTATGTGTTGAACGGGCTGGTAAAACGCAATATGAACCTAGCCTTAGGGTTAGAGTTAGAACTAAGGTTAGGGTTAGCCTTAGGGTTAGCATTAAGGTTAGGGTTAGGGATTACGATTAGAATTTGGGTTAGGGTTAGAATTAGGATTAGGGTTGGAATTAGGGTTAGGGTTGGAATTAGGGTTGGGATTAGGGTTAGGTTTGTGGTTAGGGTTAGAGTTAGGATAAGTGTTAGGGGTGTTTTGGGGTTAGGGTTGGGATTAAGGTTAGGCTTGTGTTAGGGTTATGGTTAGAGTTGGGATTAGGGTTAGGGGTGTGTTGGGGTTAGTGTTATGGTTAGGGTTTGGATTAGGGTTAGGGTGTGTAGGGGTTAGGGTTGGAGTTAGAATTAAGGGATTTCCACTATTTAGGCACATCAGGGGGTCTCCATACGCGACATGGCGCCACCATTGATTGCTGCAAATTTTGCGTTCAAAATGTCAAACAGTGCTCCCTTTATTCTGAGCCCCGACGTGTGCCCAAACAGTGGTTTACCCCACATATGGGGTAGCAGAATACTCAGAAAAAATTGCACAACAACTTTGGGGTCTAATTTCTCCTTTTACTCTTGGGAAAAAAAATTGGGGACTAAAAAAATTATTTTTGTGGAAAAAAAATGATTTTTTATTTTCACAGCTCTGTGTTATAAACTTCTGTGATGAACTTGGAGATTCAAAGTGCTCACCACACATCTAGAGGAGTTCCTTGGGGGATCTAGTTTCCAAAATGGGGTTTTCTTCTGTTTAGGGGGGTTTCTTCTGTTTAGACACATCATGGGCTATGCAAACGTAACATGACGCCCGCAGACCATTCCATCAATGTCGCATTTCAAAACGTCACTACTTCCCTTCCGAGCCCCGATGTGTGCCCATACAGTAGTTTTCTCCCACATATAGGTTATCAGCGTACTCAGGACAAATTGGACAACAACTTTTGATGTCTAATTTCTCCTGTTATGCTTGGAAAAATAAAAGAATTGAGGACTAAAAGATCATGTTTGTGGAAAAAATATGATTTTTTTATTTTCATGCCCGGGCGTTATAAACTTCTGTGTAGCCCTTGGGGGTTCAAAGTGCTCACCACACATCTAGATAAGTTCCTTGCGGGGTCTAGTTTCCAAAATGGGGCCACTTCTGGGGAGTTTCTACTGTTTAGGCACATCAGGAGCTCTGCAAACGTAACATGACGCCTGCAGATCATTCCATCAATGTCGGCATTTCAAAACGTCACTGCTTCCCTTCCGAGCCCCGACGTGTGCCCGAACAGTGGTTCCCCCCCACATATTGGGTACCAGTGTACTCAGGACAAACTGTACAACAACTTTTGGGGTCCAATTTCTCCTGTTACCCTTGTGAAAATAAAAAATTGCGGGTAAAAAAAAAATCAGTTTTTGAGGAAAAAAAAAGATTTTTTATTTTCACGGCTCTGCATTATAAACTTCTGTGAAGCACGTGGGGGTTCAAGGTGCTCACCACACATTATGATAAGTTCCTTGCGGGGTCTTGTTTACAAAATGGGGTCACTTGTGTGGGTTTCTTACTGTTTAGGCACATCAGGGGCTCTGCAAACGAAACAAGATGCCCGCACACCATTCCATCAAGTCGGCATTTCAATGTCATGGGTGTATCGCCACGAGGATCGTCGCGATTACACACTCTGACTTCTCACAGCTGAGTTGCTGTTTCTTTGTGTTTGGTAATGAGGGAGTTAATTTTACCTAGCTCTTTACTAAGACTAGGTCCAGCCTCGTCCGGCTGCTTTTGATTATGTTCTAATTAGATTCCTTCATATACCTGCCAGTCTGCTTGTTAGATGCCGGTGAAAGCCTTTATGTAGTCTAGCAGACTGGATCGGTTCTGAGAATACTTAAGCTAAGAGCTCCTTAGTTGTTTTTACTCTTATAGCTTATAGTTTATCTCTGAGACCTTAGGTGTTCCTACTGTGTGTGAGTGTTGTATGTAAGACTTTATTTACTTTATTTCTTGTCTTTCTTGTATGTCTTTCTGTTCATTAACCGTTACCTGTTCATTCCCTTTGGTGGTAATCAGGTCCTTCTTAGGACTAGATTACAGTTGGCAGGGATTGATAGGAGACAGGGTTTACGCTGGTGGCCTGGACCTCTGTACCTTTAACAGTACCTCCAGGTAGAGGGATTAGTTAGGACCCCAGTTTAGGGTCAGCATAGACCCCAGTCACCCTCTAGCCGGAGACAGCGTATAACGGATTCCGTATTGACCCACTGGACTTTCTGTCAGGTAATTCTATGTTATCATATATCTATGCGCATGTTATATTGTATTTTGCCCTTTTGATATAGATTACTGTCATCACATATATATATATCTGCTTGTCATGTGTGCATCGCCACGAAGATCGTCGCGGTTGCACATTCTGACTTCTCACAGCTGAGTTGCTGTTTCTTTGTGTTTGGCAGTTAGGGAGTTAATTCTGTCTGTGCTCAGTTCTGGGACTGGGTGCAGTTTCTCCCGGCTGCAATTAATTATTTGTTGATTGGTTTCCTTTAAATCTCTGGTTGTCTGTTTGGGAGTTGCCAGTGAAATTCTTCATGCAGACCACAGATAGGATTGTATCTGTATAGACTTAAGTTAAAGAGCTCCTTAGTTGTTTTTTAAGCTCACCTTGCTTAGAGTTTAATATCCCAGATCAGTTATGTTCCTTCTGTGTTTGAGTGTGTATGCAAGTCTGTGTTTTCTGCAGTCTGTCTTATATTTCTAATCTGTGTATTTAGCAGAGATCAGCCCATATCCCTTTGGTGGTAATCAGAATCCTTCTTAGGACTGATTACAGGGTTCAGGGACTGATAGGAGACAGGGTTAAGGTACTGCCACACTAAGCTATCCCGCTAGCGATCTCGTTAGCGTTGCATACTAATGAGATCGCTAGCGGGATTGTTTCTATATCGCTAAATGCTGCCGCATTTAGCGATATAGTTAACGACGCTATCGCCGTTAGCGATCTTCTTAACGACTTTAGCGGTACAAAAGTACCGCTAAATCGCTAAGAAAAGGTGCCACACAGCGATAAGATACTTACCCAGCGGGAGCGCCGACGGAAAATAGGGTCCGGAACGATTCCAGCAACGAGCGAGATCACAGCAGGAAGCTCGTCGCTGGAAGCTGCCGCACTGAACAATATCGCTAACGGGATCGCTAAATAGTGACGTTTTTTAGCGATCCCGTTAGCGATATTGTTTAGTGTGGCATACCCTTTAGGCTGGAGACTTGGACCTCTGAACCATTATCAGTACCTCCAAGGTGAGGGATTAGTTAGGACCCCAGTTTAGGGTCAGGTTAGACCCCCGGTCCTCTTCTTTCCTTGACAGTGTATCAAGTCCTCAAGATTAATCCTGAGTTCAACGGATATCGTGTCAGGTAAATTATTCTATATTTACATGCTGATGTTGCTAATCTATATGTTGTATAGAGGGTTTTTTTTAAGAATAGTTTACTGACATCGTACACATATCATAAGACCGCGTGACATTTTCACTGGCCCATAAAATTATTCCCAGTTGCCATGGATCCAGTAGCCCAGCTGGCTCGCAGTTGCAGGGATTATCCATGGAGCTGACGGCATTAAGTCCAAAGTTTTGTCTCCCTCGAGCAAACCAGATTTGAACCTAAGGTGGCTCTCCCGGACAGGTTCACTGGTGGGCGAGACAAATTTTTTACCTTCAGGGAAGCATGTAAATTGTTTTTTTCGGCTTCGGCTCGATCATCAGGGAGTGAAGAGCAGAGAGTGGGAATTGTTATCTCGCTCCTACAAGGGGACCCTCAATCCTGGGCATTTTCCCTTCCTCCGGGATCCCCGGCTCTACAGTCAGTAGATCGATTTTTTACTGCCCTGGGTTTGGTATATGATGACCCAGATCGGGTCTCTCTTGCTGAGACAAAATTACGTAAGATACAGCAGGGAGATCGTCCGGCGGAGGAATTTGCTTCTGAGTTCCGTAGATGGGCCACAGATACTCAGTGGAATGACCCAGCTCTTAGGAGCCAGTTTTGTCATGGGCTTTCTGACAAATTAAAGGACGTTTTGGCTCAGTATGATTCTCCTCCATCACTGGAGGCTGCTATGGCCTGGCTATCCGTACTGATAGACGGCTCCGGGAGAGGTGTGCGGTAACTCCGCCCCTGTTGTTACTCCACCTACTACTAAATCCCTTATGTTGAGGTTCCCTTGTCTGTTCGGAGGAGCCTATGCAGTTGGAGGGACATCATTTCGTAGGAGGGGATTGGCGGTACGCCGCAGGACTAAAGGTTTTCTTCTGCGGGAAAGAGGGACATTTTGTTGGGGATGTCCGTCCCATGCCTTGTTGAACAAGAAGTCGCCGAAAACTTTTAAATTTCCCAGGTTGTGTGGTGGACACAACCTGGGAGTATGTATTTCGTCCGCTAGTTCTTCTCAGTTCCTTGTACCAGTGGAGTGGTGGTTGGTAACGAGAGTGGAGAGATTTTCTGTTCTTCTTGATAGTGGGTCCGGGGCTAATCGGGGTTGACGCTCAGTTGCTCAGGCTCAAGGTATGCTCTGGTGTATTGGTCAAACCGATCCCTATTTCCATTGACGCCAGCCTCTCGGCCAAGGTAGCTTTGTTCATGAGGTTCATAACATTGACCTTCGGGGAGGGCAATACATAGGGAACTATTATCTTGTTATGTGTTGGAGGGTCTACCTACTCCTATTGTGTTGGGACTTCTTGGTTGGTTAAACATAACCCTGTGATTAATTGGCAGTCCAGAGAGATAACCAATGGGGTGATTTTGCAAAAGTAACTGCATGAACACAGTCATCAGTGCGGTCGTGCCTAGTACTTTGCCTCCTTTTTTGGAGGACTTTGGGATGTGTTCTCTGAGGAGGGTGCAGGAGTTGCCTCCTCATGCGTGTATACTGCTCTATTAATTTACTTCCTGATGCTAAGTTACCTAAAGCTAGGTTATATAACCTTTCTGGTCCTGAGAGGCAGGCTATGAAAGATTATATTTCGGAAAGTCTGGCCAAAGGGCATATTAGACCTTCATCTTCCCCAGTGGCCGCGGGTTCTTCTTTGTGAAGAAAAAAGATGGAGGCCTACGCCCTTGCTTGGATTTCCGCGAACTTAATCGGATTACGTTCGAGATCCGTATCCACTCCCTTGATTCCTGATCTCTTCAATCAAATTGTTGGCGCCAAATGGTTCTCTAAATTGGATCTCAGGGGGGCGTATAATCTGATTAGGGATAAAAGAGGGGGATGAGTGGAAAACGGCGTTTAACACCCGGAGGGACATTATGAGAACCTTGTCATGCTTTTGGTCTGACTACTGCACCAGCAGTATTCCAACATTTTTGTTAATGACTTTTTGTCAAATTTGGGGGGGCTGATTGTGGTCGTATATTTTGGGTACATTTTAATTTACTCGCCAGATCTTGGTTCACCAGGGCATTAGACAGGTGTTGGACTTGCGAGACAATAAACTATAGCCAAACTGGAAAAGTGTGTTTCGCCGTACAGGAAAATTCATTTTTTGGGTTTTTGGTGTCGCCTCCGGTTTCCATTTGGACCCTGAAAAGGTGAGAGCAGTGCTTGAATGGGATCAGCCAAGGATCTTAAGGTCTGCAGCGTTTTTTTGGGTTTTGTAATACTACCCAAATTTATTTGTAATTTCTCATCTTGGGTCAAACCTCCACTGAAATGACAAGAAAAGGGACGGATTTTCTAAATGGTGGACAAAGCTTGCCAAGTTTTCCTCTTTGAAAAAAGTTTTTTTTCTTCGGCACCCGTTCTCATCCAACCGATGCAACACAGCCGTTCGTTGTGGAGGGACGCCTGACAGGGGTGGGTGCAATATTCCCACCGCCCCTGGTAAATGGCATCCGGCGCTTTCTTTCAAGAAAATTTCGTCCGCCCCAAAGGAATTATGATACGGCAATAGGGAATTTTTGGCCCTTAAGTTGGCTTTTTTAAGAATGGCGTCACTTTTTGGAGGGGGCAGTCCACCCGGGCACCGTATTACTGCACAAGAATGCTGTTTTGGAATCTGTAGCGCTGAATTCCAGACAAGCTCGATGGTCGTTTTTTTTTTTAAGGTTAAATTTTGTTGCACTTTTCGCCCTGGATCTAAGAATGTTAAGGCGGATGCCTTGTCTCGCAGTTTTCCCAGGGGCCCCGAAAACGGACGACCCATTCCTATCCTTCAGGAGGGGGTGGTAGTGCGGCTGTATGTTTTGAGCTTTAGGAGGAGGTATTAGAGGTTCAGGGGGACCGCCCTGCAGGACCTCCAGGGGATTTTGTCCCAAATCATTGAGACAAAAGGTTATTGAGGCACATCAATTCTGCTTTAGCAGGACTTCCCCGGGAGTAAGGCTACTTTAGATCCCTTTCTCGCCTTTGGGTGGCCTAACTTTAAAAAGATTTTTAAAATTTTTTTGCGTCCGGGGGTTTGTGCCGCTCAAAAACCCCCCTACCCGTCCGCGGGGGCCCTTCCCCTGAAACTTCCGGGGCGCCCCGGGGCTCTTTTCTTGGAAATATCACGGACCTTTCCCAGTCGCCCCGGGAAGATTTTATACTGTGGTTTTTGACGGGTTTTAAGATGGCACTTTTCATTGCTCTTCCTCCCCCCCTAAGCAAAAAACCGGCCAGGGTTCATTGGGGATTGTGAATTTTTAGGGTTTCCTTTTTGATTGGGTCAAAGGGGGTCTCGTTTTTCCAATTTTTTGGGGGCATTTTTTCGCGGGGATGCAATTTTCTTTCCCCGGTTTTTTTATCCGAAACCCAAATTTTCAACAACCCCTCTGAACAAAGCCTAGAGACTTATCTTCGGGTTTTGTCTCAAAAGAACCAAGGACGGGTCTTTTTCTCCTCTGGCAGAGTTCGCTCTTAACAACAGGCGGAGCGAGTCCACTGGAAATCCCCGTTTTTTGGGATATGGTTTTTCATCCCCGTTTTGTACTTTCAATGGGGGGCCCTTCTGGGGTTCCTGAGGAGGAGCTTTTCTCGTCTCACTTGCTTCAGTTTGAGAGGTGTATTGAATAATCGAGTGCTATGGAACCCTATAAACGAGGCGTAGGAGGGAGTTTCTGGTCCAGACTTAATGTAACGATCGGGTATGGTTGTCCACCAGAATATAAAACTTAAAAGTTCCCTCCGGAAGCTGGGCCCCAATTCATCGGCCGTACAGATCAGTTCCATAATTAATCCTGTGGCATTTCTCTGGACCTCCCTCCTACTTTAAAAAATTCATAATGTTTTTTCCCCCAAGTCATTACTTAAGAGGGAAACGTGCACCAGTCATACCATCACCTCTACCTCCTCCTCCAGTGGTGGCAATGGTAACTGGATTTTTCAGTGTCAAAGATCATTGACTCACGTCTGAATCGCCTCCCCTTCGTACTTGGCATTGAAGGGATGGTCCAGAGGAGAGGACGTGGGTTCCTGCGCTGACATTAACGCAGATCGTTTGGTGCGGACCTTCCACAAACTCACCCGGGCAAAACCTGGCCTGAGGGTCCGGGGGCCCCCGTAAAGGGGGGGTACTGCATGTGTGCATCGCCACGAAGATCGTCGCGGTTGCACATTCTACTTCTCACAGCTGAGTTGCTGTTTCTTTGTGTTTGGGGTTAGGGAGTTAATTCTGTTGTGCTCAGTTCTGGGGCTGGTGCAGTTTCTTTCCCGCTGCAATTTAATATTTGTTGATTGGTTTCCTTTAAATCTCGGTTTCTGTTTTGGGGGGTTGCCAGTGAAATTCTTCATGCAGACCACAGATAGGATTGTACTGTAAAAAACTTAAGTTAAAGAGCTCCTTAGTTGTTTTAAGCCACCTTGCTTAGAGTTTTAAAATTTCCCCGACATTTATGTTCCCTTCTGTGTTTGATTGATGCAAGTCGTTTTTTCTCCAGTCTTCTTATATTTCTAATCTGTGTATTTTAGCAGAGATCACCCATATCCCTTTGGTGGTAATCAGAATCCTTTTTTAGGACTGATAAAAGGTCAGGGACTGATAGGAAACAGGGTTAGGCTGGAACTTGGACCTCGAACCATTTCAGTACCTCCAAGGTGAGGGATTAGTTACACCCCGTTTAGGGGCAGGGTTAGACCCCCTCCTCTTCTTTCCTGTGACAGGTATCAAGTCCCAAGATTAATCCTGAGTTCAACGGATAGTTTTCAGGTAAAAACTATTCTATATTTACATCTGATTTCTAATTATATGTTTTTAAAGGGGTTGTTCTTTTAAGAATATTTACTGACATCGTACCATATCATAAACCGCGTGACACGCTTACAGCGTGACATTCAAAGCGTACTACATCCCTTCCGAGCCCTGACGTGTGCCCAAAAATGGTTCTCCTCCCACATATGGGGTACTGTTTGAATGGGTTTGAGATGGGTTCTGACAGAGGCCCCTCTGGTGGTTACAAGCGTACTATGAGGATTTTTGAGGGCGGGAATCAGGTGTTACTGATTGGTCTTATGTAAGGGAGTCATTTCCCCATCAGGGTTCCGGGATCAATTGTTCGGTCTAATCCTTTTTTTCCAGTTTCCCTTGTACCTGCGGTCGTGTCTGCATCTCCCTGCTACAGATAAGACAATTTTCTTATTTTGTGTTTTTGCTATAATTTTTTCATTTGCCCCGCACTTCGTGGGGGCCTTCAGGGGCCCCTCCGGGGGGTTTTGCCCTCCATTTATCCAGCCATGTGTTTTGTACTTTTGCTTTTTCCAGTTTTTTTTTTTTAGTGGCTGCTGTTTGTTTTTGTTACACCAAGAACTAATTTAGGGTAAAGGTCGTGTATCCAGGTGATTTTGAAATTAGAGAGTTTGGTGTTTTTTTTTAGGGTTTCTGAGATTGCAGTAATACCCTTCCTATCCTTTTTTTATTTAGATAGTTTGGCCCCAGCGTTTTTCTCATACTATTTTCTTTCTGTGTAGTATTTCCCTTGTCCCAACCGCCATTACATTTTTGGGGGCTTTCTATTATCTTTGGGTTCTCTCCGGGCAGATAGCTTTCCTATTTTTATCTTAGGTGTAGTTATTTCTCGAGGCTGTGACGAGGCGTCTAGGGCCAAACTAGGAACCCCCACGGCTGCCTCTAGTTGTGGTGTTAGTCAGGTACTGCAATCTCATAGATTCCAACTGCCTGGTGTATTGCCTTTTTTACCTGCACTCCTCAGCTACCGAAACATAACAGATCACCGGCCATAAAAATTGTATGGTACTCACAGAAGGGAAAAAATATTTGAAGGAAAAAAATTGCAGAATATTTTTCTGTTTGTTGCATTTTTTTTTTTCCCTCTGTATCTCTGGGTGCTGGGAGGATCTTTTCTCCCAATGGAGTTTGCACAGTTGTTGGCCGGTGGATCACTTGCAATGAGGTTCAAGTATTGCTGCATATCTTGCTATTGCCTTTGGGAAACCCTAGGATCCCCATGCCAATTTTTTTAGGGGATCGACTAAGTTTCAGAATTTCAAAAATAATTGAAATTGTTTCTTGCCTTAAATCTAATCCTCAGGAACCGCGCAGCGGGTTCAAATTATCATCTCTCTCCTGCGGGGCGATCCCAGGTTTGGGGCTTTTTCCCTGATACCTGGGATCCTGTTTTGAGTGATGTTGAGCATTTTTTCAGGCTTTGGGGTTATTTTTTACGAAGCCTAATGTCACTATCAACGAAAACCTTGTTGGCATTAAATCAGGGCTTGATGACGCTGATTTATACTGCAGAGATTCCGTAGGTGGCAGTCCTGACCAAGTGGAATGACGACGCTTTGGCGGCCCTTTTTCCGGAAGGGTCTGTCGAAAAAAGTAAAGGATTTAGGTGGGATTCCCTTCCCCTCTGGTCTCAAGATTCTATGTCATTACGATTCAAATTGACAGACGTTGCTGAGCGGAGAATAGCGGGAGTGGTGTTCCTTGTGAGCCAGCTGCGACCCATGCAGTGTGATGGAGTGGTGGTCTGGGCACAGCGTCATATTTCGAAAGCCAATGGGTTAGTTTCTACTGTGGTGAGCCTCTCATGCTATTTCATCTGCCCTAAGCGGGAAGACTTTTCACCCGGTTGTCTTGGGTAGTGTTCAGACTAAGTTTTTGTTAACTGTCACTCATATGCCCTGTCCTCATTTCTGCTCAGGCTTTCGTTGATTCTGGAGCACTATTAACCTGATGGATTTGTTTTTGCTAAACGTTGGGGGTTTTCCCTTGATGCCCCTACAGAATTCTATTCCTTTCGGGACGATTCTACCCCCTTTGGTTTGAGAATAAACCCCATTTTCTACTCAGGTGATAATGAGGTTGAACCGATCACCAGGAGTGCTCGCAAATTTTGGTTCTTATAACTGCCCGACATTATATGCTGGGTTTCCCTTGGTTACAGTCCCCATAATCCTGTTTTGGATTGGAAATCTGTGTCTGTAACCGGTTGGGGCTGGCAATGTTTAATACCAACACTCCCTTTTTTTCTGCCTCCCCCCAGGCTGGGTGTTCCTGACTTTTTTTTTGATTTTTTTTGATGTTTTAGCGAAAGTAAATCTGCAACCTTACCTCCCCATGGGGCTATACTCGCTATTGAATTATGCCAGGTAGTAAACCCTAAAGGTCGCCTTTTTAACCTTGTCTTTACCTGAACAGACCTAGGTCTTATATCAAGAACATTGGAGAAGGGTCATATCAGACCATCCTCTTCACCCCTTAGGTGCCGGTTTTTTCTTTGTGGCCAAAAAAGAGGTTCATTAAGGCCGTGATTGATTATCGCTCTTGAACAATATTACGTGAAATAAACAATACCCTTACCTTTTTTTATTTTTGACCTGTTTTCCCGGGGAAAAACCTACTTGTTTTACCAACTTGACCTCGGGGGCGTATAACCTTTTCGCATTAACCGGGATAAAGGAAACGGGATTTAACCCCCCTGAAGGGGATTTTAAGTACCTTGTTATCCCTTTTGGGCTCCTAAGCTCCTTCCGTCTTCCATCCTTCATGAAGACTTTTCAGGGATTTTGTGGACAAGTTTTCGATTGTTTTTTGGATGATTTCTTGATTTTTTTTAATGATGGGACTCTCATGTGAAACATGTTCGAACTGTTTCCAGATTTTGAGAGAGAATGCCTGTATTGAAGGGATCAAAGTGTCTTTTTTGGCGTACAGAAGATCTCATTTCTGGGATTCATTTTGTCCCCATCTGTTATTGAAATGACCCGGTCAAGGTTTAGGCCATTGTGATTGGGTCCAACCTACTTCATTAAAGCTCTTCAAGATTTTTTGGGTTTTGCCAATTTTTATCGTAAATTTATTGGTAATTCTCTTTATTGTTAAACCATTAACTGATTTGACCAGAAAGGGGTTTTGATGTGTGAATTGCCCCTACTCTCTGCGTTTCAGGAACTTAAGCAAGATTCACTTCTGCCCTGTTCACGCAGCCTGATGTTTCTCTTTTTCCCCTTTCAGGGGAGGTTAGCCTCTGAAATTGGGGCGGTGCCGTTTTTTCCCAAAAAGATCCAAACCTCTAAAAAATAACCCTTGTCTTTTTCTCTCGAAAATTTTCTCCTACTGAACGTAAAATTTTACGTGGGTAATCGGGAGTTATTGCCATGAAGTGGCTTTTTTAAGAGTGGGGACATGGGCTGGGGGGAGCCAAAAATCAGTGGGTCCTTACGGCCCCTAAGAATCTGGTCATCTGGAATCTGCCAAACGACCAATCCTAGACAGGCCAGGTGGCCTTGTTTTTCACACTTTAATTTTTTGGTTTCCTTCTTCTGGCCTAAGAAGTTAAGGCGGATGCCCTCTCAGATTTCCTTCGGACTCTCCTAGTTACTGATCCCTCTGTTGTTTTGAAGGAGGGTGTAGTTCTTTCCGCCATCTCGCCCAATTTGAGACTTGCTCTGGAGGGGTGTCAGGAGGATAGGCCCGAGCACTGCCCTGTTGGAAAATTGTTTGTCCCGGACCAATGGAAAAAGAGTGTGATGTCTGAGATTCATTGTTCCGCATTGGCTGGGCATCCCGGAATTTTGGTACCAGAGACTTGGTTAGTCGGTCCTTTTGGTGGCCTACCTTGTCTCGCGATGTCAGGGAATTTGTGCAGTCCTGCGGGACTTGCTCTCGCTCCAAGCCTTGCTCTCGCTCTAGTGGTTTGTTGATGCCATTGCCTGTGCCCAAGAGACCATGGACCCATATCTCTATGGATTTCATTTCCGATCTTCCTGTTTCTCAGAGAATGACCACCATCTGGGTAATTTGTGATAGGTTTTCCAAGATGATACATCTTGTGCCATTACCTAAGTTGCCTTCCTCCTCTGAATTGGTGCCGTTATTCATTCAGCACGTGGTTCGTTTACACGGCATTCCTGAGAACATTGTGTCTGACAGAGGAGTCCAGTTTGTTTCCAGATTTTGGAGGACTTTTTGTTCTAAACTGGGTGTTCAATTGTCTTTCTCCTCGCATTTCATCCTCAGACCAATGGTCAAACTGAGAGAACAAACCAGACATTGGAGACTTATCTAAGATGCTTTGTGTCTGCTGATCAGGATGACTGGGTCTCTTTTTTGCCTTTGGCTGAGTTTGCTCTTAATAATAGGGCTAGCTCTGCCACTTTGATGTCTCCGTTTTTCTGTAATTCTGGGTTTCACCCTCGATTTTCTTCAGGACAGACGGAGACTTCTGTCTGTCCAGGTGTTGACTCTGTTGTTGAGCGTATGCAGCAGATTTGGGACCAGGTAGTGGAGAGGTTGTCCCTCTCTCAGGAGAGGGCCCAGCGGTTTGCTAACCGGCATAGGACTGATGGTCCTCGGTTTAAAGTGGGGGACTTGGTCTGGTTGTCCTCAAAGAATATTCCTATGAGAGTAGCATCTCCTAAATTTAAGCCTAGGTTCATTGGACCTTATAAGATCATGGAGATTATTAATCCTGTTTCTTTTCGTTTGCTTCTTCCAGGGACATTTAAGATCCATAACGTGTTCCACAAGTCCTTGTTGAAGAGGTTTGTTGAGCCAGTGGTTCCTGCTGCTGTGCCTCCTGACCCTGTTTTGGTTGAGGGCAATCTGGAGTATGTGGTTGAGAAAATATTGGATTCTCGTTTTTCTAGACGAAGACTCCAGTATTTGGTTAAATGGAGAGGTTATGGTCAGGAAGACAATTCTTGGGTGTTTGCTTCGGACATCCATGCTAGGAGACTTATCCGTGCGTATCATAGAACTCATCCTGACCGACCTGCTTGCTCAAATGAGGGTTCGGTGACCCCTCCTCAAGGGGGGGTACTGTTGTGAATGGGTTTGAGATGGGTTCTGAGCAGAGGCTCCCTCTGGTGGTTACAAGCGGTACTAGTGAGGATTGTGAGGACTGGGAATCAGGTGTTACTGATTGGTCTTATGTAAGGGAGTCATTTTCCCATCAGGGTTGCCGGTGATCAATTGTTCTGGTCTGAATCCTTCTTTCCAGTTTCCCTTGTAGCCTGCTGTGTCGTGTCTGCATCTCTTGCTATCAGATAAGACAATTTCTTATTTTGTGTTTTTGCTATATTTTTGCATTTTGTCCTGCACTTCTGTGGGGCCTTCAGGGTCCCCTCCGGGGGCTTTTGCCCTCTCAGTTTAGTCCAGCCACTGTGTTTTGTACTTTTGCTTTTTCCAGTTTTTTTTTCAGTGGCTGCTGTTTTGTTTTTGTTACACCAGAGAACTAATTTAGGTGGTAGAGGTCGTGTGATCTCAGGTGATTTTGAAATTAGTAGAGTTGGTGTTTTTTCAGGGTTTTCTGAGATTGCAGTAAGTACCCTTCCTATCCTTTTCTATTTAGATAGTTTGGGCCCCAGCGTTTGCTCATACTATTTTCTTTCTGTGTCAGTATTTCCTCTTGTCTAACCGCCATTACATGTTTGGGGGCTTTCTATTATCTTTGAGGTTCTGCTCCGGGGCAGATAGCTTTCCTATTTCTATCTTTAGGTGTAGTTAGTTTCTCAGGCTGTGACGAGGCGTCTAGGACCAACGTAGGAACGCTCCACGGCTGCCTCTAGTTGTGGTGGTTAGTCAGGGTACTGCAATCTCATAGATTCCAACTGCTCTGGTGTATTGCCTTTTTTACCTGCACTCCTCAGCTACCGAAACATAACAGGATACCAGCGTACTCAGGACAAACTGGACAACAACTTTTGGGTTCCAATTTCTCCTGTAACCATTGTGAAAATAAAAAATAGGGGCTAAAAAATCATTTTTTGAGAAAAAAAAATGATTTTTTATTTTTCACGGCTCTGCGTTATAAACTTCTGTGAAGCACCTGGGGGTTCAAAGTGCTCACTGTGCATCTAGATAAGTTCCTTAGGGGGTCTAGTTTCCAAAATGGGGTCATTTGTGGGGGAGCTCCAAAGTTTAGGCACACAGGGGCTCTCCAAACACGACATGGTGTCCGCTAACGATTGGAGCTAATATTTCCTTCCCTTCCGAACCCAACCATTGGAACCCCCACATATGGGGCACCAGCGTACTCAGGAAAAATTGGACAACAACTTTTGGGTCCGATTTATCCTGTTACCCTTGGGAAAATAAAAAATAGCAGGCTAAAAAATGATTTTTGAGAAACAAAAATGATTTTATTTTCACTGCTCTGCGTTTATAAATTTCTGTGAAGCACTTGGGGGTTCAAAGTGCTCACTACACATCTAGATAAGCTCCTTGGGGGGTCTAGTTTCCAAAATGGGGTCACTTGTGGGGGGTTTCTACTGTTTAGGCACATCAGGGGCTCTGCAAACTCAACATAATGCCCGCAGAACATTCCATCAAATCTGCATTCCAAAATGGCGCTCCTTCCCTTCTGTGCTCTCCCATGCGCCAAAACAGTGATTCCCCCCACATATGGGGTATTGGTGTACTCAGGACAAATTGCACAACAACTTTTGTTGTCCAATTTCTCCTGTTACCCTTGTGAAAATAAAAAATCGTGGGCTAAAAAAATCATTTTTGAGGAAAAAAATGATTTTTTTATTTTCACTGCTCTGCGTTATAAACTTCTGTGAAGCACTTGGGGGTTCAGAGTGCTCACAACACATCTAGATAAGTTCCATAAGGGGTCTAGTTTCCAAAATGGTGTCACATGTGTTTTTTTTTCACTGTTTAGGCACACAGGGGCTCTCCAAACGAGTCATGGTGTCCGCTAACGATTGGAGCTAATTTTCCATTCAAAAAGTCAAATGGCGCTCCTTCCCTTCTGGGCCCTACCGTGCACCCAAACAGTGGTTTATGACCACATATGAGGTATCTGTGTACTAAAAGAAATTTTTTGTTGAAAAAATTAAAATGTCCATTTTTTCCTTCCACGTTGCTTTAGTTCCTGTGAAACACCTGAAGGGTTAATAATCTTCTTGAATGTAGTTTTGAGTAGCTTGAGTTTTTATAATGGTGTCTCTTTTGGGTGTTTTCTGCCATATAGACCCCTCAAAGTGACTTCAAATGTGAGGTGGTCCCTAAAAAAATGGTTTGGTAAATTTTGCTGTAAAAATGAGATATCGCTGGTCAACTTTTAACCCTTATAACTTTGTAACAAAAAAAAAATGTTGTTTCTAAAATTGTGCTGATGTAAAGTAGACATGTGGGAAATGTTATTTATTAACTATTTTGTGTCACATAACTCTCTGGTTTAACAGAATAAAAATTCAAAATTTGAAAATTGCGAAATTTTCAAAATTTTCACCAAATTTCCATTTTTTTCAGAAATAAACGCAAAAATTATCGACCTAAATTTACCACTAACATGAAGCCCAATATGTCATGAAAAAACATTCTCAGAATTGCTAGGATCCGTTGAAGCGTTCCTGAGTTATTACCTCATAAAGGGACACTGGTCAGAATTGCAAAAAATGGCAAGGTCTTTAAGGTCAAAATAGGCTGGGTCATGAAGGGGTTAAATCATGACTGGAAGATCCAGAGCAAGAGCACGTGGAAGAGCATGGGGCCAGGACTCGCAACTACTGAAGCCTTGTGTTCCTGGGCCGGATTCTAACAATACATCACCTACTAATTCGGAACTTGTTGGACGAGGTCGTAAAAAAGGAGCCCCTGCAGATTCTAGAACAGAAGCTAGAGATTTTGACATTTCGGCTGTATTTCAAGAGGCGTCAATTGTAGAGCGTGGTGTTCGTAGATGTGACTTCTACTATATGGGTGTTTCCACTAGACAATCCATCCAACATGTTATTGAATCAAAATCTTTTTTCTCGCAAATCTGTTCAGCTGTGCACAAACTATGTCAAATTGGTAGCTAGACCCCAGTGGGTCTTGTCAAAGTGTCATGTTGACTACAGTCCACATATGTTATGTAGATCCCTAATCTCACCTCTACTTTACCAGCATGAATTAATAGGAAAAGCATGTGGTATTGATGGAGCATTTGTTTTCTTGCCAAATAAACAAAATAAGATCAATGAGATGGTTAGCCACACAAGCAATGTAGAAATAGTAAAGATGACAATTACTTTCACATTTCAGTTAACACACTTCACCAACTTGATTTTACTTTTACAACATTATATTCCGAAGCCTTGAAGAAGAAGATAAATATATTGTGAAGCAAATAGGTATGAATAGTTATAACCCAAATGATGTTACAGAAGTCAGAACATACACAACCTATCTGTGTGGAAATGATTTACCACTGAAATTTTGAAGTATGAGACTACAGTCATGGCCAAAAGTTTTGAGAATGACACAATTATTATATTTTCACATGATCTGCTGCCCTCTGGTTTTTATGTGTGTGTTTGACAGATGTTTTTATCACAGACAGAAATATAATTGCAAACATATGAGTAACAAAAGCTTATATTGACAGTTAGAATGAGTTAATGCAGCAAGTCAATATTTGCAGTGTTAACCCTTCTTCTTCAGGACCTCTGCAATTCTCCCTGGCATGCTCTCAATCAACTTCTGGACCAAATCCTGACTGATAGTGTAACGGGTCTGGTAGGTGAAACCACTGAGCTTTATTATACAAGACAGTATACTTGTAAGAGAGCAGGTGGCGCCCGGGGAATACGGACAGGAATTCACGGGAAGTGACCAGGGCAGTCTCTGGGTAGGCAGGTTGTCACGGCAAGTGACCAGGGCAGTCTCTGGGTAGGCAGGTTGTCACGGCAAGTGACCAGGGCAGTCTCTGGGTAGGCAGGTTGTCACAGCAAGTGACCAGGACAGTCTCTGGGCAGGCAGTTGTCACAGCAAGTGACCGGGGCAGTCTCTGGGCAGGCAGGTTGTCACAGCAAGTGACCAGGGCAGTCTCTGGACAGGCAGGTTGTCACAGCAAGTGACCAGGGCAGTCTCTGGACAGGCAGGTTGTCACAGTAAGTGACCAGGACAGTTTCTGAATAGACAGGCTTATACGACCTGAGATGTTGGAGCCTCCTGGTAGGCTGCAGTCTGATGGCAGATGATCGCTCCCAAGCGAGCAGGCAGGAGTCTCTGGAGTAGCCGGGGATCACTGCTGGAGATGTCCGAACCTTCGGATAAAGCTGCAGTCGGATGGCAGATGATCGCTCCCAAGTGAGCAGGCAAGAGTCTCTGAAGTAGCCGGTGATCACTGCTGATGAAGTCCGAACCTTCGGATAGAGCTGCAGTCGGATGGCAGATGATCGCTCCCAAGTGAGCAGGCAAGAGTCTCTGTAATCGCCGGGGATCACTGCAGGTGATGTCCGAACCTCCGGGGAGGGCTGCAGTCAGATGGCAGACAGCAAACAGACGGGTAACAGGCAGGCAACTGGAAACAGGAGCTGAGGGCTGAAGCAGAGTTATACAGTGCAACAACAACATTGATCGGGCACCTCCATTAAGGAGGAAGCCCTTAATATAGGGTGGAGTCCTCCGGCATTGGCCGGAGACTAATTTGGAAAATGTGCGCGGCTCCTTTAAGAGCGGGGGAGGGCGCGGGCGCGCGCCCTAAGTCCAGCAGCAGGGAAGGAGCGCGCGGGCCCAGCAGGACGGAATGAGGACGCCGAGGATGCTGGGGGTGCTGAGGACGCTGGGGGCGCTGAGGACGCTGGGGGCGCTGAGGACGCAGAGCGCTGGTAAGGGGAACGGCGTCCCTGCCTGGCAGAGGGCCGGGACGCCGATGCTACAGTACCCCCCCCTCTAGGCCCCCCCCTCTTTAGGCCAGAAAGAAATTTAGCTAGAATGAGAGGGGCATGGATGTTCTCCCGAGGCTCCCACGTTCTCTCCTCAGGACCAAACCCCTTCCAATCCACCAAAAAATAAGTCTTTCTTCCTACCCTTTTTGTGGCCAGAATGTTCTCTACCTCAAATTCATCATCAGCAGACACTGGAGCAGGAGGTGTACCTGTAGACTTGAAAAAAGAGTTAAGAACCACAGGTTTGAGGAGAGACACATGAAAAGAGTTAGGAATTCGCAAATTGGCCGGGAGTTTCAGTTTATAGGACACTGGGTTGATCTGCCTGATGACCTCAAAAGGACCGATAAACCGAGGACCTAACTTGTAGGAAGGAATTTTGAGCCGAACATATTTGGACGAAAGCCAGACTTTGTCCCCAGGACGGAATTGAGGAGGATCCAGACGTTTCTTGTCAGCATGTCTTTTCATGCGCTCGGATGACTGAATGAGTGCGGACCGGGTACTCTCCCAGATGGAGGAGAATTCTCTAACCAGAGATTCCGCAGCTGGATTGTCCACAGAGATGGAAACGGGGACAGGATCCGAGGGTGCTGACCGAAGACTATAAAAAACGGAGACTTGGTGGACGATTCGCTCTCGTGATTATTGTAAGAGAATTCGGCCCAAGGCAGGAGCTCCACCCAATCAGAATGATGAGCATTAACGAAGTGTCGGAGATAGCTGGTCAGATTCTGATTTATTCGCTCAACTTGTCCATTGGACTGTGGGTGGTAAGCGGAGGAGAAATCCAAGGTGACGTCTAGTAACTTACAAGTAGCTCTCCAGAAACGTGAAGTGAACTGTACCCCACGATCCGACACAATGTGACGAGGCAAACCATGGAGACGGAAGATGTGGCGGATAAAGTCTTTAGCCAACTCGGGTGCAGACGGAAGACCTGGCAGAGGAATGAAGTGAGCCATCTTGGAAAAGCGGTCAGCGACCACCCAAATGACCGTACAACCGGCAGAGACGGGCAGATCCGTAATGAAGTCCATGGCTATATGTTGTCAGGGAGCAGCGGGTACAGGAAGCGGAAGAAGACGGCCGGCAGGCAGGTGTCTCGGAACTTTGTTGCGGGCACAGGAGACACAGGCAGAAACAAAGTCTATTACGTCTTTGTGCAGGGTAGGCCACCAATAATGCCGGGTAATGAGTTGGAGGGTCTTTTTCTGACCAGCGTGGCCAGCGAGTTTAGACGAATGACCCCAATGTAGAATTCTCTTCCGATCAGTCTCTGATACGAACGTCTTACCAGGAGGGAGACGGTTTAGACTCACGGGAGCCACCTGCATCACTCTGGCGGGATCGATGATATGTTTAGGCTCATCTTCGAGATCCGACACCAGGAAGGACAGGGACAAGGCATCCGCCTTGATGTTTTTGTCAGCCGGGCGAAAATGCAAGAGAAAATCAAAACGGGCAAAAAACAAGGACCACCGGGCTTGGCGAGGGTTAAGTCTCTGAGCATGCTGAAGGTAAGACAGATTTTTGTGGTCCGTGTAGATGATTACCGGATGAAGAGCCCCCTCGAGTAGGTAACGCCACTCCTCCAATGCCAATTTAATGGCCAATAACTCTCGATCTCCTATGGAGTAGTTGCGCTCGGAGGAGGAGAAGAGTTTGGAGAAGAAACCGCAGGAAACCATCTTCCCGGATGAAGATTTTTGAGTAAGTACCGCTCCGGCTCCAGCAGAGGAAGCGTCCACCTCCAGGAAGAACTGCTTGTTGCCGTCCGGGCGATGCAGCACTGGAGCGGAAGAGAAGGCTTGTTTCAAGGAAAGAAAGGCCTCCTCTGCTTCGGGCGTCCACTGTTTGGGGTTAGCATCCTTGCGGGTGAGCGCTGAGATTGGAGCAGTCCTGGAAGAGAAGTGCGGTATGAAGAGACGGTAATAGTTAGCGAATCCCAGGAACCGCTGAATGGCCTTCAACCCCTCTGGTCGGGGCCACTTCTCAATGGCAGACAGTTTCTCCGGATCCATTCGTAGGCCTGTCTGAGAGATAATGTAGCCCAGAAACGGAAGCGAGGTCTGCTCAAAGAGGCACTTCTCATATTTGGCGAAGAGGTGATTCTGCCTGAGCCTGAGCAGAACCTGACGAACATCCCTCCGGTGAGACTGGAGATCCGGAGAGAAGACCAAGATGTCGTCAAGGTACACCACAACGCAGGAGTAGAGGAGGTCCCGGAAGATGTCATTGACCAACTCCTGAAAGACTGCTGGAGCATTACAGAGACCAAAGGGCATAACCAGATACTCGTAGTGGCCATCCCGGGTGTTGAATGCCGTCTTCCATTCATCTCCTCGACGGATACGAACCAGGTTGTATGCTCCACGAAGATCCAGTTTAGTGAAGACTCTAGCCCCTCTAAGACGATCAAACAACTCCGGAATGAGCGGAAGAGGGTACTTATTCTTCACTGTGATCAAATTTAGGCCTCTGTAGTCAATACAGGGACGGAGAGATCCGTCTTTCTTTTTTACAAAAAAGAAACCTGCTCCCGCGGGGGAGGTAGATTTACGGATGAATCCTTTCGCTAAATTCTCCTCGATATATTCTGACATCGACCTGGTCTCTGCAGCGGACAATGGGTAAATACGCCCACGGGGAGGCGTAGTACCGGGTAGCAGGTCGATCGGGCAATCATATGGTCTATGCGGGGGTAATGTCTCTGCTTCCTTTTTATTAAAGACATCCGCGAATGACCAATATGGAATCGGGAGTCCAGGTAGATTAGCAGGTGTAGGAGAAGAACGGACGGGATGGACAGGCACCAGACACGTTTTATGACAGTCCTGTCCCCAGCGAAGAATCTCTCCATTCTGCCAGTCGAGCACGGGTGCATGTTTTTGGAGCCAAGGCAGACCTAGTAAGAAAGCATGAGAGAGTCCAGGTAAAACATGAAACGAGATGCTCTCAGAATGCAACATTCCCACCTGCAGGGTTATGGCTTCGGTGATAAGTTGGATGGGACGAGGTAGGAGACCCCCATCCACAGCAGCAACAGATACTGGTTCAACCAGAGGTTTGGTGGGAATGCGATACTTCTCTACTAGAGCCTGTGAAACAAGATTCCCAGCTGCTCCAGAATCAAGTTGGGCCAGTTCGAAGTAACGGTTCTTACCGATGAGAATAGAGACAGACAGCAGCAGAGATGAAGAGGATTTATTCTGGTCTAGGTGGACCTCTCCGAGCGAACCTAGACACAGGCGTTTCCCGACCTCTCCGGACAGGTACGGATCCAGTGCTCCTTACTGCCACAGTAGAAGCAACTCCTCTCGGCACGGCGTGAGTCCTGACGGGCTTTGACCATCTTGGTCTGGTCGACCTGCATAGGCTCAGCAGTGTGCATCTGGGGAGAAACGGAAGGGGTTATAGGTCTCTGAAACGAGGGTGCAAGACGAGGAAACCCTTTCTCACGGGTGACCTCTTTGGCACGTTCCTGGAACCGTAGATCAATTCGATTGGCAAGATTTATTAAATCATCAAGGGAGGTTGGAATGTCCCGACCGGCAAGTTCATCTTTAATACGGCCGAACAGACCCTCCCAGAAGACCGAAATCAGGGCGTTATTGTCCCAAGCCAACTCTGAGGCTAGAGTACGGAACCGTATGGCATATTGACCAATGGTGAGACTCTCCTGACGGAGACGCAACAGAGATGATGCAGAGGAGGTCTTCCGTCCAGGTTCGTCGAATACCTTCCGGAAGGCCGAGAGAAAAGCAGGCAGGTCAGATACCAGAGGATCTTCTCTCTCCCAGAGAGGATTAAGCCAGGCCAGAGCCTCTCCGGTGAGATGGGACATGATGAAGGCAATTTTGGCCCGGTCAGAGTTAAACTGGTGTGCCAGGAGTTCGAAATGCAGGGTGCACTGGTTAATAAAACCACGAGCCAGAGCAGGGTCGCCTCCAAACCTAGGAGGAGCTGAAAGTCGGGGTCCGGGAATGGAAACCACGGAATTGGGAAGCAGCGAGGCTGCCGGATTATGAGTCATGGCTCCAGCGGTGGTTGCTGGTGATGAATTCAGAGTGTCCAGGCGGGAATTGACGTTCCGCAGGTGACCCAGGATGGCCTCCTGTTGCGACCTCTGGCGAGATAGTTCATGACATAATTCCGGGAGTGAAGGGGTTTGGGTGCCACCGGGTTCCATGGCCCGAGCAAACTGTAACGGGTCTGGTAGGTGAAACCACTGAGCTTTATTATACAAGACAGTATACTTGTAAGAGAGCAGGTGGTGCCCGGGGAATACGGACAGGAATTCACGGGAAGTGACCAGGGCAAGTCTCTGGGTAGGCAGGTTGTCACGGCAAGTGACCAGGGCAGTCTCTGGGTAGGCAGGTTGTCACGGCAAGTGACCAGGGCAGTCTCTGGGTAGGCAGGTTGTCACAGCAAGTGACCAGGACAGTCTCTGGGCAGGCAGGTTGTCACAGCAAGTGACCGGGGCAGTCTCTGGGCAGGCAGGTTGTCACAGCAAGTGACCAGGGCAGTCTCTGGACAGGCAGGTTGTCACAGCAAGTGACCAGGGCAGTCTCTGGACAGGCAGGTTGTCACAGTAAGTGACCAGGACAGTTTCTGAATAGACAGGCTTATACGACCTGAGATGTTGGAGCCTCCTGGTAGGCTGCAGTCTGATGGCAGATGATCGCTCCCAAGCGAGCAGGCAGGAGTCTCTGGAGTAGCCGGGGATCACTGCTGGAGATGTCCGAACCTTCGGATAAAGCTGCAGTCGGATGGCAGATGATCGCTCCCAAGTGAGCAGGCAAGAGTCTCTGAAGTAGCCGGTGATCACTGCTGATGAAGTCCGAACCTTCGGATAGAGCTGCAGTCGGATGGCAGATGATCGCTCCCAAGTGAGCAGGCAAGAGTCTCTGTAATCGCCGGGGATCACTGCAGGTGATGTCCGAACCTCCGGGGAGGGCTGCAGTCAGATGGCAGACAGCAAACAGACGGGTAACAGGCAGGCAACTGGAAACAGGAGCTGAGGGCTGAAGCAGAGTTATACAGTGCAACAACAACATTGCTCAGGCACCTCCATTAAGGAGGAAGCCCTTAATATAGGGTGGAGTCCTCCGGCATTGGCCGGAGACTAATTTGGAAAATGCGCGCGGCTCCTTTAAGAGCGGGGGAGGGCGCGGGCGCGCGCCCTAAGTCCAGCAGCAGGGAAGGAGCGCGCGGGCCCAGCAGGACGGAATGAGGACGCCGAGGATGCTGGGGGTGCTGAGGACGCTGGGGGCGCTGAGGACGCTGGGAGCGCTGAGGACGCAGAGCGCTGGTAAGGGGAACGGCGTCCCTGCCTGGCAGAGGGCCGGGACGCCAGTGCTACAGATAGCAGTCTATTCTTGCACAATCAATGCTTTCATTTTGTCAGAATTTTTAGGTTTTTGTTTGTTCACCCGTCTCTTGATGATTGACCACAAGTTCTCAATGGGATTAAGATCTGGGGAGTTTCCAGGCCATGGACCCAAAATCTCTATGTTTTGTTCCCTGAGCCATTTAGTTATCACCTTTGCTTTATGGCAAGGTGCTCCATCATGCTGGAAAAGGCATTGTTGATCGCCAAACTGCTCTTGGAGGGTTGGGAGAAGTTGCTCTTGGAGGACATTCTGGTACCATTCTTTATTCATGGCTGTGTTTTTAGGCAAGACTGTGAGAGAGCCGATTCCCTTGGCTGAGAAGCAACCCCACACATGAATGGTTTCAGGATGCTTAACAGTTGGCATGAGACAAGACTGGTGGTAGCGCTCACCTTGTCTTCTCCGAATGAGGCATTTTCCTGATGTCCCAAACAATAGAAAAGGGGATTCATCAGAGAAAATAACTTTACCCCAGTCCTCAGCAGTCCACTGCCTGTACCTTTTGCAGAATATCAGTCTGTCCATGATGTTTTTTCTGGAGAGAAGTGGCTTCTTTGCTGCCCTCCTTGAGACCAGGCCTTGCCCCAAGAGTCTCCGCCTCACAGTGCGTGCAGATGCACTCACACCTGCCTGCTGCCATTCCTGAGCAAGCTCTGCACTGCTGGTAGCCCGATCCCGCAGCTGAAACACTTTTAAGAGACGGTCCTGGCGCTTGTTGGTCTTTCTTGGGCGCCCTGGAGCCTTTTTGGCAACAATGGAACCTCTCTCCTTGAAGTTCTTGATGATGCGATAGATTGTTGACTGAGGTGCAATCTTTCTAGCTGCGATACTCTTCCCTGTTAGGCCATTTTTGTGCATTGCAATGATGACTGCATGTGTTTCTTTAGAGTTAACCATGGTTAACAGAAGAGAAACAATGATGCCAAGCACCAGCCTCCTTTTAAAGTGTCCAGTGGTGTCATTCTTACTTAATCATGACAGATTGATCTCCAGCCATGTCCTCATCAACACCCACACCTGTGTTAATGGAGCAATCACTGAAAAGAGGTTAGCTGGTCCTTTTAAGGCAGGGCTGCAATGATATTGAAATGTGTTTTGGGGGATAAAGTTCATTTTCTAGCCAAATATTGACTTTGCAAGTAATTGCTGTTAAGCTGATCACTTTTTATAACATTCTGGAGTATATGCAAATTGCCATTAGAAAAAGTGAAGCAGTAGACTTTGTAAAAATTTATATTTGTGTCATTCTCAAAACTTTTGGCCACGACTGTAGTGTCATCTTTTGGATTGATATGAGCCACAAAGTCCTTCAAAGTGAAACTGTTCTGGATGGAATGTACAATTTTCTCCTGAAAATTAGAACATGCCTTCTATGATGCTTTCATTAAAGAACTGATTGGCCAGATATGTACGGACTCAGGATGACGGGGCTGCGGGTACCTGTGCTGTGCTTTGTCTGTAAATGTCAAGGCTGCGTCACCTGTTTCCTGGGGGAAGGAATAGGGGAACGGACAGGCCCCATTACCCAGGAAGACGGGGTGTGTTTCAACAGGGAACCTGGCCGGAAGCTGAGTGAAAAAACACGCAAAGCAGGAGTGAGTCCCCTGCTGTCTGCATGTGAGCAGCAAGGGGGGCAGTGCACTACACAACCGAAGCGCTGGCGTTGCGACAAACTGCAGCAGACAGACCCCGTGACCTAGAGGCAGTGGGGCCAGCTTGAGAAAGTGGGCACGACAGCAGAGATTTTTGGCGTGGACAAGCAGCCCAAAGGAGGCTGAACAGCGAGGTGTCGTGGCCTCCATGACCATGAGTACAGCGCACGTGCACAGTAGAGAGAACCAGTTCATGCCATGTGTTCAGCTTTGCTAAGCAAAAATTATAAGGGACAGAGGAATGACAGAGGAAGTTGGTACGGTCATCAAGGTACTCCCTCAGCATCTTCTCAAACTTTGCACTCCTTGTGAGAGTCATCCGCGCCTCAGGGCCAGGGCGATGGGAAGATCTGAGAAAACTCTCACCAAAATTTTGCCAGTGTTCCACTGCCTCTGCTGGATTGGAGTTGTGTCTCTCTCACCTGTACTCCTTGCTTTGCCAACGAACTGTGTCTGTGACCTCTGTTGCCAGCGTTTGCAGATGGAAATGTTTTTAATAATTCGGCAAGAAGGGCCCTCTGGTTCTAGTACACCTGTCTGCCTCTGGAATAAGAGATAGAAAGTTCTCCTTGTAGAGTGGGTCTAGAAGTGTCACAAATCAATATTGCTTGTCACCCAAAATTTTGAGAATGCAAGGGTGACGGGAAAGGAAGCGTAACATAAAGTCAGCCATGTGTGCAAGACTGGTAACAGTAAATACTTCCATGTCCTCACCAAGAGGATCAGAGTTGGATGAAACCCGGTCAGCAGGAGCGCAAAAACAGGGGCTAAATTAATAAACAATCTTCTTTTATTAAAACCAAACGCGTTTCAACAGGTAATTCTGTCTTCCTCAGGTGGCAATGATCATTGCCACCTGAGGAAGACAGAATTACCTGTTGAAACGCGTTGTGGTTTTAATAAAAGAAGATTGTTTATTAATTTAGCCCCTGTTTTTGCGCTCCTGCTGACAGGGTTTCATCCAACTCTGAACCTCTCTTCCTCATTAGAGGCACCCGGCTGGAGCTGCATTACATCACTCAAAGCTACGCTTGGCTGGCGCTCCTCTGTGACCGTCTTACCTTGCCTGAACTCACCAAGAGGATGACGGACCATGCTCTACTCCTCCTCCTTGTCCTCAGGCCTCCACAACTTTCGACTAACCTCAGTACTATCATTGTAAATACATAATTGTAAATACACCCCTGTAGTTTTGATCTCTCCCACCTCATTGTAGATTGTAAGTTGTCAAGAGCAGGATCGTTTTGTTTGGGTTAAATTATTGTTATTGTTGTTACTTAATGTAGATTGAAAGCTGTCACGAGCAGGGCTGTTTTATTTTTGTTTAATTATTGTATTATTGTTATCGCTGTTACTTAAGACTGTTGTGTTTGAAACAGTTAAACTGTAAATATGTTGGCGCTATATAAATAAAAATAAATATTATTATTAGAACACAGAGAAGCAGGATGGAGATGTTAATTATGGCGTCATTGCTGCTCACCATCTTGGTGAATTCCTCAAAGTTTTGGAGGAAGGTACATATGTCTGACATCCATGTCCACTACTGAGATCTTATGTGTGAAGTCAGAACTGAATACCGACGGCCTTGTTGATGATGGTAGTCAACAACTTCCCTCTTCTGCTCACAAATCCTTTCCAACTTCTGCAGTGTAGAGTTCCAACGCGTGGGGACATCACACACCAGTCGGTGAGCCAGAAGCTGCAAACGCTGGTGAAGCACTGCAAGGGCGGATGAAGCTCTAGCTGACTTTCTAAACTGGGTACGCAGGGCGTGGTACTTTCCCTAGCAGATCCAGCAGCTCCATGTCGCTTTTCATAAACTGTTGAACAATGAGGTTAAGCACATGGGCCAGACATGGCACGTGTGTGAGCTCGCCCTGCCTCAGAGCAGCCACCAGGTACCGGCCATTGTCACACACGACCATGCCTGGCTGTAGGGTCAGCGGTGTCACAGATCTGATTGCTCTTTCAGAGCTGTCCACAAGTCTTCAGCATTGTGCAGTTTGTCACCTAAGTATATTAGCTTCAGCACAGTCTGTTGCCGCTTGGATGAGGCAGTGCTGCAGTGCTTCCAGCTTGTGGCTGTTGTGCTACTTTCAGAGATGGAGGTTGAAGAGGAGGCGGAGGAGGAGGTGCAGGAGCTGTTGACTGTGGTGGGCATCCCAGATTTATATAGGGCCCGCAATTCTCTGGTTTGGGAGAACGTGCACGATCCCAAGGTCGGACTGGGTCCCGGCTTCCACTATGTTAACCCAGTGTGCCATCAGCGAGATGTAACGCCCCTGCCCACAAGCACTTGTCCACATGTCTGTGGTTAGGTGGACTTTACCAGAAACAGCATTGTTGAGGGCACGGGTAATGTTGTGAGACACGTGCCAGTGTAATGCCGGGACGGCACACCGGGACAAATAGTCCTGCATGTTCGGG
>JARQOD010000001.1:365649742-365715083 GCA_033576555.1 Oophaga sylvatica | reverse complement strand
GGGGTCCTAACTAATCCCTCACCTTGGAGGTACTGATAATGGTTCAGAGGTCCAAGTCTCCAACCTAACCCTGTCTCCTATCAGACCCTGAACCCTGTAATCAGTCCTAAGAAGGATCCTGACTACCACCAAAGGGATATGGGCTGATCTCAGCTAAATACACAGATTAGACATATAAGACAGACAGGATAACACTCGCTTGCATACACACTCAAACACCAAAGGAACATAAATGGTCTGGGAAATAAACTCTAACCAAGTTGAGCTTAGAACAACTAAGGAGCTCACAACTAAAGTCTATACAGATTCATTCCTATCTGTGGTCTGCATGAAGGTTTCACTGGCAACTCCCCAAACAGACAACCAGGAATTTAAAGGAAACCAATCAACAAATAATCAATTGCAGCCGGGAGAAACTGCACCCAGTCCCAGCACCGAGCACAGACAGAATTAACTCCCTAGCTGCCAAACACAAAGAAACAGCAGCTCAGCTGTGAGAAGTCAAAATGTGCAACCGCGACGATCTTCGTGGCAATGCACACATGACATTCAGTCAGACGAGCATCAATACGGATACAATAGTTAATAAAGTCACCTAACGCAGTGGGAGGGTCGGCACGAGCAAGTTCATCCTTAATCAGTGGAGACAACCCTTTCCGAAAAATAGATTTTTTAGCGGAAGTGTCCCAAGTGGTATCAAGAGCCCATCTCCTGAAATCCAGGGCATATTCGGCTACTGAACGCTTACCTTGGCGCAAAGTTAACATGGCTGCTTCAGCTGTTGCACCTCGATTGGGAGCATCAAACACCTGCCCCATGGCTGAAATAAAAGCATCAAGGTGATTCAAACAATCATCCTCAGTCTCAATCAGAGGGTTTGCCCACATCAAAGCCTTATTGGTAAGCAACATGATTATAGTAAGCACTTTGGATCGTTCAGTGGGAAATTGTGAAGCATGTGCAGAGAAAAATAAATTGCATTGATTAATAAATCCCCTGAATTTCTCACGTTCACCGCCAAAACGAAAAGGAGGTAATTTGGGGATCCCAGAACTCGGGGTTATGGCAGGAGCCTGGGCTCGTTCCTCTAGAGCCTCAATCCTGGCTCGCAATTCCTGGGTAGTCTGTCCAAACACTTGCAAATTATGATTAGTGAGGTCCTGTAGGCTTGCAAAACGGGTTTTTAAAGTCTGTACATCTGAAAGGATTGTATCAGTCACTCCGCAAAGTTCCTTTATGCGGGCCTCCATCTTCCAGATCTTTTAAGGCAGAAGTGCTGGAAGGAGAAGAGGAAAGGAAAAAAAAAAAAACAATAGTGTTTACCTGTGGTAACACTCCAGAGTAAAATTTTAAGGGAATGCGCTCACCTGGAATGGTTGTGAGAAGTCACAACCACTGTCATCACATAAGGTATTAAACGGACATCTGATATCCACAGTCACAGCAGACACGACTTTCCCAGACCCAGCAGACACTAAACATTGGCTCCTGAATCTTGTTAAGTATAGTGTACAGTTCCTATAGCGTCTTGTGCTTGGGTGCGAGGAAAACACAGGAGACATAGGTTGAAATGAAATTACTTGTATTACTTCATACAAGCATGCTGAAAAGTTCACACAGTTTGCAGGAACAGCGACAGGAGACACAGCAGGCCAGAGTAACTTCAAGCACTACAATAAATCTCCAAAGCAGGTTCAGGATCTCTTCTCTGTACCGTCATTCCTCTGCAAACATGGATTCACCAAACAGCAGGTTTCCAGAGTCCAAAAGTGTTCCAAGGTTCCTCAGTAGGGAATAGCTGGAGTACAAGTCCAAGGTTTCCAGGAGTCAGGTCACAGACTGACTGAGGCTTGATTCAGGAGCACTGATTGTTCAGCTGAGGCTGCTTAAGAAGCAAGAGGGAAGAATCAGGGCGGGAACATGAAAACTGAAACTCCATATTAACTGAGGGCAAGAGCTGCAGAAAGACAGAAAGCAAAATGGCCGACGGAAAACTGAGTTTCAAGGAACATGTCAACAGAGACAAAGAACCTTACATAAACACCATCAAAATGAAGAAGTGCTTCTTCTCAGCGCAGGAGTAGGAGCAATCAAACGCCTTCTGGCTCTTCTCTATTGTGGAAACCCTGTGACACAACACTGGTCTAGATGCAAAAAAGCTTACAGTCAAATATTAAAAGACGTAGGTATGGGTCTACATCTGTTTTAGTCTTTCTCAAGCTTTACTAAAAACTCTTCAGAGGCTGGCAGCAAAGACACAATATCTATAAAATCATTATGCCATATTTTTTTCTTTGATTGATATGCGCAAGTGATATTTCATGGGTGAGATGGTACAAACTAGAGCTTCTTTATAACAATTTTCACCCACCCTTTCACTATCAGGGTTAGTATAAATTCCTGCTCCCCCCTAGATCCCAGGCCTTCATCCAGGTGACTCTATACCTCTGATACTCCAGGGGCCCTGGATAACTGACTGGCTGACCTAGAGAGCTCAGCTGGCGGTTGGAGTAACTCTTTTAATGGTACTAGTACCTGAAACAGTTCATCTAGTGTGTATTGTGCATTAAGAGGGCTATACTCACCATCCTCAGGTAAATCATCCCGAATCTGGTCACGCCTGAAGATCTCGCTCTCTGTAGGTAGCCTCAGGACCAGCAAAGGCTACCTCCAGCCAGTTGTCAACTGAGGCCAGCCTGGTCCTAACATGAGAAGAGGTGTCAGCTGCACCCCTACATACCTGCTGCCTCCCTAAGGTCCTGTGTCTGCATACAGTGAATGGCAAATAGAGGATTGTTCTCCTCTTGTCCCAGCACCCAGAGCGCATCCTGGCACCACCAGATGATATCAACGTGACTATTGGCTCCTTTGACGTGTTTCCCGGTCAGTCTGCATGTGGTGCTTGGCCTGGGCACATCCTTTGGCGGTCCACTGATGCATTGCTGGAGGAATGCCATGGCGCCCTACTCTCCCAATTGTCTGCAGAGCTTGTCCAGCAAGGCATCCATCTTTTTTCCACAGGTACGACAGCACTTCTCATGCAGCAGTGTCAAGGACTGACACAGTAACTCAGTGCTGCCATCTTTTCTCCCACCCCAGCGCTTTGATATTTACTAATATTATTCCCTATCTCCAGGCATCGCAGGGGTAGAAACACGACCTGGCTAGAAACCCCAACCAATCCCAAAACCTCTCTCCTCCTGCCAGAAGCGGAAACATTTAGTTGGAAAGCTTATTCCCGCCATTTAACCTTCAGAGGAGGAATACATATGCATGATAGCCTTGTGCTGTATCTCCCTCCTGATGGTCCGGGTCTGCCAATACATATAAAAAGTTATACCATGCTACATCTCTTCGTTTAGGACAATTCTGGCCTCACACTAAACTAAATGAAACAACCCACTTAGATGTTCAGCCAGGCATCTCAGGAATGCTCTAACTAATTTATCCTTTCACTCTTGTGTCCATTTTACTCAAAAATGCATTCAGGTGATTTTTCACACAATACATTTTATTGTATTTATTATGCTTTGCTTATATACAGTGGGGGAAATAAGTATTTGATCCCTTGCCTATTTTGTAAGTTTGTCCACTGAAAGACACATGAACAGTCTATAATTTTAAGGGTAAGTTAATTTTAACATTGAGATATAGAATATCAAAAATAAAATCCAAAAAATCACTGTCATGGGTGTATCGCCACGAGGATCGTCGCGATTACACACTCTGACTTCTCACAGCTGAGTTGCTGCTTCTTTGTGTTTGGTAATGAGGGAGTTAATTTTACCTAGCTCTTTGCTAAGACTAGGTCCAGCCTCGCCCGGCTGCTTTTGATTATGTTCTAATTAGATTCCTTCATATACCTGCCAGTCTGCTTGTTAGATGCCGGTGAAAGCATTCATGTAGTCTAGCAGACTGGATCGGTTCTGAGAATACTTAAGCTAAGAGTTCCTTAGTTGTTTTTACTCTTACAGCTTATAGTTTATCTCTGAGACCTTAGGTGTTCCTACTGTGTGTGAGTGTTGTATGTAAGACTTTATTTACTTTATTTCTTGTCTTTCTTGTATGTCTTTCTGTTCATTAGCCGTTACCTGTTCATTCCCTTTGGTGGTAATCAGGGTCCTTCTTAGGACTAGATTACAGTTGGCAGGGATTGATAGGAGACAGGGTTTACGCTGGTGGCCTGGACCTCTGTACCTTTAACAGTACCTCCAGGTAGAGGGATTAGTTAGGACCCCAGTTTAGGGTCAGCATAGACCCCGGTCACCCTCTAGCCGAGACAGCGTATAACGGATTCCGTATTGACCCACTGGACATTCTGTCAGGTAATTCTATGTTATCATATATCTATGCGCATGTTATATAGTATGTTGCCCTTTTGATATAGATTACTGACATCACATATATATATATCTGCTATACAGCGTGACATTTTCACCGGCCCATACTAAAGATTCTCCCCAGCTGTCATGGATCCAGTAGCCCAGCTGGCCCGGCAGTTGCAGGGGTTGTCCATGGAGTTTGCAGACATTAAGTCCAAGGTTTTGTCCCCCCGGAGAAACCAGATCTGAACCTAAGGTTGCTCTCCCGGACAGGTTCACTGGTGGGCGGGACAAATTTTTTACCTTCCGGGAGGCATGTAAATTGTACTTTCGGCTGCGGCCTCGGTCATCTGGGAGTGAAGAGCAGAGGGTGGGAATTGTTATCTCGCTCTTACAAGGGGACCCTCAATCTTGGGCGTTCTCTATTCCTCCAGGCTCCCCAGATCTCCAGTCAGTGGATCGATTTTTTACTGCCCTGGGTCTGGTATATGATGATCCGGATCGAGTTTCCCTTGCTGAAACAAAGTTACGTAAAATACGGCAAGGAAATCGTCCAGCGGAGGAATATTCTTCTGAGTTCCGTAGATGGGCAACAGATACTCAGTGGAATGACCCAGCTCTTAGGAGCCAGTTTTGTCAAGGGTTGTCTGACAAATTAAAAGATGTGTTGGCTCAGTATGATTCTCCTCCATCACTGGAGGCTGCTATGGCCCTCGCTATTCGCATTGATAGACGAATTCGGGGAAGACGCGAGGTAACTCCGCCTCCCGTGATGACTCCACCTACTACTAAAGTCCCTTATACTGAGGTTCCCCTGGTCTGTTCTGAGGAACCCATGCAGTTGGGAGGGACATCTTTTTGTAGGAGGAATCGGCGGTGCACCGCAAGACTAGAAGGTGTTTCTTTTGCGGGAGAGAGGGACATTTTGTTGGGGGGTGTCCATCCCGGGCCTCTTTGAGCAAAGGAGTTAACCTGGGAGTGTGTATTTCGTCCCGAAATCCTTCTCAGTTTCTCGTGCCTGCGGAGGTGGTGATTGGTACTAGAACTGAGAGGATTTCTGTTTTTCTTGATAGTGGGTCCGGGGCTAATCTGGTGGACGCTCGGTTTGCCCAGGTGCATGGTATGCAACTGAGTGTATTGGCCAAACCGGTCCCTATAGTATCTATTGATTCTAGACCTCTCGGTCAAGGTAGCTTGGTACAAGCTGTTCATAACATAGATCTTCGAGTAGGGGCAATACATAAAGTTGCTTCCTGATGCCTTATCTCGTACTTTCCCAGGGGCCGGGAAGACGGATGATCCGGTTCCTATTCCTCAGGAGGGAGTTGTAGTGTCAGCTGTATGCTCTGAGCTTGAGGGGGAGGTATTGGGGGCTCAGGGGGACGCCCCTGGGGGACTTCCAGGGAGACTGATAGTTCCAGATCGGTTAAGACTGAAGGTTACGAGGAACCGTTACAAACGGATGGCTGATAGGGGGAGAGTTTCTGGTCTAGATCTGAAGGTGAACGATCTGGTTTGGTTGTCTACCAGGAATATAAAACTTAAAGTTTCCTCCTGGAGGTTGGGTCCCAGATTCATCGGGCCGTACAGGATCAGTTCCATAATTAATCCTGTGGCATTTCGTCTGGACCTCCCTCCTACGTTTAAAATTCATAATGTGTTTCACAAGTCATTACTTAAAAAGTATGTGGCACCAGTCATACCGTCACCTCTACCTCCTCCTTCAGTGGTGGTCAATGATAACGTGGAATTTCATGGGTCGAAAATCATTGACTCACGTCTCAGTCGCCGATCCCTTCAGTACTTGGTTCATTGGAGGGGGTATGGTACTGCGGAGAGGACGTGGGTCCCTGCGTCTGATGTTAACGCAGATCGATTGGTTCGGACCTTTCACACAACTCACCCGGGCAGACCTGGCCCTGAGGGTCCGGAGTCCCCTCGTAGAGGGGGGGGTACTGTCATGGGTGTATCGCCACGAGGATCGTCGCGATTACACACTCTGACTTCTCACAGCTGAGTTGCTGCTTCTTTGTGTTTGGTAATGAGGGAGTTAATTTTACCTAGCTCTTTGCTAAGACTAGGTCCAGCCTCGCCCGGCTGCTTTTGATTATGTTCTAATTAGATTCCTTCATATACCTGCCAGTCTGCTTGTTAGATGCCGGTGAAAGCATTCATGTAGTCTAGCAGACTGGATCGGTTCTGAGAATACTTAAGCTAAGAGTTCCTTAGTTGTTTTTACTCTTACAGCTTATAGTTTATCTCTGAGACCTTAGGTGTTCCTACTGTGTGTGAGTGTTGTATGTAAGACTTTATTTACTTTATTTCTTGTCTTTCTTGTATGTCTTTCTGTTCATTAGCCGTTACCTGTTCATTCCCTTTGGTGGTAATCAGGGTCCTTCTTAGGACTAGATTACAGTTGGCAGGGATTGATAGGAGACAGGGTTTACGCTGGTGGCCTGGACCTCTGTACCTTTAACAGTACCTCCAGGTAGAGGGATTAGTTAGGACCCCAGTTTAGGGTCAGCATAGACCCCGGTCACCCTCTAGCCGGAGACAGCGTATAACGGATTCCGTATTGACCCACTGGACATTCTGTCAGGTAATTCTATGTTATCATATATCTATGCTCATGTTATATAGTATGTTGCCCTTTTGATATAGATTACTGACATCACATATATATATATCTGCTATACAGCGTGACAATCACATTGTTAAAATGTATTTGCATTTTGCAGTGAGAAATAAGTATTTGATCCCTCTGGCAAACGAGAGTTAATACTTGGTGACAAAACCTTTGTTGGCAATCACAGCAGTCAGACATTTTCGTAGTTGATGAGGTTTGTAGAGGTTAGAGTCGGAATGATTAATTGAGTCTGTGGACAGGAGTCTTTTATAAAGGTGACTATATAAGATGGCTGTCTTTAATGCAGGTAATGAGTTGGTTAGGAGCGTCTAACTGGTCTGTAGGAGCCAGAACTCTTAATGGTTAGTAGGGGATCAAATACTTATTTCTCAATGCAAAATGCAAAATATATAATTTATACAATGTGATTTCCTGAATTTTATTTTTGATATTCATCTCTCAATGTTAAAATTAACTTACCCTTAAAATTATAACTGTTCATGTCTTCGTCAGTGGGCAAACTTACAAAATCAGCAAGGGATCAAATACTTATTTCCCCCACTGTAGCACCATTATACTCCACTGCAAAATACAGACATTATCACTATCCCCATTGGTATGTCTTTGGAGTGTGGGAGGAAACCCACACAAACATGGGGAGAACATTCAAACTCTACAAATTTGATTTTAATGATAATCGCCCAGTGAGTGTAAATGAACCCTAAGAATCTGTACTAATAAGCTATACGTCCGCCATACCCTGCTGTATAGGCTCTGTGCACATGTGCATTAGTCCTAAATTGATAAACATTGCATTAATACATTTTTCTACACTAAAAGAAATGTACTGATATTAGTTTTTATTTTCTTTTGAAGTGTGTCCATTGTGAAGAGAACATTAACTTTACCTTTAATAACATTTTTGGCTGGCGTTACCAATTGTGTCAATCATTGTAAAATATGATTTCAGGTAGCTGCCACCACGGCAAGCAGAATATTTTTTATGTATAATGTTAATCTTGTTCTACTATAACCTAGCCAAGGAAGAATTTATACAAAAAGAAGTATTCTGCAAAACCTCCACAAGATGGTGACAGTTTTCATCATTTCAATCAAGCAAACAATGTGACATGAGTGGCACATAGCAACTAGTACAAAGGAAAGCTAAGGACGGACTACAATATTAACAACAAAAAACACAAGATTTTGACGGACTGAGACTGATACAAAGATACAAGTTTCTTTTTTTTTATTTATAGAATACATCACATCCACAATCACTTTTATGTATTATTCTGATCAATTGTTGATAAATAATTAAAAAACAAATGGAAACTGATACAAAAGGCCTTTTTACCCAGGGCAGTAATTGGTTAATGAGCATCCGCTGATTAGAATGTTGTTATACGCAAAATGCTCAGGTGATGGATCTTTTAGGCCTAAAGCCCCCGTCACACACAGCGATCTCGCTAGTGAGATCGGTGCTGAGTCACTAGTTTTGTGACGCAGCAGCGATCTCCCCTGCGATATCGCTGTGTGTGACATTTAGCGACGATCAGCCCCCCTGCTGGGTATCGCTGATCGCCGCTGAAAGTCCTGGACATTTTTTTGATCGTTGGTCTCCTGCTGGCAGGCACGCATCGCTGCGTGTGACAGGTGGGAGACCAGCGATCCGCTGGTAACCAAGGTACACAGCGGGTTTCCAGGCGCCTAGAAACCCGATGTGTACGTTGGATACCAGCACGCTGCTGCAGGTGAGCTGGTAACCAAGGTACACATCGGGTTACCAGGTGCCGCGCAGCGCCTGGAAACCAGATGTGTACCTTGGTTACCAGCTCCCTGCATCAGCAGGCTGGTATCCAACGTACACTGCGGGTAACTAAGCGATGTTACCCGCAGTGTCGCTGTCCTGATCGCTGCCTGTTTGGCAGCTCACCAGGCGATCATGTAGCGACACACCAGCGATCCTGACAAGTGCATATCGTTGTCGGGATCGCTATGTGTGACGGGGCCCTAAAAATCATTGTTACCAGCATATTGATGATATCACGCTCATTCATCAACTGTCCAAATAGGCCAGTAAACGAGTGCCGATCAACTTGTACACTTTCGATCCACAGTCACTTATTACTGTGTAAGGGAGTGGGTACTGTTATTCTGGCACATGCCAGAAACAGGCTCAGCATTGGGATATCAACGGCATGGAGAGTTTGTGTACATTAGGAACAGAAGACGTTGGTTCTGAAAATGCAAGAAGTGAAACATGTCTGTGTAACAAAATCTGCAACATAGCTGGAAAAATTCATCAAAGTTGTTTGGGCCAGATGGAAAAGAAGTGAAAAGTGAACAACTGTCAACCAAAAGGACGTCAATTGGGAATCACTACAAAAAACTTTATTGTAATTACTTATATGGTTGGCTGAACTGGTAACTACCCCTTTACGGTCCCTGTGTGGTGGCAATGTTGGTCTTGGTCCTTTTAAAGTAAATTTTATTCAGTAACAGTATTGTCATCTGATAATGTGCCCACTCATTATAATCAGTAAATGCTTCAACAGTACACATGGTTACCTACATTAAGTGCACACTCAGATATATTTTGCCTCTCCTCTGTTGAACTCCTAGCTACACCTCTGATTGTTACCTAAGTGTTGCTTTGTTTCTTCCAAAAAGTGATGCTTATACTACCTTCTTTTCTTCCCACAGACATGAGCATATAGATATGCAGACTATCAAAGTTGATAGGGAACATTTTACAAAATGCTCTTTTCTGTTGATTTCGGAATAATAAAACGTTCTAGCTTGATTTGCACTGACCACATGATCAACCAATTTTAAGTTAAAAAAGGTCAACAGCGCTACTGTAAATAAGGAGTCCTTGACAATGATTGACAAGGCAAGAAGCATGCACTTCAAGGAAAAATGGTATGTTGACATCAGGATATAGGACAGGAGCATGGAAGCATTAAGTTCCTGGAAGGCTTGAATATCGAAATATGACCAGTTCCGAGAATTATATCCCTTCTATGGTCTATATGGGGAGCCACCATTTGTGCGTAATTTTTAATGAGCTAGGGATAAAAATTTGCGAAGCAGAGGAATCTTTGGAGTCCTTTTAAACTAATGGCTTTGCCCAAACAAAAAAGGAGAAATTTTTTCTGGGTCCATAAGCAGTCTTCCAGATGAGATGATATACATGTTGCTTCACACAAAATTAGAATATCATCAAAAAGTTAATTTCTTTCAGTTCTTCAATACAAAAAGTGAAACTCATATATTATAGATTCATTACAAACAGAGTGATCTATTTCAAGTGTTTATTTCTGTTAATGTTGATGATTATGGCTTACAGCCAATGAAAACCCAAAAGTCATTATCTCAGTAAAGTAGAATACTTTATAACACCAGCTTGAAAAATGATTTTAAAACTCGAAATGTTGGCCTACTGAAATGTATGTTCAGTAAATGCACTCAATACTTGGTCGGGGTCCTTTTGCATCAATTACTGCATCAATGCGGCGTGGCATGGAGGCGATCAGCCTGTGGCACTGTTGAGGTGTTATTAAAGCCCACATTGCTTTGATTTGATAGCAGTGTTCATCTCGTCTGTATTGTTGGGTCTGGTGTCTCTCATCTTCCTCTTGACAATACTCCATAGAGGAGTTAAGGTCAGGTGAGTTTGCGAGTCAATCAAGCACAGTGATACTGTTGTTTTTAAATCAGGTATTGGTACTTTTGGCAGTGTGGACAGGTGCCAAGTCCTGCTCGAGAATGAAATTTCCATCTCCAATAAGCTTGTCGGCAGAGGGAAGCTTGAAGTGCTCTAAAATTTCTTGGTAGATGGCTGCGCTGACTTTGGTCTTGATAAACACAGTGGACCTACAGCAGCAGATGACATGGCTCCCCAAACCATCACTGATTGTGGAAACTTCAAGCAGCTTGGATTGTGTGCCTCTCCACTCTTCCTCCAGACTTTGGGACCTTGATTTCCAAATGAAATGCAAAATTTACTTTCATCTGAAAACAACACCTTGGACCACTGAGCAACAGTCCAGATATTTTTCTCCTTGGCCCAGGTAAGACGCTTCTGGCATTGTCTATTGGTCATGAGTGGCTTGACACAAGGAATGTGACACTTATAGCCCATGTCCTGTGTGTGGTGACTCTTGAAGCAATGACTCCAGCAGCAGTCCACTCCTCGTGAATCTCCCCCAAATTTTTGAATGACCTTTTCTTAATAATCCTTTCAAGGCTGCGGTTATTCCGGTTGCTTGTGCAACTATTTCTACCACACTTTTTCCTTCCACTCCCACTCAACTTTCCATTAATATGCTTGGATACAGTATATTAGTGTGTCAGTGACTGCCTTCAGGACATCTGACAAGTTAGCAGTCTTCTCCATGATTTTGGAGACTACTGAAACAGACTTAGGAAGCCTTTGCAGGTGTTTTTTGTTAGTTAGTCTAATTTACTGAGATAATGATTTATGGGTTTTCATAATCATCAACAATAACAGAAATAAACACTTTAGGAATGCTGCTGGAGAGATCAGCGCAAATAGGGTCTTATCCAACGCAAAGTGAATTGATATAATCAATCACCAGATGGAGCTTTTGATAAAGCATATAAAGTTATCCTCTGCAGCAGATCCATGGGTCAACAAGTGACCATGCTGTAGATAAATGAACGGGTTAATGTGGATATAATCTGCGCTGCTGAATGATCGTATGTCCAGACGTATTTCACATAAGGAAAGGTGGTTTATTCAACGCCTTTCAAAGTCTAAGTGACTTCTTCATCAGGAAATACCGCACAAATACAGATTCAGAACTAGGTTGCTGTCTTAAATATACGATACAATACGATACGATACACTTTATTGATCCCGGGGGGAAATTACAGTATTACAGCAGCAATACAAACAGCAGTACATAAAATATTAGGACACAAATCTTGCACAGGTGTACCAACATTACATAATAAATAAAAGTGTGTAGTTCATGTATATATAAGATAGTGTTAATTGACATTAGTACACCAACCATCAGTCATTATTTTTCTGCCACCCTTAGGAAATTATTATACATCCCCATAGCAGTAGGTACAAATGATTTCCTGAATTTCTCCTTCTTGCACCTTAGTAGGATTAGACGGCTGCTGAATGTGCTCTTCTGATTCAAGAACAGCTCGTATAGTGGGTGTGTGTTATTGTTCATTATTGCTCTACACTTCTTCTGAATTCTATCCTCCAATACCTCCTCAAAAGAGTCAAGATGGAGGCCAACAGCTGCACTTGCCTTCTTGATAAGTTTGTTGAGTTTATTAGCGTCAGCTACTCGCACACTACTGCCCCAGCAAATGATAGCAAAAAAGATGGCGCTTGCTACAACGGACTGGTAGAACATCTCCAGCATTTTACTGCACACATTGAATGACCTGAGCTTCCGCAGAAAGTACAGTCTGCTCATTCCCTTCTTGTAAACCTTTTCTGTATGACACCTCCAATCGAGTTTACTGTCAAGGTGAACCTCCAAATATTTGTAGCTCTCAACAATCTCAACCTCCTGGCCAGCAATGGTGATTGGTATGTAATCCTCCTTTTTCCTTCTATAACTCACCACCATCTCCTTGGTTTTCTTTACATTTAGTTCTAGACAGTTAGTCTGACACCAATCCACAAAGTCAGAAACCACCCTTCTATATTCCTCCTCCCCCCGGCCCCCCACAATGCCCCTACAATCACGGAGTCATCTGAGAATTTTTGGAGGTGACAAAAATCAGATTTATACTGAAAGTCAGCTGTATACAATGAGAAGAGGAAGGGTGACAGCACTGTACCCTGAGGGGCTCCCACACTGCTCCGTACACTGCCAGATACCACCTCCCCCATCCTTACAAACTGCGGCCTGTCTGTCAGGTAGTCACTTATCCAGTTCACCATCCCCTCATCTACTGCCATAGCAGTCAACTTATTACGTAGTAAGAGCGGCTGTAGGGTATTGAAAGCACTAGAGAAGTCAAAGAACATAGCGCGCACTGCAGTTCCATCATTGTCCAAGAACGAATGCATTGTATGTAGCAGAGACGCTACAGCATCATCCACCCCCAATCTCTGCTGGTACGCAAACTGCAGGGGGTCAGAATTTCAAATAACGGCACCAATGGGATCACCTGACAAACAGACAATGTCAGAGTTCACAGATATAGCACATGACATATTCATGGATTGATGCATCTTTGAATAAAATAAATACTTAACCCCTCTCTGACATTGGACGTACTATCCCGTCCATAAAACCCGTGCCAATCTGTCCATGGACGGGATAGTACGTCCAAGGCGATCAGCTGCGCTCCCGGGTGGAGAGCAGCTGATCGTCGCCGGGTGTCAGCTGATTATCACAGCTGACACCCGGCACTATGTGCCAGGAGTGGTCACGGACCGCTGCCGGCACATTAACCCCTGGCATACCGCGATCAGACATGATCGCGATGTACCGGGGCACAGGGAAGCCCCCTCCCTGCGTGCTCCCCTGAGGCCCTCAGAACAGCGCGATGTGAACGCGCTGTTCTGAAGGCCTCTTCCCTGCAGGACCCCAGATCCAAGATGGCCGCCAGGTCCTGCAGGGAGGCGGCTTCCTCAGCGCCTGCTGAGAGCAGGCGCTGAGGAAGCGTCCTGCACTGCCTGTGAGATAGCTGGTCTCACAGAGTGCTGTGCACACTGTGAGACTAGCGATCTGGTATTATACAGTGATGTCCCACCCTGGGACAAAGTAAAAAAGTTAAAAAAATGAAAATCAAAAGTGTAAAAAAAAATAATTCCAAAATAAAGGAAAAAAAATATTCCCCAATAAATTCATTTATTCCCGTAAATAAAAAACCAAAACAATAAAAGTACACATATTTGGTATCGCCGCGTCCATAACAACCCCCCCTATAAAACTGTCCCACTAGTTAACTCTTTTAGTGAACCTCTTAAAAAAAAAGAGCAAAAAATCAATGCTTTATCATCATACCGCCGAATAAAAAGTGGAATAACATGCGATCAAAAAGACAGATATAAATAAACATGGTACCGCTGAAAACGTCATCTTGTCCTGCAAAAATCAAGCTGCGAAACAGCGTCATCAGCGAAAAAATAAAAAAGTTATAGCTCGCAGAATAAAGCGATGCAAAAATAATTATTTTTTATATATTGTTTTTATTGTATAAAAGCGCCAAAACATAAAAAAATGATATAAATGAGGTATCGCCGTAATCGTACTGACCCGAAGAATAAAACTGCTTTATCAATTTTACCACATGCGGAACGGTATAAACGCCCCCCCCAAAAGAAATTCATGAACTGCTGATTTTTGTTCATTCTATCCTCCCAAAAAGCGATCAAAACATGTAACATGCTCAAAAATGGCACCAATAAAAACGTCAACTCATATCGCAAAAAATAAGACCTCACATGACTCTGTGGGCCAAAATATGCAAAAATTATAGCTCTCAAAATGTGGTGATGCAAAAAACTATTGTTTGCAATAAAAAGCGTCTTTTAGCGTGACAGCTGTCAATCATAAAACCCGCTATAAATAGTAAATCAAACCCCCCATCATCACCCCCTTAGTTAGGGAAAAATAATAAAATTAAAAAAATGTATTTATTTCCATTTTCCAATTAGGGTTAGGGTTAGGGTTGAGGCTAAAGTTAGGATTAGGGTTAGGGTTGGGATTAGGGTTAGGGGTGTGTTAGGGTTAGGTTTGTGGTTAGGGTTATGGTTAGGGTTGGGACTAGAGTTAGAGGTGTGTTGGGGTTAGGGTTGGAGTTAGAATTGGGGGGTTTCTGCTGTTTAGGCACATCACGGGCTCTCCAAATGTGACATGGCGTCTGATCTCAATTCTAGCCAATTCTGCGTTGAAAAAGTCAAGGGGTGATCCTTCACTTCTGAGCTCTGCCATGCGCCCAAACAGTAGTTTACCCCCACATATGGGGTATCAGCGTACTCAGAAGAAATTGGACCCCAAGAGTTATTGTGCAATTTGTCCTGTTACCCTTGGGAAAATAAAAAATTGGGGACAAAAATATAATTTTTGTAAAAAAAATGATTTTTTTGTTTTTACAGCTGTACGTTATAAACTTCTGTGAAGCACTTGGGGCTTCATAGCGCTCACCACACATCTAAATAAGTTCCTTGTGGGGTCTATTTTCCAAAATGGGGTCACTTGTGGGGGGTTTCCACTGTTTATGCACATCAGGGGCTCTCCAAATGCGACATGACGCCTGCAGACCATTCCATCAAAGTCTGCAATCCAAAACGTCACTACTTCCCTTCCGAGCCCCGACGTGTGCCCATACAGTAGTTTTCTCCCACATATTGGGTATCAGCGTACTCAGAACAAATTGGACAATAACTTTTGGGGTCCAATTTCTCCTGTTACCCTTGTGAAAATAAAATATTGGAGGCGAAAAAAATCATTTTTTTTAAAAAAAAAAAAAAAGTTTTTTATTTTTACAGCTGTACGTTATAAACTTCGGTGAAGCACTTTGGGGTTCAAAGTGCTCACCACACATCTAGATATGTTCCTTGGGGGGTCTGTTTTCCAAAATGGGGTCACTTGTGGGGGGTTTCCACTGTTTAGGCACAACAGAGACTCTCCAAATGTGACATGATGCCCGCAAACCATTCCATCAAAGTCTGCAATCCAAAACGTCACTACTTCCCTTCCTAGCCCCGACGTGTGCCCATACAGTAGTTTTCTCCCACATGTTGGGTATCAGCGTACTCAGGACAAATTGGACATCAACTCTTGGGGTCCAGTTTCTCCTGTTACCCTTGGGAAAATAAAAAGTTGGGGACTAAAAGATCATGTTTGTGGAAAAAATATGATTTTTTTATTTTCATGCTCGGGCGTTATAAACTTTAGTGAAACACCTGGGGGTTCAAAGTTCTCACCACACATCTAGATAAGTTCCTTGAGGGGTCTAGTTTCCAAAATGGTGTCATTTGTTGGGGGTTTCCACTGTTTAGGCAGATCAGGAGCTCTCCAAACACAACATGGCGTCCAACCAATTCCGCGTTGAAAAAGTCAAACGGCGCTCCTTTCCTTCCAAGCTCTGCCATGCACCCAAACAGTGGTTTACCCCCACATATGGGGTATCAGCGTACTCAGGGCAAATTGCACAATAACTTTTGGAGTCTTGTTACCCTTGGGAAAATAAAAATTGGGGTGAAAAGATCATTTTTGTGGAAAAAATATGATTTTTAAATTTTACGGCTCTACGTTATAAACTTGTGTGAAGCACTTGGGGGTTCAAATTGCTCACCACAGATCTAGATAAGTTCCTTAGAGGGTCTAGTTTCCAAAATGGGGTCACTTGAGGGGGGTTTCCACTGTTTAGGCACATCAGGGGCTCTCCAAATGCAACATGGCGTCCAATCTCAATTCCAGCCAATTTTGGTTGGAAAAAGTCAAATGGTGCTCATTCCATTTCAAGCTCTGCCGTGCACCCAAACAGTGGTTCCCCCCCACATATGGGGGTATTAGCGTACTCAGAACAAATTGGACTACAACTTTTGTGGTCCAATTTCTCCTGTTACCCTTGGGAAAATAAAAAATTGGTGACTAATAGATAATTTTTGTGGGAAAAAAATAGGATTTTTTATTTTCATGCCCGGGCATTATAAACTTGTGTGAAGCACTTAGGAGTTCAAAGTGCTCACCACAGATCTAGATAAGTTCCTTAGGGGGTCTAGTTTCCAAAATGTGGTCACTTGTGGGGGGTTTCCACTGTTTAGGCTCATCTGGGGCACTGCAAACGGAACATGACCCCCATCAACGCCTGCATTCCAAAACATTATTACTTCCTTTCTAAGCCCTGCCGTGCGCCCAAACAGTTCCTCCCCCCACATATGGGGTATCAGCGTACAACTTTTGGGGTCCAATTTCCTTGGGAAAAATCAAAAATTTGGGACTAAAAAATCTTTTTTGTGGAAAATTGTTTTGTTTTTTTTTCACACCCAGGCATTATAAACTTTTGTGAAACATTTGGGGGTTCAAAGTTCTCACAACAGATCTAGCTAAGTTCCATAGGGGGTCTAGTTTCCAAAATGTTGTCACTTGTGGGGGTTTCCACTGTTTAGGCGCATCAGAGGCTCTCCAAACGCGACATGGCGTCCAATCTCAATTCCAGCCAATTTTTGGTTTGAAAAAGTCAAACAGCTCTCCTTCCCTTACAAGCTCTGCCGTGTGCCCAAACAGTGGTTTTCCCCCCCATATGGGGTATTGGCGTACTCAGGAGAAATTGTACAACAACTTTATCTGTCCATTTTCTCCTTTTACCCTTGTGAAAATAAAAAAAAGTTTGTAAAAGGTCATTTTTGTGACTAAAAAGTTAAATGTTCATTTTTTCCTTCCACATTCCAAAAATTCCTGTGAAGCACGTGAAGGGTTAATAAACTTCTTGAATGTGGTTTTGAGTACCTTGAGGGGTGCAGTTTTTAGAATGGTGTCACTTTTGGGGATTTTCTGCCATATAGACCCCTCAAAGTGACTTCAAATGTGAGGTGGTCCCTAAAATAAATGGCTTTGTAAATTTTATTGTAAAAATGAGAAATCGCTGGTCAACTTTTAACCCTTATAATTTCCTACCAAAAAAAAACTTTTGGTTCCAAAATTGTGCTGATGTAAAGTAGACATGTGGGAAATGTTATTTCTTAACTATTTTGTGTGACATATTTCTCTGTTTTAAGGGAATAAAAATTCAAAGTTTGAAAATTGCAAAATTTTCAAAATTTTCGCCATATTTGCATTTTTTCAAAAATAAATGCAAGTTATATAGAAGAAATGTTACCACTAACGTGAAGTACAATATGTCACGAGAAAACATTCTCAGAATCCCGAAGATCCGTTGAAGCGTTCCAGAGATATAACCTCATAAAGAGACAGTGGTCAGAATTGGAAAAATTGGCTCGGTCATTAACGTGCAAACCACCCTTGGGGTGAAGGGGTTAAACATTGATATTTCATGGTATTAACAAAATTTTTCTATACCATAGTGCAAAGATGAAAAAGGAAAATAATTTTATGAAGAAAAAGGAAATCAAGAAAACATAGATATGAACTTGCATCCAAACAAGGACACAATCAAGAAGTGACTCTCCATGTGGATCTGTACATGATCCACAGTGTCTGATGAAGCTCACCGAGCGAAGAAAGAATATAATCACCATATAATTAAGAATCATTGATAAAATAATAAATTTTAATAAACTTGAAAAATGGTTAAAAATGGTTAAAAATGTCAATAAATGACATGTTAAAAAATGTTATTGAACTATATTAAACTGGCATTAAAAAATAAAAATGATTATTAGCTCTTATTTTATAGGAATCCTATGATTTGTTATTTCACATATAGAATGAACTACATGTATTAATCAATCAGACCCCTTTAAATTTTTCACTCTGTTTCATTGCATCCATTTGGTAAATTCAAAAAAGTTAATTTCTTTCTCATTAATGTACACTCTGCACCCCATCTTGACTGAAAAAAATAGAAATGTAGAAATTTTTGCAAATTTATTAAAAAAGGAAAACTGAAATATTACTTAGTCATAAGTATTCAGACTCTTTGCTCAGACACTCATATTTACACCATGTTCCAAATTATTATGCAAATTATATTTTCTCTGATTTTCCTAAGTGATCGGTGCAAATGACAGTCAGTCTAATAAAAGTCATCGTCAGTCTAATAAAAGTCATAAAAGTATACATTGAATTTTATTGAAGAAACCTCCCAATGATAACAGTATAATCTCAAAAATGAATAAAACTCAAAATGCACTGTTCCAAATTATTAGGCACAGTAGAATTTCTAAACATTTGCTATGTTTTAAAGGGAATCTGTCACCCCAAAATTGCCATATTAGATAAAGATATGGCTGAATACAGCGTCCCATAACAAAGCTATCTGTCTTTTCCTTATATTCTGATACCCCCGTTTTCATATATAAATACCTTTGTAAACTTCGTTTTTTGTGTGTCAATCATGGCGGTCAGGTCAGGAAGGCGGCGGTTATTCGCTTCCCCCAACCTCCCGCTCCTCTACTTCTGTCACGTAACGCTGTCTGTGAATATCACAGACAGCGTAAGTTTTCCGCGCTTGCGCTCTGCAGCAGGGCCCCCACGCTTGCGCAGTCTTATTTGCCCAGCAGTGGGCAAAGTAGTCAAACAATATAGCGCATGCGTCAGACTTCCTGACTTTCCTTGGCCCGGAAGTCATCAGCGGCAGGCCGCAACTTCCGGGTCAATTGAATTGGCTAAAATGACTGGCGCTTGCGCAGTAATTCAAATATGCTGCCCCACTGTTGGCAAAACAACATTGCGCGGGCTTTTCACAGCGCAAGCGCTGAAACACAATGCACAAGGAAAAAAAAAAAAATGCGTACGCCAAGAATGGAGGAGGGTTGGGGGAAGCGAATAAACCGCCGCCTTCCTGACCTGACCGCCATGATTGACACAACAAAAAACAAGTTTAAACAGGTATTTATATATGAAAACGGGGGTATCAGAATATAAGGAAAAGACAGATAGTTTTGTTATGGGACGCTGTATTCAGCCATATCTTTATCTGATATGGCAATTTTGGGATGACAGATTCCCTTTAAAGAACTGAAAATGCTCATTTGTGGAATTTGCAGCATTAGGAGGTCACATTCACTGAACAAAAAAGCTATTTAACTCCAAAACATCTTAACAGGGCAAGTTACATGTTAACATAGGAACCCTTCTTTGATATCACCTTCACAATTCTTGCATCCATTGAACTTGTGAGTTTTTGGAGAATTTCTGCTTGTATTTCTTTGCATGAAGTCAGAATAGCCTCCCAGAGCTGCTGTTTTGATGTGAACTGCCTCCGACCCTCATAGATCTTTTGCTTGATGATACTCTAAAGGTTCTCTATAGGGTTGAGGTCAGGGGAAGATGGTGGCCACACCACGAGTTTATCTCCTTTTATGCCCATAGCAGCCAATGACTCAGAGGTATTCTTTGCAGCATGAGATGGTGCATTGTCATGCATGAAGATGATTTTGCTGCTGAAGGCACGTTTCTGCTTTTTATACTATGGAAGAAAGTTGTCAGTCAGAAACTCTATATACTTTGCAGAGGTCATTTTCACACCTTCAGGAACCTTAAAGGGCCCTACCAGCTGTTTCCCATGATTCCGGCCCAAAATATGACTCCTCAACCTCCTCGCTGATGTCACAGCCTTGTTGCGACATGGTGGCCATCCACTAACCATCCACTTCTCCATCCATCTGGACCATCCAGGGTTGCTCGACACTCATCAGTAAACAAGACTGTTTGAAAATTAGTCTTCATGTATGTCTGGGCCCACTGCAACCGTTTCTGCTTGTGAGCACTGTTTAGGGGTGGCCGAATACTAGGTTTATGCACCACAGCAAGCCTTTGAAGGATCCTACACCTTGAGGTTCGAGGGACTCCAGAAGCACCAGCAGCTTCAATTATCTGTTTGCTGGTTTGTAATGGCTTTTTAGCAGCTGCTCTCTTAATCCAATGAACTTGCCTGGCAGAAACCTTCCTCATTCTGCCTTTATCAGCACGAACACGCCTGTGCTCAGAATCAGCCACAAATCTCTTAACGGTACGATGATCACTGTTGTGAATGTGCTAAAAATGGTTTCTGAGCAGAGGCTCCCTCTGGTGGTTACCGACAGTACTGAAACTTTCAGCGAGGATTGGCAATCTGGGATCACGGACTGGTCTGATATAAGGGAGGTTCTCTCCCATGATGGTTGCCGGTGATCAATTGTTCTTGTCTCAATTGTGGTTCCTGGTTCATTTGGAAGCTTGCTGAGTCTTGCCTGCATCTTCTGCTATCAGATAAGATATTTTCTGCTTTTGTTTTTGTGCTTGCTTTTTGCATTGTTCCCTGCACTTCTGTGGAGGTCAGCCAGGTCTCCTCCGGGGGGCTTGTGCTCCTCTCAGTTTGTCTGGAGCCACTGTTGTTTGTTCATTTGCTTTTTCCTGTTTTTTCAGTGGCTGCGGCTTAGTTTTGTTACACCAGAGAACTGATTTAGGTGGTAGAGGTCGTGTGATCTCAGGTGTTTTTGCAATCAGTAGAGTTGGTATTTTTTAGGGGTTTTTTTTGGATTGCAGTGAATATCCTTTCCTGTACTTTTCTGTCTAGACAGATTGGGCCCCAGCGTTTGCTCATTCTATTTTCTGTCTGAGTCCGTGCTTCCTCTTGTCTAACCGCCATTACATGTTTGTGGGCTTCCTATTTTCTTTGGGGATCTGCTCCGGGGCAGATAGCTTTCATCTTTCTGCCTTTAGGTGTAGTTATCTCTCAGGCTGTGACGAGGCGTCTAGGATCAACGTAGGAATGCTCCACGCTACCTCTAGTTGTGTGGTTAGTTCAGGTTACTACAATCCAATAGGTTCCAGCCTCTCTGGTGTATTGCCGTTTTTTTGCTTACTCTCCTCAGCTACCAAAACTGAAAATTATATGGTACTCACAGAAGGGAAAAATAGTGTGGGAAAAAAAAAAGTTGTCAGAGTTGTCAGAGATTTTTTTTTTTCCCTGTTTGTTGCATTTTTTCCCTCTTTCTCTCTGGGTGCTGAGGAGGATTTTTTTTTCTCTCAATGGAGCTTGCACAGTTGTCTGGGCGTATGGATCAGCTTGCCACTGAGGTTCGGAGTATTGCTACCTATCTTGCTAGGTTGCCGGTTGTGGAACCTAGGATTCCCATGCCAGATTTGTTTTGGGGAATCGGGCTAAATTTCTGAATTTCAAAAATAACTGTAAGTTGTTTTTTGCCTTAAAGCCTAAGTCCTCAGGGAACGCAGCACAGCAGGTTCAAATTGTCATCTCTCTCCTACACGGCGACCCTCAGGATTGTGCTTTTCCCTGACACCTGGGGATCCTGTTTTGAATGATATTGATGCATTTTTTCTGGCTCTGGGGTTATTGTACAATGAACCTAATGTCACTGATCAAGCTGAAAAAACCTTGTTGGCATTAAATCAGGGTCTTGAAGACGCTGAGTTGTACCGTCAGAAATTCCGAAAGTGGGCAGTCCTGACCAAATGAAATGATGCTGCTTTGGCAGCCCTTTTTTGGAAGGGGCTGGCAGAGAATGTAAAGGATGTTATGGTGGGATTCCCTGCTCCCTCTGGTCTCAATGATTCTATGTCATTGACTATTCAAATTGACAGACGTTTGCGTGAGCGCAGAGGTATGCATGAGATAGTGTTGCTTTGTGAGCCAGCTTCTGAGCCCATGCAGTGTGATAGAGTGACTTCTGAGGCACAGCGTCATGAGTTTCGAAAGCGCAATGGGTTATGTTTCTACTGTGGTAACGCCTCTCATTGTAAGGTTCTGTGTACATGTTCCTGAAACTCAGTTTGTTCGTCAGCCATTTTACTTTCTGTCTTGCTGCAGCTATCTTGCCCTCAGTCAAAATGGAGTTTCCAGCTTGCATGTTCCCGCCCTGATTCTCTCCTTTTGCTTCTTAAGCAGCCACAGCTGAGCAATCAGTGCTTCAGAATCTAGCCTGCAGTGAACCTGTGACCTGACTCCTAAAGCCTTGGACCTTGTACTCCAGCTATTCCTACTGAGGAACTCTGAAGCACTTGTGGACTCTGAACCCTGCTCTTTGAAAGACCCACGTTTGCATGGACTTACGGTAACAGAGAAGAAGATCCTGAACCTGTTGTGGAGAGTGATTGCTGAGCTTAGATTACTCTGGCCTGCTGTGTCTCCTGCTTCTGTGTCTGCAAACTGTGTGACTATTTTTGCCAACTTGTATGAAGTAATACAAGACTTTCTATATCAAACCTGTGTCTCATGTATTTTCATCGCACCCAAGCACAAGACGCTATATGAACTGTACTACATACATTACAAGATTCTGAAGCCAAAACGTTAGTGTCTGCTGGGTCTGGAAAGGCTGTGTCTGCTATAACTGTGGATATCGGATGTCCGGTTGTACTTTCTGTGATAACAGTGGTTGTGACTTCTCACAACCATTCCAGGTGAGCAATTCCCTTAAGTGTTTTTTTTTCTGCAGTGTTACCACAGGTAAACACTATTGTTTTTTTTTTTTTCTTTTCTCTTTTGTGTCTGCTGTAACTGTGGATATCAGATGTCCGGGTGAACTTTCTGTGATGATAGTGGTTGTGACTTCTCACAACCATTCCAGGTGAGCAGTTCCCTTAATTTTTTTTTTCTCTCTGCAGTGTTACCACAGGTAAACACTATTGTTTTTTTTTTTCTCCTCTCCTCTTCTTCCAGTACTCCTGTCTTAAAAGATCTGGAAAATGGAGGCCCGCATAAAGGAACTTTGCGGAGTGACTGATAATATCCTTGCAGATTTGCAGAATATAAAGACCCGTTTTTCAAGCCTACAGGACCTCACTAATCACAATTTGCAAGTGTTTGGACAGACTGCCCAGGATTTGCGAGCCAGGATTGAGGTTCTAGAAGAGCGAGTCCAGGCTCCTGCCGTAGCCCCGAGTTCTGGGATTCCCAAGTTGCCCCCTTTTCGTTTTGGCGGTGAACGTGAGAAATTCAGGGGATTTATTAATCAATGCAATCTTTTTTTTTCTGCACATGCTTCACAATTTCCCACTGAACGATCTAAGGTGCTTACTATAATTATGTTGCTTACCAACAAGGCTTTGATGTGGGCAAACCCTCTGATTGAGACTGAGGATGATTGTTTGAATCACCTTGATGCTTTTATTTCAGCCATGGGGCAGGTGTTTGATGACCCCAATCGAGGTGCAACAGCTGAAGCAGCCATGTTAGCTTTGCGCCAAGGTAAGCACTCGGTAGCTGAATATGCCTTGGAGTTCAGGAGATGGGCCCTTGATACCACCTGGGACAGTTCCGCCAAAAAATCTATTTTTCGAAAGGGGTTATCTCCACTGATTAAGGATGAACTTGCTCGTGCCGACCCTCCCACTGCGTTAGGTGACTTTATTAACTACTGCATCCGTATTGATACTCGTCTGACTGAACGCAGGCAAGAGAGATGGTTCGAAAGCAATCGCACTAACCTTTTCCTACCTTCCTCTCCAGCTAAGGAACCTATGAGTAGGATTACACGGGAACCTGAACCCATGCAGGTAGACTCTTTACAACGACGGGTTAGTGATGCACGCAAGGAACATCGTTTTAAGGAGAATCTATGTTTCTATTGTGGTAAGTCAGGGCACTTCATTATAAACTGCCCCAGCCGTTCTCGTAAGACTACTGCAGCACTCATTCATTGTGAGTGTTGCGAGAGGGGATCTGTCAGGTCCGAGCCTCAGGCTCCAGAGAGATCTGCAGCAACAGATCTTGATTTCTCGGACTTAAACTCCGTTACCTCTGAGGACGTTGACTGTGTAAACGCTGCCATTTTTCAAGTTTCCTCAGCGGTGTCCCAGCTGAGTTGTAAGAAAAACAATTCTCATTGCTTTCTTTCCATCAAACTCTGGGTTGACTCAGCTTGGGTGTCTAGCTCTGCTATGATCGACTCAGGGACAAGTGGAAATTTTATGGATGTCTCCTTTGCTCTGAAACAGGGGATACGTTCAGTGAAGAAGGCTACTCCAGTACAGATGGAAACTGTGGATGGCTCCCTGCTGACCTCTGGACCAGTGGATCAGGAAACAGAGCCTTTGAGGGTTCTTATGGGTAAAGATCATCAAGAGAAACTGTCTTTTATGCTTATCTCTTATCCCCACTTTCCCATTATTCTAGGGCTACCATGGCTGCAGGCTCAGAATCCTACCATTAACTGGGAGACCAAGGAATTACACTTTCCAGAGAAACAGATGAGTCCAAAAGTTTCAGCTTGCTCTGTTCCTAAAGGAACCATGTCAGTCCCTGAACTACCAGCTGTATACCAGGACTATGTGGATTTATGTGACAAGAAGAACGCTGACCAGCTTCCTCCTCACCGTCCATATGATTGTCCAATTGAATTATTGCCTGGAGCAGAGATACCTTTTGGTAAGATCTACCCCCTGGCGGGGCCAGAGCTAAAGGCTTTAAAGGATTACATAGAAGAAAATCTAGCCAAGGGCTTCATACGCCCCTCTTCATCTCCTGCAGGTGCACCCATCTTCTTTGTAAAGAAGAAAGATGGATCTCTGAGACCATGCGTAGACTATAGGGAACTCAATAAGGTTACTATTAGAAACCGTTATCCATTGCCTTTAATCCCTGAGTTATTGGAGAGAGTGCGACATGCCAAAATTTTCTCTAAACTAGATCTTCGTGGGGCCTATAACTTAGTCCGTATTAGACCTGGGGATGAATGGAAGACTGCATTCAGGTCACGCTATGGACACTTTGAATATCTAGTTATGCCTTTTGGTCTGAGTACCGCCCCAGCCACTTTCCAACACTTGGTGAATGACATCTTCAGGGATCTCCTAGATACATTCGTGGTAATTTATTTGGATGATATTCTAATTTTTTCTAACTCCACAGAGGAACATTATGGACATGTGAGAATGGTCTTGGAACGTCTAAGACAAAATCATCTTTACATCAAACTTGAAAAGTGTGAATTCCATAGGACCGAAATTCAATTTCTGGGGTATGTACTGTCTACACAAGGAATTAGTATGGATGGAAGCAAAACCCAAGCCATCAAGGATTGGCCAAGTCCTAGAAATGTGAAGGAGGTACAGCGCTTCATCGGGTTTGCCAACTTCTATAGACGTTTCATTAGAAATTTCTCTGAGGTAGTGTCACCTATCACCCAACTTACCCGGAAAGAGTCTAGGTTCTCCTGGACTCCCCAAGCCCAGGAAGCATTTTCCCGTCTAAAAGATAAATTTACCACCGCACCTATCTTAGTACATCCCAACCCCGAGCTTGCCTTCATAATAGAGGTGGATGCTTCAGACTGTGCCGTTGGAGCTATACTCTCTCAGAGAACAGGTGAGAAGAATGTCTTGCATCCCTGTGCCTTCTTTTCCCAGCAGTTGTCTTCGGCTGAGAGGAACTACGATGTGGGCAATAGAGAGTTGTTGGCCATTATTGCCGCCTTCAAAGAATGGAGACACCTTCTTCAGGCAGCTGCACAGCAAATAGTCGTCCTGACAGACCATCGTAACCTTGAGTTTATCAGGTCGGCTAAGTGCCTGACTCCTCGCCAGGCTCGCTGGAATCTTTTCTTAAACCAATTTAATTTTATCATTTCTTATAGACCAGGATCGCGCAATGGAAAGGCTGATGCACTCTCTAGGATTTACTCAGCAGAGACACGTCCAATTACTCCTCCTAAGACTATTCTTCCTGACTCTAGATTCCTAGGAGTAATTCATAATCAAGACCTACTTAAGGACATCAAGGAAGCATACCATGCGGATTCCTTTTTGGCACAACCCCCAAGGGACGTAAGTCTTGTCTTTAAGAATGGTGTGTGGATTCAGGGACAACGCCTGTATATTCCTGAAACAGTCAGATTGAGAGTATTGCAACTCATCCACGATTCCAAGATAGCTGGGCATAGAGGAATTCTAAAGACACAGGAATTTCTCTCTCATTTCTTTTGGTGGCCCACTTGCAGGAAGGATGTTTTAAACTATGTCACTTCATGTGAAGTCTGTGCAAGATGCAAAACACCTCGCTCCTCACCAACTGGTCTGTTACAGCCTCTTCCCACCCCGTCCCGCCCGTGGGGATCCATTTCTATGGACTTCATTGTGGAGTTACCAACCTCTCAAGGGAAGAACACCATTCTAGTGGTGGTTGACCGTCTAACAAAGGCAGCTCATTTTATCCCTTGTGTCGGCTTACCCACTGCAAAACAGACATCAGATTTGATGATTAAAGATGTGTTTCGCTTACATGGAGTACCGGATGAGGTTATTTCGGATCGAGGGTGCAATTCACTTCTAGGTTTTGGCAAAATTTCTGTGCAGCATTGGACATTAAAGTAAACCTTTCTTCTGCTTTTCATCCCCAGACTAATGGACAGACCGAACGAACCAATCAAACCCTGGAGCAGTATCTCCGCTGCTTTATCTGCCACCTACAGGATGATTGGGTGGATCTACTTCCATTAGCTGAGTTCTCGTATAACAACTCTCAGAGTGCCTCCACTAAGCAGTCTCCTTTTTACTCTAATCTAGGTTATCATCCTAACATTCTACCACGATTTCCCATAGAAACGCCTTTACCAGCAGTGGCTGAAAGAATCACTTCTTTACAGAAGAATATGGATCTTCTAAAGGAGAATCTGGAATCGGCTCAGGAAAGGTACAAGAAAGCAGCAGATAAATTTCGTAAACCTGCACCAGCTTTCAAGGTAGGAAACTTGGTCTGGCTGTCAACCAGAAATCTTAAGTTAAGGATTCCATTGTCTAAGTTGGGACATAAGTACATTGGACCCTATAAAATCAGTAAAATTATAAGTGCCGTTGCTTGTCGTCTTCAACTGCCCAGAACTATGAGAATTCACCCTGTCTTTCATGTATCCCTACTAAAGGCTGCGACACCCAATACGTTTCCTGGACGTTCTTCTCCTTGCCCTGACCCAGTGCTAGTCGATGGTCAGGAAGAATTTGTGGTGGAAAGGATTTTAGATTCCAGGTTGTATAGAAATCAGTTACAATATCTGATTAAATGGCAGGGCTACCCAGTGGAGGACAACTCATGGGAACCAGTCAATAACGTTAATGCTCCTCGCTTGCTCCGTCAGTTTCATCAGAGGTACCCACACAAGCCTGGCCTGAGGTCATCCGGAGGTTGTCCCTAAGGGGGAGTAATGTAAGGTTCTGTGTACATGTTCCTGAAACTCAGTTTGTTCGTCAGCCATTTTACTTTCTGTCTTGCTGCAGCTATCTTGCCCTCAGTCAAAATGGAGTTTCCAGCTTGCATGTTCCCGCCCTGATTCTCTCCTTTTGCTTCTTAAGCAGCCACAGCTGAGCAATCAGTGCTTCAGAATCTAGCCTGCAGTGAACCTGTGACCTGACTCCTAAAGCCTTGGACCTTGTACTCCAGCTATTCCTACTGAGGAACTCTGAAGCACTTGTGGACTCTGAACCCTGCTCTTTGAAAGACCCACGTTTGCATGGACTTACGGTAACAGAGAAGAAGATCCTGAACCTGTTGTGGAGAGTGATTGCTGAGCTTAGATTACTCTGGCCTGCTGTGTCTCCTGCTTCTGTGTCTGCAAACTGTGTGACTATTTTTGCCAACTTGTATGAAGTAATACAAGACTTTCTATATCAAACCTGTGTCTCATGTATTTTCATCGCACCCAAGCACAGGACGCTATATGAACTGTACTACATACATTACACTCATGCTATTTCAGTCTGCCCTAGACGGGAGGACGTTTTGCGTGCTCAGTTGTCCTGGGTAGTGTTCAGACTAAATTTCTGTTGACTGTTACCCTGATTTGCTCCCTGTCCACATTTTCTGCTCAGGCTTTTGTTGATTCAGGAGCAGCTATTAACCTTATGGATTTTGACTTTGCCAAACGTTGTGGGTTTCCCATGATACCCCTGCGGAAGTCTATTCCCCTACTGGGCATTGATTCTACCCCTTTGGCGGAGAATAAACCCCAGTTTTCTACTCAGGTGATAATGAGGGTTGAACCAGATCATCAGGAGAGTTGCAAATTTCTGGTGCTGTATAATCTGCATGACATTATTGTACTAGGTTTCCCTTGGTTACAGTCTCATAATCCTGTTTTGGATTGGAAATCTGTGTCTGTGACCAGTTGGGGCTGCCAATGTGTTAATGCCGACACTCCTGTTTTTTCTGCCTCTCCCCAGTCTCAGGATATTCCTGACTTTTTGACTGATTTTTCAGATGTATTTAGTGAAAGTAAATCTGCATCCTTGCCCCCTCATAGGAGCTATGATTGCGCTATTGAATTAGTGCCTGGTGGTAAATTTCCTAAAGGTCGCCTTTTTAACTTTTCTGTACCTGAACACGCTGCTATGCGATCTTTTATCAAGGAGTCATTGGAGAAGGGTCATATCAGACCATCCTCTTCACCCTTGGGTGCCTGTTTTTTCTTTGTGGCCAAAAAGGATGGTTCATTGAGGCCGTGTATTGATTATCGTCTCTTGAATAAGATCACTGTGAAGTATCAATATCCGTTACCCTTGATTTCTGACCTGTTTTCCAGGGTGAAAAGTGCTAGTTGGTTTACCAAGCTTGACCTCAGGGGGGCGTATAACCTTATTCGCATTAAGCACGGGGATGAATGGAAGACGGCGTTTAATACTCCAGAGGGGCATTTTGAGTACCTAGTGATGCCCTTTGGGCTCACTAATGCTCCTTCCGTCTTCCAATCCTTCATGAATGATATTTTCAGGGATTTTGTGGACAAATTTCTGATTGTTTATTTGGATGATATCTTGATTTTTTTCAATGACTGGGACTCTCATGTGAAACATGTTCGGACTGTGTTCCAGATTTTGAGCGAGAATGCACTGTTTGTGAAGGGATCAAAGTGTCTTTTTGGCGTACAGAAGGTCTCATTTCTGGGATTCATTTTGTCTCCGTCTGTTATTGAAATGGACCCGGTCAAGGTTCAGGCCATCTGTGATTGGGTCTAACCTACTTCATTAAAGGCTCTTCAGAGATTTTTGGGTTTTGCCAATTTTTATCGTAAATTTATTGGTAATTTCTCCGGTATTGTTAAACCATTGACTGATTTGACCAAAAAGGGTTCTGATGTGGTGAATTGGCCTCCTGAGGCAGTCTCTGCATTTCAGGAACTTAAGCAGAGATTCACTTCTGCTCCTGTTCTACGGCAGCCTGATGTTTATCTACCGTTTCAGGTGGAGGTTGATGCCTCTGAAATTGGGGCAGGTGCCGTTTTGTCCCAAAGAGATCCAGAGACCTCTAAGAGTAACCTGTTATGTTTCGGTAGCTGAGGAGGACAGGAACAACAGCAGGGCAGCCGAACACCTGAGATGTTGGTCACTGATGGGTTGTAGATTCCTAAACTAACCACACAACTAGAGGTAGCCGTGGAGCGTTCCTACGTTGATCCTAGACGCCTCGTCACAGCCTGAGAGTTAACTACACCTAAAGGCAGAAAGATGAAAGCTATCTGCCCCGGAGCAGATCCCCAAAGAAAATAGGAAGCCCCCAAACATATAATGGCGGTTAGACAAGATGAAAATACAAACATAGGCAGAAAATAGACTGAGCAAACGCTGGGGCCACAAGCTGACTAAATAGGATAGGTCAGGAGATATTACTTTCTGCAACCCAGAAAACCCTACAAAAATCCAACAATTCTGATTACAAAAATACTGAGATCACACGATCTCGCCACCCACTAAATCAGATCTCAGTGTAAACAAAAACCAAGCAGCCGCCACTGAAAAAACAGGAAACAGCAAATGAGCAAATAACAGTGGCTGCAGAAAAACTGTGAGGAGCTCAGGCCCCAGGAGGGGACCTGGCTGACCTCCACAAAAGTGCAGAAAACAATGCAAAAAGCAAGCACAAAAAGAAAAGCAAAAATATCTTATCTGAAAGCAGGAGATGCAGGCAGGACTCCAGCAAACTTCCAAATAAACCAGTAACCACAATTGAGACAAGAACAATTGATCACCGGCAACCATCATGGGAGGGAACCTCCCTTATATCAGACCAGTCCGTGATTCCAGATTGCCACTCCTCGCTGAAAGGTTCAGTACTGTCTGTAACCACCAGAGGGAGCCTCCGCTCAGAAACCATCTCTAGCACATTCACAACAGTACCCCACCTTGAGGAGGGGTCAACGAACCTTCACTTGTGCAACCAGGCTGATCAGGATGAGCTCGGTGATAGGCACGGATCAGTCTCCTAGCATGGATGTCCGAAGCAAACACCCATGAATTGTCCTCCTGACCATAACCTCTCCACTTAACCAAATACTTGAGTTTCTGTCTAGAAAAACGAGAATCCAATATTTTCTCAACCACATACTCCAAATTGCCCTCAACCAAAACAGGGTCAGGAGGCGCAGCCATAGGAACCACTGGCTCGACAAACCTCTTCAATAAGGACTTGTGGAACACGTTATAGATCTTAAATGTCCCTGGAAGAAGCAAACGGAAGGAAACAGGATTAATAATCTCCATGATCTTATAAGGTTCAATGAACCTGGGCTTAAACTTTGGAGATGCAACCCTCATAGGGATATTTCTTGAGGACAACCAAACCAAGTCCCCCACTTTAAACCGAGGACCATCAGTCCTATGCCGGTTGGCAAACCGTTGGGCCTTCTCCTGAGAGAGAGACAACCTCTCCACTACTTGGTCCCAAATCTGCTGCATTCGCTCCACAACAGAGTCAACACCCGGACAGACAGAAGCCTCCACCTGTCCCGAAGAAAATCGAGGGTGAAACCCAAAATTGCAGAAAAATGGAGACATCAAGGTGGCAGAGCTAGCCCTATTATTAAGAGCAAACTCAGCCAAAGGCAAAAAAGAGACCCAGTCATCTTGATCAGCAGACACAAAACATCTCAAATAAGTCTCCAAGGTCTGGTTTGTTCTCTCGGTTTGTCCATTGGTCTGAGGATGAAAAGCAGAGGAGAAAGATAATTGAACACCAAGTTTAGAACAAAATGTCCTTCAAAATCTGGAAACAAACTGGACTCCTCTGTCAGACACAATGTTCTCCGGAATGCCATGTAACCGAACCACGTGCTGAAGGAACAAAGGCACCAATTCGGAGGAGGAAGGTAACTTAGTAATGGCACAAGATGTATCATCTTGGAAAACCTATCACAGATTACCCAGATAACTGTCATTCTCTGAGAAACAGGGAGGTCGGAAATAAAATCCATAGAGATATGGGTCCATGGCCTCTTGGGCACAGGTAATGGCATCAACAAACCACTAGAGCGAGAGTAAGGCTTGGAGCGAGACCAAGTCCCACAGGACTGCACAAATTCCCTGACGCCACGAGACAAAGTAGGCCACCAAAAGGACCGACTCACCAAGTCTCTGGTACCAAAAATCCCGGGATGACCAGCCAACGCGGAACAATGAATCTCAGACATCACACTCTTCTTCCACTGGTCTGGAACAAACAATTTCCCAATTGGGCAGCGCTCAGGTTTATCCTCCTGACACCCTTCCAAGGCCAGTCTCAAATTGGGCGAGATGGCGGAAAGAACTACACCCTCTTTCAAAATAACAGTAGGACCAGATAACTCAGGAGGGTCCGCAAAGAAACTCCTCGAGAGGGCATCCGCCTTAACATTCTTAGTGCCAGGAAGAAAAGAAACCACAAAATTAAAACGTGTGAAAAACAAGGCCCACCTGGCCTGTCTAGGATTAAGTCGCTTGGCTGATTCGAGATAAACCAGATTCTTATGGTCCTTGAGGACCACCACCAGATGTTTGGCTCCTTCCAGCCAGTGTCTCCACTCATCAAAGGCCCACTTCATGGCCAATAACTCCCGATTACCCACGTCATAATTACGTTCAGTTGGAGAAAATTTTCGAGAGAAAAAGGCACAAGGATTACTCTTAGAGGTCTCTGGATCTCTTTGGGACAAAACGGCACCTGCCCCAATTTCAGAAGCATCAACCTCCACCTGTAGAGAAACATCAGGCTGCCGTAGAACAGGAGCAGAAGTGAATCTCTGCTTAAGTTCCTGAAACGCAGAGACTGCCTCAGGAGGCCAATTCACCACATCAGAACCATTTTTGGTCAAATCAGTCAATGGTTTAACAATACCGGAGAAATTACCAATAAATTTACGATAAAAATTGGCAAAACCCAAAAATCTCTGAAGAGCCTTTAATGAAGAAGGTTGGACCCAATCACAGAAGACTTGAACCTTGACCGGGTCCATTTCAATAACAGATGGAGACAAGATGAATCCCAGAAATGAGACCTTCTGTACGCCAAAAATACACTTTGATCCCTTCACAAACAGTGCATTCTCTCTCAAAATCTGGAACACAGTCCGAACATGTTTCACATGAGAATCCCAGTCATTGGAAAAAATCAAGATATCATCCAAATAAACAATCAGAAATTTATCCACAAAATCCCTGAAAATATCATTCATGAAGGATTGGAAGACGGAAGGAGCATTAGTGAGCCCAAAGGGCATCACTAGGTACTCAAAATGCCCCTCTGGGGTATTAAACGCCGTCTTCCATTCATCCCCGTGCTTAATGCGAATAAGGTTATACGCCCCCCTGAGGTCAAGCTTGGTAAACCAACTAGCACTTTTCACCCTGGAAAACAGGTCAGAAATCAAGGGTAACGGATATTGATACTTCACAGTGATCTTATTCAAGAGACGATAATCAATACACGGCCTCAATGAACCATCCTTTTTGGCCACAAAGAAAAAAACGGCACCCAAGGGTGAAGAGGATGGTCTGATATGACCATTCTCCTATGACTCCTTGATATAAGATCGCATAGCGTCGTGTTCAGGTACAGACAAGTTAAAAAGGCGACCTTTAGGAAATTTACCACTAGGCACTAATTCAATAGCGCAATCGTAGCTCCTGTGAGGGGGCAAAGATGCAGATTTACTTTCACTAAATACATCCGAAAAATCAGTCAAAAAGTCAGGAACATCCTGAGACTTGGGAGAGGCAGAAAAAACAGGAGTGTCGGCATTAACACATTGGCAGCCCCAACTGGTCACAGACACAGATTTCCAATCCAAAACAGGATTATGAGACTGTAACCAAGGGAAACCTAGTACAATAATGTCATGCAGATTATACAGCACCAGAAATGTGCAACTCTCCTGATGATCTGGTTCAACCCTCAATATCACCTGAGTAGAAAACTGGGGTTTATTCTCCACCAAAGGGTAGAATCAATGCCCAGTAGGGAATAGACTTCCGCAGGGTATCATGGGAAACCTACAACGTTTGGCAAAGTCAAAATCCATCAGGTTAATAGCTGCTCCTGAATCAACAAAAGCCTGAGCAGAAAATGTGGACAGGGAGCAAATCAGGGTAACAGTCAACAGAAATTTAGTCTGAACACTACCCAAGACAACTGAGCGCGCAAAACTTCTGCCCCGCTTAGGGCAGACAGAAATAGCATGAGAGGCATCACCACAGTAGAAACATAACCCATTGCGCTTTCGAAACTCATGACGCTGAGCCCCAGAAGTCACTTTATCACACTGCATGGACTCAGAAGCTGGCTCACAAGGCAACACTATCTCATGCATCTCTCTGCGCTCTGCGCTCACGCAAATGTCTGTCAATTTGAATAGCCAATGACATAGAATCATTGAGACTAGAGGGAGCAGGGAATCCCACCATAACATCCTTTACATTCTCTGACAGCCCCTTCCGAAAAAGGGCTGCCAAAGCATTATCATTCCATTTGGTCAGGACTGCCCACTTTCGGAATTTCTGACAGTACAACTCAGCGTCTTCAAGACCCTGATTTAATGCCAACAAGGTTTTTTCAGCTTGATCAGTGACATTAGGTTCATCGTACAATAACCCCAGAGCCAGAAAAAATGCATCAATATCATTCAAAACAGGATCCCCAGGTGTCAGGGAAAAAGCCCAATCCTGAGGATCGCCGCGCAGGAGAGAGATGACAATTTGAACCTGCTGTGCTGCGTTACCTGAAGACTTAGGCTTTAAGGCAAAAAACAACTTACAGTTATTTTTGAAATTCAGAAATTTAGCCCGATCCCCCAAAAACAAATCTGGCATGGGAATCCTAGGCTCCACAACCGGCAACTCAGCAAGATAGGTAGCAATACTCCGAACCTCAGTGGCAAGCTGATCCACACGGCAAGACAACTGTGCAAACTCCATTGAGAGAAAAAGAAAATACTCCTCAGCACCCAGAGAAAAAGAGGGAAAAAATGTAACAGACAAAAAAAAAAAAAAATCTCTGACAACTCTGACAACTTTTTTTTCTTTCTACACTATTTTTCCCTTCTGTGAGTACCATATAATTTTCAGTTATGGCCGGTGATACTGTTATGTTTCGGTAGCTGAGGAGGACAGGAACAACAGCAGGGCAGCCGAACACCTGAGATGTTGCTAACTGTTGGGTTGCAGATTCCTAAACTAACGACACAACTAGAGGTAGCCGTGGAGCATTCCTACGTTGATCCTAGATGCCACGTCACAGCCTGAGAGTTAACTACACCTAAAGGCAGAAAGATGAAATCTATCTGCCCCGGAGCAGATCCCCAAAGAAAATAGGAAGCACCCAAACATATAATGGCGGTTAGACAAGATGAAAATACAAACATAGGCAGAAAATATACTGAGCAAACGCTGGGGCCACAAGCTGACTAAATAGGATAGGACAGGAGAGATTACTTTCTGCAACCCAGAAAACCCTACAAAAATCCAACATTTCTGATTACAAAAATACTGAGATCACACGATCTCGCCACCCACTAAATCAGATCTCAGTGTGAACAAAAACCAAGTCGCCGCCGCTGAAAAAACAGGAAAAAGCAAATGAGCAAATAACAGTGGCTGCAGAAAAACTGTGAGGAGCTCAGGCCCCAGGAGGGGACATAGCTGACCTCCACAAAAGTGCAGAAAACAATGCAAAAAGCAAGCACAAAAAAAAAGAAAAAAATATGTTATCTGAAAGCAGGAGATGCAGGCAGGACTCCAGCAAACTTCCAAATGAACCAAGAACCACAATTGAGACAAGAACAATTGATCACCGGCAACCATCATGGGAGGGAACCTCCCGTATATCAGACCAGTCCGTGATTCCAGATTGCCACTCCTCACTGAAAGGTTCAGTACTGTCTGTAACTACCAGAGGGAGCCTCCGCTCAGAAACCATCTCTAGCACATTCACAACAGTAACCCTTGTGCCTTTTTCTCTCGAAAATTTTCTCCAACTGAACGTAATTATGACGTGGGTAATCGGGAGTTATTGGCCATGAAGTGGGCCTTTGAAGAGTGGAGACATTGGCTGGAAGGAGCCAAACATCAGGTGGTGGTCCTCACGGACCATAAGAATCTGGTTTACCTCGAATCAGCCAAGCGACTTAATCCTAGACAGGCCAGGTGGGCCTTGTTTTTCACACGTTTTAATTTTGTGGTTTCTTTTCTTCCTGGCACTAAGAATGTTAAGGCGGATGCCCTCTCGAGGAGTTTCTTTGCGGACTCTCCTGAGTTATCTGATCCTACTGTTATTTTGAAAGAGGGTGTAGTTCTTTCCGCCATCTCGCCCAATTTGAGACTGGCTCTGGAAGGGTGTCAGGAGGATAAACCTGAGCGCTGCCCTATTGGGAAATTGTTTGTCCCAGACCAGTGGAAGAAGAGTGTGATGTCTGAGATTCATTGTTCCGCGTTGGCTGGTCATCCCGGGATTTTTGGTACCAGAGACTTGGTGAGTCGGTCCTTTTGGTGGCCTACTTTGTCTCTTGACGTCAGGGAATTTGTGCAGTCCTGTGGGTCTTGCTCTCGCTCCAAGCCTTGCTCTCGCTCTAGTGGTTTGTTAATGCCATTAACTGTGCCCAAGAGGCCATGGACCCATATCTCTATGGATTTTATTTCCGACCTCCCTGTTTCTCAGAGAATGACAGTTATCTGGGTAATCTGTGATAGGTTTTCCAAGATGATACATATTGTGCCATTACCTAAGTTACCTTCCTCCTCCGAATTGGTGCCTTTGTTCCTTCAGCACGTGGTTCGGTTACATGGCATTCCGGAGAGCATTGTGTCTGACAGAGGAGTCCAGTTTGTTTCCAGATTTTGGAGGACATTTTGTTCTAAACTTGGTGTTCAATTATCTTTCTCCTCTGCTTTTCATCCTCAGACCAATGGACAAACTGAGAGAACAAACCAGACCTTGGAGACTTATTTGAGATGTTTTGTGTCTGCTGATCAAGATGACTGGGTCTCTTTTTTGCCTTTGGCTGAGTTTGCTCTTAATAATAGGGCTAGCTCTGCCACCTTGATGTCTCCATTTTTCTGCAATTTTGGGTTTCACCCTCGATTTTCTTCGGGACAGGCGGAGGCTTCTGTCTATCCGGGTGTTGACTCTGTTGTGGAGCGAATGCAGCAGATTTGGGACCAGGTAGTGGAGAGGTTGTCCCTCTCTCAGGAGAAGGCCCAACGGTTTGCCAACCGGCATAGGACTGATGGTCCTCGGTTTAAAGTGGGGGACTTGGTTTGGTTGTCCTCAAGAAATATCCCTATGAGGGTTGCATCTCCAAAGTTTAAGCCTAGGTTCATTGGACCTTATAAGATCATGGAGATTCTTAATCCTGTTTCCTTCCGTTTGCTTCTTCCAGGGACATTTAAGATCCATAACGTGTTCCACAAGTCCTTATTGAAGAGGTTTGTCGAGCCAGTGGTTCCTATGGCTGCGCCTCCTGACCCTGTTTTGGTTGAGGGCAATCTGGAGTATGTGGTTGAGAAAATATTGGATTCTCGTTTTTCTAGACAGAAACTCCAGTATTTGGTTAAGTGGAGAGGTTATGGTCAGGAGGACAATTCTTGGGTGTTTGCTTCGGACATCCATGCTAGGAGACTGATCCGTGCCTATCACCGAGCTCATCCTGATCGACCTGGTTGCACAAGTGAGGGTTCGGTGTCCCCTGCTCAAGGGGGGGTACTGTTGTGAATGTGCTAAAAATGGTTTCTGAGCAGAGGCTCCCTCTGGTGGCTACTGACAGTACTGAACCTTTCAGCGAGGATTGGCAATCTGGGATCACGGACTGGTCTGATATAAGGGAGGTTCTCTCCCATGATGGTTGCCGGTGATCAATTGTTCTTGTCTCAATTGTGGTTCCTGGTTCATTTGGAAGCTTGCTGAGTCTTGCTTGCATCTTCTGCTATCAGATAAGATATTTTCTGCTTTTGTTTTTGTGCTTGCTTTTTGCATTGTTCCCTGCACTTCTGTGGAGGTCAGCCAGGTCCCCTCCGGGGGGCTTGTGCTCCTCTCAGTTTGTCTGGAGCCACTGTTGTTTGTTCATTTGCTTTTTTCTGTTTTTTCAGTGGCTGCGGCTTAGTTTTGTTACACCAGAGAACTGATTTAGGTGGTAGAGGTCGTGTGATCTCAGGTATTTTTGCAATCAGTAGAGTTGGTATTTTTTAGGGTTTTTTTTTGGATTGCAGTGAATATCCTTTCCTGTACTTTTCTGTCTAGACAGATTGGGCCCCAGCGTTTGCTCATTCTATTTTCTGTCTGTGTCCGTGCTTCCTCTTGTCTAACCGCCATTACATGTTTGGGGGCTTCCTATTTTCTTTGGGGATCTGCTCCGGGGCAGATAGCTTTCATCTTTCTGCCTTTAGGTGTAGTTATCTCTCAGGCTGTGACGAGGCGTCTAGGATCAACATAAGAACGCTCCATGGCTACCTCTAGTTGTGTGGTTAGTTCAGGTTACTGCAATCCAATAGGTTCCAGCCTCTCTGGTGTATTGCCGTTTTTTGCTTACTCTCCTCAGCTACCAAAACATAACAGATCACGCTTAAGTTTTCAAGAAATATCTAATGTATTCATTCCTTGACCAAAGTATTGCACTATTTGATGCTTTTCAGCAGCAGAGAGATCCCTTTTCTTTCCCATGTTACTTGAAAACTCTGGCCTGCTTAATAGTGTGGAACATCCAGTTTTCCTTTTATTGAGCTCATATGGCAAACTAATTATCACAGGTATTTGAGATTGATTTCAGTGATCCAAAGAACACTGAGACACAATACCATCAATGGGTTTCATTTACAAAAAAAAAAAAAAACGCTATGACACTTAAAACCAATTTGCATAATAATTTGGAACATGGTGTTAGTCACATGTTGTCCATTTCCTTGTGATCCTCCTTGAGATGGTTCTGCTCCTTCATTGGAGTCCAGCTGTGTTTAATTAAACTGATAGGACTTGATTTGTAAAAGCACACACTTGTCTATATAAGACCTCACAGCTCACAGTGCATGTCAGACCAAATGAGAATCATGAGGTCAAACGAACTGTCTAAGGAGCTAAGAGACCGAATTGTGGCAAGGCACACATATGGCCAAGGTCAGCAGTATGTGTAATACCAGGCACTGCTCATCACCTGCCCAATACAATCCCAACAGTGAAACATAGTGGTGGCAGCATCATGCTACGAGGGTGTTTTTCAGCTGCAGGGACAAGACGACTGGTTGCAATTGAAGGAAACATGAATGCGGCCAAGTACAGCAATATTCTGGATGGATGAAAACCTCTTCCAGAGTGCTTTGGACCTCAGACTTGGCCGAAGGTTCACCTTCCAGCAAGACAAGGACCTTAAGCACACAGCTAAAATAAGTGGCTTCCGAACAACTCTGTGACCACTCTTGACTGGCCCAGCCAGAGCCCTGACCTAAACCCAAGTGAATATCTCTGGAGAGACCTGAAAATGGCTGTCCACCAATGTTCACCATCCAATCTGACGGAACTGGAGAGGATCTGCAAGGACAAATGGCAGAGGATCTCCATATACAGGTGTGGAAAACTTGTTGCATCTTTCCCAAGAAGACTCATAGCTGTACTAGCTCAAAGGGTTTCTTCTACTCAATACTGAGCAATGGGTCTGAATACTTATGACCATGTGATATTTCAGTTTTTCTTTTCTAGTAAATTTGCAAAAAATTCTACATTTCTGTTTTTTTCAGTCAAGATGGGGTGCAGAGTGTACATTAATGAGAAAAAAAATGAACTTTTTTGAATTTACCAAACAATGAAACAAAGAGTGAAAAATTTAAAGTGGTCTGAATACTTTCCGTTACCACTGTATATCTGAACATGTCATTAACGAAATATTGAAAACCAACTGGGAGGTTACTTAGCCAGAAAGACATCACAAGATACTAATAGTGACCCTCAGTTGTGTTAAATGCAGTCTTCCACTCATCTCCTCTTATTTAAATCAAGTTATACAACCTCCTGAGATGACGCTTGGTGAGGCAACAGGTTAGCAGAGATCAGAGATGAGTGGCAGATGATGCTGATTCTTTACAGGAACTCATTTCATAGAATAAGACCAGCATCTCTTTTACAAATAAAAAGAAAGAAACCTGTCCCTCCCTAATGGTGAAGTGGGAGGTCTGATGATGCCTTTTTGCAGACTGTCTGCTATATAATCTCCTAATAATTGTTTCATTGCCTAAAGTTCTGGACCCAAAAGATTATTTATTTTTCTCTTGGGGAAGCGCGAGTTAGGTGCCTGATTAATAGGACAATTGCAGTCCCTATGTGAGGAAAGCTTTTCAGATTCAGACACAGAAAAGACATCAGAGAAAGGTCAAAATTTTTCATATAAACCACTGGGTACGGCTTTTGACATTTTCACAGACAAAGTCATACAGTTGTTCTGAAACTCAAGGTTCCAGCATACAATCAGGGTCATCATAAAGGAGTCTAATGGACTCAAAGAAAGAGTACTGAAGGACAAGAGTATAAGGGTATGTTTCCACTGTCCGGATTACAGATTGAGTGGTAGAGTCAGTTTTGGGGGTAGAAGACGGACGCACATTTGGATCAGATGAATTAGCCATCTCTGAGGCTTCAGGCCTACGCACTCCCCTTGGACTGGCAGGCGGTGCACCTTCTAAGTCTGGGAGAGAGGCAAGTGGTTCTTCCTCATCACAGTTGGGGACCGTGGGGGTGAGTGTTTCGGTGGCATCTGGCACGCTCTCCTCTTCTTTGGGATTCCGTGACAGGCAAGGACACAACATGCTATGGTGGACTATTCAGGTAGGCGCCCCTTCTTCCCCTTCGGGTTGAATCTCGTATACTGGCCCACCGGATCCAACTTGGCGTTTCACCTGATACAGAGTCTTTTCCCATCGATGTTCTAACTTGCCCCAAGGCCGCTTATCTCGGATCAACACTCGATCTCTGGCCTTGAGTGCTGTCCCTTGAAGAGGCATTGCTTCATGGTGCTGGAGTTCCTCGAACTTAGTCTGCACCAGCTGGTGAAGATTCTGCAGCCGATGACGGTGTTCTCGGACCCAGGAAGATACCCTCGTCAGTGGGTAGTCTTCTCCCGGATCCAGCTCCAGCTCTGTGATTTCCTGTCCTTTTCACCTGAACAGTAGGGTATATGGCGTGTATCCTGTTGTACTGTGCACTAGGTTGTTATACACCCAGACTAATTCAGCCACGTATTCAGGCCACCGTATTTTCAGATCTTCCTCCAATGTTCGGAGCATCTGAATCTGTGTCCAGTTGAATCTTTCACAGGCTCCATTCCCCTGGTGATGATAGGGTATCATCCTTGACTTCTCGATCCGGTACAGGCGATGCAACTCCTCCATAACTCGACCTTGAAAACAAGCGCCTTGGTCAGAATGGATCCTCTTCGGGCACCATACACCCGGATGAAGTCTCGGCAGATAGCCTGTGCTGCTGACTCACCAGTCTGATCCCGAGTTGGAGTCACCACAGCGAACTTGGTGAAGTGTTCGGTCATCACCAATGTTCATACCCAAGATGAGCCAGGACCACGGTCAAGTAGTGATCATCAACAGCTCTAAGGGGGCAGAAGTCACAATTGTGGTTCTCTGCTGTGGAGGTTTGGCTAGTTCACAGCTTCGACATCTCTGGCAGGCCTCCTCTACTGCAGCCTTCAATCGGGGTTCATATAGCAGCTTCTGCAGCCACTGCAATGTCTTCTCTGGGCCAAAGTGAGCCCCTCTCTCATGGACCTCCGTAGCCTCTACTTGGATCAACTTCTCTGGAAGCACCACTTGCCAGGTGGCCCCCAACTCCTGCACCAACTGTACTCTTCTATATAGCAAGCCATCTTCCAGCTGGAGTCTTTCCCACTGCCTTAGAATCTGCAGAGTTCCCGGGGACAGAGTGTCTCTTTTGCACCAGCTGGGGAGTCGCTTCGGGGCCACCCACTGTCTCAGCTGCGCTAGTTCCTTATCTTGCTGCTGGAGTCGCACCAAGTCATCCCGTGGTCGCCCCAACACCTGTTCCTCAGACGCCTCTCCGATCTGTCCCTGCGTCACCGACAATGACCTGGTGAGGTCCTGGAAACCAGGAATCTCTTCTGCCTCCAACTCTTCATCTCGGTCACATCCACGTCGCTCATGGGTCACTCTCGACAGAGCATCAGCATGCGTGTTCTCAGCTCCGTACCGATATGCAAACTTGTTTCGGTACTTTGCCATGCGGTCCACCCACCGTTGCTCCAAGGCCCCCAGTTATGCATTTTCCAGGTGGGCTAGGGGATAGTTGTTGGTACACACTAGGACTTCGGATCCAGATAGGTATTCTGCGAACTTCTCGGTCATCACCCACACAAACGCCAGCAGTTCCAACTTGAATTAGCTGTAATTGTCTGGGTTCCATTCAGAGTCTTGGAGGGACCGGCTCGCATCGGCAATTACTCGTTCTTTACCCGTCCTGCATCTGTGACAGCACGGCCATGTCACGACGTATAACAGATATATTCTATGATAGTAACCTATATCTAATGTGACAACATTCTATATTACATACAATAGATAATATCAACATGTATACATAGTATCTGCCAGCAATGTCTTACCTGACATAATATCCTATGAATTGTGGGTCTATACTGTGTACGTGTCACGCTGTCTCTGGATAGAGGTGGACCGGGGTCTAAGCTGACCCTGAACTGGGGTCCTGACTAGTCCCTCTACCTGGAGGTACTGTTAATGGTACAGAGGTCCAGGCCACCAGCGTAACCCTGTCTCCTGTAGATCCCTGACCACTGTAATCTAGTCCTGAGAAGGACCCTGATTACCACCACAGGGAATGGGCAGGTCACAGCTTACACACAGTCTTAGACAAACAAAACAGACAAGGGTAAAGAAAACACTGTCTTGCATACAAAACTTCCACTACAGAGGAACACAAAAGGTAAAGGAGATAAACAATAAGCGAGGAGGGGAAAAACCACAACAGGCACTCTTAGCTTAAGTCTTCTCAGAAACGATCCGCTCTGCTGGTCTGAATGAATGCTTTCACCGGCAACTTCCCCAGCAGACCAGCAGGTATATGAAGGAAGCTAATTAACAAAACATCAAACGCAGCTGGGCGAGGCTGGTCAGTCCAGCACCGAGAGAGAAAGAATTAACTCCCTCAGTGCCGAAAAACACCCAGCACCAGAAACTCAGCTGTGCGAAGTCAGGGTGTGCAATCGCGACGATCTCCGCCGCGACACACCCGTGACAGGCCCCCAGCCCATGTAGACTCCCATCGGTGTGAAGAATGAAGGGCTGTGAGATGTCCGCGTAGGTGAGTATTGGGGCCTCAGTCAAGGCCATCTTCAAGGCTCAAAAGGCTTCTTCCTAGCTGCTTCCCCACTGGATAATCTGATTCTTCAAACTCAATGGCACTCCCTTTAGTAGCTTCAGCATGGCAATAAGGGTGAAATTCTTCATGAATCTCTGGTAGTACATAGTCAGCCCCAGAAAGGCCCGAACGCCCTTCACTGTCTTCGGGGTAGGCCAGTCCTGTACTGCTATCTTCTCACGTGTCGATCTCACTCCTTCAGCGGATACAACATGTCCCAGGTACTCAATCTCCTTATGGAAAAGGTGACATTTTTGGCACTTCACCTTCAGGCCGCGCTTCTGTAGACAACTCAACACTTGCTCCAGCCGCAGGAGGTGTTCTTCAAAGGTGGCTACTGTGAGACAGTGAAGGGGTGTGTGCTGGACGGCGTGTATATCTCGCCCAGGTTTCTTAGCTGGGGCGCATAAAATAGGTTGTCAGTGCGGTGTTCATTCCATTCCTATCTGGGACAGGTTTTCAGTGCAACCCGGAGTGAACACAGCTGCTTAATTAGGCAGCCATAAATACCTGCTTGAGAAGTTCAGAGGGGGCTCTATCTCTCAGTCTGGATCTGACTTCAGACGCCATTGGAGCCTCATGTGAGCTGCACGCTGGTAACTACTGAACATATGTGTTGTTTTGGGCACAGGCTATTAGAGTCTGGACCCGGATAGAAAGGGTAATCTATCTAAGTGTAATTAGTGGCGGGACACGCCTAGGCTTTATGTTTATGATTTTGTTTTAATTTATGTTCTGTTTGCTGTGGACTTTAATAAAACTGGTTGCGGCCAGTTTTTAACAGAACCACTGTCTGTGAATGGTCTCTTTATGCCACTCCGTCTCCCCAAGACGGCGATCCCAGAGCTAAATCCCCTGAAAAGCTTACAATTGGTGCTTGAATGCTGGGGCAGCACAGTGGCTGAAGACTTTGAAAAAAAAAGAAAGGTGTCTGCACCGCAAAACTGAACTTATTGTGGAGAAGACTGTGAAGTGTATATGTCTTGGGTGAAGGCTGTCAGCCAGCCCAAGATGTCCGGCAGTATGGAGGAGCTCGTTAAGCAGCTGGCCCAGAACCAGCAGGCCATGCAGCAGCAACATCAGCAGGCCATGCAGCAACAACAGCAGAGCATGCAGCAGCAACAGCAGGCCATGCAGCAACAACAGCAGGCCATGCAGCAACAACACCTAGAGGCCCAGCGGAGCCAGCAGCAACAGCAGGAAACCAACCGGTTGTTACTGGAGCAGGTTGCAGCACTAAAAAAAACTCCTAGCACCTCGTCCCCGAATGAAGATGCCGGGTTACCGGCATTATCCGCTGTAAAGAAGGCGGTAAAACAGACTCTGCAGAAGATGACGCCTCATGACGATGTGGAGGCATATCTGGCTATATTTGAGAGACTGGCAGAGAAGGAGAATCTGCCACAATCTGAATGGGCTATGGTGGTCGCGCCCTATCTGACTGGGGAACCCCAAAAAGCCTATTTTGACCTCAGCGAGCAGGACAGCAAAAACTATACTAAGTTGAAAGCGGAGATTCTTGCCCGCCTGGGTGTGACGAGGGCAGTCCGTGCCAGGAGAGTCCATAACTGGAGATACAGGCGAGACAAGCCTGCTCGCTCACAAATGTATGACTTGATTTCTTTGGTAAAAAAGTGGTTGGAACCTGACGTCAGCACCCCTGCCCAAATGGTTGAAAAGGTGGTGCTGGACCGGTACATCTGGGCCCTTCCCCCTGAGGTCCAGCTCTGGGTCGGACAGGGAGACCCCAAAGATGCCGATCAACTGGTCAGCCTAATAGAAAGGTATTTCGCCACCAAAGACTATCTACGTGACCAGCCGTCCGAGCGATCATCAGTTCGGAATACCCGGCCTCCGTCATCTTCCGATAAGAGGGTTCCAGCTGTGGGGGCAAGGGGGGCTGTTGATAGTCCGGGTCAGCCCCGAGGGGACATGTATGAGCGGAAGGGTGATACTTACCTACCAGGAGAACCCAGACCTAGGAAGGTCTCCCCGTCTGAACACCCTGACCTGAGACAGTGTTGGAGATGCCGTGAACAAGGTCATATTTCAGCCAATTGTCCACTAGTGGGGGAACCTATGGACTGTGACGCTGGACAGTCTCTCTCGTTCCTCGCCGAGCCCGTGTGCGTGGCCACCCTAGTCGAGGAGACTGGTCCACAGCTGTGTCAGGTCGTGATAAATGGGTGCCCAGTACAGGCCCTACTCGACTCAGGAAGTCGAGTGACTCTAATACATGCTAGTCTGGCTGATGGGAACTTCGTCACAGATAGGTACCTAAGCGTGGTGTGCATACATGGAGACGTCAAAGTCTACCCAGTAACCTCCTCAGACTTCGTCACAAAACTCGGGGAGATCTCATATGAAGTGGGGGTAGTGAAGAACTTGATGCATCCCGCCATATTGGGTCGTGACTTTCCCCTGTTTTGGGGTCTTTGGAAAAAAAATGTTTCTGCTGGACAGTGTGATGAAGCTCCTACTGAGGGTGCGCAGTCCCGAGGGCGGAACACAAGGCTAGTGGGCCGTTAAACTTATGTGATGACCATGATAATGATGATGATCATGATAATGATGATGACCATGATAATGATGCTGATGCTGATGGTAATCATGATAATGATATTGATAATGATGATGACTGTAAAAAAAATGATGAATTTCCATTTCAGGTGATGTTGGGGGAGGGGGAGGATGTTTCTCTAGAACAGAATGTCCCTGACCTACCGGTGTCCCGTGGCAATTTTGGGAGTGAGCAATTGCAAGACCCCACTCTTAAACATGCCAGGGAGAATATAACTGTTCTGAATGAGATCCCACAAGAGCCCGGCTCTGATGAAAAATTTCCCCCATTTTGCCATGAACAATGACCTGCTGTATAGGGTCACTAAAGTAAAGGGAGAGGCCGTGAGTCAGCTCCTGGTACCTAAGTCATATAGAAGTATGGTGTTAGGTTTGTCCCATAACCACGTGCTGGGTGGGCACCTGGGGATGGACAAAACCCAGGAAAGAATTCTTCAGAGGTTTTACTGGCCCGGGGTTTATCGAGATGTGGAGGATTATTGTAAAACCTGCCCCTCGTGTCAGATAAATGCTCCGGTGTCTCACTTCCGGAGTCCATTAATCCCGCTGCCGGTTATAGAAATCCCCTTTGAAAGGGTAGCAATGGACTTGGTAGGTCCTATTGTAAAATCAGCCAGGGGACACCAATACATCTTAGTTGTCCTTGATTATGCAACCCGGTACCCCGAGGCGGTCCCTTTAAGAAATATGGCATCTAAAAATATTGCACGGGAACTTTTTCATATGTTTTCCAGGACAGGAATTCCTAAAGAGATCCTCACGGACCAAGGCACACCTTTTATGTCCAAAGTGATGAAGGAACTGTGTAAGTTGCTTAAAATCTCGCACATTCGGACATCTGTGTATCATCCCCAGACGGATGGGTTGGTTGAACGTTTTAATAAAACATTAAAACATATGTTAAAGAAAGCAGTAGAGAAAGATGGGAGGGACTGGGACTACCTGTTACCCTACTTATTGTTTTCGGTCAGAGAGGTTCCCCAGGCCTCTACGGGATTTTCTCCCTTTGAGTTGGTGTATGGTCAGCATCCGCGGGCTTGCTGGACATAGCCAAGGAGGTTTGGGAAACCGAGACAACTCCATACAAGAGTGTTATAGAGCATATTGCCCAGATGCAAGAGAGGATGGCTAAAATTATGCCATTGGTGAAGAATCATCTGCAGAGAGCCCAAGAAGCTCAAAGCAGAGTCTATAATCGGTCAGCAAAAATTAGGTCTTTCAATCCCGGGGATCGAGTCCTAATTCTAATTCCCACGGTGGAAAGTAAGTTTTTGGCCAAGTGGCATGGTCCATACGAGGTCGTACAAAAAGTGAGCGAGGTTACTTACAAAGTACACCAACCCGGGAGACGGAAGCCCTACCAGATATATCATATCAATCTGATCAAGCCCTGGAGGGACAGAGAGGCATTGTTGGCCTCGGGTGAAGTAGAGAAAGGGGTAAAACCATCTCTACCTCCTGTGACCATTGGTGAGACATTGTCCGTGCACCAAAAACAGGAGGTACGGGAGTTTCTGCAGAAAAATCGGCAGAGGTTTTCTGATTTGCCCGGCCGGACTTCTCTCGTAAAACACCATGTCGAGACTGAGCCCGGTACTAAGGTCAAAATAAAACCGTACAGAATTCCAGAAGCCCGCAGAAAGATAGTCTCTACTGAAATCAAACGTATGCTAGACCTCGGGGTCATTGAGGAGGCCCAAAGCGAGTGGTGTAGCCCGATTGTTCTGATCCCAAAACCTAATGGAACCTGGAGGTTCTGTAATGATTTCAGAAAGTTGAACGAAGTGTCAAAGTTTGACGCATACCCGATGCCACGGGTAGATGAGCTAATCGAGAGGTTAGGGGGTGCCCGTTATATTACAACCCTCGATCTGACAAAAGGGTACTGGCAGATACCCCTATCTGAGGAGGCAAAAGAAAAAACGGCCTTTGCAACCCCGGAAGGTTTGTTTCAGTATCTGGTGATGCCATTCGGGTTGCATGGAGCCCCAGCTACCTTTCAGAGGCTTATGGACCAGATCCTACGCCCGCATCAAGCCTATGCAGCTGCCTACCTGGATGATGTGGTAATTTTCAGTTCTGATTGGGAGAGCCACCTCGCTAAGGTACAAGCCGTCCTAGACTCGATAGGCGGAGCTGGGCTGAACATAAACCCAGAGAAATGTGCAATTGGCCTAGAAGAGGCCAAGTACTTGGGCTATGTGATTGGCAGAGGGCTGATCAAGCCACAAATCGATAAAGTAGAGGCAATTCGAAACTGGCCTGTACCCCTCACAAAACGACAGGTCAAAGCATTTCTGGGCATCACTGGGTACTATCGCAGATTCGTACCAAATTATGCCTCCATTGCTGCCCCATTGACTGACCTGACAAAAGGGGGAAGTCCAAAATGATAAATTGGAATCCGGAGGCAGAAAAAGCATTTCTGTCGTTGAAAATGGCTTTGTGTCAAAGACCAGTTCTGGTCACCCCTAATTTCAGGGAAGAGTTTCTTGTTCAAACTGATGCCTCTAATGTGGGGTTAGGGGCGGTGTTATCACAGGTTGTGAAGGGTGAAGAACACCCAGTCCTGTATCTAAGTCGAAAAATGACACCGGCTGAACAAAATTATGCCATTGTGGAGCGAGAGTGCCTCGCAATCAAATGGGCGCTGGACTCCCTACGGTATTACCTCTTGGGTAGGAGATTTAAATTGCAATCAGACCATGCTCCTCTGACATGGATGAAGCAGAACAGGGAAAGGAATGCCAGGGTGACAAGGTGGTTCCTTTCACTTCAAGAGTTCAATTTCTCGGTTGAGCATAGACCTGGGAAATTACAGGGTAATGCTGATGCCTTGTCCAGAGTTCACTGTCTCTTCGGAATTTCTGACCAGTCCTCCGGTCTGGAGAAGAGGGGGGGGATATGTGAGACAGTGAAGGGGTGTGTGCTGGACGGCGTGTATATCTCGCCCAGGTTTCTTAGCTGGGGCGCATAAAATAGGTTGTCAGTGCGGTGTTCATTCCATTCCTATCTGGGACAGGTTTTCAGTGCAACCCGGAGTGAACACAGCTGCTTAATTAGGCAGCCATAAATACCTGCTTGAGAAGTTCAGAGGGGGCTCTATCTCTCAGTCTGGATCTGACTTCAGACGCCATTGGAGCCTCATGTGAGCTGCACGCTGGTAACTACTGAACATATGTGTTGTTTTGGGCACAGGCTATTAGAGTCTGGACCCGGATAGAAAGGGTAATCTATCTAAGTGTAATTAGTGGCGGGACACGCCTAGGCTTTATGTTTATGATTTTGTTTTAATTTATGTTCTGTTTGCTGTGGACTTTAATAAAACTGGTTGCGGCCAGTTTTTAACAGAACCACTGTCTGTGAATGGTCTCTTTATGCCACTCCGTCTCCCCAAGACGGCGATCCCAGAGCTAAATCCCCTGAAAAGCTTACACTACATAGACAATGATGTTTTCCAAGTAGATAAGTGAGGCTTCAAAGTTCTGGTCCCCCAGACAGCTCTCCATCAATCGCTGGAAAGTCCCAGGAGCGTTAGTCAGGCCGAAGGGCATCCACTTAAATTCAAACAATCCCATGGGCAGTATGAACGCTGTCTTCGGCTGGTCATGTACGGCCATAGGCACCTGCCAGTATCGGCTGGCCAGATCCAGGGACGAGAAATACTTTGCCTTTCCCGAGGCAGAGAGCAACTTTTCAATTTGGGGTAAAGGGTAAGAGTCCCGCACCGTACAAGCATTCAGTCGACTATAGTCGACACAAAAATGCAGGGTCCTATCTTTCTTTCGAACTAGGACAATGGGAGCTGCCCACGGGCTTCCACCTGTTGCACCTGCAGCGGTGAGAGTCCCGACAATTCAGCCTGCATTTGCTCCAGGATTCGGTGCCCCTCCTTCGTGCTTCCAGGCGGGTGCTCCGGGGTCATGACGACAGCTACAGTCCATGGGTCTCCCTGTTTCACTGCCAACTGGATGACCTCCGGGTGTATCAATTCTTCTGGCATTCCCAGCATCTGCGCCACTTCACTCTTGGGCGGGAGAGTAAGATTGTCCTCCCCCAGGTTGACGCACCACACCACAATGTTACCATCGTGGACGACGGCTAATGTTCGGGCAATGAGGAGTCCCGAGGGTATCTGGTCCATTAGGGTTGGCTATATCTGGACTTCAACCACCTCAAGGGGCAACGTGAGCATAGTCTGGCCATGCGCGAGGACGAGTTTAGGAGCTGGGGACTATCACTTTTCCTAGAACTTTCCCATCACTCGACTTTTCTGGGCCTGGGCAACAGATATCAACTGTTGAAACACCTTCCTCTGGGGGACGTGGGCTCCACCGGTCTAGAAAAGCATCTGGGGACTCGCTGATCAAGAGGGTCCCGAGTTCTTTTAGCACATTCATCCCCAGAGTCACTGGAGGGCCATTGCTATTTTCTCCGGCGGTCAGCACGACTACTTTCAGGCCCACATCTTTGCTGCACACTGTAATTTGCATCCAGACCACCCCTGCGACCGGGATGGGCAACTGATTGGCTGCTGTCAGCTTGATTACTGGGCCACACTCCGGCCGCGTCACCTCAGGAAAATGACGTCTGAAATATGCTTCCGGCATGGTGGTCACCTGTGAACCAGTATCAACTAGGTAGCGGATGGCTTGACCATTCATTTCAGCCCATACAAGGGGACTCACGGAAATTAAATTTTCAGGACTGCCATCACTCTTCTTTGGCCTTTCAGGCTCCTGGCTTCGTCCCCTTGCCACGCAGCCCACTAGTTTAACGGTTGCCGAGTAAGAGGCTGCCCCGTCTCGTGCAGCCTCTGGCATAGTATCCAGCATCCCCACACTTGAAACAAGTCGGATGTCTTTCTGCTCGAGATTGTCCCCTTTCCTGGTGAGGTACAATGGGAAAGTGAGACTCGGGTCACTTCTGTCTCTGGATGGATTTGGAGCCACGGCGGGATCTCTTCTGAGGCCAGACCACTCTCTCCGCATCGCCTGTATTTCTTTCTGAATCTCTCATGCCCGTCCTGGCTCAGCGAGGCGGGTACCCCACTACTTAGAACCATCCCTGCTGAGGCTGCCTTCCCCTGCTTTTGCATGCGCGCTTCCGCCCCAATCTCCAGGAACGTCAAGCGGATCGGCACGCAGACGCTCCCGCAAAGCTTGTTTAAGCAACGCGTTTTCTTAGGCCCGCTACAAGTTGATCCCTCAAAATCACATCAGGGGGTCCCACGCCCACATTATCCCATTTGGCGATCGCTGCGTGCACCTCTTGTAGCGCATTCATATATTGTGTCACGGATTCTCCCTCTCTCTGAACATGGCTAAACAATCGCATCTGCAATTCTCAAACATCAGTGGGATCCCCATGCATCTCTTCTAAAATTTGCAACATTTTGGGGAAGGTGTCCCATTCATGATGGGGCCGAAACATTACAGAACATCTAGCCTCCCCGTCCAGGGCAATCACAGCAATCTCTGCTTGCATAGCGGGGGTCATACGGTGCATCCTCAACATGACTGTAACCCGCTCACTCCAGTTTCACAGCAGTGAATTACTCCCTGTAAACTTTGGGAGATTGCTGAGCATGGCCCGCAGGGGTAAGCTGGCCCTCGGGGCACCCATGACTGTCTGGTCTGCTGCCTCTGCGCTTGTAGGCTGCATCCTGCCGACTACGCCAAATGTAAGCAGGAGCTGGGATGCAGTACGCAGGGATTGCAGGGCAGTACGGTATAACAATATTATTTAATTTAACAGTAAAAATGAGAGTAATCTACTCACATTGAGTTAATAAACAGTGAACAAGAGTTAAAGAAATGGTAAGGATTAATGCAACAGTCTAAGGTTCAAACAAGACTTATCATGGCACCCGCTGGTGCTTCTTAGTCCATAGTCCGATGGGGGTTGTAGTGCCGGCAGTCCTCTGTTGGGATCCGATATTAGCGGTGTGTCTTTTGGCGGCAGCGGGATGTCTCCGGTTTTACCCGCTGAGCCCTTAGTCCATAAGCCTGCAGAGCCAAAGTCAAAGAAGCTGCAGGAGTCCCTGTACACACGTGGGCTGATGCACGCTGGTCAGTAGAGGGAAGAGCACCCCAAAGTCCTGTAACTGGCTCACACTTTTCCATACGAGCGCTGCCCGACGCTTATCCGGACACACGGCGCTCTCCTCAATCACAGTCCCGCTGGAGTATGCAGCCAAGTGTCGACGCTGCTCGCCCCAGCTCTACTGCGCTGGATGCTAGGCAAGCTGCTCACTCTGCAACACTCTCGCTGACGGCGTGAACCTCTCTGCCGCTTTGCGCACTTTCAGCTCCCTTTTTGGCCTAAACATGCCCCCTCTTTCCAGGTCATGGGATCTGTCCGGTCCCCTATTCCTTCACCCGGGCAACATGGGATGCAGCCTTGACAGTTCAGGACCCGGCTCAATGCAGGTACCCGCAGCCCGGTCTTCCTCCTTACACTAAGTCTAGACATGCAACAGACCAGGCTAGTTACAAACTATAACTGGCAGCTATAAGTATCTCACACTACAGAGCTGATTACAACAGATAATAATCACCCTGCAGCAAGACAGGCACCAGTCTGAGCAGGACCACAAGTCCCATCTAGACTAATATAAAGCCCCCGTCACACTAAGCGAGATCGCTAGCGAGATCGCTGAAGCGTCACCGATTTTGTGACGCAACAGCGACCTAGCCAGCGATCTCGCTTAGTGTGACACGCAGCGACGACCAGCCCCCCTGCTGGGTATCGCTGATCATCGTCGAATGGCCTGGACCATTTTTTCATAGTTGGTGTCCCGCTGGCCAGCGCACATCGCTGCGTGTGACAGCGGGAGACCAACGATCAGCGAGAACCAAGCGCTGTACGGGAAAGCTGGGAGCTGGTATCCAGTGTACACATCGGGTACCTAAGCACCGTGCAGCGCTTAGTTACCCGATGTGTACACTGGATACCAGCTCCCAGCGCGGTACAGCTGAAGCTGGGAGCTGGTATTCAGGGTACATATCGGGTAATTAGGCGCCGCCCAGAGCTTAGTTACCCGATGTGTACACTGGATACCAGCGTGCTCGCTGGTCCTGATCGCCGGTGAGTCTGCCCATGTGACAGCTCACCAGCGATCAGCTAACGATGTCCCAGCGATCCCATCCACGTCGGACATTGAAGAGTGTGACGGGACACTAACAGATGAACAGGAATGCAATGCTGTCGACAGTGAAAGTGCAGTGCTGCCTAGTAGTAGAGGTCATAGTGGAGGGCACATACACAGCCATAACAGATGTCATCACAATAAAAGTAGTATGCTTTGAGGAATTTAAGATATAACACATATTCTAGTTTGTTTAACAGGTATTTCTTTACTCATTGTTTACATATGCAATCATGCAATCCTTTGTGGTTTTGCTGCCTTCAGCCTGAAATCTACAATTCCAACAGGGTGCCCATGCTTTTGACCAGTATAGATAGAGCAGAAATGGTCATTGTTTTGCACCTGTGGTTTGTCCACATCAGCCAACGCATCATCTGCAGACCTGTAGGCTCTGCTCACATATGTGCAGGAGGTTTTGTTTGAAACCTTTCATGCAGACTTGTTTTCACATTTATGGAGCAAACTAGCACTATACACAATTTAGTTTATCCTGTAAAACAAAAAGACCCTCTTGTAAGTCAATGGGAAAATCAGCAACTAATGGTATGTAACCTTGATGCAGGTGTGAACAAAGCCGTCATAATGTGTTGTATTTCAGAGTGTGCACGCTATAAGTAAAAAACTGTTAATATGTTACTTTCTAGGAAACTGAACACAGAGCTTACACTATCCATTTGCATTCTGGAAAGTGTCCTACACCAGACACTTCACAATAATCTACTGAAGAAAAATTAAATGTCCAACTGCATTTTACGAGCTCCACTAAGCTGCTAGAAATGTGTCTGGCAAAAAAATTTAATGAACACAGCAAATAATGCTGGCTGTAATTAAAACTGTCCATACAATACATACATTATTATTTTTGCAAATATAAAGAAGCAGAATATTTTGTCATCACACATTTTCTGATATTTAGTGGAAACTTAGCAACAATTTTAATAATTAAAACATGTCGAACCACTTCAGTGAATTATAAACAGTGCCAGATATTGCACTACAAAATTAGGTCCTCATTCAGTGACAACTCTTTTTTGCTTGTCTCTTGTACTACTGCATCAGATCATCTCTTACAATCATCCAACAGTAATCTGCAAGCATTGATGGATTACATTTTCCTTGAAATCTTTTCTGCATGGTGAAATCTCTCACCGTGCTAGTCGCTAACTGCTCCACAGTTTGGTGGAAAAAAGTTTAGATGTGAATGTAAGAAATTAAACTTTAAGGACATGTTACAGTAAATATACTTATATGTTTTGGGGAGATTTTCCACCAACTCTTCATAGTTTTCTGCTGTTGAGTTTCCCACAAATTTAGTTATCACTAATGGGAATGCTACTTATGCAGCCTTTTCTTTGCAACAAATGGTAAAACCTCCCATCTTGAAGAAGCTTATGAATCTGAGGTCCAATAAAGACTCCTTACTTTGGTTCACTCAACCTTGGAAATTTCTCAATGAGATACTTGACTGCTTTTTAGTGATGAGCGACTGTGCTGGGATAAGGTGTTATCGGAGTATGCTTGTGTGGTAACCAAGTGTCTTCGGTGAGCTCAAAAAATATATTTGAGTCCCCGCAGCTGCATGTCTTGAGGCTGTTTGATAGCCACAAAACATGCAGGGATTACCTAACAAACAAGCAATCCTTGCATTTGATGCGGCTGTCTTAACAGCCGCGAGACATGTAGCTGCTGGTACTGGAACATATTTTTCGAGCACACCGAAGACACTCTGTTAGCACATGAGCATACTCGAATAACATCTTATCCGAGCAAGTTCACTCATCACTAATTCTTTTGCATTTTTATCCATTACCTATACAAAGTTCTTCATTAGGCCCAACTTGAAGTGAATGTCAGAGAGGCCAGTCTCTTTTATTATATTGATATTTTCTTGCACAACTATCCCACTTTCACAGAAAGCAGCAGTACTTTGTGTATCCTTTAAGTCACAGACGGGCCACAAATGTTGGTCATAATTTAGGCCCTCAACAGCTGTTTCATGTTGTCATAGGTTTCTGTTATGTGAACTGCATAACCAACTGGAATTGAAGGTAGCACATTGCCATTATGCAGCAAGACTGCTTTTAGGTTTGTTTTGGAAGAATCAATGAAGAGCCTCCATTTCTCTGGATTATGACTTAATTTCAGAGCTTCCATTAAACTGTTGATGTTGCTGCATGCCACAAGTTTGCCCTCCATGAAGAAGTATTGGACAAGATCTTTATCTCGGTTGCGGAACAAAGAAATACAAACCACACCCGCTAGGATTCCACTGCTGTAGCCTGGAACCTAAGAGCTCTGTCTTACTCTTGGGCAGATCCAAATGTTAAACAAGATCATTCAGTTCACTTTGTGTTATTAGGGGTGGTTCAGTTGAGGTTTCTGACAGACAGTCTGGATAGTAAGAGGAAGATGCTTCATGATACCAAGCACCCTATTTTTCCTCACTTGACTAAACTTGTGAGGAAGGTACAGCCACCATCTTGGATATTGGCCTGCTCCAGCCTCCATTTTGTCTGAGCTTGGCCCAGTGAAGATATTTTGCCTGACTTCACATAGTTCCAGGCAATGACAAGGCCTTTTAGTATGCTAAGTAATTCAGGCCCAAAACAGTATTTATTTCTCCCATGTTTGAATGGCAAGGTCTTTAGTATGGTAACGAGTTAAGACCCAAAACAGAGTTTCAAAGCTTCAGTACAGAGCCAAGCCAGCATGGTGAATAGTAAGGTTTGTTAGCATGGTAATGAGATGCCTGGAGGTTTCAATTAGATTATACCTGCCAGCTAGACACTGAAAACACATCCATTGTATGTTTCCAGACACAAAGGCTCCATTCTAGGATTATGAATTATGAGCACATCTTTGTAGGTACATTCTCATAAAAATATCTGTGTGACCCGGCGGATTTCGGGCATTTGACGGTGCAACTCCCGAGTCGGTGATGGCTCAGGGGTCTGAGATATAGAGATTGGCCCTCCAACGAGACCCAATCGGGCCAGGTTTGATATCCATGTGACAGGCAAAACATACTGCATCTGCTGGTACCTCTCGTGTCATGATCCGATCGTCCTGGAGAAAGTTAGCCCCTTTTTTTAGATATTGGGAATAAATTCTGCAGGGAGCTAAGGGTGGAGATTATCATCCCACCCTCGGACACCGAGGGAGGGACCTAGCAGGTTTAAGAACTGTGAGCTATGGGCAGACCTCATCCATTCTCACAGCAGCAAGACAATGAAGGTCTAAGGACCAAAAGGACAGATCTGCCAAGGGAGCAGCGGTACACGTTTTGGGGGACTGTCCAGCAACTAAGACTTTCACCTGGGGATCGCAGAGCTCCCTGCCTCCACATGTCCCTACAACCTGGTAATATTGACCTCTAGCTAATAACTCTAAGCCTTGTACCATTATTGTTGTATTTTACTCTGACTGCAAATCCATTGTAATTCCGTTGTATAGCTTACTGTATATTTCTGTAATTATCTAGTGCGCCCTTAAGGCAATTAAACCATAAAATTAATCTTGGGCTGATGCTTTTACTCTGATCACGAATCTTAGAATACCCAGTGGGTAACAGGACACCCTCCCCGGCGGCCATTTGCTCTAGGTGCAGTTCCTTACTGACCTGAGAGACAAAGGGGGCGCCAGAGAGCTGTGCCTGTGGAGTTACGTCACGTTGGTGATGTGGAAGGATGGGGGCTGTCCTTCACAAAACTGAAAATGATTCTGGTGCTTTTGGAATCAGCAGTCCTTCTGTATGTGGTACTAGGCATATTGCAGATGGATTGGATACTGTAAAGTCCACTTCTTCCTTGCAACTCCTTATCTAATGAGGGCACCATAGCAATTGGTAGTGTGATCGGTTGGCTCTCTCCAGGTCATTGGGACTGTGAAAGGCTTAGATTGCCTCTTCCCATTCAACCACTGAGTAAGATGTGATACTAGTAGAATAGACTAGCTACTGGCAATGCAATAAGGATGATGAATTAATAAAGATGACATTTTTCTATAAGCCAGCATGAAAGGTGTCATAATTAATTACGATCTCCTCTGGATCTTGAAAATTAGAGCCAATCAGAAATTGTAAGCATCATGTTCATTTTCAGCACCACAAAATTAGTTCAACTGTTTTTTGTCTTTGAACTAATTTGGCTGAAGAACAGGGTTACTAATAAAATGGGGCCTGATTGTTTTTGTCCATAATCGCCACTTAGCTTGTTATTCTAATGGCACACAAACAGTTGTACCGTTCATGTTTTTTACTGAGGGCATGAAATAAACAGTAAATTAACCTCTGTATTAATAGCTTCCAGAGCTAATTGGCAAAAGGTGTTTCAATTAAGGCGATGAGATTGGAAGTGTGGGATTCAATGATACTTTTCCCATTAAATAAACACACACTAAAGCCTCATCTATCTATATAATTGTCCAACTCTTAACTTCCGTCTGTAACGGAAATCCTGCGTCGCTGATCGGTCGCGCCCGGCGGGATGCGACCAATCAGCGACAGGCACATACGGCCACGAATTGGTGCACAATTTCAACCTGGCATGCCACCGCTATCGTAGGGAGATCAGCGGTGCTAGACGCTGATCTCCTGGCTACAGGCACAGTCCAGCAGCCACCGCTATCATTGGGAGGTCAGCGGCGCTAGCTGCTGATCTCTCGACGGTAGCCGCGGGTCATCTCCAGTACATACTCACCTTCCGTCGCTGCATCCCTGTCCCGGCGCGTCTGCGTCTATCCTGTGCGGTGCTGTCACGTAGTACCGCTCATTAAGGTCATGAATATGGACGCGAATCCACTCCCATAGGCGTGGCGTCCATATTCATGACCTTAATGAGCGGTAGCACGTGACCGCTCCACAGAGGAAGAAGCTGACCGCGGGGATAGAGATGCAGGGACATGCAGTGACGGAGCGAGGAGGGTAAGTATAATGGGGGAGCCCAGCAGAGGGTGGGAGCGGAGCCATGTATACAGGGTGGGAGCAGAGCCATGTATACAGGGTGGGAGCAGAACCATGTATATAGGATGGGAGGGTGGGAGCAGAGCCATGTATATAGGATGGGAGGGTGGGGGCGGAGCCATGTATATAGAATGGGAGAGTGGGAGCGGAGCCATGTATATAGGATGGGAGGGTGGAGTAAAGCCATGTATATAGGATGGGAGGGTGGGAGCGGAGCCCTGTATATAGGATGGGAGGGTGGAGGGGAGCCGTGTATATAGGATGGGAGGGTGGGAGCGGAGCTGTGTATATAGGATGGGAGGGTGGAGCGGAGCCGTGTATATAAGATGGGAGGGTGGGAGCCGAGCCGTGCATATAGGATGGGAGGGTGGGAGCGGAGCCCTGTATATAGGATGGGAGGGTGCGAGTGGAGCCATGTATATAGGATTGGAGGGTGGGAGCGGAGCCATGTATATACTGTAGGATGGGAGGGTGGGAGTGGAGCCATGTATATAGGATGGGAGGGTGGGAGCAGAGCCATGTATACAGGATGGGAGGGTGGGAGCGAAACCATGTATATAGGATGGGAGGGTGGAAGTGGAGACATGTATACAGGATGGGAGGTGGGAGCGGACCCATGTATATAGGATTGGAGGGTGGAGCGGAGCCATGTATACAGGATGGGAGGGTGGAGTGGAGCATGTGTATAGGATTGGAGGGTGGAGGAGCCGTGTATATAGGATTGGAGGGTGGAGTGGAGATGCGTATATAGGGATTGGAGGGTGGGAGGCGGAGCCATCTATATAGGATTGGAGGGTGGGAGCGAGCCATGTATACAGGATGGGGGATGGAGTGGAGCCATGTGTATAGGATTGGAGGGTGGAGTGGAGCCGTGTATATAGGATTGGAGGTGTAAGGTTCTGTGTACATGTTCCTGAAACTCAGTTTGTTCGTCAGCCATTTACTTTCTGTCTTGCTGCAGCTATCTTGCCCCTCAGTCAAAATGGAGTTTCCACTTGCATGTTCCCGCCCTGATTCTCTCCTTTTGCTTCTTAACAGCCACAGCTGAGCAATCAGTGCTTCAGAATCTAGCCTGCAGTGAACCTGTGACCTGACTCCTAAAGCCTTGGACCTTGTACTCCAGCTATTCTACTGAGGAACTCTGAAGCACTTGTGGACTCTGAACCCTGCTCTTTGAAAGACCCACGTTTGCATGGACTTACGACACAGACCATATGAACTGTACTACATACATTACAAGATTCTGAAAGCCAAAACGTTAGTGTCTGCTGGGTTGGAAAGGCTGTGTCTGCTGTAACTGTGGATATCGGATTGGTCCGGTTGTACTTTCTGTGATGACAGTGGTTGTGACTTCTCACAACCATTCCAGGTGAGCAATTCCCTTAAGTGTTTTTTTTTCTGCAGTGTTACCACAGGTAAACACTATTGTTTTTTTTGTTTTTTTTTTCTCTTTTTTGTCTGCTGTAAACTGTGGATATCAGATGTCCGGGTGAACTTTCTGTGATGATAGTGGTTGTGACTTCTCACAACCATTCCAGGTGAGCAGTTCCCTTAATTTTTTTTTCTCTGCAGTGTTACCACAGGTAAACACTATTGTTTTTTTTTTCTCCCTCCTCTTCTTCCAGTACTCTGTCTTAAAAGATCTGGAAAATGGAGGCCCGCATAAAGGAACTTTGCGGAGTGACTGATAATATCCTTGCAGATTTGCAGAATATAAAGACCCGTTTTTCAAGCCTACAGGACCTCACAATCACAATTTGCAATGTTTGGACAAGGCTGCCAGGATTTGCGAGCCAGGATTGAGGTTCTAGAAGAGCGAGTCCAGCTCCTGCCGTAGCCCCGAGTTCTGGGATTCCCAAGTTGCCCCCTTTTCGTTTTGGCGGTGAACGTGAGAAATTCAGGGGATTTATTAATCAATGCATCTTTTTTTTCTGCACATGCTTCACAATTTCCACTGAACGATCTAAGGTGCTTACCTATAATTATGTTGCTTACCAACAAGCTTTGATGTGGGCAAACTCTCTGATTGAGACGAGGATGATGTTTGAATCACCTTGATGCTTTTATTTCAGCCATGGGGCAGGGTTTGATGACCCCAATCGAGGTGCAACAGCTGAAGCAGCCATGTAGCTTTGCGCCAAGGTAAGCACTCGGTAGCTGAATATGCCTTGGATTTCAGAGATGGGCCCTTGATACCAACCTGGGACAGTTCCCGCCCAAAAAAAATCTATTTTTCGAAAGGGGTTATCTCCACGATTAAGGATGAACTTGCTCGTGCCGACCCTCCCACTGCGTTAGGTGACTTTATTAACTACTGCATCCGTATTGATACTCGCTGACTGAACGCAGGCAAGAGAGTGGTTCGAAAGCAATCGCACTAACCTTTCTACCTTCCTCTCCAGCTAAGGAACCTTTGAGTAGGATTTACACGGAACCTGAACCTGAACCCAGCAGGTAGACTCTTTACAACGACGGGTTAGTGATGCAACGCAAGGAACATCGTTTTAGGAGAATCTATGTTTCTATTGTGGTAAGTCAGGGCACTTCATTATAAACTGCCCAGCCGTTCTCGTAAGACTACTGCAGCACTCATTCACTGTGAGTGTTGCGAGAGGAGATCTGTCAGGTCCGAGCCTCAGGCTCCAGAGAGATCTGCAGCAACAGATCTTGATTTCTCGGACTTAAACTCCGTTACCTCTGAGGACGTTGACTGTGTAAACGCTGCCATTTTTCAAGTTTCCTCAGCGGTGTCCCAGCTGAGTTGTAAGAAAAACAATTCTCATTGCTTTCTCTCCATCAAACTCTGGGTTGACTCAGCTTGGGGTGTCTAGCTCTGCTATGATCGACTCAGGGGCAATGGAAATTTATGGATGTCTCCTTTGCTCTGAAACAGGGGGGTACGTTCAGTGAAGAAGGCTACCCAGTACAGATGGAAACTGTGGATGGCTCCCTGCTGACCTCTGGACCAGTGGATCAGGAAACAGAGCCTTTTGAGGGTTCTTATGGGTAAAGATCATCAAGAGAAACTGTCCTTTATGCTTATCTCTTCTCCCCACTTCCCATTATTCTAGGGCTACCATGGCTGCAGGCTCAGAATTCTACCATTAACGGGAGACCAAGGAATTACACTTTCCAGAGAAACAGATGAGTCCAAAATTTCAGCTTGCTCGTTCCAAAGAACCATGTCAGTCCTGAACTACCAGCTGTATACCAGGACTATGTGGATTTATTACAAAGAAGAACGCTGACCAGCTTCCTCCTCCACCGTCCATATGATTGTCCAATTGAATTATTGCCTGGAGCAAGATACCTTTGGTAAGATCTACCCCCTGGCGGGGCCCGAGCTAAAGGCTTTAAAGGATTACATAGACGAAAATGTGGCCAAGGGCTTCATACGCCCCTCTTCATCTCCTGCAGGTGCACCCATCTTCTTTGTAAAGAAAAAGATGGATCTCGAGACCAGCGTAGACTATAGGGAACTCCATAAGGTTACTAATTAGAAACCGTTAATCCATTGCCTTTAATCCCTGAGTTATTGGAGAGAGTGCGACTGCCAAAATTTTTCTCTAAACTAGATCTTCGTGGGGCCTATAACTTAGTCCGTATTAGACCTGGGGATGAATGGAAGACTGCATTCAGGTCACGCTATGGACACTTTGAATATCTAGTTATGCTTTTGGTCTGAGTACCCGCCCCAGCCACTTTCCAACACTTGGTGAATGACATCTTCAGGATCTCCTAGATACATTCGTGGTAATTTATTTGGATGATATTCTAATTTTTTTTCTAACTCCACAGAGACATCATGGACATGTTGAGAATGTCTTGGAACGTCTAAGACAAAATCATCTTTACATCCAAACTGAAAAGTGTGAATTCCATAGGACCGAAATTCAATTTCTGGGGTATGTACTGTCTACACAAGGAATTATATGGATGGAAGCAAAACCCAAGCCATCAAGGATTGGCCAAGTCCTAGAAATGTGAAGGAGGTACAGCCTTCATCGGGTTTGCCAACTTCTATAGACGTTTCATTAGAAATTTCTCTGAGGTATGTCACCTATCACCCAACTTACCCGAAAGAGTCTAGGTTCTCCTGGACTCCCCAAGCCCAGAAGCATTTTCCCGTCTAAAAGATAAATTTACCACCGCACCTATCTTAGTACATCCCAACCCCGAGCTTGCTTCATAATAGAGGTGGATGCTTCAGACTGGCCGTTGGAGCCTAAACCTCTCAGAACCAGGTGAGAAGAATGCTTGCATCCCTGTGCCTTCTTTTCCCAGCATTGTCTTCGGCTGAGAGGAACTACGATGTGGGCAATAGAGAGTTGTTGGCCATTATTGCCGCCTTCAAAGAATGGAGACACCTTCTTCAGGGAGCTGCACAGCAAATAGTGTTCCCACAGACCATCGTAACCTTGAGTTTTATCAGGTTCGGCTAAGTGCCTGACTCCTCGCCAGGCTCGCTGGAATCTTTTCTTAAAACCAATTTAATTTTTAATCATTTCTTATAGACCAGGATCGCGCAATGGAAAGGCTGATGCACTCCTAGGATTTACTCAGCAAGACACGTCCAATTACTCCCTCCTAAGACTATTCTTCCTGACTCAAGATTCCTAGGAGTAATTCAATAATCAAGACCTACTTAAGGACATCAAGGAAGCATACCATGCGGATTCCTTTTGGCACAACCCCCAAGGGACGTAAAGTCTTGTCTTTAAGAATGATTTTGTGGATTCAGGACAACGCCTGTATATTCCTGAAACAAACAGATGATGGGAAATGGCGGGGCGAAAAAAGTGGTAAGGTGCAAGAGAATGAATATAATTGAACTAATAAAACAATAAAATAATCCAAGATATGAAATACACATAAAATAAGAATAAAAAATAGGCCTTTATTGACAATTGGCTGAATACAAATACCACAAAAATTGTAATAAATTTAATAAGATTAATATAGATAATAAAAAATTATTAGTAAAAAACATGACAATGGCACACTCACAAATATAGCCAAATAAGCAAAATTGATAAATGCTAATAGGTGTAACCTGATGGTGATATGCACATGTGTTCACAATGGGTTTATTCAATAAAGAATAAAAAATTGATGGATAAAAAACAAAAAGTGTAAGGACAATAACCATAAATGTATGTGTAAAACCTGATTAACCACAATAGGTAACAAAGATAGAAAAAGATACAAATCAGGCAAAAATGGATGTGCCAAAAAAAAAAAATGAGAAAAAAAATAATAATATAATAATATATGTATATGTGCATATACTAAACTAATCACTCACAAATGTGTGCAAAAAACACCACCACACATGGACAAGGTGGACAAAGTGTCAAGATATATGAAAAAGCATCAAAGCCCTAAGAAAATGTGCAGTGTGCATGGTGTTGATGTATAAACGGTGAAAAAGGAACAAATCCACCCAGTACCATGTGCCAATGATTATACTGAAAAGCAATGGAGTGCTGGAGTGTGCCACAGATCCGTGCCCCCTACGCACGTTTCGGAACTTTTTCCTTCGGTCGGGGGAATCAGAACTGAGAAATCTGGGCTTTTTATGTGTTGTGTCTAATATCAAGTCCAGCTGTAACATTGGCGCAGCGCAATTGGGGAGAACAGAGGCGGCATTGCACCCCGTCACGTGGAAACGTGGAGACCTGCGCCATGTCAACCCTCCATGCCCGAATCAGGATGCGCACCAGCACGATCAGGAATAGCAACAAAAGGTATGGGCGTGGCAAGAGCTGTAACAAAGAAATACGCTACCTGGTAATAATAGCGTTGCCATATCGAAATCAGGGATCTAGCAAAGAGAGATTTAAATCAGTGATAGGACTGCAGGCATAGAAAATACAGCATCCGGTAAAAATAACGATCGCCAGGCAACCTTCAGCCGACCAAAGCCGAATAATCAAATTCTATAAAACCAGGGACGATTTGGCAGATTGACTATCCCTTCCCCAAAAAAAAATTTTTTGCATACATATATATTATAAAATAGAATGTCTTCAACACCACAATTTCATATGTAAATAGTCAAAACAATAAATTACAATAATTAGCAATATGGTCAAAATATCACAAAAATAAAAGCAAATGTGCATTAACTGGTTATTGAAAAATAATATCACATCATTTGACAACCATAAGCAAAACAAAGGGAAAAAAAAAAAATTATAATGAAAAAAAAATAAGCGAAATAAGAAGAATGAAACTATAATATATGAATCAACTCATACTAAAAAATAACTTAAATAAAATAGAAAAAATATTGTAGATAAATAAGACTTAAAGAATTAATTAATAAAAAGATATAATAACTAACAAAAACATATCCATTGAAAAACACATACAAGGTAAGTAGCTCATAGATAGAACGAATGATCAGAAGTACATGATACGTTAGATGTTTTTCCCTTCAGTATCAAAAAGTAAAAAATTTCGTAGATAAAAATTTCCCCATAAGACTAGAAAAGAAAAAATAAGGGTTTAAAAAACAAGAAACAAAAAATAAAATTATAAAAAAGGAACAAAGGATAGACTCTCATTTTAGGCCCCAAATGGGGATACGGTCCGGAGTCCAAATCCACTTTGGGCCCCAAATTGAGCAAGACGTTTGCTGACATTCCCTCCACGTAAAAACCGCAGTGAAGCGTCAAAGCCCCGAAACCGGGGTAAAAAATGAATCACAATGATATTTTCTTTGAAAATGCCCGGCAAAGTTTTGAGGGAGGAAAAGTCTTTAAATCCCTCTGCCGCCTTAATCCCCCAAAAAATGTTCCAACTCTCACTTTGAGCTGGGGGTAGGAGACCACATAAATGATGAACAGGGGGAGGTCGCATAGTAAATAACGCGAGGAAATCATGGTGTTATGTTTGATACGAACGTACGGAAATTTTTCTGATTGACAAGGTTCGTGTCTTCAGATATTTGGAATGCAACAAGAGCCACAGGGTTTCACCTTTAGGTAGCCTACCAAGGGGGAAACCCCCATTTTTTACTTGTTCATTGGTATAATGGGTGGGACCCAAATTGGGCCCTAAAAATTTGGGTACCTCTTAAAGGCCATCTGAGGTTTTCCCCCACATACTTGGGAAAAGACTGGGGCAGATCTCGGATTGGCCAATTTTTTGAGACACTTAAGGAGGTCACTTTGACCATTAAAGGGTTTTTATACCGCACATTTGGTAGTTTAGGTGCTTTTGCCTACAAGGCTTCATGACGGGGGATTCTAGCCCTATTGAAGGCTCTTTATGGATCTATTGCTGTATCCCGTTCCCTAAAAATTTTTAATACCCCCAAAATTCTGTGCTTCAAAAAACCCCCCCCCCGAAAAAACCCGCGAAAAAAACGTTAGAAATTAACGGTGGGTGTAAGAAAGGGAAACAAAGAATTACCCGCGTCTCCTTCCCCAAAAGATTGCGAAACA
>JARQOD010000001.1:365591582-365649642 GCA_033576555.1 Oophaga sylvatica | reverse complement strand
AACCAAAATTGGTTGGAATTGAGATTGGATGCCATGTTGCATTTGGAGAGTCCCTGATGTGCCTAAACAGTGGAAACCCCCCACAAGTGACCCCATTTGGGAAACTAGACCCCCTAAGGAACTTATCTAGATCTTTGGTGAGCAATTTGAACCCCCAAGTGCTTCACACAAGTTTATAACGTAGAGCCGTAAAATTAAAAAATCATATTTTTTCCACAAAATTGATCTTTTCACCCCAATTTTTATTTTCCCAAGGGTAACAAGACTCCAAAAGTTATTGTGCAATTTGTCCTGAGTACGCTGATACCCCATATGTGGGGGTAAACCACTGTTTGGGTGCATGGCAGAGTTTGGAAGGGAAGGAGCGCCGTTTGACTTTTTCAACGCAGAATTGGCTGGATGCCATGTCGTGTTTGGAGAGCTCCTGATCTGCCTAAACAGTGGAAACCCCCCACAAATGACACCATTTTGGAAACTAGACCCCACAAGGAACTTATCTAGATGTATGGTGAGCACTTTGAACTCCAAAGTGCTTCACAGAAGTTTATAACGTACAGCCGTAAAATAAAAAATCTTTTTTTTTTTTTACAAAAATGATTTTTTCGCCCCCAATATTTTATTTTCACAAGGGTAACAGGAGAAATTGGACCCCAAAAGTTGTTGTCCAATTTGTCCTGAGTACGCTGATACGCAATATGTGGGAGTAAACTACTGTATGGGCGCACGTCGGGGCTCGGAAGGGAAGTAGTGACGTTTTGGATTGCAGACTTTGATGGAATGGTCTGGGGGCGTCATGTCGCATTTGGAGAGCCCCTGATGTGCCTAAACAGTGGAAACCCCCCACAAGTGACCCCATTTTGGAAAATAGACCCCACAAGGAACTTATCTAGATGTGTGGTGAGCACTTTGAACCCTGAAGTGCTTCCCAGAAGTTTATAACGTACAGCGTAAAAATAAAAAATCCTTTTTTTTTTTTACAAAAATGATTTTTTCGCCCCCAATATTTTATTTTCACAAGGGTAACAGGAGAAATTGGACCCCAAAATTTGTTGTCCAATTTGTCCTGAGTACGCTGATACCCAACATGTGTGAGAAAACGACTGTATGGGTGCATGTCTGGGCTCGGAAGGGAAGTAGTGACGTTTTGGATTGCAGACTTTGATGGAATGGTCTGGGGGCGTCATGTCGCATTTGGAGAGCCCCTGATGCGCCTAAACAGTGGAAACCCCCCACAAGTGACCCCATTTTGGAAAATAGACCCCACAAGGAACTTATCTAGAAGTGTGGTGAGCGCTATGAAGCCCCAAGTGCTTCACAGAAAATTTATAACATACAGCCGTAAAAACAAAAAAATAATTTTTTTTTTACAAAAATGATTTTGTCGCCCCAGTTTTTTATTTTCCCAAGGGTAACAGAAGAAATAGGACAAATTGCACAATAACTCTTGTGGTCCAGAGTACGCTGATACCCCATATGCGGGGGTAAACTACTGTTTGGGCGCATGGCAGAGCTCAGAAGTGAAGGAGCACCGTTTGACTTTTTCAACGCAGAATTGGCTGGATTTGAGATCAGACGCCATGTCACATTTGGAGAGCCCCTGATGTGCCTAAACAGCAGAAACCCCCCAATTCTAACTCCAACCCTAACCCCAACACACCCCTAACCCTAGTCCCAACCCTAACCACAAACCTAACCCTAACACACCCCTAACCCTAATCCCAACCATAACCCTAATACTAACTTTAGCGCCAACCCTAACCCTAACTTTAGCCGCAACCCTAACCCTAATGGGAAAATGGAAACAAATACATTTTTTTAATTTTATTATTTTTCCCTAACTAAGGGGGTGATAAAGTGGGGTTTGATTTACTATTTATAGCGGGTTTTTGTGATTGGCAGCTGTCACGCTAAAAGACGCTTTTTATTGCAAAAAGTAGTTTTTTGCATCACCACATTTTGAGAGCTATAATTTTGCATATTTTGGCCCACAGAGTCATGTGAGGTCTTATTTTTTGCGGGACGAGGTGACGTTTTTATTGGTACCATTTATGACCATGTGACATTTTTTGATCGCTTTTTATTTATATTTTTGGGAGGTTAGAATGAACAAAAATCAGCAATTCATTAATTTCTTTTGGGGGAGGCGTTTATATCGTTCCGCGTGTGGTAAAATTGATAAAGCAGTTTTATTGTTCGGGTCAGTACGATTACGGCGATACCTCATTTATATCATTTTTTTATGTTTTGGCGCTTTTATAGAATAAAAACAATTTTATATAAAAAATTATTATTTTTGCATTGCTTTATTCTGCGAGCTATCACTTTTTTTATTTTTTCGCTGATGATGCTGTATGATGGCTCGTTTTTTGCGGACAAGATGACGTTTTCAGCGGTACCATGTTATTTATTTCGGTCTTTTTGATCGCGTGTTATTCCACTTTTTGTTCGGCGGTATGATGATAAAGCATTGATTTTTTGCTTCGTTTTTTTTTTTTTTTTAAGGGGTTCACTAAAGGGGTTAACTAGTGGGACAGTTTTATAGGGGGGTCGTTATGGACGCGGCGATACCAAACATGTGTACTTTTATTGTTTTGTTTTTTTTATTTACAGGAAGAAATGAATTTATTGGGGAATATTTTTTTTTTTTTTATGATTTTTTTAACCACTTTTTATTTTTATTTTTTTTACTTTTTTACTTTGTCCCAGGGTGGGACATCACAGTATTCTGTCACACCAGCGATCGCTCTGGCAGTGCTGCAGGCTTCTCAGTGCCTGCTCTCAGCAGGCACTGAGGAAGCCGCCTCCCTGCAGGACCCCGGCGCCATCTTGGATCCGGGGATCTGGAAGGAGGACGACCCTCGGAACAGCGCGACACATCGCGCTGCCCTGAGGGTCTCAGGGGAGCGCGCAGGGAGCCCCCACCCTGCGCGATTCTCCCCTGTGCCCCGGGCACACCGCGATCATGTTTAATCGCGGTGTGCCAGGGGTTAATGTGCCGGGAGCGGTCCGTGACCGCTCCTGACACATAGTGCTGGGTGTCATCTGTGATATACAGCTGACACCCGGCGGCGATCAGCTACGCTCCCCCCGGGAGCGCAGCTGATCGCCCATGACGTACTATCCGTCCATGGGAATTAGGTCCAGGGTGACATGGACGGAATAGTACGTCTGGTGGAAGAGACGGGTTAATTAATTTATTTGAATAATAACCTCCTCAAGTGCTAAAGAAAATTGTGCATATATACCAAAAATTGGTGAAAAAAAAATAAATAAAAAAATATACATGTATGATAACTATTGAATAATAATTTAAGTGCAACTAAAAAAATACATACATACATACATATATATATATATATATATATATATATATAGGTGCACCAAATTAATACACAAAAATTATAAGTGTAACAATAAAAAGCATATAAATAAATCACAAATGTGATAAAAAAATATTCAGTGAAAATCAGAAAAACGCATCTGGTGCCCAAACCATCAAATGAAAGTATCAGTGCACATAACGTGTATTATTAATGAAAAAATATATATAACAATGAATAACGCTAAATTAATCACACAACAACATGTGCTAAATTGTCAGTGAACTCCAGAGAAAAACACACTGGTGCCTAAACCATCAAATGAAAATATCAATGCACATAAGGTGTGTTGTTTTTAATAAAAGTAACGCTGAATAACGCTTAATTAATCACACAACAATATGTGCTATAATATCAGTGAACTCCAGAGAAAAAACAATAGTGCACAAAATGAATAAAAGCAGGAGATACCAACCAGTTAAGACACACTACTGCCCCAGCACACACCACTCCAACGCACGTTTCGCAGTTGCTTCGTCAGGGAGTGGTGTGGCTGGGCACAGGTGTATTTTTATAGAGAACCGCAGCTGTTTAATCAAAAAATCAATCAGGAGTGCTATAATTATGTGGCGCCATTTGCTGAACATACTACCCCCACCACCGCGATATCCAGGGACCGGAAGTGCGTCACAGAGGGCGTCATATGACACCATCTGCGGCGCACCAAACCGGACACAGGAACCACGGCAGAGCGGGTGCATGCGCAGAATGGCGCACAGCGCTCCTGCATTTATCTTGGTAATGGGAAATCGCTGCAATAAAAGGTACTAAACAAGATATAAAAGACAAATTTATTTTAGATTAGCTGATCCATTATTAATCTGTAAAAAAGAGGAACAATATATGCACATAATTCATTCATCTATTACCAATATATTCATAATATATACACAGTGTACAAATCAAATAATACAATGATAAATTAATATAAACCACATATATATAATAGCAATTATAAAATCACACTCCAATTAATCCTCATATTTAATTACAATATATATAGATGTGTAAAGAAACATATATATGAATGTGTAAAAATAAATGATAAAAAACAATATATAAAAAAAAAAAATATATATATATATATATATAATAATAATTATAATAATATTAATAATAATAATAATATATAAAGAAAATTACTGATGAAAAAATGTGCCAAAGTGAATATATCCCATAACAAAAATATATTAATATAGAATCAGAAAAAGAAAAAGAAAAACCCAGCCACTAAATAATTAAAGAAAACTTGAAAAACCCCACTGTTCATTAAGACCCCTAGGAATCATGCTCTCTAACATAGTGATCCATTTACATTCTTTTTGTGCCAGTAATTTTACACCTCTTTACATCATATATTTGGTGCGTTCCGCAGACCCTAACACTCTGGCTCTTCCAGTCATGATTTAATCTAGAAGAGCTTTCGCCTTCGTAATCCGCTGACAGAGTACAAATCCACCCAAGAGTTCACCCTCTGCTTCTCAGACTTTCTATCTGTGCAGTAACTGCCTCTAGGCAGAAGATTATGATGGTGGTAGTAGTTGGTGCATTTGAGACCCAGTCATGAAGCAGCCATAATAATTTGAAACAGAAGTATTTTTACCGAGATACCACACTGTTCAATATGTGGCCTGTATTTTTTTTTTTTTTGGCCACCAAATTTGTGTCAATAAGTAGGCTATGACACAATAAAAAAAATTCTATGGAGGCCTGAAATGGCACAATTTTTAGCACAATGATATGCGATACATGTGGCAGACAAAACACAGTGTTAAATATCTGCCCGGTAGCTAAATATTTTCTGGCAGCTAAATATTTTTTTGGCAGCAAAATTGTGTCAAAAAATTGTATCAGACACTCCAAAAAATACTAGAGTACCACAAAAAATGGCAGAATTTTCTGCGCACTCAGATGTGATGGCTGGGATGAGCAAACCCATTTAAAATTGCTGGATTTTCAAGCTGTACTATGAAATGGATCTGGCTATAGTCTGCAGTGTAAACAAGCAAATGGAGAAAAAAAAGGGGTCTCTGGATTGCTTTGGAATAAAATATTCAGGATTAAGATACAAAAAAATTATTATTCCTAGCCACTGGTACCTGGGCTAGGTATATATGTAATAGGCTGCAGCAGCAACAGACAGTAATGGAATGGACCCTCTTGATGTATGCAATGATATCTATATACTCGCATACAGTGCCTGCATGCCTTGCACTGATATGTATAAAGCAACATACACTCCCCTGCCTACATATCACTGATATCTATATGAGTCACACAACACCAGGGTTATGGGATACTCGGCACCGAGCCCGTTGAAGTCTATGGGGAATGTCACAAGTAGCACAGCTCGGTCCGTTGCCCTGGGCGCTCATACAAAGGGGGATATTTACAGGGGATTGTAGTAATTATTCGTGACGCCACCTGTGGTTTCTGATCAAGGTGACCAGCGCTGCAGGGTAAATCCTCAGAGGGGTTGTTACTGGCAGCAAGATGTTAAGTCTTCCACAGGTAAGACTGGTCCCTCTAGGTATATGGTGGTGCAGGGTGCAGGCAATAATTCAGACACACACAAGTCAGTCTCTTTCCATACCTTTACTGGTGGTATTTGCAGGTATGTCCCGGGGAGCTGCTCAGGGTGGAGGAAGCACATCCAGGTAATCACTGAGTAGGTGTAAGGCCTCCTTACGTCTTTATGAGTGTGAGTTTCTAACTTGCATAAAACAAAGTTTAACTCCGTTCTCTTTGCTACGCCCGGCTGATCTTGTGGTGGAGCCTTCTTTTGGACAGAACTAGTCTCTATATGCAGGGCCCTGCTAGACTCTTGTTCTTCCTGACCCCGGTTACGTATCAGCACTGAAGGGCCCCTCTGTGACTTGTAGTCCAGCAGGGTCTCCAGTGTCTCCTACCAGTCGTGCAGATGCTGGTAAGCGCGGACCCGGTGTCCGGTGGTGCAGAGTCGAGGTAAGCTATCAATGCTGGTTGACCTCGGTCACTCTCTTTCCCTTTTCCACTTGCCTGTCGTCCTACTCTCACCACTATCATAAGCACAAACTAGCAGCAGATGTCAGCTTTCTTTTCTTCACCGCTCTCCAAGCGTCGGCACGCTTACTTACTAAAACGCTCACTGTTGGACTCTCAGTGGACTCAACCTTGACCAGACCAAGTGGCAATCCTTTCCACTACACTGGACTCCACTATATAAGCTGAGTGATTCCTGAAGTCCTCAGGCTTTCAGATAAGTCTTTTTTTCTGGCTAGAGTTCCCTCTCAGCATGTCTGAGGTAACTAGCTCGTTTTCTTCCGTCTCGTCTGACAGGAATGTCTCTCTCCTCCTCACTCTCTGAGGTGTTCTGAGGAGATCTCATCTGTCTGAGGTACAACCAACAACTAGCTAACGTTCAGCTAGACTGTCTTCATCTCACTGCTCTATCTCTCCACACCCTTATATACCTGAGTACTCTAAAGGGCTCCCTCTGGTGGCACCAGGAAAATGTGAAGTGTGAATGAATATCAGGTGATTGTGAATTACCTTTTTGTGCATCCTCCAGGGTACATGTGGCACCAAGCGCAGCTGGGCTACACATCCCCCCCTGGTTAATATCAGCACTCCCGGCTGAAAAAGAAAACAATTTTTATATATAACATCAACAAAACATAACTCATCCCTTGCGGGAGGTAAGGACACTTCAAACTTTACAATGTGTACAAATTAGCAATAGAAAAATATCAAATGCTTTCACACAATAAATACAGGATTCTTGTGGAGGACCCGTACCAAACCTCCCACGGTGGTCCTGGGTGGGCTGCAGGACTTCTCTGCTGCAGACCTCACTCAAGGCCACACCATACGGGTTTTTCTTCTGAGGTAGATATGGTTTACGTAAAACCAAGATGGGGCACCAAGTGCCAACTATTTACAACACAGTTTTTGGGCTGGCAAAGTCCTCAGCCACGCAGTCCTTGACATAAGAACATTTATAGAAAAATCACATTTCCATCATAACCACTTTATACGACACATTACCCAACTAGGGTACAATACTTCAGACATTTATCAACATTCACAATAAAGTGCAATTCTCTTCATAACTTTGTACAGATGCAGTAAACCCTGTCTGGGTCCTACTGTTCTTCTTTGCAGATAGCGATTACTTCTTCCATACCTGGGGCTGGAAGTATGCGGTGCGCTCTGGAACGCATCACCAAAAGATCATGTCCTGCTACCTGTGTCTGGGTAGCTACAGTCCTTTTTACAATTTTGTGACTTGCTTGAGACCTTACAGGTGCCTCTTCTGAATACAGATCTGGATCCATGGGGGTCGCACTAGCCTGCTGCGTTGCAGAGTAGGATGCAGGGTAGGATGCAGGTGCGCGCAGTGATGCAGGACAGGATGCAGGTGCGCGCAGTGGCTCAGTTGGGGACGCACTAACCTGCTGCTGCCGCTGCTCCTGCTCACGGCGTCGCCACTCGTTCTCCATCTGGGCGGCGTATTCCACGTCGTCCAGGTACTCCATCTCCTCCCAGTCGATCTCTATCACTTGCGGCTGGGTGTCTTCCGTCGTCGTCCCTACCGGGGGACTGCATTCCGCTGTGGCCTCTGGTTCCAGGCCTGGCTGGCACTCCGGTCCGGGCAGGGCCTCCTCAGCCTCCTTCCCTCCCGCCTCGTCCCCGGCGGAGACAGGATCAGCTTTCTTGGAGCCGGTCTCCGGTGGTTCATCAGCCGCTGGCAGTGGTGGCGCAGGTGACGGGTGTGCATCCAGGGGAGAGAGCATCGCGTCCCACAGCAGCCGCTGTTTCAGGGCACGCCAGCTCTGCTCCATTGTTTCCACTTCAGCGCGGTGAAGGGCCATATCCTTTAGCACCGCTTCCACCTCCTCCACTTTCTGCATTCTTCAGTCGTCCACCCGACCTGGGGACGGCTCAGGCACAGGCAGTAGCTCTTCAGGGGAACGGGGTCTGCGCACCGCCATTCCTCCACACAGCGTCTCCTGTCCTTCCGCCATCTCACTCCAGGCCAGACTGTGTTTTCCATCAGGAACAATCTGGTCTCTTCCGTGGAGGCGGGACTTTCGCTTTCTCTTCCTGGCATAGAGGATGAAGAGAAGGCGGATCTCTCTTGCAGTGGGGCAGGCTCTCACATTGTAATAGCACTTAGACAGGGCGCCCATCACTTTCGCGCCACAGGGGGGGGTACGCCCACGAAGGCACGCCCACCTTCTTCACCAGCGCCTCAGGGCGCGAATATGGCGGCAAAATGGCGGAAAATGGCGCCAAAAATCAAACAACAGCAACACAGTCTTTTTGCACAAAACAGTCCAATCTAGGCACACAGGACTCACATCCAGTAAGCTTCGTATCCTGTTCGTGACGCCAAGGATGAGTCACACAACACCAGGGTTATGGGGTACTCGGCACCGAGCCCGTTGAAGTCTATGGGGAATGTCACAAGTAGCACAGCTCGGTCCGTTGCCCTGGGCGCTCATACAAAGGGGGATATTTATAGGGGATTGTAGTAATTATTCGTGACGCCACCTGTGGTTTCTGATCAAGGTGACCAGCGCTGCAGGGTGAATCCTCAGAGGGGTTGTTACTGGGCAGCAAGATGTTAAGTCTTCCACAGGTAAGACTGGTCCCTCTAGGTATATGGCGGTGCAGGGTGCAGGCAATAATTCAGACACACACAAGTCAGTCTCTTTCCATACCTTTACTGGTGGTATTTACAGGTATGTCCCGGGGAGCTGCTCAGGGTGGAGGATGCACATCCAGGTAATCACTGAGTAGGTGTAAGGCCTCCTTACGTCTTTATGAGTGTGAGTTTCTAACTTGCATAAAACAAAGTTTAACTCCGTTCTCTTTGCTACGCCCGGCTGATCTTGTGGTGGAGCCTTCTTTTGGACAGAACTAGTCTCTATATGCAGGGCCCTGCTAGACTCTTGTTCTTCCTGACCCCGGTTACGTATCAGCACTGAAGGGCCCCTCTGTGACTTGTAGTCCAGCAGGGTCTCCGGTGTCTCCTACCAGTCGTGCAGATGCTGGTAAGCGCGGACCCGGTGTCCGGTGGTGCAGAGTCGAGGTAAGCTATCAATGCTGGTTGACCTCGGTCACTCTCTTTCCCTTTTCCACTTGCCTGTCGTCCTACTCTCACCACTATCATAAGCACAAACTAGCAGCAGATGTCAGCTTTCTTTTCTTCACCGCTCTCCAAGCGTCGGCACGCTTACTTACTAAAACGCTCACTGTTGGACTCTCAGTGGACTCAACCTTGACCAGACCAAGTGGCAATCCTTTCCACTACACTGGACTCCACTATATAAGCTGAGTGATTCCTGAAGTCCTCAGGCTTTCAGATAAGTCTTTTTTTCTGGCTAAAGTTCCCTCTCAGCATGTCTGAGGTAACTAGCTCGTTTTCTTCCGTCTCGTCTGACAGGAATGTCTCTCTCCCTCTCTCTCTCTGAGGTGTTCTGAGGAGATCTCATCTGTCTGAGGTACAACCAACAACTAGCTAACGTTCAGCTAGACTGTCTTTATCTCACTGCTCTATCTCTCCACACCCTTATATACCTGAGTACTCTAAAGGGCTCCCTCTGGTGGCACCAGGAAAATGTGAAGTGTGAATGAATATCAGGTGATTGTGAATTACCTTTTTGTGCATCCTCCAGGGTACATGTGGCACCAAGCGCAGCTGGGCTACACATATATACCCCATAATTAGTCCTTAGAAGGACTGTTGGTTTAGCTGGATTTGTGGATTCTACGATGGTATACCTACACTAACTGATAAACCCCCAAATCTGACCCTATCTCAGCAGCATCTCTCCCTACACTGTCTGAATCTGGAGCTAAATACGACTAGCATGGCGGCGGCAGGTCTCTTATAGACCTGATGACGCTGTGCGGCCAACCAATCACTGTAATACCACGACAAAGATGGTTGCGACAGTATAGTGCGTGGCAGACAATCTCTGCATGTTAATTGGCTCTCTAAAGAGGGCCAAACATGCAGGGCGGGGACCCGAGCTCCCGCCGAGCAAACCCGGAAATGCTCATCGCTCGCTGAGTGCCACGACTTTAGCGATACTAGGGTGAGTAACGAGCAATACCGAGCATGTTCGTGTGGAGCCCAGCTGTGACTGAATCCATATCTCCCAGAAGGGTGCACTGAAGGAAGATCCCATTAGAGGTCATTATACACACACACACGTACAGCTATCCTAAAGACCACCAGAGGGAGCTGTGTTAGGCATATAAAAGAAGCTGTAAGTTTCAGTTTCAGTCAGAGCTCAGAGAGAGAGCAGAGCAGCCATTTCTAGGGAGTCTGCTCAGAGAGCTCATTCTGCAAGTGGAGTCTAGTAAGAGTGACACAGAGACATCACTCCAGCCTAGTCAGAGCTGAATTTAGAAGTGTAGCTCAGTGGAAAGCGTGCCGACGCTAAAAGAGCGGCGAAGAGGCAGCCCACCAACTGCCAGCGTGTGTGATCGTGTGAGGATCTAGGTAGGCCGAAGGCAAGTGGAAAAGTTTATGAGACAGTGGAGCCTTAATAGCTCATCTCAGCAAGTATTCACCGGGCACCGGGTCCGAGCCTATAGGGATCTCCACGACCCATTAGGAGAACACCGGAGTTCCTGGAGGACTACAAGTCCCAGGAGTACCACAGAGCTGATACGTAGCTGGATCAGAAGAACGGAGTCTAGCAGGGCACTGCAAATAGAGACTGTGTGCTTCAGGAGAAGGTCCAATCGCAAGATCAGCCAGGTGCAAGACGGAGACCAAGTTAGACCTAGCTACAGGCAGGTCAGGACTTTATCACATAAAGGCAGAAGACAGGAGGCCACACACCTACCAGTGGAGGAATCTCGATGTGCATCCTTCACCCTACAGTGCTCCGGGGAGTACCTGCAACACCTACAGTAAAGGTACCAAAGTGATTTATGTGTGTGTCTCCCTTATTATCTCTGACTGCCGGGTCCCCGTCTGTCCTGCACCTTTGCATATCTATTTGCCCTGGAGGATCACTCAGCCTTACTTGTGGAAGGCTTAACACCTAGCTGCCCAATATTAACCCTCCAGTGGATCTGCATAGCAGCGCTGGTCATCCTGACCAGGCACCACAAGTGGCGTCACGAATCCCCATATCATTATTCAAGTCACCTGTAAATATCCCACATTACAGTGAGCGCCCAGGGCAACGGACCGAGCTGTGCTACCCGTGACATCCCCCATAGACATCAACGTGCTCGGTGCCGAGTACCCCAAAGCCCTGGTACGTGCGGCTCATTCTTTCTGGCGTCAAGAACAGGATTTCGTGCCCTGCAGCAACGGAGTAACTTGTGCCCGTTGCCACCGGGTACTGTGTGCCTCACTAAAAGACTGTGTTTTGTATGTGGTGAAGATTTCCCGCCATTGCCCGCCATTTACAGCGCCACGGCGCGAAAACTAGTGGGCGTACCTGCAAAAGCGCGCTGAGTCCTGGACACGCCCCCAACGCTGACGCGGCGGCAGGTCCTGTGAAGAGCTACAGTGAACGCTCTGACGTCAGAGCGCCAGCGACGCAGGTCCTTCTACACATCACTGTGCCCTGTGGAGCTGCCGCCTTCAGAGAAGGTAGGCTACGATTAACTAGGGGGGCGCAGACATGTCGCAGCAGCCAGCCGACAACGCGGCCCAGGCCGACGGCCTTAATGACTTACCCCTCGGCCTGCCGCGCAGGCTGGAAATGCTGGCCCCTCACCTGGTCCTGTGGTCCCAATAGTACCGCTAACGCTGCCATACATGCCTGGAGCGAAGTGGCTCCCTCAGTACAGCGGCAAGCCAGACACCCTATCGGGGTTCAAGCGAAAAATATGCAGCATAATGGACATGTACCCTATGACAGAAAAGCAGCGAGCTGCAGTAGTAGTGGGACAATTAACTGGTGCTGCAGAGAGAGAAGTAGAGACTTGGACAGCTGCAGACCAGGAATCAGTGCTTACAATTTTCTTAAAGCTACAGTCTATCTTTGAGGACCGCACTGAAACAGATCTCCGGATGATGTTTTACCAATGCTCCCAGAAACCAGATGACAGCATTAGGGACTATGCCTGCCAACTACAAGGGGCCCTGCGAGCACTCAAACAAGTTAACCCCATGAGTGTCTCCAACGAAAATAAAATGTTAAAAGAACAATTTGTACGGGGATTAAAGTCCCAAGCTGAAAGCCGGACTGTGCACTGGTGGTCCTTGGATCATCCTGATGCTACCTTTGATGCTCTTAAGGACATGGCTATAAAAGGACTGCGACCCCTGGAAACACCCGGGATGGCAACCCAGTGTCACCCGAGTGAAGCCACCCTACAGCCAGCAGCATCCACCTTTTCCCCATTGGTTGCGGAAGCCAAAACGTAGGTGGCGCCCCCTACTGAGCTGGACTGTCTGCGCTCAGAAGTGCGCCAGTTGACCAAAAACCTGGCCACTGTAATGAGTGCCCTGCAACTGTCGACGGAGGAAGAAGGAAAGATCCTGCTAGCTGACTGCCCAGAGGATGTCCCTTGGATGCGCCGGAGGAGAGGGAGGACGTCGCCCCACAGGAGGAGGACAACGCCACCCCTAGGAAGGACCCGCGACCAGCATCATCCCACCGAGAGATCATCTGCTACCGCTGCCACAGAGAAGGTCACCCAGCACGTCGGTGTCCTTTAAACGAGCAAATCCTGGGTCCGAGGGCCAACACCCAGGAATAGACTCTTCAGGCCCCTCAGACTGGAACCGCAGGTTTGTGGGAGGAAGACCTTACCTGTCCATCATATTGGACGGGATCGCCATCCCTGCCCTGCTGGACACTGGATCTCAGGTAACCGTCATACCTGATGTTCTCTACAATAAATACTGGTCCAATGACGGTCTCCAACCCCCAAACCCTGACTTTGCCGTATATGCCTCTAATGGCCTCCCTCTTGACTTACTGGGGGCTAAAAATGTAGACGTAAAGGTGGGGAGAGTGGAGCTAAAGAACCAGGGACTTCTTGTAGTGAAGACTGTTAATGAGGAAAATGGGTTGAATGTGGTTTTAGGCACTAACATTATTAGTAACTGTTTGGAGGAGGTTGTGTTTTTACTCCAACAGCTCGCCGAAATTGCCAGACCAAAGCAAAAGGGAGTGATCCGGAAGGAGATTCGGACCCTGATGTGCCAGCAGCAAGTGAAACTGACCGGTGGTGAGATTGGTAACGTACGGGTGACAGACCCGAACCCCATTGTGATACCCCCAATGAGTGAAATGCTTATTTGGTGTAGAGCAGCAATAGGTCTGAGAGGACAGAACTACCAAGCAGTAGTAGAGCCCCATTGTTCAGAGCACAGACCTACACTCTTGACTGCCAGAGGGGTAGTGGAGGTACATAATGGGAGGGTGCCAGTGCGTCTTCTCAACTGGGCGAGGATGAAGTCAAATTACCACGTTATGCCACTGTTGCTAAGTTACATGCTGTGGATAATAACTCCATTCACCCAACGGAGCCCTTAACCTCCCCACAACCAGTGGAGGATAATGGTCCGACCACCCAGGTGGAGGATTGGTGTCAGCAACTCCATATCGGGACAGACACCACTCCAGCCCACCAGAAACAAGGAGTATACCGAGTAGTTCAGGAGTATGCACAGGTATTCAGCAAACACCCACTCGACTTTGGGAAAATTAAAGGGGTTCAACATCACATCCCCACAGGCAACCATCCTCCCATTAAAGAACGGTACAGGCCTATACCTCCAGCACACTACCAGAAAGCCAAGGAAATGTTGCGTGATATGAAGGAAGCAGGGGTGATAAGGGATAGTTGTAGTCCCTATGCAGCACCTCTAGTCCTAGTCAGGAAAAAGGATGGGAGCATGAGAATGTGTGTAGATTACAGACAGGTAAATCGCATTACACATAAGGATGCATACCCTTTACCACGCATTGAGGAATCCTTAGCTGCCTTAAAAACTGCTAACTACTTTTCCACCCTTGACCTCACTAGTGGGTACTGGCAAGTAGCTGTGGCTGAGGAGGATCGGGAGAAGACGGCTTTCACCACCCGATGGGACTCTGTGAGTTTGACAGAATGCCGTTTGGACTCAGCAGTGCCCCTGGAACGTTCCAGAGAGTGATGGAGAGCTGCCTGGGACATCTCAACTTTGAAACTGTGTTGCTGTACCTGGATGACGTCATCGTGTACTCCAAAACGTATGAAGATCACTTGAAGCACCTGGCGGAGGTGTTCGAGTCACTGTCCAAGTATGGGATGAAACTGAAGCCTTCAAAGTGCCATCTGCTCAAACAAAAGGTACAGTATCTGGGACATATTGTCAGCTCAGAAGGAGTAGCGCCAGACCCTGAGAAGATCACCGCCATCCAGAAATGGCCGGAGCCGAAAAATCTCAAGGAGGTGCGACAGTTCCTGGGACTGACAGGGTACTACCGGAGGTTTGTGAAGGACTACACCAAGAAAGCAGCGCCTCTGCAAGAGCTCCTGGTGGGACAGTCCCTCAAGAGCAGAAATTCTCCATTCCATTGGGGTAAAGAACAGGCAGAAGCATTCAAGGAAATGAAGGAGATCCTGACAGGCGATGAGATCCTAGCTTACCCTGACTACAGCCAGCCGTTCCTGCTGTATACTGATGCCAGCAATGAAGGATTGGGAGCAGTCCTCAGTCAGAAGCAAAATAGCCTGGAGAAAGTCATCGCCTATGCTAGCAGGAAGCTCCGCCCGACCGAGAGAAACCCAGAGAACTATAGCAGCTTCAAGTTGGAGTTCCTAGCACTGGTCTGGGCCATCACGGAGAGGTTTAAGCACTACCTAGCCTCCAGCAAGTTTACTGCCTACACCGATAACAACCCCATGACGCATCTTGAAACAGCTAAGCTGGGAGCCATGGAACAACGATGGATGGCTCGACTGTCAAACTACCAATTCACAATCAAGTACCGAGCAGGCCGCAAGAATGCCAACGCTGATGCCCTATCCAGGATGCCTCATGAATCGGACACAGAAGAAGAAGTGGATGATCTGGAAGAGATTGAACTACCTGCCTTTCACAGGAATGGGATGATCCACGAGCAACAAGCCTGCAGGAGACAGCGTGGTAAGACATTAAATCCTTTACCTCACCACAGCTGGAAGGAGACTCAGGACAGATCCAGTTGTCAGCCGAATCAAGGAGCTGATAACTCAAGAAGGTTCCTCCTTGGAGAAGGATGCGCCTCTACAAGCAAGGCAGCTGTGGAATGAGAGAAGCCGGTTGTTCATCTACCGTGAGAAGCTGTGCAGGAGGTACGTCAATCCAAGGACCCATGAGACGGTATGGCAGATAGTCGTCCCCAGAGCAGACATCCAGATGGTGTTAGAAGCCTACCACGATCAAGCGGGACACTTTGGCTGGAAGAAGCTGGAGACCCTGTTGAAGTGTCGTTTCTACTGGGTGGGAATGCGCAGCTCCATCGAGAGGTGGTGCCAGAACTGTGGACCCTGTGACCTCAGAAGAAAGGACTACAGCAGTCAGAAGGCACCCCTGCAACCCATCAAGATGACTCGTCCCTTGGAGATCATGGCCCTGGACCATGTCAAGTTGTCACCCAGCCGGTTAGGATACTCCTATGCCCTGACTATGGTGGATCACTACTCCAGGTTCCTGGTGGTCGCTCCTGTCAAAGATCTGACGGCAGAAACAGCAACAAAGACGTTCCAAGCGTATTTCTGCAGACCACACGGATATCGTGAGCAGGTACTAACTGATCAAGGCCCAGCCTTCGAGGCCGAATTATTCAAAGAGTTCTGTCACTTGTACGGGTGTAAGAAGATCAGAACCACACCGTACCACCCCCAAACCAATGGTCTCTGTGAGAAGATGAATCACATCGTCATTGACCTGTTGAAGACAATACCACTCGAGGAGAGAAATCGGTGGCCAGACTTACTACCTGACCTGGTAGATCTGTACAATCACATACCTGTGAGTTCCACTAACTGCACCCCAGCCTACCTCATGCGGGCCAGTCCAGGAAAGCTGCCTATGGATCTGGAGCTTGGAGTTGTGGAACCAGAAGCAGATGTGACTACGGAAGACTGGGACACAAACAGACAGGAACAGTACAGAAAAGTACAAGCCTGCGTTGAAGAAAGTCTCAATCGAGTCAGGGATAAACAAGAAGATCGCTACAACAAAAGTGCGCCAGCTGAACCTTTCGCACCTGGTGAAGTCGTACTGAAAAGAAAGAGGAGGTTACACAAACTCGACGATCAATGGGAAAGAGAGCCCTACATCATCCAGAAATCAAGGTTTGACAACAAGAAAACGTGCATAATTAGCAAGGATGGAGGAAGAACGACTGCAACTGTATCCCGAGATCACCTTAAGTTGTGTCCAAACCCATTAAAGCTTCAGGAAGAAGAACCTGTTGTCAATCAGGAAAAGCGTGATGAATCAGTCATACATACAGACTTAGGAGATTTCCCCGCGGATTGGCCCAGAATTGGAGAAGCTGTAATCATTCCCGTGCTTCAATTCTATCAACCACAAGACGAACCTCTACATCCAGTTGCACCAGTTGTTGCAGTAGAGTCAGTACCAGAGGAACCTGCCCCAGCAGAACCTCAACAAGTGGAACCCCAACAAGTGGAACCCCAAGAAGCGGAATCCCAAGAAGTTGAACCTCAGGAAGAAGGATCCCCTGCAGAAGTTTAGCCAGTTCATCCAACTCCCAGTATACTTGCCAGATCCCTAGAGAGGCTAAGGCAGTACTACAACTTACCTGCATGCAGGGATAACAGGGTAACTGACACCTCACCTACCACTACACCACGTAGGTCAGTACGCATAACAAGAGGGCAATTACCTGTTAGGTACAGAGAGTAGGACCTAATCCATGTAAATAATTATCAAGAACCACTGTATATAAATGTATATATTGTTATAATATGCCTTTATAATACTGCTATTTATTAACCTATTTTTCCTCTTAAAAATTGAAACAAGAAGAATGGACATTATTTTGCTTGTTTTCTCTAACCCCTTTTGAGCATCCTTTTCCAAAAGAGACTGGGACTTTTATGGTTGCTCAAACCCTCAACCCATCATTATGCTAATGTCCATAGTTGTTTATTTACCGTTATGCAACCGTTCAAGAAGTGCCTTACCTCCTGTAAAGGAAGAGTTATTTATAAAATGTTATTGTTCTCTGTTTTTGTATTTCAGCCCCGGAGTGCTGAGTTCTACTAGGGGGAATGTGGAGCCCAGCTGTGACTGAATCCATATCTCCCAGAAGGGTGCACTGAAGGAAGATCTCACTAGAGGTCATTATACACACACACGTACAGCTATCCTAAAGACCACCAGAGGGAGCTGTGTTAGGCATATAAAAGATGCTGTAAGTTTCAGTTTCAGTCAGAGCTCAGAGACAGAGCAGAGCAGCCATTTCTAGGGAGTCTGCTCAGAGAGCTCATTCTGCAAGTGGAGTCTAGTAAGAGTGACACAGAGACATCACTCCAGCCTAGTCAGAGCTGAATTTAGAAGTGTAGCTCAGTGGAAAGCGTGCCGACGCTAAAAGAGCGGCGAAGAGGCAGCCCACCAACTGCCAGCGTATGTGATCGTGTGAGGATCTAGGTAGGCCGAAGGCAAGTGGAAAAGTTTATGAGACAGTGGAGCCTTAATAGCTCATCTCAGCAAGTATTCACCGGGCACCGGGGTCCGAGCCTATAGGGATCTCCACGACCCATTAGGAGAACACCGGAGTTCCTGGAGGACTACAAGTCCCAAGAGTACCACAGAGCTGATACGTAGCTGGATCAGAAGAACGGAGTCTAGCAGGGCACTGCAAATAGAGACTGTGTGCTTCAGGAGAAGGTCCAATCACAAGATCAGCCAGGTGCAAGACGGAGACCAAGTTAGACCTAGCTACAGGCAGGTCAGGACTTTATCACATAAAGGCAGAAGACAGGAGGCCACACACCTACCAGTGGAGGAATCTCGATGTGCATCCTTCACCCTACAGTGCTCCGGGGAGTACCTGCAACACCTACAGTAAAGGTACCAAAGTGATTTATGTGTGTGTCTCCCTTATTATCTCTGACTACCGGGTCCCCGTCTGTCCTGCACCTTTGCATATCTATCTGCCCTGGAGGATCACTCAGCCTTACTTGTGGAAGGCTTAACACCTAGCTGCCCAATATTAACCCTCCAGTGGATCTGCATAGCAGCGCTGGTCATCCTGACCAGGCACCACAAGTGGCGTCACGAATCCCCATATCATTATTCAAGTCACCTGTAAATATCCCACATTACAGTGAGCGCCCAGGGCAACGGACCGAGCTGTGCTACCCGTGACATCCCCCATAGACATCAACGGGCTCGGTGCCGAGTACCCCAAAGCCCTGGTACGTGCGGCTCATTCGCTCATCACTAGTGCAGAGGTCCTTCATCTGTACCCACTTTACAAGCAAGATTTGCATTATGTGGGTACTGCATAGACTCAGGCTATGCAAAAGAACATACTGCACTAGGGCTCATCGCTGCTGCAGCAGTGCATCCAGGCCGGGATAGTGGAAGAGAAATTGCTGTACCACCAGGTTGAGGACGTGAGCCATGCAAGACACGTGTGTGAGGTTGCCCCAGAGTAAGTCCGCCACCAGGTTAGCATCGCTATCGCACACGACCTTTACTGGCTCCAGGTTCAGAGGAAACAGGCATTGCTCTAACTCAACCTGGATAGCTGTCCACAACTCTTGAGTTGTGTGACTGCGATCTCCAATGCATATTAATTTGAACATTGTCTGAATGCGGTTTCCATGGCAGTGCCATACAGAGCTGGGGGGATTCTATTTGCTCTGTTGAAACACGTATCTGATTAAGGGCGGTGTCACACTTGTGAGAAACTTGTACTATTCTCGTGCGAGTCTCTTGCATCAACATCCGGCACTGCCACCGGCACTCGGACAGGAGCGTGCAGCTGCATGTATTTCTATGCATCCGCACGCTCTGGTCCGAGTGCCGGCGGCAGTGCTGGGTGTTGATGCGAGAGACTTGCACAAGAATCGTGCAAGTTTCTTGCACGTATGACACCGGCCTAAGGGAGAGGTCACAGGTGTAGGCCCTTGAGGAGGTGGAGAAGCCAGAAGTAGTGGAGAAAGTGTTAGCTATAGAGGTTTGTCACGCAAGCCTTGGAGATTCAAAGAATTTTGGAGAAGCAGCTTGATCGCTTGCCCCCACAGCTACCAGAGTCACCCAGTGCCCAGTCAGTGAGATGTAATGCCCCTGCCCATGTTTGCTCATCCAGGTGTCAGAGGTGAAATGCAGCCTGGCAGACATCGATTTTTTCAGGGAACAGGTGATGTGTTCTGCGACATGCTGTTGTAGCGCAGGCACAGCCTTCTTAGAGACGTAATGGCATCTAGGCAGCTGGTACTGGGGGACTGCGACGTCTATCAACTTTCTGAAACTGTCTGTATCCACCAGGTGGAAAGGCAGCATTTCAGTGGCCAACAGATTGGAGATGGTGAAGTTCAATTACTTAGCTTGGTATGTGTAGGAGGAAACATTCTTTCATGTGACTACAACTGCGGGACTGATGGCTGGCTGCTGTGCTGAGAGAGGATGGAGTACGGAGAACAGTACAAACTGCTGGACTGTGAGAGAGTTGCAGGCGAAGATGTTATTGTGGATTGAGAAAGATGTGTAGTGCTAGATGACGCAAAAACAACAGTCATGTCCACTTCTGTAACATCTGATGGGTACTCACTCACCTCGACTTTAGGGGTAAACAAGTGGAGTTTCTGCGGCCGGGGTCCTATGTGACAAGACTTGGAGGAAGAAGCAGCAGATGTGGTTAATGGGATGGCTGGTCGTTGGCTAGGCCATTTTAGCTCAGTGAGATTTCCACACTAAGGCATGTTGATTGTGCATGTGCCAGTTCATGCATGTGGTTGTCAAGGCAATTTTTGCCTCTACTGAGTTTCTTTTTGCAAATTTGGCAGAAAACGTGAGTTGGATCATCCTTTGCAGTCCCAAAAAAGGACAAGGCTAGGCAACCCTTGCTGCCCCTGCGAACTGCACACTTGCGACCAATTCTGACCACAGCCAGAGTTGGGGCTGAGGATGTGGTGCTTGTCATGGTTGCTTCACTTCGTCTCTTTGCGTTATTCGCTACATAACCTCCCCATCTTCCTCCTCCTCCACCTCCTCTGCTGAGCTACTCAGCTGCGTGCCTCTGGGTTCCCCCTAAGTGAGATCTACAACCTCATCATCATCATCTCTGTTCTCAGACTCCTCATCCTTAGAGTCACCTTCCTCCTCTTCCTGCCCTGACATCACAGTGCAGTTCAAGTGCACCTCTGGTATCTGAGATTCATCAGGATCACCTCCACCCCCGGTGATTAACGTCTGGTGACAATCGTGTGTGTTCTGCTCGGACCCTACTTCATCCGGCCCCGAATCGGAGTAGATCTCTGATGCCCATGGAATAGAATGTGTGAACAGCTCTGCAGAATGGCCCATCTGTGATGCCCCACAGTCAGTTGGGTGGTTGGAAATTTTAGATGCACAGGGAAACAAGGGTGATTGGGGTGCCATCTCTGAGGATTGTACTGTGTGTGATGTTAAGGTGGAGTAAGAGGGGAGAGGCCACTTGATGCAGGGCTTGCCATCCACTGGAGCTCATGCCTCATCCCTCATCTACAAAATGTAGTGCTGTGCGGTTGCCAAAGAAAGGGAGTGGAGTAGCCCATCCAATATCAGATGTTGTCAGTTGTATTTGGATAGGATGAGACAGTTTTTGTTCAGTTGAGCTTTCATTAACATTATCACCTAACCCATGTAGACGTCGAACACCAAGGCCATTCCCCCTTCCACTACAACCTTTCTTTTTCCTACTCAAGTTGTATGTAGCCTTCCCTTCTTGTATCCTACTGTTTCACAACCTTAGGCCTACAGCTGTTAGTCACATGTAACTAAATGAACAATCACTATTTTCTTAAATAATGTGCCTGAACAACACTTTTGTACCTAACGATTTTTATGTGGAAATCTGGCCTTCTGATTTCACACTGAAACACAGTTTTATCACAAATGATTTGAATTAGCTAATTGGGCCACCAGGCTGCACCTGAATATTAGGCCAAATGATTTTTCAGTGGAAATCTGGCCTTCTGTTTTATCTCTGAAACACAGTTTTATCACAAACAATTTGGATTACCTAATTGGGCATCCTCTTTGCACCCCAATATTAGGCCTAACAATTTTTAAGTGGAAATCTGGCCTTTTGATTTGTCACTGAAACACTTTGAGAATTTGAGATTTGTCACTGAAACACAATTTAATCACAAATGATTTGGATTAGCAAATGGGGCCTCAAGAGACTGCCACACAGTTTTTGCACAATCTAGTTAGAAGCTGGAAGATCGATTTCACACAGGACAGGATCTTATCTAGCTAACTGACAAGTTCACTTGCAGCATTCAGGAGTGGCTACTCTGCACTGTGACACTGAGAAAATGGCACCAATAAAGCAAAATGTCCGCATTTATATGGCCAGGGACATGTGAACTCGGCAGCCAATCACAGAAGACCTTGTGTCATGATGTGGATGGTTTCCACGCGCTGATTTGCTGCCGGAGCAACACACATAAAGATAAGGGGAAAAAGAAAAAAGAGAGCGCCGCTCCTCTAACCTCTCCACACCCTCTCCCCTCATCAAACACGTGCTTCCATCCCCCTCGCTCATCATACAGCACCACCATCCTAGCCAAAGTAATAACAAAAAGCATTAGTGGATTTACCGAACTGTGAACAAATTTTGCCGACTTTGATTAAAAATGCTTGTGAAACCAAACACGAATCCAAATGTGCTATGTTCGTGCCGAATTTGAGATTGGCAAACATTTTCTGACCAAGTTTGCTCATCTCTAGTGAAGACTTACAGTAAGTGTGTTAGGGTTCAAGTTCCCAATGCTGCACAGGGGGAATCTCGAGCCATTCCCGCTGCGGTCCCCCATCCATCTCCGGCCGCAGTGGAGCCTGCTCAGCAGAGACGTTGGTCCCAGCATCTTGCCCATTCCAATACTGTGCAGAGACTTGCTGCTGCCCCTCCTGGATCTTCTATTATAGCCAGTGCTGGAGCAGACGTCTTTAGGATGAAGTCCTGCGTTTCCCCTTCTGAGCATGCCCAGGGTAAGATCTCTCATTGGAGATCAGGGGTCACATGTTCAGGTACTGCAGCAGCTCCTATTGGTCCGCCAGGAAGGTCCTGAAACTACATGTGTTTTGGAACAGTTTCTCATTGGTCCTTTTTCTGGCAGGTCCTGTACCTGTTACTATAAAAGGGTGGCATGGCTGGGCCGCCATGCGCTAGTATCAAATCTGTTATGTGCTTGCGCCAGTGAGGTCATGTATGCATGTGGTTAGGTCTGGCTGAAATAAGCCCCTAGAATACCGGCACCTCCGGTGAGGAGATTGTATGCACGTGTTCAGGGCTCGGCTGAAAACGCCATTAGAATACCGGCTACTCCGGTGAGGAGATTGTTGCTTGTGTTCTGACTGCATGACCTCAGACTGCAATCCGCTTAGCAGTTATCTGTGTATCTCTGTGAGTCTAGCAGGACACAGTCTTTTTCTCAGCGGCTCTGTGACGCAACAGGGTTCGCTTTATAACGCTGGTCAGCGCCCTAGTGTGTTACTTTGCGGCTCACTGAAGCTAAGTGAGTTCGCACTTATCGCCATATAGCGCTGTGGCATTCCCGTTAGTGGCTCTGGGGATTAACAGAGTTTGCACTAACTGCCAGAGCGCGCTACGGCGTTTATTTTAGCGACTCTGCAGGATAACAGAGTTCGCTACTTTCGCCATCTTACTAGCAGCGGGCTTCGCCTGCACGGTGGACCCCGGGTTGCGAAGCACCTCTCTACTATATCTATTAGGTGCGTTCCGCAGACCCTAACAAAGTGTGTAAGGCAAACCCCGAGAGACAGCCCACGTGGAATGCATGTCATGGTTGAAGGCACGTGTTTTGACAAAGGGAACTTGGTAAAGACATAGTATTCTGTATATTTTTAACACTCTGGAATGTTTATTATACTTCCTACTCTCCAATATAGTCACCATTTACAACTTCTATATATAGTAACCCCTTACTCTTGATCATTATTATATACTAGAAATAGGCCCGATACTATTGCATCGGGAGTGTGGTGAAATGAACATCTGTGTATCCTTAGTGGTGCTAACAGGAGCAGTGGACATGTGTCACACCGTTTGCTCTTTCCAACATACCTATTCTATGTCATCTTTCCGCATTTGTGTATTGTATTTGTTGCATCATTTGACTTCTTTCACACCTGTGCACTGTCTCTTCCTTGTTGGCTGAGCCGCCCCTGGCCGCGTGGCTTTGGCAGGGGATTCAAATGCCACGTGGCACCGCTCATTACACACACAGATAGACAGATAGATAGATAGATAATAGATAGATAATAGATAGAGAGATAGATAATAGATAGATAGATAGAAAATAGATAAAAGATAGATAGATAATAGATATATAGATAATAGATAGATAGATAATAGATAGATAATAGATAGTTAGATATTAGATAGATATTACATAGATAATAGATAGATACATAGATACATAGAATGGTACACTAATAGGTAATGACACACACAAAATCTTCACGCAATATTCTTAATTTTAAAAAAAATGGGAAAAAAAATTGCGTGGGCTCCCGTGCAATTTTCTGCGCCAGCAGGGGAAAGCCGACGGCTGTTGCCAATATTTCTAGGCTGGGAAGTGGTTAATACCCATGGAGCTTCCCAAACTATGAATATCAGCCAGCAGCTAGCCTTTACTGGCTATTAAAATAAAAATGACGTGGGGTCCCCGAATAATTTATGGCCAGAAAGGCTACGCAGACAGCTGCGGGCTAATATTCATAGCCTAGGAAGGGGCCATGGATATTGGCGTACCCCCCTGGCTAAAAATTCCAGCACCCAGCTGCCCCAGAATTGGCGCATCTGTACGATGCGCCAATTCCTGCACTTAGCCTCTCTCTTCAAATTCCGGTGTAGCGGTGGGATATGGGGTAATAAGGGGTTAATGTCACCTTGCTATTGTAAGGTGACATTAAGCCCGGTTAATAATGGAGAGGCATCAATAAGACCCTCTCCATTATTAATCTTATAATAATAAAGGGTTAAAAAAGCACACACACATAAGAATAAAGTATTTTAATGAAATAAAACACAACATGGTTTTCATATTTTTATTGCACGCCCAGATCCAAGTGACACCCTCGGTCTCCTGTAATAAAAAGTAAAAAAATAAACCAACCGTATACTCCCTGTCAGACGCAGTCCAATTAATAACGAATGTCCCACGATGATTTCCCCTACAGAACAGTGACATCAGGTGATGTTACTACTCTATAGGGCCTCCCAGTGATGAACTGACAGGAGACAATGGCTCCTGCAGTGCATCCCTGAGGTTACCTGAGTTCATTCTCTCACTTTATGGCAATGCTGCGTGGGAATTTTCTCACCCAGCATTGCCAGTGAGAGAATGAACTGAAGTGACGTCATTCTCTCCCGGCAACGGCGGAGCGATACACACTGCGGAGGATTACCTCCAGTGTCAGTGTATAATGGAGCTTGTGTAGAGCACTGACATCACCTGATGTCAGTGTTCTACACCGGAGATCGTCATGGGACACTCGTTAATAATAATCTTTATATAGCACTAACATATTCCGCAGCGCTTTACAGTTTGCACACATTATCGTCACTGTCCCTGATGGGACTCACAATCTAGATTCCCTATCTGTATGTTTTTGGAGTGTGGGGGGAAACCAGAGTACCTGGAGGAAACCAACGCAAACACGGGGAAACATACAAACTCCTTGCAGATGTTGTCCTAGGTGAGATTCGAACCCAGGACTCCAGCGCTGCAAGGCTGTAGTGCTATCCACTGAGCCACCGTGCTGCCAATAACTGGACTACAGCAGAAAGGGGTAATGTATAGGTTGTTTTATTATTTTATTTTTATTACAGGAGATCGATGGCTTCGGGGAATTAGGTGATTGGTAAGTATGTGCTCTATGTTATGTGTTGTATGTTATGTGTATGATCTGTATGTTACATGTACTGTTTGTTATATGTAATGTATGTTCTATATGCTATGTGTATATGTGTATGTAATGTATGTTTTTTTTTTGTTTTTTTTTACATTCAGCACATTAGCCAGATGATGGGACTACTACTGTCCCATCATTGGCTAATGTGTCACTGTCACTGTCAGTGTAGCAGGCATAGCTGGATGGGACTAGTAGTCCCATCGGACAATGCCTGCATGCACAGAGACACACACAGGCCCGCAGACCCCCACACAGCCCCGCAGACCCCTGCACATGCACACATTACCCAGACACTGGCACACACACATACACGCAGTGCCCCGCACACACCATACACGCACATAGTCACTGCCCACACACTATACATGCACACAGTCACCACCCACACACTATACCCGCGCATAATCACCGTCCACACTCCCCATCGCACACCCCCCGCACATACACACATCACGCAGACACCGGCACACACACATACACGCAGTGCCCTGCACACACCATACATGCACATAGTCACCGCCCACACACTATACATGCACAAAGTCACCGCTCACACTCCCCCCCGCACATCCCCGCACATACACACATCACGCAGACACCGGCACACATACATACACGCAGTGCCCTGCACACACCATACACGCACACAGTCACCGCCCACACACTTCCCTCCTCCCCAACTGCAGCGTTTCACCCGCTGCAAAACCGCAGATCTTTTTTAGATCTGCGGTTTTGCTGCGGAAGTGCCCGACTCAATGCAAGTCAATGGGCGCAGAAATGCTGCAGATCCGGACAAAGAATTGACATGCTGCGGAAAATAAAATGCTGAAAATCAGTGCGTTGTTTTCCGCAGCATGTGCACAGCAGACCTGCGGTTACCATAGGTTTACATAGGCTGTGCACCGTGCTGCGGGTTATATGCGTTTCCGTGCGTTCAAAAACGCTGCGAAAACGCATCTAAAAACGCAACTTGTGCACATACCCTGAGCTGTGCCGCGCGGCTTTGGCGGGGGACTTGAATCAAAGTGGCGCGGCACCGCTCATTGGCTGATCCCGCTGTCTGAGGCTTGGCGGGGATTCAAATCCCACGCAGCACCGCACATTGGCTCAGATGGTGGTAGAGGGGATTTGAATCCCTCGCAGCTCATTGACTGAGCGACAATAAGCGGTGCCACGTGGCTTTGGCGGGGGATTTAAATCCCGCGCCGCTCATTGGCTGAGGTCAGGGGCGCTCAGCCAATGAGCGGTGCCGCACGGCATGGTGGGGGATTTGAATCCCGTGCAGCTCATTGACTGAGGCCAGGGGTGCTCAGCCAATGAGTGGTGCCACGTGGCTTTAGCGTGGGATTTCAATTCTGTGCCGCTCATTGGCTCAGTCAATGAGAGGTGCCACGCAGCTTTGAGCGGCGCAGGATTCAAATGCCCCGCTAAAGCCGTGATGCACCGTTCAGCCAATCAGCGGTGCCGCGCGCCTTGGCGGGGGATTTGAATCCCGCGCAGCACCGCTCATTGGCTCAACCAGCGGGCGGGGGATTTGAATCCCAGCTGCCATATCGGAATACCCAAAACTTGGGTGTTCCAATATGGCAGTCGGCATAGTTCTGGCCGCAGTCGATTGTGGGATAGCGACACAATCGCCAGAAGCTGTGACAAAGCCGATTGGTAATTATATATTAGATTTACTCTCTTGGCACAGGCTTGTTTGAGCCTGTGTTCAGTATAAACAGTGTATAGAAAGTTTTTTAGATAGTTTATACAGTGCATATATATTTATCTTTATGTTGCCTTTCTTTACATGATGTGTTTAGACCCCGGCATTGCACATTTGAGTCTTCACCTTGGATTTTTAACCCCTTCTTGACATGCGCCGTACATGTATGGCGCATGTCGGGTCTCCCCCTTTGATGTGAGCTCCGACGCTGAGCCCACATCTTTTACGGCAAATGTCAGCTGATTTCAACAGCTGACATGTGCCCTTAACAGCCGCTGTTGTTAACATGTTAAATGCCGCTGTCAATCTCTGTCAGTCTCCGGAGGCGCTTACTGATCCCTCCCTTCGGCAACCATTTCTCAAGACCACACATATCGCCAATGGGTTGGCATGACAAAATGTGATCTGCAGGAGACGCCTGTGGTTGTCATTGTCGGATAGCTATGAGCAAGTGAGCATTTCTGCTACACAGAGCAGGACTGCAGCCCTGCTCTGTGTAACACAGGTGATTAGATGATTTCAGCTTCTAGTTTCCCATGGGACTATTGAAGAAAGTGTACAGTAAGAATAAAATGTTTTTAAAAATATTAATAAAATAAAAAAAATAAAGTTTAAATCACCCCATTCAACCCATTCAAAATAAAACAATTTAAAAAAATACACATATCTGGTCTTGGCACATTCAGAATCGCCCAATCTATCAATAAATTGAAAGAATTAACCCAATCGGTAAGCGGCATTACGAGAAAAATAATCAAAACGCCAGAATTACGTTTTTTTTGGTCGCCGCAACATTGCATTAAAATGCAATAATGGGCGATCAAAACATTGTATCTAAACGAAAATAGAATCAATAAAAACTTAAGCTTGGCGCTCGAAAAATAAGCCCTCACCTGGCTCCAGATCCCAAAAAATGTAGACTCTACTGGTCTCGGAAAATGATTACATTTTTTTTTTAACAAACTTTGGATTTTTTTTTAAAAAAGAATTCAACACGGAGATTTATTTTTGCTTCATCGACTACAGCAAAACATTTGACTGTGTACATCACCAGAAACTTTGGAATACCATGAAAGATCTGGGTCCCGAACCATCTGATCAACCTTATTAGGAACCATAAGGCTGTGGTTCCACGGTCCGGAACCACAGCGCTTTGGAAATTCCGCACCGCCCAAAGCCCCGCCCCCTTTTTGACGCGCGCTCTTTCCGGATGTGTTCCGGACACCTCCGGAACACATCTGGAAAGAACGCAGGGCTGCATAGCCCTGTGTTATTTCCGTTGCGGCGACGCAGAGTCGCCGCAACGGGCTAGGACATGCTGCGGTCTGAAAAGACGCGCCGCATGTCCGGATACGCAGGTCTTCCGCCTGCGTGTTTTACAGCATAGTGGAGACGGGATTTCTTGAAATCCCCTCCACTATGCTGTAACATCTGGACGCTGCGTGTTTGACGCTGCGCCAACGCACAGCGTCAAACACGCAGCATTTCCTGAAGCATTCCGGATCATGGAAACTCACCCTTACATTGACCCAAAAGCAGCAGACGAAAAGGAACACAGCGACATGGCATGGTTCAAAGTAGAGCAAGGTGTCAGACAAGACTGCATCCTGTCACCATTTCTCTTCAATTTATATGCAGAAAATATTTCAGGTATGCTGGACTTTCTGAAAAAGAAAAAGAAATCAAAATTCTTGAAGGAATCATCAACAATCTTAAATATGCAAATGACATAGAATTGATAGCAACAAGCTTAGATGGATTGAAGGACTTATTACGGAGTGTCAAGATGGAAAGCTCGAACAAATGACTGCTACTCAATACAAGACAAGACAATAGAAGACAAAGATATTGACTACTGTCACGCACGACCTGAACACATTTAAGATGGATGGTGATGAACTGGAAGTTTTAAAGGACTTCAACCAATCAATGATCAATAGGAGAACAGCTACGGTCAAATCAACAATAAAGTTACTGGAAATGGTCTTTAAATTGAGGAAAACATTTCAATAGTGACAAACACGTGGCTCCTACCAAGCTTGGTCTTTTCGGTGTAACATATGGATGCAAAACCTGGATGATAAAGAAACAAGACAGAAGAAGAATCGATGCCTTGGAAATGTGGCGCTGAAAAAGGATGTCATCTTTCACGGTGGTAACTCGCATGCCTCCTCAATGCCTTTCTATTCACAGTGCGGTTTCTCCCTGCATCAGGCCAATCTGCTACTCTGCCTCATGCTGTACTGCTGTTTTACATGGGACATTTATTTAGCCCTTTGGGGGTGTGGTGGGCCTCTGCAGGAATTTAACCCTGCTAGGTCCTGCAGAAATTAGGCTCCCCTGCCTATCCTGTGCTAGCAGGGCCTTTATTAGGAGGTTCCACATACCACTCCCTGCCTGAACATTGGCTTTTATTGGTATAGCACCCATTCATGTGTTCCTCCATTGTCTGTATCTCATTAATGACCACACCTGTTTACCCATCCTGTCTGACCTCTCTGCTCCTGACCTCGACTGTGTAAACTGAACCTGTACTGCCTGCCCCGACCTCGGACCATCTGAATACATTTTTGTGTTTACTCTCCTGTACCGTATACCTGTGTCTCTGACCCTCTGGTCAGCTGCTGCAATGGTAGTGGTGTCCTGGAGTGGTACCTGGTGACTACCTGTGGCCAAGCCTATTCTCACCACCAGAGGCTCTAGCAAAAACCAGGTAGTCACTTACTCAGACCCCTCTAGGGTAAGCCCAACCCATGGCACGGTGGGTTCTCACCCACCAGACTTACAGCAATAATAATATGATAGCTGCATCTTAGCAACATTTTCAAATCAATTGTGCGTTATCCCTTCTTATCCCTCATAACCAGGGGTGGGATTCAAATTGTTAACAACAGGTTCTGTGGAAAACCACACCCATTTTTAAACCACACCCATTTTTAAGCCACACCCATTTACACGCACCTTTTCCTCAAACATATACAAACCTCTAGGAGCACACACAGACCCCACAAGTGTGCAATAAACCCCTAGGAGCACACACAGACCCCACAAGCGTGCAGAATCTCCCAGGAGCACACACAGACCCCACAAGCGTGCAGAACCCCCTAGGAGCACACACAGACCCCACAAGCGTGCAGAACCCCCTAGGAGCACACACAGACCCCACAAGTGTGCAGAACCCCCAGGAGCACACACAGACCCCACAAGCGTGCAGAACACCCCTAGGAGCACACACAGACCCCCACAAGTGTGCAATCAGCCCCTGAAACCCCACTACACAACCCCAAGTATCAGCCCCCAACCCGTTAATAAATCCTCCTTGGTGTCACTGAGGACTCTGACCTGTGATTTCCCTCCTGCAGCTACAGACGCCGGTATCAGACAGCAGAGACCAATGGACGCTTCTCTTCCTGGCTTTGGCAGAACAAGGTGATGGCTGTGCACAGCTCCCAGCCCCATACAGTGTGACGCGGGCGGCTGTGTCTGCTGCCGGCCGCGTCACAGTACAGCAGGCACGGCCGCAACACAATTTGCTGTGCGGTCGGCCCTGTACATGTGCTGGGGCAGTGGGGCCAGTACCGGATCGTGGTCCTGAATCTCCCCGGTTCGGGGAACCGGCTACTTTTTTAACAAGCGGTTCCATCGAACTGGGGAGAACCGGCTGAATCCCACCCCTGCTCATAACCAAAGAAGTACCAGTATGTTTCCATTTAAAGTTTCTTTTCTAGGGAGGAGCATGTGTAAGCAGTAGAGTTGGTGTAAATTATTTCACAAATCCCAGTCCATGGGCCATGAAAGGGGTCAGTAGCTTACCTGGACACAAAGTGATCATTGCAGCGTCACGCACAAATCAAAAGAAGAGCCCCTTCTATTGAAAATAATCTCTGGAGGCAGCGTTACCTTCCAGGCAGCGTCCTCCCCAGAGCCTGGAAGAGGTAATTTATGTAAAGGGATGAAAGAGGATTTATCCACAACAAGACATTTAATATGAGGCATACAGATATCACTCTTCTGCCGGAGTCACACTAGCTTTGAATACAAACGAGTGCTATGCGAGATAACATCACATAGCACTTGGACTACTTGTTAATCTATGGGGCACCTCACATCACCTTTTTTTTTCACTGGCGTATTCTATGTGCGAGTGAAATCGCAGCATGCTGCGATTGCACCCGTATATCGGCCGAGGATCGCCAATGCAAGTCTATGTGTGCGAGAAAAAAATTGCACACCACACGGGCCATCCATGTGACTTGCGAGAAATACGCAAGCATTTTCCTCATTTCATCCCATTGAACCATTTAATTCAATGGGGAAAATCAGTGAGAAATGTAAAGCCATACGGATGTCACATGGATAATTAGATGTAAGGAAATCGCATCATCACATTGAAAACGGATGACATACGGATCACCATACGGAGAACATTTGTGCGATTCTCGGCAGACAAAATCGAACCGATTTTTTTATACAGTCATGGACAAAAGTTTTGAGAATGACACAAATATTAATTTTTACAAAGTCTACTGCTTCACTTTTTCTAATGGCAATTTGCATATACTCCAGAATGTTATAAAGAGTGATCAGCTTAACAGCAATTACTTGCAAAGTCAATATTTGGCTAGAAAATGAACTTTATCCCCCAAAACACATTTCAACATCTTTGCAGCCCTGCCTTAAAAGGACCAGCTAACCTCTTTTCAGTGATTGCTCCATTAACACAGGTGTGGGTGTTGATGAGGACATGGCTGGAGATCAATCTGTCATGATTAAGTAAGAATGACACCACTGGACACTTTAAAAGGAGGCTGGTGCTTGGCATCATTGTTTCTCTTCTGTTAACCATGGTTATCTCTAAAGAAACACGTGCAGTCATCATTGCAATGCACAAAAATGGCCTAACAGGGAAGAGTATCGCATATTTTGGGTCCATGGCCTGGAAACTCCCCAGATCTTAATCCCATTGAGAACTTGTGGTCAATCATCAAGAGACGGGTGGACAAACAAAAACCTAAAAATTCTGACAAAATGAAAGCATTGATTGTGCAAGAATGGACTGCTATCAGTCAGGATTTGGTCCAGAAGTTGATTGAGAGCATGCCAGGGAGAATTGCAGATGTCCTGAAGAAGAAGGGTCAACACTGCAAATATTGACTTGCTGCATTAACTCATTCTAACTGTCAATATAAGCTTTTGTTACTCACAATTTGCAATTATATTTCTGTCTGTGATAAAAACAACTGTCAAACACACATAAAAACCAGAGGGCAGCAGATCATGTGAAAATATAATATTTGTGTCATTCTCAAAACTTTTGACAATGACTGTACGTTGTGTCTGACTCCGGCCTTCTCAGCAGTCTATGCACCTGTATGTTCATATTAGTAGTTTACATAGGTCAAATGTGGTGACAGATTACCTTTAAACAAAGTCTATTTGCAAATTGTTTCATTTTCCATTGGAAATTAATTAAAATGATACGAAATTGGTTTCACATGTTTACATTAGCTGCATGCACGTCTAAATTCATTCACACAAATATTTCTTGAAAGATGGATCTTTTCTATGTAAGATTACTTTATATACCTTTTGTTTAATTGAAAATTATGACAAGCCAGGTTTAAGAATCTTACTTACCTTCAGGTGTGATGCTTCTTGTATCCTGTTGTAGGCATCCAGATTTCCCAAGTATAACCTATAATGAGATACAAATCAATACAAATCCTCTCTCCTCAATTGCTCTATCCTCTGGACATTAATAAACATGCTGTTTCCATCATGTAAATCATCTAAATGCATAATGGAGCGTGAACATACTTAAGAATAGTTTTAATAGATCTGTGGTAAATGATTGCTGGGTCTGTAGTTGTTTCCTCACATGTAGAATGTTCTTTCATGAGCATAATGCAATAATTATTCTCATTTTATTTGAAAATGCTTTATTGTTATTTTCTGCTTGATATTACGGACATCTTTTATACAATGATATACATATGTTGTATATAAATATCGGAGACTGTAAGCCCTGGTAAGGACCTCCACAATGCCTAAAATTTAATTTCCTTATGCATATCAAAGCCTATTTGTTTAGCTTCCTATCCTAGTCTCCTCAGACCCAGGTAAGCATAAATCTTCTATATTCTCAGCCTATAAATAAAATTTACTTAAAGGGAGCCTGTCTCGTCCTTTTTCAACATTGAACTGCCCCCAATGTCTTGCTAGTGATGCAATGTGCATCACTAACATGGTTTTCTCAAGCAAAACTTCCCAAAATTTATCTCCAATAAACACTTTTTAACTTTAGGTTATTGCATCCCATACCTTCTCTTTCAGTCATAGGGTGAGGCTTTCTATCCTTCCAATCACGGTCACTGTTCTCTTCAAATTTTTCACACCCATCACAGCCTGATTGATTGCCTGGACTGCTCTGATGCCACGGCAATCGCTCAGTAAATTACACGCTTGCGCACTCACTATCAGGACCCTGTGCATACTTATTAAATAATGGGTATAAGTCCCCAGCTTCATTTCATATCTGCTCATGCTCCGGAGTCATAGTGAGTCAGTGGCTAGGTGACATTGGCGTTGTGAGTGCACACACTATGCTTGGCACTCTGTTCCCGCTCTCCAGAGCATGCGCAGATATGAAATGAAGCTGGAGACGTAGTAGTAATCTGAATCAGTTGTGTAATCATATACAGATTAAAGTGATAGGGAGATACAGAATCAGCAGTCTGTGTGACTGCAAATTTATAATTCCATTATATATTTCAGTTATAACTAGTGATGAGCGACCATACTCGGTAATGCTCAGCACTCACCCGAGCATCGCTGTACTAGCGGTGCTCGACGAGAGCCGAGCTTTTCCGAGATTGTTCGAGGGAGTTATGGTCCACGCCCTGCATGTTTGGTGCTCTTTAGACACGCAGGGATTGTGTGCCATGCACTGTAATGTCGCAGCCATGTTGTTGTGGCATTACAGTGACTGGCTGGTTGCACAGCCTCATCAGGTCTATATCAGACCTGGTGCCGCCCTGCTTGGCACAGTCAGCTCTGGACTCTGCCACTGTAGGGAGAGTTGCTGCTGAGAAAGGGTCAGATTTGGGGGTATTAAAGATAGTGTGGGTATACCATAATTGAATGCACAAATCCAGCTGAATCAACAGTCCTTCCAAGGATTAATTACGGGGTATATAGATTGCAGTGCTAGATAGACAGGGAGTGTTGGTGGGTATATACATATCAGAGCTAGGCATGCAGGCACTGTATGTGGGTATATAGATATCACTGCTAGTCAGACAGGCATTGTATGTGGCATACTTCATTGCATACATCAAGAGGGTCCATTCCATTGCTGTCTGCTGCTATTTTTTTTGCATCTTAATCCTAATTATTTAATTCAAAAGCAATCCAGAGGACACTTTTCTTTCTCAATTTGCTTGCTGGGACTGCAGAATACAGCCAGATCCTTTTCATAGTACAGCGTGAAAATCCAGCTATTTTAAATGGGTCTACCCTTCCCAGCCATTACATCTGAGTGCGCAGAAAATTCTGCCATTTTTGTGGTACTGTAAAAAATTTTTGAGTGTCTTATACAATTTCTTGACACCATTTTGCTGGCCAAAAAATATTTAGCAGCCAAAGAAAGATTTAGCTACAGGGCAGATATTTTACACTGTGTTTTGTCTGCCACACAAATTGCATATCATTGCGCTGAAAATTGTGCCATTTCAGGCCTCCATAGAATTGTTTTTATTGTCTCTTAGGCTACTTATTGACACAATTTTACTGGCCCAAAAAAATACAGGCCATATATTTGAAAGTGTGGTACCTCTGTCACACGCCTCATCTATCTGTGGGCTACAAATTGTGGCATTTCAGACCACCTTTCAACTGTTTTTGCTGTGTGTTACCCTATTTCTTGAAACTATTTTGCTGTAAAAATAAATAAAAATACAGACAACTTATTTACAGTGTGGTATCTCCGTCACACGCCTCATCTATCTGTGGGCTGCAAATTGTGGCATTTCAGGCCTCCATTCAACTGTTTTTGCTGTGTGTTACCCTAGTTCTTGACAGTTTTTTTAATGTAAAAAAATAAAAATACAGGCTACATATTTTACAATGTGGTATCTCCGTCATATGCCTCATCTATCTGTGGGCTACAAATTTGGCATTTCAGGCCTCCATTCAACTGGTTTTGCTGTGTGTTTCCCTAGTTCTTGATAGTATTTTGCTGTAAAAAAATAAAAATACAGGCCACATATTTTACAGTGTTGTATCTCCGTCACACGCCTCAAATATCTGTGGGGTACAAATTCTGGCATTTCAGGCCTCCATTCAACTGTTTTTGCTATGTGCTTCCCTAGTTCTTGACAGTATTTTGCTGTAAAAAAATAAAAATACAGGCTACATATTTTACAGTGTTGTATCTCTGTCACACACCTCATCTATCTGTGGGCTACAAATTGTGGCATTTCTGGCCTCCAATCAAACTGTTTTTCTGTGTTTTTCCCTAGTACTTGACAGTATTTTGTTGTAAAAAAAATAAAAAAACAGGCCACATATTTTACGGTGTGGTATCTCCATCACACTCCTCATCTATCTGTTGGCTACAAATTGTGGCCTCCACTCAACTGCAGTGTAGTATCTTCTTCACATGCCTCATCTTTCTGTGGACTACAAATTGTGGCATATGAGGCCTCAATTCAACTTTTTTTCCTGTGTCTTATCCTAGTTATTGACACCAGTTTGCTGAAAAAAAATTGTTACCTTTAGGCCAGATAGTTTAAACTGTGGTTTTCCCGCACACGGATCATATATAAGTTCACTCCAAATTCATCCATTTGTAGTGTGCGTGGAAAATATTGTAGTCCTTTTAAAATGGGCAAGGTGCATGGCAAGGGACAGGGAAGTGGATGTGATGGTGATGGCGCATGCAGGGGCCAAGACGATGGAAGTTGGCAGTACAGCTGTTAGGTCTTCCCGAGTCTGGTTGCTTCTAAAGACTCTGCTGATAACTCCAAACAGGCCATTTGTACCATCTACCATGCCCGCATCAGCAGGGGTATCAAAACTACCAGGCTGACCACCACCAGTATGATCAGGCACATGGCAGCAAAGCACCCGACTTTGTGGCCGAACACCAGGGTCCAGGAACAGTGTCTGCGGGTGACAATGCTGCTTCTTCCACTGTTGAGCATACAAGCCAATCCCCTGTCCATGGTGCATGCGAAGATGCCTTCTGCCCTGCACCTGTCATTGCCCACACTCAGCTAGCACCATCATCAAGCACGTCCACGTCCTTGTCATAGTGCTGCCTTCAGTTGTCCATACCCCAGTCACTGGAACGCAAGTGGAAATATGCAGCTAACGCCCCACAGGCCACAGTACTAAATTTACACATTTCTCATCTGCTTGCACTCGAAATATTGCCTTTTAGGCTCGAGGAGACGGAAGCTTTCCGCAACATGATGGTGGCGGCCGTCACAAGGTACTCAGTCCTCAGCCTCCACTATTTCTGCCGTCCTAGCATTACACAAACACGTGTCCGACAACATTACCCATGCCCTCAACAATTCCATTACTGGGAAAGTCTACCTAACCATGGACACGTGGACAAGTGCTTGTGGACAGGGATGGTACATCTCGCTGACAGCACACTGGGTTAACATAGTGGAAGACCAGTCCCAGTTGGACTTTGGGATGGAACACGTCCTCCCGACACAAAGGTTTGCGGGCCCTAGGTCAGTCAGAGTAGCCCCCACAGTGTACAGCTCCTGCATCTCATCCTCCTCCTCTTCAGCCTCCATCTCCAAAATGACCACATCAGTCACAAGCTGGAAGCACTGCAGCACTGACTCAGCCAAGCGGCAACAGGCTGTGCCGAAGCTAATATGCTTAGATGACAAACCGCACAATGCTGAAGAATTGTGGATAGTTCTGAAAGACAGGCAGATCTGTGTCTGAAAATGCTGAACTTACAGCCAGGCATGGTCGTGTGTGACAATGGCCGGAACCTGGTGGTGGCTCTGAGGTGAGGCAAGCTCACACATGTACCATGACTGGCCCATGTGCTTAACCTGGTTGTTCAACGGTTTCTCCAAAGCTACCTGGAGCTGCCGGTTCTGCTTGTGAAAGTACGCCACCTGTGTGCCCATTTTAGAAATTCAGCTACAGCTTCCACAGCCCTTGCCGTGCTTCAGCAGCATTTGCAGCTTCTGGCTCACCGACTGGAGTCTGATGTCCCCATGCGTTGAAACTCTACACTGCACATGTTGGAAAGGATTTGTGAGCAGAAGAGGGCAGTTGTTGACTACCAGCATCAACAAGGCTGTCGATATTCAGTTCAGACTCCACACATAAGACCTCAGGCGTAACAATGGATGTCAGACTGTCACGCGGTCTTATGATATGTGTACGATGTCAGTAAACTATTCTTAAAAGAACAACACTCTATACAACATATAGATTAGCAACATCAGCATGTAAATATAGAATAGATTTACCTGACACGATATCCGTTGAACTCAGGATTAATCTTGAGGACTTGATACACTGTCACAGGAAAGAAGAGGACCGGGGGTCTAACCTGACCCTAAACTGGGGTCCTAACTAATCCCTCACCTTGGAGGTACTGATAATGGTTCAGAGGTCCAAGTCTCCAGCCTAACCCTGTCTCCTATCAGTCCCTGAACCCTGTAATCAGTGCTAAGAAGGATTCTGATTACCACCAAAGGGATATGGGCTGATCTCTGCTAAATACACAGATTAGAAATATAAGACAGACTGGAGAAAACACAGACTTGCATACACACTCAAACACAGAAGGAACATAAATGATCTGGGATACTAAACTCTAAGCAAGGTGAGCTTAAAACAACTAAGGAGCTCTTTAACTTAAGTCTATACAGATACAATCCTATCTGTGGTCTGCATGAAGAATTTCACTGGCAACTCCCAAAACAGACAACCAGAGATTTAAAGGAAACCAATCAACAAATAATTAATTGCAGCCGGGAGAAACTGCACCCAGTCCCAGAACTGAGCACAGACAGAATTAACTCCCTAACTGCCAAACACAAAGAAACAGCAACTCAGCTGTGAGAAGTCAGAATGTGCAACCGCGACGATCTTCGTGGCGATGCACACATGACAGTACCCCCCCTTCTACGAGGGGCCTCCGGACCCTCAGGGCCAGGTTTGCCCGGGTGAGTTCTGTGGAAGGTCCGCACCAAACGATCTGCGTTAATGTCAGACGCAGGAACCCACGTCCTCTCCTCTGGACCATACCCCTTCCAATGCACCAAGTACTGAAGGGACCGGCGATTCAGACGTGAGTCAATGATCTTTGACACTTGAAACTCCAAGTTACCATTGACCACCACTGGAGGAGGAGGTAGAGGTGATGGTATGACTGGTGCCACGTACCTCTTAAGTAATGACTTGTGGAACACATTATGAATTTTAAACGTAGGAGGGAGGTCCAGACGAAATGCCACAGGATTAATTATGGAACTGATCCTGTACGGCCCGATGAATCTGGGGCCCAGCTTCCAGGAGGGAACTTTAAGTTTTATATTCCTGGTAGACAACCATACCAGATCGTTCACATTAAGATCTGGACCAGAAACTCTCCTCCTATCAGCCATACGTTTATAACGGTTCCCCATAGCACTCAGATTATTCAATACACCTCTCCACACTGAAGCAAGTGACGACGAGAAACGCTCCTCCTCAGGAACCCCAGAAGGGCCCCCCCCATTGAAAGTACAAAACTGGGGATGAAAACCATATGCCCCAAAAAACGGGGATTTACCAGTGGACTCGCTCCGCCTGTTGTTAAGAGCGAACTCTGCCAGAGGCAAGAAAGAAGACCAGTCCTCCTGGTTCTCTGAGACAAAACACCGAAGATAAGTCTCTAGGCTTTGATTCAGACGCTCTGTCTGACCATTGGTCTGCGGATGAAAAGCCGAGGAAAATGACAATTGCATCCCCCGACGTAAACAAAATGCCCTCCAAAACTTGGACACAAACTGAGACCCCCTATCTGACACCACATCAGAAGGCAACCCATGAAGTCTCACAATCTCCCCAATGAACACCTGCGCCAGAGTTTTAGCATTAGGGAGGGCAGGAAGAGCAATGAAATGTGCCATCTTACTGAACCTGTCAACAACCACCAGTATGACAGTCTTCCCTGACGACTGAGGAAGGTCCGTGATGAAGTCCATAGACAAATGAGTCCATGGACGCTCCGGAAGTTTCAAGGGTAAGAGGGTCCCAGACGGACGGGTATGAGGGGTCTTAGAGCGAGCACAAACCCCACAGGACGCGACAAAAGTTAAAACATCTTTATTAACGTTAGGCCACCAAAACCGGCGAGAAAGGAGATCTAAAGTAGCCTTACTCCCTGGATGTCCTGCTAAAGCAGAATTATGATGTGCCTCAATAACCTTTTGTCTCAACTGATTTGGGACAAACAGTCTCCCTGGAGGTCCTGCAGGGGCGTCCCCCTGAACCTCTAATACCTCCTCCTCAAGCTCAGAACATACAGCCGACACTACCACCCCCTCCTGAAGGATAGGAATCGGGTCATCCATTTTCCCGGCCCCTGGGAAACTGCGAGACAAGGCATCCGCCTTAACATTCTTAGATCCAGGGCGATAAGTGACAACAAAATTAAACCTGGTAAAAAACAACGACCATCGAGCTTGTCTGGAATTCAGACGCTTAGCAGATTCCAAATACAGCAGGTTCTTGTGATCAGTAATGACGGTGACCGGGTGGACTGCCCCCTCCAAAAAGTGACGCCATTCTTCAAAAGCCAACTTAATGGCCAAAAGTTCCCTATTGCCGATATCATAATTCCTTTCGGCGGACGACAATTTCTTAGAAAAGAAAGCGCACGGATGCCATTTACCAGGGGACGGACCCTGGGACAATATTGCACCCACCCCTACGTCAGACGCGTCCACCTCCACAACGAACGGCTGTAATGCATCTGGTTGGATGAGAACGGGTGCCGAAGCAAAACATTTTTTCAAAGAGGAAAAAGCTTGGCAAGCTTTGTCCGACCATTTAGAAAAATCCGTCCCTTTTCTTGTCATGTCAGTGAGAGGTTTGACAACAGATGAGAAATTACAAATAAATTTACGGTAGTAGTTAGCAAACCCCAGAAAACGCTGCAGAGCCTTAAGATCCTCTGGCTGATCCCATTCAAGCACTGCTCTCACCTTTTCAGGGTCCATACGGAAACCGGAGGCTGACACCAAGAAACCCAAAAACTGAAGTTCCTGTACGGCGAATACACACTTTTCCAGTTTGGCGTATAGTTTATTGTCTCGCAAGATCTGCAACACCTGTCTCACATGCTCCTGGTGAGACACAAGATCTGGCGAGTAAATTAAAATGTCATCCAAATATACGACCACAAACAGCCCCACCAGATGACGAAAAATGTCATTAACAAAATGTTGGAATACTGCTGGTGCAGCAGTCAGACCAAAAGGCATGACAAGGTTCTCATAATGTCCCTCCGGCGTGTTAAACGCCGTTTTCCACTCATCCCCCTCTTTTATCCTAATCAGATTATACGCCCCCCTGAGATCCAATTTAGAGAACCATTTGGCGCCAACAATTTGATTGAAGAGATCAGGAATCAGAGGGAGTGGATACGGATCTCGAACAGTAATCCGATTAAGTTCGCGGAAATCCAAGCAAGGGCGTAGGCCTCCATCTTTTTTCTTCACAAAGAAGAACCCCGCGGCCACTGGGGAAGATGAAGGTCTAATATGCCCTTTGGCCAGACTTTCCGAAATATAATCTTTCATAGCCTGCCTCTCAGGACCAGAAAGGTTATATAACCTAGCTTTAGGTAACTTAGCATCAGGAAGTAAATTAATAGAGCAGTCATACACGCGATGAGGAGGCAACTCCTGACACCCCTCCTCAGAGAACACATCCCCAAAGTCCTCCAAAAAAGGAGGCAAAGTACTAGGCACGACCGCACTGATGACTGTGTTCATGCAGTTACTTTTGCAAAACTCACCCCATTGGCTTATCTCTCTGGACTGCCAATTAATCACAGGGTTATGTTTAACCAACCAAGGAAGTCCCAACACAATAGGAGTAGGTAGACCCTCCAACACATAACAAGATAATAGTTCCCTATGTATTGCCCCTACCCGAAGGTCAATGTTATGAACCTCATGAACAAAGCTACCTTGGCCGAGAGGCCTGGCGTCAATGGAGAATATAGGGATCGGTTTGACCAATACACTCAGATGCATACCTTGAGCCTGAGCAAACTGAGCGTCAACCAGATTAGCCCCAGACCCACTATCAAGAAGAACAGAAAATCTCTCCACTCTCGTACCAACCACCACCTCCACTGGTACAAGGAACTGAGAAGAACTAGCGGACAAAATACATACTCCCAGGTTGTCGTCCACCACACAACCTGGGATTAACAGTTTTCCGGCGACTTCTTGCTCAACAAGGCACGGGACGGACATCCCCCAACAAAATGTCCCTCTTTCCCGCAGAAGAAACACCTTCTAGTCCTGCGGCGTACCGCCAATCCCCTCCTACGAAATGATGTCCCTCCCAACTGCATAGGCTCCTCCGAACAGACAAGGGGAACCTCAACATAAGGGACTTTAGTAGTAGGTGGAGTAACAACAGGGGGCGGAGTTACCTCGCACCTCTCCCGGAGCCGTCTATCAGTACGGATAGCCAGGGCCATAGCAGCCTCCAGTGATGGAGGAGAATCATACTGAGCCAAAACGTCCTTTAATTTGTCAGAAAGCCCATGACAAAACTGGCTCCTAAGAGCTGGGTCATTCCACTGAGTATCTGTGGCCCATCTACGGAACTCAGAAGCAAATTCCTCCGCCGGACGATCTCCCTGCTGTATCTTACGTAATTTTGTCTCAGCAAGAGAGACCCAATCTGGGTCATCATATACCAAACCCAGGGCAGTAAAAAATCGATCTACTGACTGTAGAGCCGGGGATCCCGGAGGAAGGGAAAATGCCCAGGATTGAGGGTCCCCTTGTAGGAGCGAGATAACAATTCCCACTCTCTGCTCTTCACTCCCTGATGATCGAGGCCGAAGCCGAAAATACAATTTACATGCTTCCCTGAAGGTAAAAAATTTGTCTCGCCCACCAGTGAACCTGTCCGGGAGAGCTACTTTAGGTTCAAATCTGGTTTGCTCCGAGGGAGACAAAACTTTGGACTTAATGTCCGTCAGCTCCATGGATAATCCCTGCAACTGCAGAGCCAGCTGGGCTACTGGATCCATGGCAACTGGGAATAATTGTATGGGCCAGTGAAAATGTCACGCGGTCTTATGATATGTGTACGATGTCAGTAAACTTTTCTTAAAAGAACAACACTCTATACAACATATAGATTAGCAACATCAGCATGTAAATATAGAATAGATTTACCTGACACGATATCCGTTGAACTCAGGATTAATCTTGAGGACTTGATACACTGTCACAGGAAAGAAGAGGACCGGGGGTCTAACCTGACCCTAAACTGGGGTCCTAACTAATCCCTCACCTTGGAGGTACTGATAATGGTTCAGAGGTCCAAGTCTCCAGCCTAACCCTGTCTCCTATCAGTCCCTGAACCCTGTAATCAGTCCTAAGAAGGATTCTGATTACCACCAAAGGGATATGGGCTGATCTCTGCTAAATACACAGATTAGAAATATAAGACAGACTGGAGAAAACACAGACTTGCATACACACTCAAACACAGAAGGAACATAAATGATCTGGGATATTAAACTCTAAGCAAGGTGAGCTTAAAACAACTAAGGAGCTCTTTAACTTAAGTCTATACAGATACAATCCTATCTGTGGTCTGCATGAAGAATTTCACTGGCAACTCCCAAAACAGACAACCAGAGATTTAAAGGAAACCAATCAACAAATAATTAATTGCAGCCGGGAGAAACTGCACCCAGTCCCAGAACTGAGCACAGACAGAATTAACTCCCTAACTGCCAAACACAAAGAAACAGCAACTCAGCTGTGAGAAGTCAGAATGTGCAAACCGCGACGATCTTCGTGGCGATGCACACATGACACAGACATATATACCATCCTACAAAACTTTAAGAAGTTGACCAAGATGGTGAGCGATGATGACACCATAATTAATGTCACCATCCCGCTTCTCTGTATTCTGAAGAGCTCTCTGCTCACAATCAAAGAGGATGCATTGCAGACGGAGCATGATGAGATGGAGTTAGGAAAAATACAGGGTGATTACACACAGCCCAGCCTCATGTCATCCCAACGTGGATTGGTTAATAATGAGGAAGAGGAGGAAGAACAGGAGCTATTTTCATGAGCTATAGACGGTACTACAAGCACAACTGTCATACCGTCTGTTTAGCGTGCATGGCCTTAGGACAGAGAGGAGAAGGAGGAGGAGAGCATGGTCAGTCGTCCTCTTGGTGAAGAGACGGAAGTTTTACCTATTAGCAGTCTGGCACGAATGGCTGACTTTATGTTGCGCTTCCTTTCCCGTGACAATTGCATTCTGAAAATTTTGGGTGACATTCATTACTGGTTGGTGACACTTCAAGACCCATGCTGCAAGGAGAACTTTCAATATCTTCTTCCAGAGGCATATTTACTAAAATGTTGCAGTACTAGAGGGCCCTTGATGCAAAATTATTAAAAAAAATTCCCATCTGAAAATGCTGGCGGCAGAGGTCGCAGTTTATTGGACAACCAAGGAGTACAGGCGAGAGAGACACAACTCGAATCAAGCAGAGGCAGGAGAACAGTGGATAAGTTCTGGGAGAGTTTTCTCAGACCCTCCCACCACACTGGCCCTGAGGCGCGGGGTACTCTCACAAGGAGTGCAAAGTTTTGGAAGATGCTGAGAGAGTACCTTGCTGACCGTACCAACGTCCTCCGAGATTCCTCTGTGCCTTTGTGCCTTTTAATTATTTGGTATCCAAGCTGGACACGTGGCATGAATTGGCTCTCTACGACTTGGAGGTCCTGGCCTGCCCTGCCGCCAGCGTTTTGTCAGAGCGAGTTTTTAATTGCTGTTGGTGGAATTATAACTGATAAGCGCATCCACCTGTCAACTGAAAATGCTGAAAATGAACAAGACAAAAACAAAGAGATATCAAAATTAACTAAATAAAATAATAAATATAATATAGATAATAAATCTTAAAAAATAATGATATCACCTAAAAAATTGAATGGCAAACCATCCGGATAGAGCAAAAAGAAACACTGGAAAATGGTGGGTGTGGCAGATGGTGGGGCAAGGTAAAGAAAATATGATGATAAAAATAATAAAATTCTTTTATTTGAAAAAATTAATATATAAAAAAATAAAAAATAAATAAATAAAAATTAATAAAATAAAAGATGAGAAAAAATGAACCAAATCAATGATGCATACAATATATATGTGAATAAAATGCAACTAGATTAAAATTTCAATAAAATTAGCCTTTATTAACATATGGCCAAAAACAGACACAATAATGATACGTATATAGTATAATAAAATTGGGCTCACAAAAGTTGTTCAATAAATGGGTATACAATAATTAAATCCCCAAGGCTCAAGGGTGTAACCAGGTGTAAATATAACTCACAAATGCACCAAAGAAAAAATCCTAGTTTGAGGTGCAAATGTATATGACAATGTGCTGAAAAGCATACTAAACTAAAAATAATCTATAAACCATTAAATCTACTCCTGTGTAGTGCCAACAAAACAAAGGGATTCTATATATGATGCATACAATGTGCAGATTTTATTATTTTTATCATCATATTTTCTTTATCTTGCCCCACCATATGCCACACCACCATTTTCCAGTGTTTCTTTTTGAAAATGAACAAGGGCTGGATTGGGCCACACTTCTCTACACCACTGAATGATAACAGCGAAACATAACATCAAATACAGTGTATTCCCATGCACCTCTTAACACCGACACATGGGTATACGCTTCCTGATTTTGGCTATTTGGTGTTATCCTCCTCCTTCTCCTCATCCTCATCATTCACCATCACAAGATCACCATGGTGACCGTATAGTACGTGATGCAACAGCCACATTATTGTGTTAAAGGGTGTTTATGATGTCCGTAACAAAAATGTTTACACAGTATGTTGATGTGTACCCCCCAAGGGGAAATGTTTGTCAGCCCATACACTTAGTGTGTGGGCATTACAAGTTTAGGAAAACCTCTCCTTTAAACTGGGAAGACATTTTTCAGATGCCATCTTCTAGGTATCTTCCGACACCACCACTAGATCACCAGTGGCCAATGTCAGGCAGCTGCTGCCAAGGCAAATAAAATAATGGGATGCATTAAAAGAGGCATAGATGCTCATGAGGAGAACATAATTTTACCTCTATACAAGTCACTGGTGCGACCACACTTAGAATACTGTGTACAGTTCTGGTCTCCGGTGTATAAGAAAGACATAGCTGAACTGGAGCGGGTGCAGAGAAGAGCGACCAAGGTTATTACACTTGGGGTTATTTAGTTTGGAAAAACGAAGGCTTAGGGGTGATCTTATTACAATGTATAAATATATGAGGGGACAGTACAAAGACCTTTCTAATGATCTTTTTACTCTTAGACCTGTGACGGGGACAAGGGGGCATCCTCTACGTCTGGAGGAAAGAAGGTTTAGCCATAATCACAGACGCAGATTCTTTACTGTAAGAGCAGTGAGACTATGGAACTCTCTGCCGTCTAATGTTGTAATGAGTGATTCCTTACTAAAATTTAAGAAGGGACTGGATGCCTTTCTTGAAAAGTATAATATTACAGGCTATATTCACTAGTTTCCTGGATATTGCGTTGATCCAGGGAGCTAGTCTGATTGCCGTATGTGGAGTCGGGAAGGAATTTTTTTCCCCAATGTGAAGCTTACTGTTTGCCACTTGGTTTTTTTTTGCCTTCCTCTGGATCAACATGTTAGGGCAGGTTAGGATAGGATATGGGTTGAACTAGATGGACTTAAAGTCTTCCTTCAACCTTAATAATAACTATGTTACCAGGGTGAACGTGTTCCATGATGCAACAGCTGCGTTAGTGTTTTGAAGGATGCTTATGATGGCCGTAACAAAAATGTTGACACAGTATGTTGATGTGTACTCCCCAGAGGGAAATGTTTGTCAGCCCATACATTTTGTGTATGGGCATTACATGTATAGGAGACCCGCTCCATTCTAATGGTAAAAATTTTTTTTGGAGGCCCTCCTTTTTGTTTTTCCTAGGGGAATAGGGGTGCGTGCAAATTTGGGGCAGGCCTTGCATTCACTGCATAGCCAAACAGTTCCTTATAATGGGAATTGTAGGGGTTGGTCAGCTGCTTCAACAGTGCAATTCTCCACTTTTGGGTCTTGGTCCTCAACACTGCAATTTTACACTTTAGTTTCTTCAGCCTCAACACTGAAATGCTCCACTGCCAGGTGTTCTTTAGCCTCAACACTGAAATGCTCTACTGCTGGGTCTTCAGCCTCAATACTACAATTATACACTGCAGTTTCTTCAGTCTCAACACTGAAATTCTCCACTGCAGGTTTTCCAGACTCAACACTGACATTCTCCACTGCCGGGTCTTCATCCTCAACACTGATATTCTCCACTGTCGGTTCTTCATCCTCAAAACTGACATTCTCCAATGCAGGTTCTTCAGGCTCAACAATTCACTGCATAGCCAAACAGTATGGGAGTACCAAATTACTAGGAACAATGCTTTCAGATGTCCATCCAGTACGTCAGTTCAAAGGGTTATTGGTGTGCGTGTAATTTTGGGGCAAGGCAGGCTTTGCATTCAATGCATAGGCAAACAGTATGCCAGTACCAAATAAAGAATAATTGGAACTTTTCTTTCATGTGGCCATCCAGTACGTTGGTTCACTGGGTTATTGTAGGTCGTGTAACGTTGGGGCAGGGCAGACCTTGCATTCAATGCATAGGAAAACTTTATGGCAATACCAAATAAAGAATAATGGGAACTTTGGTTTCATGTGGCCATTCAGTACCTTGCTTCAAAGGGGTATTAGGGTGCATGTACCATTGGGGTGGGGCAGGCTTTGCATTCAATGGATAGGCAAACAGAATGGCAGTACCAAATAAAGAATAATGGGAACTTTACTTTAACCCCTTTACTCCCGAGGGTTGTTTGCATGTTAATGACCGGGCCAATTTTTTACAATTCTGATCACTGTCCCTTTATGAGGTTATAATCCTGGAACACTTCAACAGATCTTGGCGATTCTGACAATGTTTTCTCATGACATATTGTACTTCATATTAGTGGTAAAATTTCTTCGATATAACTTGCGTTTATTTCTGAAAAAAATGGAAATATGGTGAAAATTTTTCAATTTTTCAATTTTCAACCTTTGAATTTTTATGCCCTTAAATCAGAGAGTTATATCGCACAAAATAGTTGCTAATTAACATTTTACACATGTCTACTTTACAACAGCACAATTTTGGAACCAACATTTGTTTTTGTTAGGAAGTTATAAGGGTTAAAAGTTGACCAGCGATTTCTCATTTTTACAACATCATTTTTTTTAAGGGACCACATCACATTTGAAGTCACTTTGAGGGGTCTATAGGATAGAAAATACCCAAATGTTACACAATTCTAAAAACTGCACCCCTCAATGTGCTCAAAACCACATTCAAGAAGATTATTAACAGGAATTCACAGGAATTTTTGGAATGTTTAAAAAAAATGAGCATTTAACTTTTTTTCACAAAATATTTAATTCAGATCCAAATTTTTTTATTTTACCAAGGATAACAGGAAAAATTGGACCCCAAACATTGTTGTGCAATTTGTCCTGAGTGCGTTGATACCTCATATGTGGGGAGGAACCACTGTTTGGGTACACGGCAGAGCTCGGAAGGGAAGGAGCGCTGTTTGACTTTTTCAACGCAGAATTGGCTGGAATTGGGATGGGACGACATGTCGCGTTTGGAGAGCCCCTGATGCGCATAAACAGTGGAAACCCCCACATGTGACACCTTTTTTGAAAGTAGACCCCCTAAAGAACTTATTTAGATGTGTGGTGAGCACTTTGAACCCCCAAGAGCTTCACAGAAGTTTATAATGTAGAGCCGTAAAAATAAAAAATCATAATTTTTCCACAAAAATTATCTTCTCGCCCACAATTTTTTATTTTCCAAAGGGTAACAGGTGACCCCAAAGTTGTTGTGGAATTTGTCCTGAGTACGCTGATACCCCATGTATGGGGGTAAACCACTGTTTGGGCGCATGGCAGACACTTTTAATTGCAAAAAAGTTTTTGCATCACCATACTTTGAGAGCTATAATTTTTCCATATTTTGGCCCACAGAGTCATGTGAGGTCTTTTTATTGGTACCATTTTTGGGCACATGACATTTTTTGATCGCTTTTTATTCCGGTTTGTGGGAGGCAGAATGAACAAAAACCAGCAATTCATGAATTTCTTTTGGGGGGACGTTTATACCGTTCCACGTGTGATAAAATTGATAAGGCAGTTTTATTCGTCGGGTCAGTTCGATTGCAGCGATACCTCATTTATATCACTTTTTTATGTTTTGGCGCATTTATACAATAAAAACTATTTTAAATAAAAAATAATTATTTTTGCATCGCTTTATTCTGAGAGCTATAACTTTTATTTTTTCGCTGATGATGCTGTACGGGGGCTTGTTTTTTGCGGGACAAGATGACGTTTTCAGCGGTACTATGTTTATCTATATCCGTCTTTTTGATCGTGTGTAATTCCACTTTTTGTTCGGCAGTATTATGAGAAAGCATTGCTTTTTGCCTTGTTTTTTTTATGGTGTTCACTAAAGGGGTTAACTAGTGGAACAGTGGGGCAGGTCGTTATGGACTGCGGGATACTAAATATAGGTACTTTTATTATTTCAATTTTTTCCCTAAAATATTTATTTATTGATATAATAAATATTGATTTTTTAATAATTGTTTTTAATAATTTTTTAAAATATTTTTACAATTATTTAAAAAAATTTTTTTTATTTAATTTTATGTTTTACACATTGTCCCACTATGGGACACTCATTTTCTTCAGGCTGATTGCTTCTATAGCATGCAGATCTGCATGCCATAGAAGCTGTCAGTGCTGCAGCTTCTTTAGTTACTAACCTGACACTTCCTGACATGCACTGCACATGTCAGAAAGTCTCTTTGACCTTGAGACCACAGATGTCATCGTGACAACATCGGGTCTCCATGGGAACGATCGGGGGGTCTCCCATCCAAAAGCAGAGGGGCTGTCAGCCCCTCTGCAGCCGCTGGAATGCTGCGATCATCTTTGATGGCAGTGTGCCAGGGGTTAAAGTGCCGGAAGCGGTCCGTGACCGATCCTGGCACTTAGTGCCGGGTGTCAGCTGTAAGAATCAGCTGACACCCGGCTGCGATCAGCTGCGCTCACCACGGGAATTAAAGCCCAGGTCACATGGACTGGATAGTTCGTCAAATGGTAGAAAGGGGATAATATGGCCTTCCAGTACGTTGGTTCAAAGGGTTATTGGAGTGCGTGTAATGTTGGGGCAGGGCAGGCCTTGCATTCAATGCATAAGCAAATATTATGGCAGTGCCAAATAAATAAGAATGGGAGCTTTGCTTTAATGTGGCCATCCAGTATGTTGCTTCAAAGTGATATTGGTGTGTGTGTAACTTTGGGCAGGGCAGGCCTTGCATTCAATGCATAGGCAAACAGTATGGCAATACCAAATAAAGAATAATGGGAGCTTTGGTTTCATGTGGCCATCCAGTAGGTTGGTTCAAAGAGTTATTGGAGTGCATGTAATGTTGGGGCAGGGCAGGCCTTGCATTCAATGCATAGACAAACAGTATAGCAGTACCAAATAAATAAGAATGGGAACTTTACTTTAATGTGTCCATCCAGTACGTTGGTTCAAAGGGTTATTGGAGTGCGTGTAACGTTGGGGCAGGGTAGGCCTTGCATTCAATGCATAGACAAACAGTATGGCAGTACCAAATAAATAAGAATGGGAACTTTGCTTTCATGTGGCCATCCAGTACATTAGTTCAAAGGGCTATTGGAGTGCATGTAATGTTGGGGCAGGGCAGACCTTGCATTCAATGCATAGACAAACAATATGCAGTACCAAATAAATATGAATGGGAACTTTGCTTTAATGTGGCCATCCAGTACATTGCTTCAAAGGGGTATTGGGGTGCATATAACTTTGGGGCAGGGCAGGCCATGCATTCAATGCATAGGCAAACAGTATGGCAGTACCAAATAAATAAGAATGGGAACTTTGGTTTCATGTGACCATCCAGTACGTTGCTTCAAAGGGGTATTGGGGTATTGGGGTGCGTGTAACTTTGGGGCAAGGCAGGCCTTGCATTCAATGCATAGGCAAACACTATGGAAGACCCACTTTCTTATAATGGGGACATTTTTTCATGAGGCCCTCCTGTACATCTCTTCAAAGGGATATTGGGGTGCGTCCTAATTTTTGGCAGCCCAGCCACACACTGCTTGGCAATAACAGTATAGGAGACCCACTGTTTAATAATGGAAACAACAAAGCATAGCCGGCTGATGGCCTTTTAAGAATATTAATGCTGCCTGATATCCTTATAAATATAAGCTTTGTGACTTTCAGAGTCCCTCCTTCAGAAATGAAACAGGATGTGTCTGAAGATGTATCACACACCACATGGCCAGCTAAGGCTGTTAAATGTTAAAATGACATTTCCCTATGAATGCATTTGTATTGCTCGAAAGCAATGCTAAAGTTGAAAAACGCATCAAAAACGCTACGTGTGAAAATAGCCCAAGTGGTGGAGGAACATTTTTGTTTTGGGTTATTTATTTTCCCTTACATATAAATCATTACTATGGAAAGGTTGTTCCTTAACACATTTCCCAGGAAAATCCATTTTGGTATCATTTTGGTATGTTTTATTGTGCGCCTGTAAAAGTGGCATCACACTCTGACAACATAGTTCACAGCTGTGACCTGGGTGTCAGATGCTTCCAGGGGTATTCCCCATGATGTTTCCAGGCTATTGGAGCACTGTTTCCATCAATTTCAGATGTTTTTAGACCCTAAAAGGACCCCGGTGGAGGGGGCGCGGCAATAATGCTCGGTTTTCCCATAGACTTACATTAAGCTCGTTGCTCGGGTCGAGCGCCCGAACACTCCAATTTGCTCGAACCGAGCAACGAGCACCTGAGCATTTTAGTACTCGCTCATCACTAGTTATAACATATAACATATATTTATGTCTCATTCTTGATGCACTACGATCAAAGAGGGCAGTTTTAGTTCCTTCTAAACAAAATGCTTAAATTAAGTCTTGTCTCTCTGAGAAACTATGCTTATTGGCTTGTGAGACGGACAAACCATAAGCAATACCTTTTTTTGTTCTTCCTTAACATTTTTTTAAACGAGTTTTTTTAAGACAAAAGAAAATCTTAACATTTCCGAAATTAAATGCAATATTGCCACATCTTTTTTTTAACTAAATTTTTATTGAAGTTTTTATAATACAATACAAAACATTATTATTATTACTAACTAGATGGTGGCCTGATTCTAAAGCATCATGTATTCTAGAATAGTGGTCCCCAACCTTTTTTGCACCAGGGACCTGCTTCAAGCAAGACACCCTCCCATCCTTGTATACATGGCTCCGCTCCCACCCTCCCATCCTTGTATTCATGGCTCCTCTCCCACCCTCCCATCCTTGTATTCATGGCTCCGCACCCACCCTCCAATCCTTGTATACATGGCTCCCCTATCCCATCCTGTATACATGGCTCCGCTCCCACCCTCTCATCCTTGCTTACATGGTTCCCCTGTCCCATCCTTGTATGCATGGCTCCGCTCCCACCCTCCCATCCTTGTATACATGGCTCTCACCCTCCCATCCTGTATGCATGGCTCCGCTCCCACCCTCCCATCCTTGTAAGCATGGCTGGGCTCCCCCTTCCTCCCCCGTCCTCCCCCCATCATGCTTACCTTCACACCGTCGCTGAACTTCCCTGCATCTCTATCCGGGCGCATCAGCTTCTTCCTGTGCGGAGTGGTGACGTGGTACCGCCCATTAAGATCATGAATATGGACGCCACACCTATGGGAGTGGAGTCGCGTCCATATTCATGACCTTAATGAGCGGTACTACGTGACCGCTCAGCACAGGATGAAGCTGCCGCACCGGGACAGGGATGCAGGAATGGAAGGTGAGTATTGCTGTCTTCTGGAAGCCGGCGGTTTCAGCTGTCACTACAGTGCTACAGTAGCTGGCTCCCCGTGTGTCCAACATTCTGAGCCATGGCTCCGCGGAACGGCAACAGAACTGCAACGGCCCGGTCCTGGGCCATGGACCGGTGGTTGGGGACCCCTGTTCTAGAATATGTACACTGTGTTCCAAATTATTATGCAAATAATATTTTCTCAGATTTTCCCAAATTACCTATATGAATTTCAGTCATTGTAATTTTCCAGTCAATTAACTATTAGAGTACAGTTGAAAAGTTTTTGTACAAACAGCCTATGATAACAGTATATTTTTAAAAAAATAAAACACTCAAACTGCACTCAAAATGCATGTTCCAAATTATTATGCACAGCAGAGTTTTCAACCTTTTCATTTTAATAAAGAACAAAAAAATGGTAATTTTTAAAATTATAAGCATTAGCAGGTTATTACAAACTGAAATCAAACAGTTTTCAACTCAAAACTTTATTCTAGGTGATGTTAAATTTGCACATAGGACCCCTTGTTCGAAAGGAGCTCCTGAACTCTCTCGTCCATTGAATTTGTCAGATTTTGGATGGTTTCTGCTTCAATTGTTTTGCATGAGGACAGAATACCCTCCCAGAGCTGTTGCTTAGATGTGAACTGCCTCCGCCATCATAGACACTCCTTTTGATGATGCTCCAGAGGTTCTCAATGGGTTGAGGTCAGGGAGCATGGGGCCACACCATAAGTTTGTCCCTGTTATGCCCATAGCAGCCAGAGATGCAGATGTGTTATGTGCAGCATGAGACAGTGCATTATTATGCATGAAAATGATCTTGCTGCGGAATGCACGGTTCTTTTCTTGAACCATTGCAGGAAGTGCTGTTTGAGAAACTCAACATACACTATGGAGTTCATCTTTTCCCTTCAGGGATCCTAAAGGGGCCGACAATCTCTCCCCATGATTCCAGCCCAAAACATTACTCCACCTCCTCCTTGTTGGCGCCGTAGCCGTGTTTGCATGGGGTGTCCATCAACCAGCCATCCTCCACTCCATCCATCTGGACCATCGAGCGTTGCACGGCACTCACCGGTGAACAAAACAGTTTTGAAGTCAGTCTTCATGTATTGTTTGGCCCACTGGAGCCGTTTCTGCTTGTGTGCAGTGGATAGAGGAGATCGACAGGATGGCTTACGCACAGCTGCAAACCTCTGAAGGACCCTGCATCTTGTTGTTCGGGGGACGTTGGAGGCACCAGCAGCTTCAAAAACTTGTCTGCTGCTATGACAAGGCTTTTTTGCCGCTGCTCTTTTAACCTGACGTAATTGCCTGTAGGAAAGAGTCCTCAATTTTTCCTTATCAGCACGCACACGTGTGTACTGTGAATCAGCTACATACTTCTTGATTGTGCGATGATCAAGATGAAGTGGCTTGGCAATGTTGATTGTAGTCATTCCTTGACCTAAACACTCCACAAATTGTTGGTTCTCAGCAGCCGACACATCCTTTTTCTTTCCCATTTTGGCAGAAAATGTAGGCTGCTTAATAATGTGGGACAGCCTTCTTAAGTAGTCTTGCCTTTCATTGGACACACCTGCCAAACTAATTAGCACAGGTGTCTGCAATTGCTTACAGTGATATAAAGAGCCCTGACACACATCACCATCAATGAGTTTTACTGACAAACAAAAAAATTCTTACCTTATCACTCCTGAACAATTTTTGCATAATAATTTGAAACACAGTGTATGTTGTTTTGTCATCTCCCGGCTGCGTTGCCGCTGACCTCCATGCGGCAGGAGATGACCCGCGGCTACCATCGGGAGATCAGTTGCTAGCGACGCTGATCTCCCGACGATAGCCTTGGTGTGTGTGGCTCAAATCCTGCGCCAATTCGCGGCCGGACTGTGCCTGTCACTGATTGGTCGGGTCCGGCCGGGCGCGACCAATCAGCGACACGGGATATCCGTTACAGACAGATAGAATTAGACGATTACATAGTAGGTAGAAGGGAGAGAAGAAGGTGGGGTATGGAAGGAGTAGAGGATTAGGAAGGGGAAGAACTGGGACCTACAAGGGAATAGGGAAACTAACTACTAAGGTCCTACTGGTAAATTTGCACTCTATAACCATTTTAATTCATTCAATTCATTAGGTATCATGTGTCTAACTGGTCTATTAAACTTAGATTCCGAAGAAGTCACATCTTCTTTCTTTGTGCATGCACCTACCTACCAATGTAGCATTTTTGTTTCCAGCTTTTGCCCCAGAGTGGGGTGCAATATTGTTTACATTTAAAAGAAATAAAAAATAAAAAGATTCTACACCTGTATTATATTTGCCTTACTTGTCTTACTAGTCTTAGCGTTACACCTTATAAATAATGAGGATTTGTTTCACAGTTTACCTTCCATGTATGAACCTATATACCAACGTTGCATTCTTGGTTTTCGCTTTTTCTGGAGAGTAGGGTACAATATTGTTTAAAATCTGATTCAAAATAATTACACACACATTTTAATGTTTCATATCTGCTTTACTTAGAAACCGCACACTCCACAACTATACTGTGGTCTGTTGCCACATTTGGAAGCCACATATCTAACTGGCATTTTTGTTAAATCATCCTCTTTGTCTAGGGTGATATAAATTCCTGAGCAAAAAATCTAGAAAGGAAATATTACACTTAATTTAGACATTTCACTGTACAGGTCTGCTTTGGCACACCTGTTTAACCTTCTCTTGTGTTAGGGTCGTGACCGACCCATTTTAGGTTTTAAATGCATACAAATTTTACATACATTTGTTTATTGCATCAAGACTTTTTGACTTTTTGAGGAATTTATTTTTAAACAAATACAATAAATAAAACTATTTTACTAAATTGTAAAAATGCTCTTATTAAAATTATAACATTTGTGTTGTTGGGGTCAATTTCGACCCAGGTCTAATATAAGAGTAAAAAAACAATATTAAGTCCCAAAACTGAACTGATAAACACAATATAAACCAACAGCCCACAGCCAGCTCTACCTCCAACAACTTGAGTTAAGGTACTGCCACACTAAGCAATCCCACTAGCGATCTCGTTAGCGTTGCATACTAATGAGATCGCTAGGGGATTGTTTCTATATCGCTAAATGCTGCCGCATTTAGCGATATAGTTAACGACGCTATCGCCGTTAGCGATCTTCTTAACGACTTTAGCGGTACAAAAGTACCGCTAAATCGCTAAGAAAAGGTGCCACACAGCGATTAGATACTTACCCAGCGGGAGCGCCAGCGATGAAATAGGGTCCGGAACGATTCCAGCGACGAGCGAGATCACAGCAGGAAGCTCGTCGCTGGAAGCTGCCGCACACAACAACATCGCTAACGGGATCGCTAAATAGTGACGTTTTTTAGCGATCCCGTTAGCGATATTGTTTAGTGTGGCATACCCTTTAGGGACATGTCAGGCATGTATGGCCAAATCAGCTTACAGTTGGTACTTTGCAGAGTATACATCTCCAGTTTACACATGCAACAATGAGGATTTGATGTAAGCCAAATTCTGGATTATATCTTAGATGATAATGAATCAGAGGACACACAGCAGTAAACTGATACAGATGAATAGGTTTCTGAGGAGGAAGATGATGTGGACTATCAACCGGAAGACACAGACAGTTCTGATCAGTCTGATGAGGAGGTCACTGGTGCTGAAGCTGCTCCGCTGAAAGATTCAAATCCAAAGTGGCAAGATCAGTTGGAGCTCAGTACCTCCAGATGTACAGGGCAGATGCTGCAAATGTCATAAAAATGACCCCTGGAATCACAAGGTTTGCTGTGACAAGAGTAAGTGACATCAAGTCATGTTTTGATCTGTTTATGCCATTGTCATAAAAAAGTCATTATTGCTATGACAAACCTTGAAGGAAAAAGTCCACGGCAACATGTGGAATGACCTTCATGATGATGCCCTGGATGCCTACATTGGTGTTCTTCTCCTTGCTGGAGTGTACAAATCCTGCAATGAGGCCACTCTGAGACGCATCGACAGGCAGGAATATTTCCGGGCAACAATGTCACTTCAAAATTTTCAAATGATATCAAGAGTCCTCAGATTTGACAACAGAGACACCAGAACAAAATCTGACAAACTTGCTCCCATCAGGGATGTTTGGGAGAAATGGGTGCAGCTCCTTCACTGATGTTCAACCCAGGGCCAGAGGTGACATTAGACGAACGTTTTCTCCCTTCCGCGGAAAATGCCCCTTCCGGCAATACATGCCAAGTAAGCAGGCAAATACGGCATAAAAATTTGGGCAGCCTGTGATGCAAAAACTAGCTATGCATGAATCTACAGATTTACACAGGCAAGTCTGCAAGCGGCATCCCTGAAAAAAAACAAGGAAAAAGTGTAGTCCTCGATATGACTACTGGACTGCAGGGTCACAACATTACTTGTGACAATTTTTTTACCGCTATGACTTGGACAAGAACTTCTAAGGAGGAAAATCATCTTGGTGGGCACAGTGAAAAAAACAAACCTGAGCTGCCCGCTGAATTGTTGCACATGAAGGACAGGCTCCACTTTCCTCAAAGTTTGTTTTTACAGACACCACCACTGATGTTTCATACTGCCCCAAAAAAACGACGGAATGTGGTACTGATGTCCACACTTCACAAAGATGCAGCTGTGTCATCAGGAAGTGACAAAAAGCCCAGAATCATACTGGACTATAACAAAACAAAGGAGGAGTGGACAACCTGGACAAGCTGACTGCCACCTACACTTGCCAGAAAATGACTAGGAGATGGCCAATGGTTGTATTTTACAACATCCTTGATGTGTCAGCATGCAATTCATTTGTGTTGTGGACCCACATTCACCAAGGATGGAATTCAAAGAAAAAACACAAGCGGAGGATGTTTCTTGAGGAACTAGGAAGATCCCTTGTCAAGGCGCACATTGAACAAAGAGAACGAGTGCTGTTATGTTTCGGTAGCTGAGGAGTGCAGGTAAAAAAAAAGGCAATACACCAGAGCAGTTGGAATCTATGGGATTGCAGTACCCTGACTAACCACACAACTAGAGGCAGCCGTGGAGGTTCCTACGTTGGTCCTAGACGCCCCGTCACAGCCTGAGAAACTAATACACCTAAAGATAGAAATAGGAAAGCTATCTGCCCCGGAGCAGAACCCCAAAGATAATAGAAAGCCCCCAAACATGTAATGGCGGTTAGACAAGAGGAAATACTGACACAGAAAGAAAATAGAATGAGCAAAGCTGGGGCCCAAACTATCTAAAAAGAAAAGGACAGGAAGGGTACTTACTGCAATCCCAGAAAACCCTGAAAAACACCAACTCTACTAATTTCAAAATCACCTGAGATCACACGACCTCTACCACCTAAATTAGCTCTCTGGTGTAACAAAATCAAAACAGCAGCCATGAAAAAACTGGAAAAAGCAAAAGAACAAACTCAGTGGCTGAACTAAACTGAGAAGGCAGAAGCCCCGGAGGGGACCCAGAAGGCCCCAAAGAAGTGCAAGACAAAAATGCAAAAATATAGCAATAACATAAAAGAA
>JARQOD010000001.1:365554997-365591482 GCA_033576555.1 Oophaga sylvatica | reverse complement strand
TTTGGATTCGTGTTTGGTTTCACAAGCATTTTTAATCAAAGTCGGCAAAATTTGTTCACAGTTCGGTAAATCCACTAATGCTTTTTGTTATTACTTTGGCTAGGATGGTGGTGCTGTATGATGAGCGAGGGGGATGGAAGCACGTGTTTGATGAGGGGAGAGGGTGTGGAGAGGTTAGAGGAGCGGCGCTCTCTTTTTTCTTTTTCCCCTTATCTTTATGTGTGTTGCTCCGGCAGCAAATCAGCGCGTGGAAACCATCCACATCATGACACAAGGTCTTCTGTGATTGGCTGCCGAGTTCACATGTCCCTGGCCATATAAATGCGGACATTTTGCTTTATTGGTGCCATTTTCTCAGTGTCACAGTGCAGAGTAGCCACTCCTGAATGCTGCAAGTGAACTTGTCAGTTAGCTAGATAAGATCCTGTCCTGTGTGAAATCGATCTTCCAGCTTCTAACTAGATTGTGCAAAAAACTGTGTGGCAGTCTCTTGAGGCCCCATTTGCTAATCCAAATCATTTGTGATTAAATTGTGTTTCAGTGACAAATCTCAAATTCTCAAAGTGTTTCAGTGACAAATCAAAAGGCCAGATTTCCACTTAAAAATTGTTAGGCCTAATATTGGGGTGCAAAGAGGATGCCCAATTAGGTAATCCAAATTGTTTGTGATAAAACTGTGTTTCAGAGATAAAACAGAAGGCCAGATTTCCACTGAAAAATCATTTGGCCTAATATTCAGGTGCAGCCTGGTGGCCCAATTAGCTAATTCAAATCATTTGTGATAAAACTGTGTTTCAGTGTGAAATCAGAAGGCCAGATTTCCACATAAAAATCGTTAGGTACAAAAGTGTTGTTCAGGCACATTATTTAAGAAAATAGTGATTGTTCATTTAGTTACATGTGACTAACAGCTGTAGGCCTAAGGTTGTGAAACAGTAGGATACAAGAAGGGAAGGCTACATACAACTTGAGTAGGAAAAAGAAAGGTTGTAGTGGAAGGGGGAATGGCCTTGGTGTTCGACGTCTACATGGGTTAGGTGATAATGTTAATGAAAGCTCAACTGAACAAAAACTGTCTCATCCTATCCAAATACAACTGACAACATCTGATATTGGATGGGCTACTCCACTCCCTTTCTTTGGCAACCGCACAGCACTACATTTTGTAGATGAGGGATGAGGCATGAGCTCCAGTGGATGGCAAGCCCTGCATCAAGTGGCCTCTCCCCTCTTACTCCACCTTAACATCACACACAGTACAATCCTCAGAGATGGCACCCCAATCACCCTTGTTTCCCTGTGCATCTAAAATTTCCAACCACCCAACTGACTGTGGGGCATCACAGATGGGCCATTCTGCAGAGCTGTTCACACATTCTATTCCATGGGCATCAGAGATCTACTCCGATTCGGGGCCGGATGAAGTAGGGTCCGAGCAGAACACACACGATTGTCACCAGACGTTAATCACCGGGGGTGGAGGTGATCCTGATGAATCTCAGATACCAGAGGTGCACTTGAACTGCACTGTGATGTCAGGGCAGGAAGAGGAGGAAGGTGACTCTAAGGATGAGGAGTCTGAGAACAGAGATGATGATGATGAGGTTGTAGATCTCACTTAGGGGGAACCCAGAGGCACGCAGCTGAGTAGCTCAGCAGAGGAGGTGGAGGAGGAGGAAGATGGGGAGGTTATGTAGCGAATAACGCAAAGAGACGAAGTGAAGCAACCATGACAAGCACCACATCCTCAGCCCCAACTCTGGCTGTGGTCAGAATTGGTCGCAAGTGTGCAGTTCGCAGGGGCAGCAAGGGTTGCCTAGCCTTGTCCTTTTTTGGGACTGCAAAGGATGATCCAACTCACGTTTTCTGCCAAATTTGCAAAAAGAAACTCAGTAGAGGCAAAAATTGCCTTGACAACCACATGCATGAACTGGCACATGCACAATCAACATGCCTTAGTGTGGAAATCTCACTGAGCTAAAATGGCCTAGCCAACGACCAGCCATCCCATTAACCACATCTGCTGCTTCTTCCTCCAAGTCTTGTCACATAGGACCCCGGCCGCAGAAACTCCACTTGTTTACCCTAAAGTCGAGGTGAGTGAGTACCCATCAGATGTTACAGAAGTGGACATGACTGTTGTTTTTGCGTCATCTAGCACTACACATCTTTCTCAATCCACAATAACATCTTCGCCTGCAACTCTCTCACAGTCCAGCAGTTTGTACTGTTCTCCGTACTCCATCCTCTCTCAGCACAGCAGCCAGCCATCAGTCCCGCAGTTGTAGTCACATGAAAGAATGTTTCCTCCTACACATACCAAGCTAAGTAATTGAACTTCACCATCTCCAATCTGTTGGCCACTGAAATGCTGCCTTTCCACCTGGTGGATACAGACAGTTTCAGAAAGTTGATAGACGTCGCAGTCCCCCAGTACCAGCTGCCTAGATGCCATTACGTCTCTAAGAAGGCTGTGCCTGCGCTACAACAGCATGTCGCAGAACACATCACCTGTTCCCTGAAAAAATCGATGTCTGCCAGGCTGCATTTCACCTCTGACACCTGGATGAGAAAACATGGGCAGGGGCATTACATCTCACTGACTGGGCACTGGGTGACTCTGGTAGCTGTGGGGGCAAGCGATCAAGCTGCTTCTCCAAAATTCTTTGAATCTCCAAGGCTTGCGTGACAAACCTCTATAGCTAACACTTTCTCCACTACTTCTGGCTTCTCCACCTCCTCAAGGGCCTACACCTGTGACCTCTCCCTTAGGCCGGTGTCATACGTGCAAGAAACTTGCACGATTCTTGTGCAAGTCTCTCGCATCAACACCCAGCACTGCCGCCGGCACTCGGACCAGAGCGTGCGGATGCATAGAAATACATGCAGCTGCACGCTCCTGTCCGAGTGCCGGTGGCAGTGCCGGATGTTGATGCAAGAGACTCGCACGAGAATAGTACAAGTTTCTCACAAGTGTGACACCGCCCTTAATCAGATACGTGTTTCAACAGAGCAAATAGAATCCCCCAGCTCTGTATGGCACTGCCATGGAAACCGCATTCAGACAATGTTCAAATTAATATGCATTGGAGATCGCAGTCACACAACTCAAGAGTTGTGGACAGCTATCCAGGTTGAGTTAGAGCAATGCCTGTTTCCTCTGAACCTGGAGCCAGTAAAGGTCGTGTGCGATAGCGATGCTAACCTGGTGGCGGACTTACTCTGGGGCAACCTCACACACGTGTCTTGCATGGCTCACGTCCTCAACCTGGTGGTACAGCAATTTCTCTTCCACTATCCCGGCCTGGATGCACTGCTGCAGCAGCGATGAGCCCTAGTGCAGTATGTTCTTTTGCATAGCCTGAGTCTATGCAGTACCCACATAATGCAAATCTTGCTTGTAAAGTGGGTACAGATGAAGGACCTCTGCACTAGTGATGAGCGAATGAGCCGCACGTACCAGGGCTTTGGGGTACTCGGCACCGAGCCCGTTGATGTCTATGGTGGATGTCACGGGTAGCACAGCTCGGTCCGTTGCCCTGGGCGCTCACTGTAATGTGGGATATTTACAGGTGACTTGAATAATGATATGGGGATTCGTGACGCCACTTGTGGTGCCTGGTCAGGATGACCAGCGCTGCTATGCAGATCCACTGGAGGGTTAATATTGGGCAGCTAGGTGTTAAGCCTTCCACAAGTAAGGCTGAGTGATCCTCCAGGGCAAATAGATATGCAAAGGTGCAGGACAGACGGGGACCCGGTAGTCAGAGATAATAAGGGAGACACACACATAAATCACTTTGGTACCTTTACTGTAGGTGTTGCAGGTACTCCCCGGAGCACTGTAGGGTGAAGGATGCACATCGAGATTCCTCCACTGGTAGGTGTGTGGCCTCCTGTCTTCTGCCTTTATGTGATAAAGTCCTGACCTGCCTGTAGCTAGGTCTAACTTGGTCTCCGTCTTGCACCTGGCTGATCTTGCGATTGGACCTTCTCCTGAAGCACACAGTCTCTATTTGCAGTGCCCTGCTAGACTCCGTTCTTCTGATCCAGCTACGTATCAGCTCTGTGGTACTCCTGGGACTTGTAGTCCTCCAGGAACTCCGGTGTTCTCCTAATGGGTCGTGGAGATCCCTATAGGCTCGGACCCCGGTGCCCGGTGAATACTTGCTGAGATGAGCTATTAAGGCTCCACTGTCTCATAAACTTTTCCACTTGCCTTCGGCCTACCTAGATCCTCACACGATCACACACGCTGGCAGTTGGTGGGCTGCCTCTTCGCCGCTCTTTTAGCGTCGGCACGCTTTCCACTGAGCTACACTTCTAAATTCAGCTCTGACTAGGCTGGAGTGATGTCTCTGTGTCACTCTTACTAGACTCCACTTGCAGAATGAGCTCTCTGAGCAGACTCCCTAGAAATGGCTGCTCTGCTCTCTCTCTGAGCTCTGACTGAAACTGAAACTTACAGCTTCTTTTATATGCCTAACACAGCTCCCTCTGGTGGTCTTTAGGATAGCTGTACGTGTGTGTGTGTATAATGACCTCTAATGGGATCTTCCTTCAGTGCACCCTTCTGGGAGATATGGATTCAGTCACAGCTGGGCTCCACACGAACATGCTCGGTATTGCTCGTTACTCACCCTAGTATCGCTAAAGTCGTGGCACTCAGCGAGCGATGAGCATTTCCGGGTTTGCTCGGCGGGAGCTCGGGTCCCCGCCCTGCATGTTTGGCCCTCTTTAGAGAGCCAATTAACATGCAGAGATTGTCTGCCACGCACTATACTGTCGCAACCATCTTTGTCGTGGTATTACAGTGATTGGTTGGCCGCACAGCGTCATCAGGTCTATAAGAGACCTGCCGCCGCCATGCTAGTCGTATTTAGCTCCAGATTCAGACAGTGTAGGGAGAGATGCTGCTGAGATAGGGTCAGATTTGGGGGTTTATCAGTTAGTGTAGGTATACCATCGTAGAATCCACAAATCCAGCTAAACCAACAGTCCTTCTAAGGACTAATTATGGGGTATATATGTGTAGCCCAGCTGCGCTTGGTGCCACATGTACCCTGGAGGATGCACAAAAAGGTAATTCACAATCACCTGATATTCATTCACACTTCACATTTTCCTGGTGCCACCAGAGGGAGCCCTTTAGAGTACTCAGGTATATAAGGGTGTGGAGAGATAGAGCAGTGAGATAAAGACAGTCTAGCTGAACGTTAGCTAGTTGTTGGTTGTACCTCAGACAGATGAGATCTCCTCAGAACACCTCAGAGAGAGAGGAGGAGAGAGACATTCCTGTCAGACGAGACGGAAGAAAACGAGCTAGTTACCTCAGACATGCTGAGAGGGAACTTTAGCCAGAAAAAAAGACTTATCTGAAAGCCTGAGGACTTCAGGAATCACTCAGCTTATATAGTGGAGTCCAGTGTAGTGGAAAGGATTGCCACTTGGTCTGGTCAAGGTTGAGTCCACTGAGAGTCCAACAGTGAGCGTTTTAGTAAGTAAGCGTGCCGACGCTTGGAGAGCGGTGAAGAAAAGAAAGCTGACATCTGCTGCTAGTTTGTGCTTATGATAGTGGTGAGAGTAGGACGACAGGCAAGTGGAAAAGGGAAAGAGAGTGACCGAGGTCAACCAGCATTGATAGCTTACCTCGACTCTGCACCACCGGACACCGGGTCCGCGCTTACCAGCATCTGCACGACTGGTAGGAGACACCGGAGACCCTGCTGGACTACAAGTCACAGAGGGGCCCTTCAGTGCTGATACGTAACCGGGGTCAGGAAGAACAAGAGTCTAGCAGGGCCCTGCATATAGAGACTAGTTCTGTCCAAAAGAAGGCTCCACCACAAGATCAGCCGGGCGTAGCAAAGAGAACGGAGTTAAACTTTGTTTTATGCAAGTTAGAAACTCACACTCATAAAGACGTAAGGAGGCCTTACACCTACTCAGTGATTACCTGGATGTGCATCCTCCACCCTGAGCAGCTCCCGGGACATACCTGCAAATACCACCAGTAAAGGTATAGAAAGAGACTGACTTGTGTGTGTCTGAATTATTGCCTGCACCCTGCACCGCCATATACCTAGAGGGACCAGTCTTACCTGTGGAAGACTTAACATCTTGCTGCCCAGTAACAACCCCTCTGAGGATTCACCCTGCAGCGCTGGTCACCTTGATCAGAAACCACAGGTGGCGTCACGAATAATTACTACAATCCCTATAAATATCCCCCTTTGTATGAGCGCCCAGGGCAACGGACCGAGCTGTGCTACTTGTGACATTCCCCATAGACTTCAACGGGCTCGGTGCCGAGTACCCCATAACCCTGGTGTTGTGTGACTCATCCTTGGCGTCACGAACAGGATACGAAGCTTACTGGATGTGAGTCCTGTGTGCCTAGATTGGACTGTTTTGTGCAAAAAGACTGTGTTGCTGTTGTTTGATTTTTGGCGCCATTTTCCGCCATTTTGCCGCCATATTCGCGCCCTGAGGCGCTGGTGAAGAAGGTGGGCGTGCCTTCGTGGGCGTACCCCCCCCTGTGGCGCGAAAGTGATGGGCGCCCTGTCTAAGTGCTATTACAATGTGAGAGCCTGCCCCACTGCAAGAGAGATCCGCCTTCTCTTCATCCTCTATGCCAGGAAGAGAAAGCGAAAGTCCCGCCTCCACGGAAGAGACCAGATTGTTCCTGATGGAAAACACAGTCTGGCCTGGAGTGAGATGGCGGAAGGACAGGAGACGCTGTGTGGAGGAATGGCGGTGCGCAGACCCCGTTCCCCTGAAGAGCTACTGCCTGTGCCTGAGCCGTCCCCAGGTCAGGTGGACGACTGAAGAATGCAGAAAGTGGAGGAGGTGGAAGCGGTGCTAAAGGATATGGCCCTTCACCGCGCTGAAGTGGAAACAATGGAGCAGAGCTGGCGTGCCCTGAAACAGCGGCTGCTGTGGGACGCGATGCTCTCTCCCCTGGATGCACACCCGTCACCTGCGCCACCACTGCCAGCGGCTGATGAACCACCGGAGACCGGCTCCAAGAAAGCTGATCCTGTCTCCGCCGGGGACGAGGCGGGAGGGAAGGAGGCTGAGGAGGCCCTGCCCGGACCGGAGTGCCAGCCAGGCCTGGAACCAGAGGCCACAGCGGAATGCAGTCCCCGGTAGGGACGACGACGGAAGACACCCAGCCGCAAGTGATAGAGATCGACTGGGAGGAGATGGAGTACCTGGACGACGTGGAATACGCCGCCCAGATGGAGAACGAGTGGCGACGCCGTGAGCAGGAGCAGCGGCAGCAGCAGGTTAGTGCGTCCCCAACTGAGCCACTGCGCGCACCTGCATCCTGTCCTGCATCACTGCGCGCACCTGCATCCTACCCTGCATCCTACTCTGCAACGCAGCAGGCTAGTGCGACCCCCATGGATCCAGATCTGTATTCAGAAGAGGCACCTGTAAGGTCTCAAGCAAGTCACAAAATTGTAAAAAGGACTGTAGCTACCCAGACACAGGTAGCAGGACATGATCTTTTGGTGATGCGTTCCAGAGCGCACCGCATACTTCCAGCCCCAGGTATGGAAGAAGTAATCGCTATCTGCAAAGAAGAACAGTAGGACCCAGACAGGGTTTACTGCATCTGTACAAAGTTATGAAGAGAATTGCACTTTATTGTGAATGTTGATAAATGTCTGAAGTATTGTACCCCAGTTGGGTAATGTGTCGTATAAAGTGGTTATGATGGAAATGTGATTTTTCTATAAATGTTCTTATGTCAAGGACTGCGTGGCTGAGGACTTTGCCAGCCCAAAAACTGTGTTGTAAATAGTTGGCACTTGGTGCCCCATCTTGGTTTTACGTAAACCATATCTACCTCAGAAGAAAAACCCGTATGGTGTGGCCTTGAGTGAGGTCTGCAGCAGAGAAGTCCTGCAGCCCACCCAGGACCACCGTGGGAGGTTTGGTACGGGTCCTCCACAAGAATCCTGTATTTATTGTGTGAAAGCATTTGATATTTTTCTATTGCTAATTTGTACACATTGTAAAGTTTGAAGTGTCCTTACCTCCCGCAAGGGATGAGTTATGTTTTGTTGATGTTATATATAAAAATTGTTTTCTTTTTCAGCCCGGGAGTGCTGATATTAACCAGGGGGGGATGTGTAGCCCAGCTGCGCTTGGTGCCACATGTACCCTGGAGGATGCACAAAAAGGTAATTCACAATCACCTGATATTCATTCACACTTCACATTTTCCTGGTGCCACCAGAGGGAGCCCTTTAGAGTACTCAGGTATATAAGGGTGTGGAGAGATAGAGCAGTGAGATGAAGACAGTCTAGCTGAACGTTAGCTAGTTGTTGGTTGTACCTCAGACAGATGAGATCTCCTCAGAACACCTCAGAGAGTGAGGAGGAGAGAGACATTCCTGTCAGACGAGACGGAAGAAAACGAGCTAGTTACCTCAGACATGCTGAGAGGGAACTCTAGCCAGAAAAAAAGACTTATCTGAAAGCCTGAGGACTTCAGGAATCACTCAGCTTATATAGTGGAGTCCAGTGTAGTGGAAAGGATTGCCACTTGGTCTGGTCAAGGTTGAGTCCACTGAGAGTCCAACAGTGAGCGTTTTAGTAAGTAAGCGTGCCGACGCTTGGAGAGCGGTGAAGAAAAGAAAGCTGACATCTGCTGCTAGTTTGTGCTTATGATAGTGGTGAGAGTAGGACGACAGGCAAGTGGAAAAGGGAAAGAGAGTGACCGAGGTCAACCAGCATTGATAGCTTACCTCGACTCTGCACCACCGGACACCGGGTCCGCGCTTACCAGCATCTGCACGACTGGTAGGAGACACTGGAGACCCTGCTGGACTACAAGTCACAGAGGGGCCCTTCAGTGCTGATACGTAACCGGGGTCAGGAAGAACAAGAGTCTAGCAGGGCCCTGCATATAGAGACTAGTTCTGTCCAAAAGAAGGCTCCACCACAAGATCAGCCGGGCGTAGCAAAGAGAACGGAGTTAAACTTTGTTTTATGCAAGTTAGAAACTCACACTCATAAAGACGTAAGGAGGCCTTACACCTACTCAGTGATTACCTGGATGTGCTTCCTCCACCCTGAGCAGCTCCCCGGGACATACCTGCAAATACCACCAGTAAAGGTATGGAAAGAGACTGACTTGTGTGTGTCTGAATTATTGCCTGCACCCTGCACCACCATATACCTAGAGGGACCAGTCTTACCTGTGGAAGACTTAACATCTTGCTGCCCAGTAACAACCCCTCTGAGGATTTACCCTGCAGCGCTGGTCACCTTGATCAGAAACCACAGGTGGCGTCACGAATAATTACTACAATCCCCTGTAAATATCCCCCTTTGTATGAGCGCCCAGGGCAACGGACCGAGCTGTGCTACTTGTGACATTCCCCATAGACTTCAACGGGCTCGGTGCCGAGTATCCCATAACCCTGGTGTTGTGTGACTCATATAGATATCAGTGATATGTAGGCAGGGGAGTGTATGTTGCTTTATACATATCAGTGCAAGGCATGCAGGCACTGTATGCGAGTATATAGATATCATTGCATACATCAAGAGGGTCCATTCCATTACTGTCTGTTGCTGCTGCAGCCTATTACATATATACCTAGCCCCAGGTACCAGTGGCTAGGAATAATAATTTTTTTGTATCTTAATCCTGAATATTTTATTCCAAAGCAATCCAGAGACCCCTTTTTTTTCTCCATTTGCTTGTTTACACTGCAGACTATAGCCAGATCCATTTCATAGTACAGCTTGAAAATCCAGCAATTTTAAATGGGTTTGCTCATCCCAGCCATCACATCTGAGTGCGCAGAAAATTCTGCCATTTTTTGTGGTACTCTAGTATTTTTTGGAGTGTCTGATACAATTTTTTGACACAATTTTGCTGCCAAAAAAATATTTAGCTGCCAGAAAATATTTAGCTACCGGGCAGATATTTAACACTGTGTTTTGTCTGCCACATGTATCGCATATCATTGTGCTAAAAATTGTGCCATTTCAGGCCTCCATAGAATTTTTTTTATTGTGTCATAGCCTACTTATTGACACAAATTTGGTGGCCAAAAAAAAAAAAAATACAGGCCACATATTGAACAGTGTGGTATCTCGGTAAAAATACTTCTGTTTCAAATTATTATGGCTGCTTCATGACTGGGTCTCAAATGCACCAACTACTACCACCATCATAATCTTCTGCCTAGAGGCAGTTACTGCACAGATAGAAAGTCTGAGAAGCAGAGGGTGAACTCTTGGGTGGATTTGTACTCTGTCAGCGGATTACGAAGGCGAAAGCTCTTCTAGATTAAATCATGACTGGAAGAGCCAGAGTGTTAGGGTCTGCGGAACGCACCAAATATATGATGTAAAGAGGTGTAAAATTACTGGCACAAAAAGAATGTAAATGGATCACTATGTTAGAGAGCATGATTCCTAGGGGTCTTAATGAACAGTGGGGTTTTTCAAGTTTTCTTTAATTATTTAGTGGCTGGGTTTTTCTTTTACTTTTTCTGATTCTATATTAATATATTTTTGTTATGGGATATATTCACTTTGGCACATTTTTTCATCAGTAATTTTCTTTATATATTATTATTATATTATTAATATTATTATAATTATTATATATATATATATATATATTTTTTTTTTTTATATATTGTTTTTTATCATTTATTTTTACACATTCATATATATGTTTCTTTACACATCTATATATATTGTAATTAAATATGAGGATTAATTGGAGTGTGATTTTATAATTGCTATTATATATATGTGGTTTATATTAATTTATCATTGTATTATTTGATTTGTACACTGTGTATATATTATGAATATATTGGTAATAGATGAATGAATTATGTGCATATATTGTTCCTCTTTTTACAGATTAATAATGGATCAGCTAATCTAAAATAAATTTGTCTTTTATATCTTGTTTAGTACCTTTTATTGCAGCGATTTCCCATTACCAAGATAAATGCAGGAGCGCTGTGCGCCATTCTGCGCATGCACCCGCTCTGCCGTGGTTCCTGTGTCCGGTTTGGTGCGCCGCAGATGGTGTCATATGACGCCCTCTGTGACGCACTTCCGGTCCCTGGATATCGCGGTGGTGGGGGTAGTATGTTCAGCAAATGGCGCCACATAATTATAGCACTCCTGATTGATTTTTTGATTAAACAGCTGCGGTTCTCCTATAAAAATACACCTGTGCCCAGCCACACCACTCCCTGACGAAGCAACTGCGAAACGTGCGTTGGAGTGGTGTGTGCTGGGGCAGTAGTGTGTCTTAACTGGTTGGTATCTCCTGCTTTTATTCATTTTGTGCACTATTGTTTTTTCTCTGGAGTTCACTGATATTATAGCACATATTGTTGTGTGATTAATTAAGCGTTATTCAGCGTTACTTTTATTAAAAACAACACACCTTATGTGCATTGATATTTTCATTTGATGGTTTAGGCACCAGTGTGTTTTTCTCTGGAGTTCACTGACAATTTAGCACATGTTGTTGTGTGATTAATTTAGCGTTATTCATTGTTATATATATTTTTTCATTAATAATACACGTTATGTGCACTGATACTTTCATTTGATGGTTTGGGCACCAGATGCGTTTTTCTGATTTTCACTGAATATTTTTTTATCACATTTTGTGATTTATTTATATGCTTTTTATTGTTACACTTATAATTTTTGTGTATTAATTTGGTGCACCTATATATATATATATATATATATATATATATATGTATGTATGTATGTATTTTTTTAGTTGCACTTAAATTATTATTCAATAGTTATCATACATGTATATTTTTTTATTTATTTTTTTTTCACCAATTTTTGGTATATATGCACAATTTTCTTTAGCACTTGAGGAGGTTATTATTCAAATAAATTAATTAACCCGTCTCTTCCACCAGACGTACTATTCCGTCCATGTCACCCTGGACCTAATTCCCATGGACGGAATAGTACGTCATGGGCGATCAGCTGCGCTCCCGGGGGGAGCGTAGCTGATCGCCGCCGGGTGTCAGCTGTATATCACAGATGACACCCAGCACTATGTGTCAGGAGCGGTCACGGACCGCTCCCGGCACATTAACCCCTGGCACACCGCGATTAAACATGATCGCGGTGTGCCCGGGGCACAGGGGAGAATCGCGCAGGGTGGGGGCTCCCTGCGCGCTCCCCTGAGACCCTCAGGGCAGCGCGATGTGTCGCGCTGTTCCGAGGGTCCGTCCTCCTTCCAGATCCCCGGATCCAAGATGGCGCCGGGGTCCTGCAGGGAGGCGGCTTCCTCAGTGCCTGCTGAGAGCAGGCACTGAGAAGCCTGCAGCACTGCCAGAGCGATCGCTGGTGTGACAGAATACTGTGATGTCCCACCCTGGGACAAAGTAAAAAAGTAAAAAAAATAAAAATAAAAAGTGGTTAAAAAAATCATAAAAAAAAAAAAAAATATTCCCCAATAAATTCATTTCTTCCTGTAAATAAAAAAAACAAAACAATAAAAGTACACATGTTTGGTATCGCCGCGTCCATAACGACCCCCCCTATAAAACTGTCCCACTAGTTAACCCCTTTAGTGAACCCCTTAAAAAAAAAAAAAAAACGAAGCAAAAAATCAATGCTTTATCATCATACCGCCGAACAAAAAGTGGAATAACACGCGATCAAAAAGACCGAAATAAATAAACATGGTACCGCTGAAAACGTCATCTTGTCCCGCAAAAAACGAGCCATCATACAGCATCATCAGCGAAAAAATAAAAAAGTGATAGCTCGCAGAATAAAGCAATGCAAAAATAATAATTTTTTATATAAAATTGTTTTTATTCTATAAAAGCGCCAAAACATAAAAAAATGATATAAATGAGGTATCGCCGTAATCGTACTGACCCGAACAATAAAACTGCTTTATCAATTTTACCACACGCGGAACGATATAAACGCCTCCCCCAAAAGAAATTAATGAATTGCTGATTTTTGTTCATTCTAACCTCCCAAAAATATAAATAAAAAGCGATCAAAAAATGTCACATGGTCATAAATGGTACCAATAAAAACGTCACCTCGTCCCGCAAAAAATAAGACCTCACATGACTCTGTGGGCCAAAATATGCAAAAATTATAGCTCTCAAAATGTGGTGATGCAAAAAACTACTTTTTGCAATAAAAAGCGTCTTTTAGCGTGACAGCTGCCAATCACAAAAACCCGCTATAAATAGTAAATCAAACCCCACTTTATCACCCCCTTAGTTAGGGAAAAATAATAAAATTAAAAAAATGTATTTGTTTCCATTTTCCCATTAGGGTTAGGGTTGCGGCTAAAGTTAGGGTTAGGGTTGGCGCTAAAGTTAGTATTAGGGTTATGGTTGGGATTAGGGTTAGGGGTGTGTTAGGGTTAGGTTTGTGGTTAGGGTTGGGACTAGGGTTAGGGGTGTGTTGGGGTTAGGGTTGGAGTTAGAATTGGGGGGTTTTTTGCTGTTTAGGCACATCAGGGGCTCTCCAAATGTGACATGGCGTCTGATCTCAAATCCAGCCAATTCTGCGTTGAAAAAGTCAAACGGTGCTCCTTCACTTCTGAGCTCTGCCATGCGCCCAAACAGTAGTTTACCCCCGCATATGGGGTATCAGCGTACTCTGGACCACAAGAGTTATTGTGCAATTTGTCCTATTTCTTCTGTTACCCTTGGGAAAATAAAAAACTGGGGGCGACAAAATCATTTTTGTAAAAAAAAAATTATTTTTTTGTTTTTACGGCTGTATGTTATAAATTTTCTGTGAAGCACTTGGGGCTTCATAGCGCTCACCACACTTCTAGATAAGTTCCTTGTGGGGTCTATTTTCCAAAATGGGGTCACTTGTGGGGGGTTTCCACTGTTTAGGCGCATCAGGGGCTCTCCAAATGCGACATGACGCCCCCAGACCATTCCATCAAAGTCTGCAATCCAAAACGTCATTACTTCCCTTCCGAGCCCAGACATGCACCCATACAGTCGTTTTCTCACACATGTTGGGTATCAGCGTACTCAGGACAAATTGGACAACAAATTTTGGGGTCCAATTTCTCCTGTTACCCTTGTGAAAATAAAATATTGGGGGCGAAAAAATCATTTTTGTAAAAAAAAAAAAGGATTTTTTATTTTTACCGCTGTACGTTATAAACTTCTGGGAAGCACTTCAGGGTTCAAAGTGCTCACCACACATCTAGATAAGTTCCTTGTGGGGTCTATTTTCCAAAATGGGGTCACTTGTGGGGGGTTTCCACTGTTTAGGCACATCAGGGGCTCTCCAAATGCGACATGACGCCCCCAGACCATTCCATCAAAGTCTGCAATCCAAAACGTCACTACTTCCCTTCCGAGCCCCGACGTGCGCCCATACAGTAGTTTACTCCCACATATTGCGTATCAGCGTACTCAGGACAAATTGGACAACAAATTTTGGGGTCCAATTTCTCCTGTTACCCTTGTGAAAATAAAATATTGGGGGCGAAAAATCATTTTTGTAAAAAAAAAAAAAGATTTTTTATTTTACGGCTGTACGTTATAAACTTCTGTGAAGCACTTTGGAGTTCAAAGTGCTCACCATACATCTAGATAGTTCCTTGTGGGGTCTAGTTTCCAAAATGGTGTCATTTGTGGGGGTTTCCACTGTTTAGGCAGATCAGGAGCTCTCCAAACCGACATGGCATCCACAATTCTGCGTTTGAAAAGTCAAACGGCGGCTCCATACCCAAATCATCTGCATGCACCAAACAGTGGTTTACCCCCACATATGGGGTATCAGCGTACTCAGGACAAATTGCACAATAACTTTTGGAGTCTTGTTACCCTTGGGAAAATAAAAATTGGGGTGAAAAGATCAATTTTGTGGAAAAAATATGATTTTTTAATTTTACGGCTCTACGTTATAAACTTGTGTGAAGCACTTGGGGGTTCAAATTGCTCACCAAAGATCTAGATAAGTTCCTTAGGGGTCTAGTTTCCCAAATGGGGTCACTTGTGGGGGGTTTCCACTGTTTAGGCACATCAGGGACTCTCCAAATGCAACATGGCATCCAATCTCAATTCCAACCAATTTTGGTTGGAAACAGTCAAATGGTGCTCCTTCTATTCCGAGCTCTGCCATGCGCCCAAACAGTGGTTCCCCCCCCCACATATGGGGTATCAGCGTACTCAGGACAAATTGGACAACAACTTTTGAGGTCCAATTTCTCCTGTTACCTATGGGAAAATAAAAAATTAGTGACTCAGAGATAATTTTTGTGGGAAAAAAATAGGATTTTTTATTTTCATGCCCGGGCATTATAAACTTGTGTTAAGCACTTGGTTCAAAGTGCTCACCAAAGATCTAGATAAGTTCCTTAGGGGGTCTAGCTTCCAAAATGGGGTCACTTGTGGGGGGTTTCCACTGTTTAGGCTCATCTGGGGCACTACAAACGGAACATGACCCCCATCAGCGTCTGCATTCCAAAACGTTACTGCTTCCTTTCCAAGCCCTGCCATGCGCCCAAACAGTTCCCCCCCCACATATGGGGTATCAGCGTACTCAGGACAAATTGGACAACAACTTTTGGGGTCCAATTTCCTTGGGAAAAATCAAAAATTTGGGACTAAAAAATCATTTTTGTGGAAAATTGTTTTTTTTCTTTTTTCACACCCAGGCATTATAAACTTTTGTGAAACACTTTGGGGTGCAAAGTGCTCACAACAGATCTAGATAAGTTCCTTAGGGGGTCTAGTTTCCAAAATGGTGTCACTTGTGGGGGGTTTCCACTGTTTAGGCGCATCAGTGGCTCTCCAAACACGACATGGCGTCCAATCTCAACTCCAGCCAATTTTAGTTTGAAAAAGTCGAACGGCGCTCCTTCCCTTACGTACTCTGCCGTGTGCCCAAACAGTGGTTTTCCCCACATATAGGGTATTGGCGTACTCAGGAGAAATTGCACAACAACTTTATCTGCCCATTTTCTCCTTTTACCCTTGTCAAAATAAAAAAAAGTTTGTAAAAGATCATTTTTGTGGCTAAAAAGTTAAATATTAATTTTTTCCTTCCACGTTGCTTCAGCTCCTGTGAAGCACCTGAAGGGTTATTAAACTTCTTGAATGTGGTTTTGAGTACCTTGAGGGGTGCAGTTTTTAGAATGGTGTCACTTTTTGGTATTTTCTGCTATATAGACCCGTCAAAGTGACTTCAAATGTGAGGTGGTCCCTAAAAAAATGGCTTTGTAAATTTTGTTGTAAAAATGAGAAATCACTGGTCAACTTTTAACCCTTATAATTTCCTAACAAAAAAAAAATTTTGGTTCCAAAATTGTGCTGATGTAAAGTAGACATGTGGGAAATGTTATTTCTTAACTATTTTGTGTGACATATTTCTCTGTTTTAAGGGAAAAAAAATTCAAAGTTTGAAAATTGCAAAATTTTCAAAATTTTCGCCATATTTGTGTTTTTTTTCAAAAATAAACGCAAGTTATATCAAATAAATTTTACCACTATCATGAAGTACAATATGTCACGAGAAAACAATCTCAGAATCGCGAAGATCCGTTGAAGCGTTCCAGAGTTATAACCTCATAAAGAGACAGTGGTCAGAATTGTAAAAATTGGCCCGGTCATTAACGTGCAAACCACCCTTGGGGGTGAAGGGGTTATATACCAATCATTTTGGACACATGAAGCCCCACACACATAATTGTAACAATAATTTTTTATATATATATTGTATATGTTCAATTTTATTTTTTGTCTTCAATAAAGCTTTATATTTTATTAAATATGGTTGTGTTCATCCATTTTTTTATAATAAAATACTGGTATTAATTTTAATAATTTTTTAAAAAAGAATTTTTTATGAGTATCAAATTGTTTTGGGATTATACATTTGTTTATTGATATTCATTAAAATATTGAATAGTGTCATTTCTGGTATTTCTTTTCTGTATAGGATTTTGCTAATTTAGTAAATACCCTTGCTCCCGGAGCCTATCAAAAAGCTCAGAAATCAGGGGCAACTGGTATTTATTCTTAACGGTGATGGCGTTAAGACCCCTGTAATCTATGCAGGGACGTAATTCTCCGTTCTTCTTCTGCACAAAAAAGAACCCCGCCCCAGCAGGTGACACTGACTTCCTAATGAACCCTCTTGCCAGATTCTCCTGGATGTATTGGGACATAGCCTCCGTCTCCGGGAGAGAGAGGATAAACCCTACCCCGAGACGGTTCTGCTCCAGGCAAGAGGTCAATAGGATAGTCATAGGAGCGGTGAGGTGGAAGAGTCTCTGCAGCCTTTTTGGAGAACACGTCTACATAGGACCAATAACATTTGGGAAGGGAAGTGAGATCTGCGGGTATCTCTGTAGTAGTAACCTGAACACTCTCCCTCACACATCTACCTCTACAAGACTCACTCCAACCCCGTATCTTCACAGAGGACCACTCAATATGTGGGGAGTGAAGACGTAGCCAGGGTACTCCCAGCAGGACCTCATCTATACCCTCAGGAAGGACAAGGAAAGAGATAATCTCCTGATGGGAAGGAGACAGAAGGAGACATAGCTAATGTGAGAGGGATTGTCTGATGTGTGATCTGTGAGGGCAGTATGGATCCATTCACCACTCGAACCGTCACCGGTTTGGCGAGCATCACCAGAGGTATTGTGTGGCGGAGAGCAAAAGCAGAGGACATAAAGTTCCCCTCTGCTCCAGAATCCACACAAAGCTCAACTGTCAGAGTGGATGGACCAAAAGTGATTGTCCCTTTAAAGGACAGCTTGGAGGCAAATGCTGCTGATTCTAGTGAACCTCCTCCCATGATCACTAGACGCGATCGTGTTCCCGATCGCTGGGGACATCTATTGGCATAATGTCCTAACTGCTGACAATGGTTACAAAGCACGGAGACTCGAACGGGCCGAGAATCAGGTCCAGCTCGAACAACCTCCATGACCTCCGGGGAGTCGGACGCCTGAATGGGAGATTCTAGAGGCTTGGCAAAGGTGGGAGCTAGCCGAAACCTCCGTCTACACTGGGCCTGCTCCAACCTCCGCTCGTGAAAGCGAAGTTCGATGCGGATACATATGGAGATAAGCTTCTCCAGTGAGGCAGGAATCTCCCTGGTGGCCAAGGCGTCCTTTACATGGTCAGCCAGACCTCTCCAGTATACCGGTATAAGGACCTTATCCTGCCACTCTAACTCGGAGGCCAGGGTTCGAAATTGAACTGAAAACTGACTGACCAAGCTCGAACCCTGTGACATTGCCAGCAGTTGGAGCGCCGAATCGTGGGTGACCTGAGGGCCTAAAAAGACCTTTTTAAGAGCCTCCAGAAACCGAGCAGCACTCCGCACCACGCCATCGTCACGCTCCCACAGCGGCGTTGCCCATTCCAAAGCTCTGCCCGACAGTAGTGACACTATGAAACCCACTTGTGCCCGCTCTGTAGGAAAACATGCAGCCAGAAGCTCGAGCTGTATAGAGCACTGACTCACGAATCCCTGACAATATTTGCTGTCACCAGAAAACTTGTCTGGAAGCGGGAGATGGGACAAGGTCGGAGCAGAGGTGTTGGAGGACAAACTGGCTGCCGCCGTGCTAGCAGCCTGAACAGCAACTGCAGTCACATCCACAGCTGAGGTTGTGCGCTCAAGAGTCGCCAACCTACCCTCCAGCTGCTGGATGAACTGCTGTAGACGCTGGTCGTCCGCCATTTTACTAGCCAGACCCTGGCGCTAATATTATGTTAGGGTCTGCGGAACGCACCAAATACACTGTGTTCCAAATTATTATGCAAAAATTGTTTAGGAGTGATAAGGTAAGAATTTTTTTGTTTGTCAGTTAAACTCATTGATGGTGATGTGTGTCAGGGCTCTTTATATCACTGTAAGCAATTGCAGACACCTGTGCTAATTAGTTTGGCAGGTGTGTCCAATGAAAGGCAAGACTACTTAAGAAGGCTGTCCCACATTATTAAGCAGCCTACATTTTCTGCCAAAATGGGAAAGAAAAAAGATGTGTCGGCTGCTGAGAAGCAACAAATTGTGGAGTGTTTAGGTCAAGGCATGACTACAATCAACATTGCCAAGACACTTCATCGTGATCATCGCACAATCAAGAAGTATGTAGCTGATTCACAGTACACACGTGTGCGTGCTGATAAGGGAAAATTGAGGACTCTTTCCTACAGGCAATTACGACAGGTTAAAAGAGCAGCGGATAAAAAGCCTTGTCATAGCAGCAGACAAGTTTTTGAAGCTGCTGGTGCCTCCAACGTCCCCCGAACAACAAGATGCAGGGTCCTTCAGAGGTTTGCAGCTGTGCGTAAGCCATCCTGTCGACCTCCTCTATCCACTGCACACAAGCAGAAATGGCTCCAGTGGGCCAAACAATACATGAAGACTGACTTCAAAACTGTTTTGTTCACCAATGAGTGCCGTGCAATGCTCGATGGTACAGATGGATGGAGTGGAGGATGGCTGGTTGATGGACACCCCATGCAAACACTGCTATGGCGCCAACAAGGAAGAGGTGGAGTAATGTTTTGGGCTGGAATCATGGGGAGAGAGATTGTCGGCCCCTTTAGGATCCCTGAAGGGGTAAAGATGAACTCCATAGTGTATGTTGAGTTTCTCAAACAGCACTTCCTGCCATGGTTCAAGAAGAAGAACCGTGCATTCCGCAGCAAGATCATTTTCATGCATGATAATGCACCTTCTCAAGCTGCACATAACACATCTGCATCTCTGGCTGCTATGGGCTTAAAAGGGGAAAAACTTATGGTGTGGCCCCCATGCTCCCCTGACCTCAACCCCATTGAGAACCTCTCGAGCATCATCAAAAGGAGTGTCTATGATGGCGAGAGGCAGTTCACATCTAAGCAACAGCTCTGGGAGGGTATTCTGTCCTCATGCAAAACAATTGAAGCAGAAATTATCCAAAACCTGACAAATTCTATGGCCGAGAGAGTTCAGAAGCTCCTTTCGAACAAGGGGTCCTATGTGCAAATGTAACATCACCTAGAATAAAGTTTTGAGTTGAAAACTGTTTGATTTCAGTTTGTAATAACCTGCTAATGCTTATAATTTCAAAAATGACCATTTTTTTGTTCTTTATTAAAATGAAAAGGTTGAAAACTCTGCTGTGCATAATAATTTAGAACATGCATTTTGAGTGCAGTTTGAGTGTTTTATTTTTTAAAAAATATACTGTTATCATAAACAGTTTGTACAAAAACCTTTCAATTGTACTCTAATAGTTATTTGACTAGAAAATTACAATGACTAAAATTCATATAGGTAATTTGGGAAAATCTGAGAAAATATTATTTGCATAATAATTTGGAACACAGTGTATATGATGTAAAGAGGTGCTTTCACAGCCCGGGGTCCACCGTGCAGGCAGAGCCTGCTGCTAGTAAAATGGCGCAAGAAGTGAACTGTTATCCCGCAGAGTCGCCAAAATAAACGCCGTAACGCGCTGTGGCAATATGTGCAAACTCTGTTATTCCACAGAGCCGCTAGAAGGAGTGCCGCAGCGCTATATGGCGATGTGTGCGAACTCACTTAACACCACTGAGTCGCAAAATAAACACGCTAGGGTGCTGTCTAGCGTTGAAAGCGAACCCTGTTACGTCACAGAGCCGCTGAGACAAACTTCTGTGTCCTTTCAGGCACCCAGGTACACAGTTGACTGCTAAGCGAACATAGAACGTGATCATGCGCTAATGTCCTCGCGGGAGACACCCGCAATCTATGGCGTCTGAACGCCAGGCCCTGAATACGGCAATCAAACTCCTCACCGGTTATGCCGGTAATCTAGGGCATCTAGGACACCGACCCTGACCAGCTAGCATACCAAACTCCTCACCGATTAAGTCGGTATTCTAGGGGCTTATTTCAGCCGGGCCCTAACCACACACACGCATGACCACACTGGCGCAAAGCATATGATGATTGATATTAGCGCATGGCGGCCCAGCCATGCCACCCTTTTATAGTAACAGCTACAGGACCTGCCAGAAACAAGGACCAATGAAACTGTTCTAGAACACCAGTAGTCACAGGACCTTCCTGGCGGACCAATAGGAGCTGCTGCAGTACCTGAGCATGTGACCCCTGATCTCCAATGAGAGATCTCACCCTGGGCATGCTCAGAAGGGGAAAACAAGGACTTTGTCCTAAAGACGTCTGCTCACCGCTAACCAGTACTGGCCACAATAGCAGAGCCTGGAGAGGCAGCAGTAACCCTCTGCACACTGTTAGACTGGGCGAGACGCTGGGACCGACGTCTAAGCTGAGCAGAGTCCACTGCGGCCGGAGACAGATGGGAGACCGCAGCAGGGACGGCTTGAGATTCCCCTTGTGCAGAAGTGGGAACTCGACCTCTAACACGGTGGAAGAGCACAGGGCCAGGACTCGCAACTACCCAAGCCTGGTGTTCCTGGGCTGGATTCTGACAACCCATCACCTTCTAATACTGAACTTATTGGAAGAGGACGTCAAAAAGGAGCCCCTGCAGTTTCTAGACATTCACGGCTGGATTTCAAGATGTGTCAACTGGAGAGCGTGGTGGTCGTAGACGTGACTTACATGATTTGGGTATTTCCACTAGACAATCCAACATGTCATTGAATCAAAATCTGTTTTTTCTCCCAACTCTATTCAGCTGTGCACAAACTATGTCAAATTGATAGCTAGACCCCAGTGGGTCTTGTCACAGTACCATGTTGACTACAGTCCACAGATGTTATCTAGATCCCTTATGTCACCTCTAATTTATCAACATGATGAATTAATAGGAAAAGCACGTGGTTTTGATGGAGCTATTCTTTTCTAAATAACTAAATAAGATCAATGAGGTGGTTAGCCGCACATGCAAAGGAGAAATAGTAAAGATTACAATTACTTTCACAAACGATTTACCAATAACTTCACCAACTTGCTTTCACTTTTACAACATTATTTTCCGAAGGCTGAAGAAGTTGATGAATATAAAGCAAATGGGTAATAATTATTAACACCCAAATGAAGTTACAGAAGTCAGAACACACAACCTATCTGTGTGGCTATGATTTACCACCGAAATTTTGAAGTATGAGACTAATATCATCTGGTGGATTGATGTGAGCCACAAAGTCCTTCAAAGTGAAACTGTTCTGGATGTAATGTACAATTTGCACTTGAAAATTGGATCACATGCCTTCTATGATGCTTGCATGAAAGAACTGATTGGACAGATACGTAAGGAGGAAGAACGGGCTGCGGGTACCTGTGCTGCACCTGGTCTGGAACTGCAAGGTTGCATCCCCTCTTTCCCAGGGGAAGGAATAGGGGACCGGACAGGCCCCATGACCCAGGAAGAGGTGGCATCCTTAGACAGGGAACCTTGCCGGAAGCTGAGGGAAAAAGCACGCAAAGCAGGAGTGAGTCACTCGCTGTCAGAGTGCGACCAGCAAGGGGGCAGCGCACCACACACCTGAAGCGCCGGCGCTGCAACGGACTGCAGCAGACAGACCCGGTGACCTAGAGGCAGGGTATGAGGCTAAGAGAAAGAGAGCAGGACAGCAGACAGTTTTTGTGAGGACAAGCAGCGCATAGGAGGCTGAGCAGCATGCTCCGTCCTTAGAGAACTTGCACCACGAAGGATTGTTCCCGTCGGCTCCCGCCGCTAACAGCGGTACTGCCAGAGAGCGAGGCGCCGTGCGCTCCGTGACCGTGAGTACAGCGCCCGTGCGCAGTAAAGAGAGCCAGTTCATGCAACATGTCCAGCTTTAATAACCAATAATTATAAGGCACAGAAGAATCACTGAGGACGATGGTACGGTCAGCAAGGTACTCCCTCAGCATCTTTCAAAACTTTACACTCCTTGTGAGAGTACCCCACGCATAAATGGCAGGGCGATGGAAGGGTCTGAGAAAACTCTCCCAGAACTTTTCCAGTATTCCACTGCCTCTGCTGGATAGTAGTTGTGTCTATCTCACCGGTACTCCTTGGTTGTCCAACAAACTGTGACCTCTGCCACCAGCATTTCCAGATGGGAATTTTTTTAATAATTCCGCAACAAGAGCCCTCTGGTACTCCAACATTTTAGTACACCTGTCTGCCTTTGGAAAAAGAGATATAAAGTTCTCCTTGTAGCGTGGGTCTAGCAGTGTCACCAATCAGTATTCTCTGTCACCCAAAATTTGGAGAATGCGAGGGTCACGGGAAAGCCAGTGTAACATAAACTGAGCCATGAGTGCCAGACTTCTAACAGGCAAGACTTCCGTGTCCTCACCAAGAGGACTACTGACCATGCTCTCCTCCTCCTTTTTCTCCTCCTCCCTGTCCTCAGGCCATCCACGCTGATCAGACAAGTATGACAGTTGTGCTTGTACTACCTTCTATAGCGCATAAAACTAGCTCCTGTTCTTCCTCCTCCTCTTCCTCATTGTCATCCAATCCATGTTGGGATGAGATGAGGCTGGGCTGTGTGTTATCACCTTGTATGGTTCCTTGCTCCGTCTCATCATGCTCCGCCAGCAATGCATTCTCATTGCTTGTGAGCAGAGAGCGTTTAAAGCTCCATTAATTGGCCTCCCCCTCCCTCGACTTTCCCCTCTACAGTCCATCCTTAATGCAGCAGCCAGCGTCGTCCATCTGGCTAATCGGTACTCTGAGGCGTCCGCTCTTCGCCAGTAGTTACACTGGCTGCCCATTAATTATAGAATCCAATTCAAAGTACTTGTTCTCATCCACAAAGCTCTCCACAGTGCAGCACCCACTCACATCTCCTCCCTCATTTCTGTCTATCGGCCTAGCCGATCGCTGCACTCTGCAAACGACTTTCGACTAACCTCTGCACTAATTCGTACCTCATGCTCCCGACTCAAAGAAATTAGGACCATCCACAACTTGCACAGTTTTAAGCGCTCCCTCAAAACACAAAACACATTTGTTCAGAGCAGCCTATCACGTTCCCTAATCAATATAGTTTTATGTGTAAGTGTGTGTGTGTGTGTAGCCCATCTCTATGTACCCCCAACTCCCTCAAGATGGCTGGACCGTCATTGTAAATACATACCTGTACTTTGTATCTCCCCCACCTCATTGTAGATTGTAAGCTCGCACGAGAAGGGTCGTTTTATTTTGCTTTAATTATTGTATTATTGTTAACGTTGTTACTTATGACTATATTGTTTGAAGCTGTTAAACTGTAAAGCGCTGTGGAATATGTTGGTGCTATATAAATAACGATTATTATTGCTATTATTAGAACACAGAGAAGCAGGATTGTGATGCTAATTATGGCGTCATCGTCACTCACCATCTTGGTGGAGTCCTCAATGTTTTGTAGGATGGTACATGTGTCTGATATCCATGTCCACTCCTGAGGACTTATGTGTGGAGTCTGAACTGAATACCGCCAGCCTTGTTGATGTTGGCAGTCAACAACTGCCCTCCTCTGCTCACAAATCCTTTCCAACATTTGCAGTGTAGAGTTCCAATGCTTGGGGACATCACACACCAGTCGGTGAGCCGGAAACTGCAAATGCTGCTGAAGCACGGCAAGGGCGGCTGAAGCTGTAGCTGACTTTCTAAAATGGGCACACAGGCGGTGTATTTTCACAAGCAGCTCCGGGTAGCTTTTGAGAAACCGTTGAACAACGAGGTTAAGCACATGGGCCAGGCATGGTATGTGTGTGAGCTCGCCTCGCGTCAGAGCCAACAACAGGTTCCGGCCATTGTCACACAGACCATGCCTGGGTGTAGGTTCAACGGTGTCAGCCACAGATCTGCCTGCTCTTTCAGTGCTGTCCACAACTCTTCAGCATTGTGCGGTTTTCACCTAAGCATATTAGCTTCAGCACAGCTATTGATGCTTGACTGAGGCAGTGCTGCAGTGCTTCCAGCTTGTGACTGATGCGGTCATTTCGGAGATGGAGGCTGAAGAGGAGGAGTAGGTGCATGAGCTGTAGACAGTGAGGGCAACCCAGATTGAAGAAGGGCCCCAATCCTTGGCGTCATGAGGACATGTTCCATCCAAAGTACCGTTATTCCACAGACTCTCCTCTCTGCCAGGCCTTCACTGGCATCCTATTGCCCAGAGGCTACAGTTCAAAACCCTAACTATGACATACAATGCCATCCACAACCTGTCTCCTCCATACATCTGTGACATGGTCTCACAAGGTCTGACTGGGTCCCGGTTTGCACTATGATAACCTAGTGTGCCATCAGCGAGATGTCCCACCCTGCACACAAGCACTTGTCCACGTATCCATGGTTAGTTGGACTTTCCCAGTAACAGCATGCTTGAGGGCCGGGGTAATGTTGTGAGACACGTGCTTGTGTAATGCTGGGACGGCACAGCGTGAGAAATAGTTGCTGCTGTGGACCAGGTACTTTGGGATGGCCGCCACAATAATGTTGTTGAAAACTTCTGTCTCCACGAGCCTAAAAGGCAACATTTCGAGAGCAAGCATATTTTCACTTGCATTTCAAGGACTGGGGTAGGGACAAATAAACACTGCACTTGGACAAGGACGTGGACGTGCTTGCTGATGGTGCTAGTTGAGTGTGTGCAACAATAGATGCAGGGCAGGAGGCATCTTTGCTTGCACCATGGACAGGGGATTGACTTGCACACACAAAAGCAGAAGAAGCAGTGGTATCACCGCAGGCACTGTTCCTGCACCCTGGGGTTCGGCCAAAAAAGTCGGATGCTTTGCTGCTATGTGCCTGATCATGCTGGAGTTGGTCGAGCTGGTACTTTTGCTAGCCCTGCTGATGCGGGCATGGCAGGTGGAACAAATGGACTGTTTGTGGTTATCGGCAGATTCTTTAAAAAAAACAACCAGACTGGGGAACAACTAACAGTTGAACTGCCAACTTCTGTTGTGTTGGTTTTATGGGGGCATTCAGTGTCTCCCTCTTCCACACCACCTCCTCACCTCGCCTCCTTTCTGTCCGTGTTCTCCAATGCTCAGTTCTAGGACCCCTACTCTTCTCCATCTACACCTTTGGCCTGGGACAGCTCAAAGAATCCAACGGTTTGCAATATCAGCTCTATGCCGATGACACGCAGATATACTTATCTGGAGGACCTGACATCACCACCTTCCTGACCAAAATGCCACAATGTCTGTCCACTATTTCATCCTTCTTTTCTGCTCACTTTCTAAAACTGAACATGGACAAAACAGAATTCATCATTTTTCACACATCTCACTCTACACCTCCACCAGACATATCCATCAATGTCAATGGCTGCTCACTTTCACCAGTCCTGCATGCTCAGTACCTCGGGGTGATCGTCGACTCTGCTCTCTCTTTCAAGCCACATATCTAAGCCCTTGCCTCCTTATGCCAACTACAACTCAAAAACAATTCTCGGATCCGTACATTCCTTGACCAAGAATCCCAGCCTCTCCTCTCTAAACCTAAATGTTGTGAATGTGCTAGAGATGGTTTCTGAGCAGAGGCTCCCTCTGGTGGTTACAGACAGTACTGAACCTTTCAGCGAGGAATGGCAATCTGGGTTCACTGACTGGACTGATATAAGGGAGGTTCCCTCCCATGATGATCGCCGGTGATCAATTGTTCTTGTCTCAATTGTGGTTCCTGGTTCATTTGGAAGTTTGCTGGAGTCGTGCCTGTACCTGCTGCTTTCAGATAAGATATTTTCTGCTTTTCTTTTTGTGCTTCCTTTTTGCATAGTTTTCTGCACTTTTGTGGAGGTCAGCCGGGTCCCCTCCTGGGGCCTGTGCTCCTCTCAATTTATCTGTAGCCACTGTTTTTTACTTTTTCCTGTTTTTCAGTGCTGCGCTTTGTTTTGTTACACCAGAGATCTGATTTAGGTGGTAGAGATCGTTTGATCTCAGGTTTTTTGGCAATCAGAAGTGCTGGTAATTTTTAGGGTTTTTGTTGGATTGCAGTCAGAATTCTTTCCTGTATTTTTCTGTCTAGACAGATTGGGCCCCAACGTTTGCTCATTCTATTTTCTGTCTGTGTCCGTGCTATTTTCTTGTCTAACCGCCATTACATGTTTGGGGGCTTCCTATTTTCTTTGGGGATCTGCTCCGGGGCAGATAGCTTTCATCTTTCTGCCTTTAGGTGTAGTTATCTCTCAGGCTGTGACGAGGCGTCTAAGATCAACGTAGGAACGCTCCACGGCTACCTCTAGTTGTGTGGTTAGTTCAGGTTACTGCAATCCAATAGGTTCCAGCCTCTCAGGTGGATTATCGTTTTTGATTTTTCTCCTCAGCTACCTAAACATAACAGTATCACCGGCCCAAAACTAAAATTATATGGTACTCACAGAAGGGAAAAATAGTGTGGAAAGAAAAAAAAGTTGTCACAGATTTTTTCTTCTTTATTTCTGTTTGTTGCATTTTTTCTCTCTTTCTCTCTGGGTGCTGAGGAGGATTTTTTTTTCTCTCAATGGAGTTTGCACAGTTGTCTGGCCGTGTGGATCAGCTTGCCACTGAGGTTCGGAGTATTGCTTCCTATATTGCTGGGTTGCCGGTTGTGGAACGTAGGATCCCCATGCCAGATTTGTTTTTGGGGGATCGGGCTAAATTTCTGAATTTCAAAAATAACTGTAAGTTGTTTTTTGCCTTGAAGCCTAAGTCCTCAGGGAACACAGCACAGCAGGTTCAAATTGTCATCTCTCTCCTGCGCGGCGACCCTCAGGATTGGGCTTTTTCCCTGGGGATCCTGTTTTGAATGATATTGATGTATTTTTTCAGGCTCTGGGGTTGTTGTACGATGAACCTAATGTCACTGATCAGGCTGAGAAGACCATGTTGGCATTAAGTCAGGGCTGTGAAGCCGCTGAGTTGTACTGTCAGAAATTTCGAAAGTGGGCAGTCCTGACCAAATGGAATGATGATGCTTTGGCAGCCCTTTTTCGGAAGGGTCTGTCAGAGAATGTAAAGGACGTTATGATGGGATTCCTTGTACCCTCTGGTCTCAATGTTTCTATGTCTTTGGCTATTCAAATTGACAGACGTTTGCGTGAGTGCAGAGGTATGCGTGAGATGGTGTTGCCTTGTGGGCCAGCTCCTGAGTTCATGCAGTGTGATGGAGTAACTTCTGGGGCACAGCGTCATGAATTTCGAAAGCGCAATGGGTTATGTTTCTACTGTGGTGACGCCTCTCATGCTATTTCCATCTGCCCTAAGCGGGGAAGACGTTTTGAACGCTCAGTTGTCTTGGGTAGTGTTCAGACTAAATTTCTGTTGACTGTTACCCTCATTTGCTCCATGTCCACATTTTCTGCTCAGGATTTTGTTGATTAAGGAGCAGCTATTAACATGATGGATTTTGACTTTGCCAAACGTCGTGGGTTTCCCATGATACCCTGCTGAAGTCTATTCCCCTATTGGGCATTGATTCTTTGGCGGAGAATAAACCCCAGTATAATGTACAGTGTATATGATGTAACCTGTATAAGATGTGACATTGGCTTGCCCCCTAGTTTTGATCCTGGGTACGCCCATGCTCCTGCTGCTGGCTGCTGCGCACGGTGCTGCTTCCTTGATATCCTTGTGACTCCCTCCCCTTATGCCCACAGTTAGGAGAAGCCAGGTCGGAGACTAGTTATTAATGCAACTACTTAAGTTACTATATGGGACTTGAAAACATGATCTCCCGACAAGGGAAATACACAGGCCTGTGTAGCGCTGCGGTGATTCCGGATGTGTTCAATGAGCACATCCGGATTCACCGCGTGTTCAGAAGGGGGCGGAGCTTTGTACTGATTTTACAATGGGGGGGCGCCGTTTTGCAGTTCGCCTCAGGCAGCAGAGAGGCTAGGTTCACCCCTGTATGGAGGGATCAAAGTGTCTTTTTGGCGTACAGAAGGTCTCATTTCTGGGATTCATTTTGTCTCCGTCTGTTATTGAAATGGCCCGGTCAAGGTTCAGGCCATCTGTGATTGGGTTCAACCTACTTCATTGAAGGCTCTTCAGAGATTTTTGAGTTTTGCCAATTTTTATCATAAATTTATTGGTAATTTCTCTGGTATTGTTAAACCATTGACTGATCTTACCAAAAAGGGTTCCGATGTGGTGAATTGGCCTCCTGAGGCAGTTTCTGCATTTCAGGAACTTAAGCAGAGATTCATTTCTGCTCCTGTTCTACGGCAGCCTGATGTTTCTCTGCCGTTTCAGGTGGAGGTTGATGCCTCTGAGATTGGGGCAGGTACCGTTTTGTCCCAAAGGGATCCAGAGTCCTCTAAGAGTAACCCTTGTGCCTTTTTCTCTCGTAAGTTTTCTCCAACTGAACGTAATTATGACGTGGGTAATCGGGAGTTATTGGCCATGAAGTAGGCCTTTGAAGAGTGGAGACATTGGCTGGAAGGAGCCAAACATCAGGTGATGGTCCTCACGGACCATAAGAACCTGGTTTATCTCGAATCAGCCAAGCGACTTAATCCTAGACAGGCCTGGTGGGCCTTGTTTTTCACACGTTTTAATTTTGTGGTTTCTTTTCTTCCTGGCACTAAGAATGTTAAGGCGGATGCCATATCAAGGAGTTTCTTTGCGGATTCTCCTGAGTTATCTGATCCTGCTGTTATTTTGAAAGAAGGTGTAGTACTTTCCGCCATCTCGCCCAATTTGAGACTGGCTCTGGAGGGGTGTCAGGAGGATAAACCTGAGCGCTGCCCTGTACTTTTCTGTCTAGACAGATTGGGCCCCAACGTTTGCTCATTCTATTTTCTATCTGTGTCCGTGCTATCTTCTTGTCTAACCGCCATTACATGTTTGGGGGCTTCCTATTTTCTTTGGGGATCAGCTCCGGGGCAGATAGCTTTCATCTTTCTGCCTTTAGGTGTAGTTATCTCTCAGGCTGTGATGAGGTGTCTAGGATAAACGTAGGAACGCTCCACGGCTACCTCTAGTTGTGTGGTTAGTTCAGGTTACTGCAATCCAATAGGTTCCAGCCTCTCAGGTGTATTACCATTTTTGCTTTTTCTCCTCAGCTACCTAAACATAACACCTAAAACTATGACATACAAAGCCATCCACAACCTGTCTCCTCCATACATCTGTGACATGATCTCCCGCTACTTACCTACACGCAACCTTCGATCCTCTCAAGATCTCCTTCCCTACTCCCCTGTTATCTCTTCTTTCCACAACCGCATACAAGACTTCTCCTGTGCTTCACCCATACTTTGTAACTCTCTACCCCAACACATCAGGCTTTCGCCTACCATGGAAACATTCAAAACAATACTGAAGAACCACCTCTTCTGACAAGCCTACAACCTGCAGTGATCCTCAGTCTACTGAACCGCCGCACGACCAGCTTTACCCTCCACTAGTCTATCCTCACCCATCCCCTGTAGACTGTGAGCCCTCACGTTAAGGGTCCTCTCTCCTTCTGTACTTGCGTGAGCCTTGTATTGCTCATGTTTAGTGTACTTGTTTATGTATGCCCCTTTTTCACATTTAAAGCGCCATGGAATAAAAGGCGCTATAAAAATTACTAATAATAATATCATCCACCACCTTGTCTTCCACTTACGCTGTTAGGGGCCTGCAGAATGCACCTAATAGATATTAATGAGAGGTGCTTATGCAGCCCGGGGTCCACCGTGCAGGCAGAGCCTGCTGCTAGTAAGATGGCGTAAATAGGCAGTATGAGCGAACTCTGTTATCCCGCAGAGTCGTTAATTCACAGAGCCGCTGTAACAAAGACTGTGTCCTGTTAGACTCACAGGGAACACAGATGACTGCTAAGCGGATTGCAGTCTGTGGTCATGCAATCAGAACCCAAGCAGTAATCTCCTTACCGGAGTAGCCGGTATTCTAATGGCGTTTTCAGCCAAGCCCTGAACACGTGCATACAATCTCCTCACCGGAGGTGCCTGTATTCTAGGGGCGTATTTCAGCCAGACCTAACCACATGCATACATGACCACACTGGCGCAAGCACGTAACAGATTTGATACTAGCGCGCCGCCGTGCGGTCATGCCCACCTTTTATAGTAGCAGCTACAGGACCTTCCAGAAAAGGACCAATGGGAAAGCTGCTCCAGAACTAAAGCAGCCTCAGGACCTTCCTGGAGGACCAATGGGAGTCGCTGCAGTACTCGACCATGTGACCCCTAATCTCCTATGAGAGATCATACCCTGAGCATGCTCAGAAGGGAACACACAGGACTTAGTCCCAACTACGTCTGCTTACCGCTGACCTGCACTGGTTAGTGGCAGGACCTGAGGAGGCAGCAGTCATCCTCTGCACAGTATTAGACTGGGCGAGATGCTGGGACCGACGTCTCTGCTGAGCAGACTTCACTGCGGCCGGAGACGGATGGGGTACCACAGCGGGGATGGCTCGAGATTCCCCTTGTGCAGCAGTGGGAACTCGATCCCTAACATTACCCCCCCTTCCTAGGGCCCCCCTTCTTTGGGCCTCGCTACGTTCAAAGGCAGTGATGAGCTGCGGAGCGTGAATATGCTCGGCAGGCTCCCAGGACCTATCCTCAGGCCCATAAAACCTCCAATCCACCAAATAAAATTTTTTGCCCCGTACCACCTTGCACCCTACAATGGCGTTCACCTCGTGATCATCCGTAGACGAACCCGATGTCCCGGCAGATGACTCGGAAAACCGGGACATGACCACGGGTTTCAGGAGGGACACATGAAAGGTGTCGGAGATACCTAAGTGAGGGGAAAGGGCTAAGCGATAAACCACAGGGTTGAGGACCTTGAAGGGACCCAAAAAGCGGGGTGCCAACTTAGTGGACTCCACTCACAGCCTGATGTTTTGGGCGGAGAGCCACACTAGGTCGCCAGGAGCAAATATTGGAGCAGGGCGCTGATGTCCGTCGGCGGAAGAACCTCATCCTCTCCTTGGAGGCCTGACTGGCATCATGAGTGCAGTCTCAAATGTCTCATGCCTCCACGGCCCAGTCTGCCACCCTGGAGTCGGCGGAAGACACGGGTATGGGCACCGTTACCCGCGGATGCTGACCGTAGTTTAAGAGGAATGGGTCTGTCCGGTGGAGTCAGCCACAGCATTATTTAGGGCGAACTCAGCCCACGGTAGCAAGGATGCCCAGTCATCCTGCCTGGTTGAGACAAAATGTCGCAAGTATGTGACCAAGGTCTGGTTGGCCCTCTCTACCAACCCATTCGTCTCGGGATGATATGCCGAGGAGAGATTTAACTCAATGCTGAGTAGACGACACAGCTCCCTCCAGAACCGAGACGAAAATTGGGGACCTCGATCACTGACGATTTTGTCTGGCATTCCGTGTAAACAGAAAATATGCCTAATAAATAATGCTGCCAAGGCCCGTGCAGATGGTAACCGTGGTAAGGGCACCAAGTGCACCATTTTGGAGAAGTGGTCGGTTATCACCCAGATGATGGTGCAGCCCCGAGACTTGGTTAAGCCCACCACAAAATCCATCCCGACCATGTCCCAAGGCCTGTCTGCCACTGGTAAAGGGAAAAGTAGCCCAGCTGGCCGTTGTCGAGGGGACTTAATCTTGGCGCAGGAGACGCACGCCTGAAAGTATTCCCTGACATCACGGACCATATGTTGCCACCAGTATGTCCTCGCCAGCAACTCAGATGTCCTTTTTGCCCCAAAATGTCCACCCACCCTGGACGAATGTGCCCAAGAGAGTACCTCCGGTCGCAAATTGGTGGGCACAAAAGTCTTGCCCAGAGGCACAGACTCAAGCGAAACTGGGGCCACAGTTCTTAGGGTCTCTGTGGGGACAATCAACCAAGGCTCCTCCTCCACCTCCTCAGAGGACACCAGGGAGCGAGAAAGAGCATCGGCCCGAATGTTCTTCTCACCGGAGAGGAAATGGAGGGTGAAATGGAACTGGGAGAAGAACAGGGACCATCTGGCCTGACGAGAATTTAGCCGCTGGGCGGTCTGTAAATAGACCAAATTTTTGTGGTCAATGAAAACTTGAAAGGGAAAGCGAGCCCCTTCCAGGAGATGTCTCCACTCGGAAAAGGCCAACTTCATGGCTAGCAATCCCTATCCCCAATGGAATAATTCCTCTCCGCTGGTGTGAAGGTCTTGGAAAAGATGAAACAAGGATGTTTCCGACCTTGAGCATCCTTTAGATAAAGGACTGCTCCAGCACCAACGGGCGAGGCATCAACCTCCAATATAAAAGGCTTATCAACCTCGGGGCGATGTAAGATGGGAGCGCTAGCAAAATGGGACTTAATTGAAGTAAAGGCCTTGGAGACCTCCTCTGACCACAATTTGGGATTGGCTCCCTTCTTGGTGAGGGCTACCAAGGGAGCTACCAAAGTGGAGAAGTGGGGAATGAATTGGCGATAGTAATTAATGAACCCCATAAAGCGCTGCACCGCTTTAAGAGAATGGGGTTCTTGCCAATCCATCACAGCCTGTAGTTTGGCAGGATCCATAGCCAATCCCTGCACGGAGATGATATAGCCCAGGAAAGGTAAAGATTCCTGCTCAAACATGCATTTCTCCAACTTTGCATAGAGGGAGTTCGCCCGTAACAGGTCGAAGACTTTGCAGACATCCCTCCGGTGATTAAAAGCCGTCTTCCATTCGTCCCCTTCACGGATGCGAATCAGGTTATAAGCACCACGCAGATCTAATTTTGTAAATACCCTTGCTCCCCGGAGCCTATCAAAGAGCTCAGAAATCAGGGGCAACGGGTACTTATTCTTAATGGTGATGGCTGTAATCTATATACGGACGTAATTCTCCCCTCTTCTTCTGCACGAAGAAGAACCCCGCTCCTGCTGGTGACACCGACTTCCTAATGAACCCTCTTGCCAGATTCTCCTGGATATATTGAGACATAGCCTCCGTCTAAGGAAGAGAGAGGTGATAGACCCTTCCCCGAGGGGGTTCTGCTCCAGGCAAGAGGTCAATAGGACAGTCGTAGGGACGATGGGGCGGCAGAGTCTCTGCAACCTTTTTAGAGAACACGTCTGCATATGACTGATAGCACTAGGGAAGAGAAGAAAGATCTGCGGGTATCCCTGTAGTGGTAACCTGAATGCACTCCCTGACACATCTGTCCTTACATGATTCACTCCAACCCAGTATCCTACCGGAGGTCCACTCAATATGAGGGGAGTGGGAACGGAGCCAGGGTACTCCCAGTAGGATTTTGTCTATTCCCTCGGGAAGGACGAGAAAGGAAATAGTTTCCTGATGGGATAGGGGTACACACAAAGTAAGAGGGACAGTCTGATGTGTAATTGGCGAGGGCAATGTCAACACATTCACTACCCGGACAGTCACTGGTTTGTCGAGCGCTACCAGATGTATTGCGTGGTGACGAGCAAAGGTAGATGATATGAAATTCCCCTCTGCTCCTGAGTCCACACAAAGCTCGACTGTAAGTGTGGAAGAGTCTACAGTGACTGTCCCTTTAAATGTCATCTTGGAGGAAAATGCCGCTGTCTCTAGTGAACCTCCTCCCAGGGCCACTAGACGTGATCGCTTCCCCGATCGCTGTGGACATTTGTTAGCATAGTGTCCTGTCTGCTGACAAAGGTTAGAGACCACGGATACTCGGACGGCCCGAGACTTAGGTCCTGCCCGAGGAACCTCTGTGGCCTTTTGGGGTTCAGATGCCAGATGGGAGGATTCGAAAGGTTTGGCAAAGGTGGGAGCCAACTGAATCCTCTGCCTACCACTGGACCCGCTCCAACCTCCGCTCGTGAAAACGGAGGTCGATGTGGGTAGATATGGAGATAAGTTTCTCCAGTGTGGAGGGAATCTCCCTGGTAACCAAAGCGTCTTTAACATGGTCAGCCAGTCCTCGCCAGTAGACTGGAATGAGAACTTTATCCGACCAGTCTAGCTCTGAGGCCAGAGTACGAAACTGGACGGAAAACTACTGACCAAAGACGAAACCTGTGCCAATGCCATTAGTTGGAGCGCCGTATCGTGGGTGTCCTGAGGTCCTAAAAAGACCTTTTTAAGAGCATCCAGGAAACGAGGAGCACTCCGCACCACACGATCGTCACGCTCCCACAGCGGCATTGCCCACTCCAACGCTCTGCCCAAGAGTAGAGACAGTACAAAACCCACTTGTGCCCGATCCGTGGGGAAACGTGCAGCCAGAAGCTCGAGCTGTATAGAGCACTGACTCACGAATCCCCGACATTGCTTGCTGTCACCGGTAAACTTGTCAGGAAGTGGGAGGTGGGATAATGTAGGGGCAGAGGTGGCAGAGGACAAACTGGCTGCAGCCACGCTAGCAGCCTGAACAGCGACTGCGGTAACATCCACAGCTGATGTGCGCTCAAGAGCCGCCAACCTACCCTCTAGCTGCTGGATGTACTGCAGTAGACACTGATCATCCGCCAATTTACTTGCCAGATCCTGGTGCTAGTATTATGCTAGGGGCCTGCGGAAAGCACCTAATAGATATTAATGAGAGGTGCATTCGCAGCCCGGGGTCCACCGTGCAGGCAGAGCCTGCTGCTAGTAAGATGGCGTAAATAGGCAGTATGAGCGAACTCTGTTATCCCGCAGAGTCGCAGATGTAAACGCCGTAGCACTATATGGCGATATAAGCGGACTCTGTTAATTCACAGAGCCGCTGTAAAAAAGACTGTGTCCTGTTAGACTCACAGGGAACACAGATGACTGCTAAGCGGATTGCAGTCTGTGGTCATGCAATCAGAACCCAAGCAGTAATCTCCTCACCAGAGTAGCCGGTATTCTAATTGCGTTTTCAGCTGAGCCCTGAACACGTGCATACAATCTCCTCCTTATTTCAGCCAGACCTAACCACATGCATACATGACCACACTGGCGCAAGCACGTAACAGACTTGATACTAGCGCGCCGCCGTGCGGTCATGCCCACCTTTTATAGTAGCAGCTACAGGACCTTGAAGAAAAGGACCAATGGAAAAGCTGCTCCAGAACAAAAGCAGCCTCAGGACCTTCCTGGAGGACCAATGGGAGTCGCTGCAGTACCCGACCATGTGACCCCTGATCTCCTATGAGAGATCTTATCCTGAGCATGCTCAGAAGGGAACACACAGGACTTAGTCCCAATTACGTCTGCTTGCCGCTGACCTGCACTGGTTACAGTGGCAGGACCTGAGGAGGCAGCAGTCATCCTCTGCACAGTATTAGACTGGGCGAGACGCTGGGACCGACGTCTCTGCTGAGCAGACTTCACTGCGGCCGGAGACGGATGGGGGACCGCATCGGGGATGGCTCGAGATTCCCCTTGTGCAGCAGTGGGAACTCGATCCCTAACATGCGCACCCTGGTCCTCCTCCTGACTTTATAGAAATTGTGTCTCATCATCGTTGACCTCATGTGATACATTTCCACCATTACCTTAGTGTGACGATGGCTGCTCAAATATTTGGGCATCGCTACATGCGATATCATCTTGCCGCGCTTCAAGTGGATCGGGTGAGAGGCCCGAATCTATAAATGGAAAAGTGAACAGCTCTTCAGAGTGTCCAAGTGTGGGATCAGTTGTTCCG
>JARQOD010000001.1:365524995-365554897 GCA_033576555.1 Oophaga sylvatica | reverse complement strand
GGAGTAAATGTTTTTCAGCCAATGCACTTAGTGCATGCACATTAGCAGTCTAATAATGGGAAGAAACTGTTTTCTGAGCCCGTCCTTCTAATTTTTGGCATACCTTGCCCTTAGTGCATACGCTTTACCAGTCTAGGAGACCCAATCCTTAGCAATGGGAAAAAATGCTTTTCTGAGGATACACCTTCTAGTTAAGTAAGGGAACCGGTGGGTTTTATTAGTATAAGAGCCAGGGCCTTGTGGGTTATCAGGTGGTCGTCACATAGGGAGTTCTCACACTGCTTATATGATTTCACAACCAGGACAAGAGACTAAGTACAGAAGATCCTGGTCTCCTCCGTATCATTCTGAGTAGATGTGAAACGCTCCACTATATTCCCCAACAAGGTTGATGAAATAAGATTCCTTGATGCTGCTATGTTAAACTAGTAGCTTTTTTAGGGCTAATTCAAATAGTTTCTATTCTCTAATAATACTGCGTATTACAGGCATCTAGTGAATTATAATCCTTGCTGATGCAACCTTAAAAACCAAAACAAGATAATATCTATTCTATACCCTATTAGAACCACTGTTAGCAGCATTTAATGTAGGGATAGGTGATATGTATCATGTGTTGGAAATGAGTGTTAATTTAGTCGTATGCATCTCTTCCACAGTCCATAATGTGATTGCATTTTTCCATCCACTTATTGACAGATTCATGTTGTTAATGATGACCTGTACTTAGAAATTCACCAAAGCTGGCAGTGTTGCTTGCGTTCCGCCAGAGTTTGTTGCTGCCACGTACAATAAAAAATCTTTTCAGGACCAGTTCAAATTCCTTCTATATTTTACAATAATACTACTCCTATATGCAATTAATTTAGGGTGAGCTGTCTCAGTAGGGATTATGTATTACAGGCATCTAGTCAGGGATTATTGCCATACAAATTATAATCATTGCTGCTGCTTTTTTCCATAGACTCATTGACAAATTCATGTTTGTTTTATGGTGATCTGTACTCAGAAATTCATCAATACTGGCAGTGTTGCTTGCGTTCCTCCAGAGTTTGTTGCTGCCACGAACAAGAAAAAATCATTTCAGAGCCAGTTCAAATCCCTTCTATATCTACAATAATACTGCTCTTATCTGCAATACTTCTACGGTGAGATGTTGCAGTAGGGATAGCATATTACAGACATCTACAGGGTGGGCCATGTATATGTATACACCTAAATAAAATGGGAATGGTTGGTGATATCAATTTCCTGTTTATGGTACATTAGTATATGGGTGTGGGAAAACTTTTCAAGATGGGTGGTGACCATGGCGGCCATTTTGAAGTTGGCCATTTTGGATCCAACTTTATTTTTGCCAATGGAAAGAGGTTCATGTGACATATCAAACTTATTGAGAATTTCACCAGAAAAACAATGGTGTGCTTGGTTTTAACATATCTTTATTCTTTCATGAGTTATTTACAAGTTTCTCTTTGTTTACAGCCATTGACATGTCACAGAGGTTACCACGTGAGTCCTCCTATTTTCCATGGCACATCGTCAATAGATATATTATATAAGGACTAAGTCCCATGCACACTGATTCATCAGAATGGGTGCTACTGAGGAAAAAATTTGTTAATGTGAGTAGGCAATACCTCGAGCACTCCCAAAAAAAAGAAAGAAAGAAAGTCCAGAAATCAGTTATATCTTATAATCTTGCTTTTATTTATTAACTGCAGGGGTTCACACACCAATTTATGCTCCAAGTGAAAAAATGAAAAAAGGTATATACAACCCCAACGTTTCGGCCGGTATGGCCTTTTTCAAGGGGAAATTCTGTAACCTCTGGAGAAAAGGTGCGCGGTGTGTCCTGGAAGAGCAGTGCCTAAATTATGGAGCATAAATTGGTGTGTGAACCCCTGCAGTTAATAAATAAAAGCAAGATTATAAGATATAACGGATTTCTGGACTTTCTTTCTTCCTTTTTTTTGGGAGTGCTCGAGGTATTGCCTACTCACATCGTCAATAGAGTCTGAGAGCATTCGACTTGTTCCTACTTCTGGAAAGGTGTGAGCCGACAGCGAACTCAGCGAGCGGATACCTTATACATGTGAATATGGTCTTGGATGTTTTTTTCCACGGACCCTACACTAATCTTGACATTTTGGGCTAGGTCACGAATGGTTGTTAATTTTCCAAAATGGCGACCTCCACTTGCTGGATGGTGTTCATCAAAAGCAGAGTGGGGTCTCCCTGGAATTAGAGCTGTTTGCGCCGAAGTCCATCCACATTTGAATTGACAATGCCAGTTCTTGACTATATCATAGGATGAGGAATTATCACCATAAACCTATTTCATCTCATCGAACATCTTCTTTGATGTGCAGTCTTTCAAGTAAAGGAACTTGATAACTGCTCTGTATTCCACTGGGTCCATTACACCATGTAACAAATTTTAATTTTTGTTTGTCCTTGGGTAACAATGGTGTTTTCCCAATCACTTATGACTAAAATGAAAAGAAAATGGCAAAAATTCCCAAGAAAGTTTGCTTTTGTGGTCAGGACGTTGATAATTTGAAATCTATGTTTTCTTGAACATTAGCAAAATGTGCAACGTTGTGTAGACCTCGAGAAGCTTCCGGAAATGCGAGAACCATTGATAAAGTAGTATAAATATAGGATCCAAGAGGTTGTAAGTATCCGGCGGATGCATTTTGTACATTTGTGGCGAATTTATAAAAACACAAGCTAAAAGATACAACGTGGAGGCATCTTCTAGGATGTGTGAGGCCTACAGAGCCTACTTCGGCATTCCTGTAGGGGATCAAGACAAACCATGGGCGCCTCATTTCACATGTAAATACCGCAAGAGAACTCTTGAGGGTAAGGTGAACAATTGTTGATAGTTAAGATATCAAGATTTTAATTTTTTAAATTCCTCATTACAGCTTAAAAGAACTGTTGTTAAAATAAGTGCAACATTTTTTGCTGCTATAGAAGAACATGTATAATTGTATATCATACAGTTCAATACACTAATATTAGGAAATAATAATGTGAAGTGGGAGCCATTGGTGGACCCACGGAAAGTGCTGATGCCACCCCCGCACAGCAAGTTAGGCCTGATAAAACAGTTTGTCACAGCTCTCGACAAAGAATCGGCAGCCTTCAAGTACCTACAAGATCTCTTTCCTAATCAAGCAGATTCTAGAGAACGAAAAGTTAGTAAAGAAGTTGACTAGAAAAGAGAAAGCAGCTTGGAGCAGCTTTGCTGCAGTGGTGCATGGTTTCCTTGGCAATCACAAGGATGAGAGATATGTGCAACTGGTTGAGACTCTGATAAAGAACTTTGGAAAAATGGGATGTAGGCTGTCTCTCAAAGTACATATCTTGGATGCTCATTTTGACAAATTCAAGGAAAACATGGGGGCTTACTCAGAAGAGCAAGGCGAGCGCTTTCATCAGGATATAAAGGACTTTGAACGACGCTACCAAGGACAGTATAACAAGAGCATGATGGGAGACTATATTTGGGGAAAATATTTAGAATTGAGAGTCCTCTGTGGTTAATACCTTTTAATGGCTAACTGAAAAGATGGTAACAAATTGCAAGCTTTCGAGACTACTCAGGTCTCTTCATCAGGCAAAGACTAATACAACATCTGAAGAATCACATATTTATACACAACACAGCACAGAAATAATGCAGTAGGTAAGACAAGTGACATAAAGCAGAACTGTCATTATGGCAGAGGGATGAACAGTTGTGGCAATAAATATTGGATCAGTTCATAGATAAGGAGTGTGAAAGTTTTATTGGCTTCTGAGTGGGGTCTGGTAATGTTTTGTGATGTTCCACCGGGCTCTTAGGAGCAAATTCCTTAATTGATGTAAAAGGCCATAAATCCATGCGATATGTTCATTCCAGCATTGAGAGTGTATTTGGGGATTGATTCGTGAAAGTGATTTGCAGTATGATTGTAAATCGACAAAAGCTACTCACTTCTAAACCACTAATATGCACTGCTATATCAATACTATCATGCAATATTTAAACCAGCAGCTAAATCTAAGAGCAGACAGTTGAGACACAGTAGGGGTGAAATAATAGTTGATGCAGCAAACTAAACTATCACTCCAGGACTGTATATATTCCCTCATATCACATGTGCAATTCAAGTAGGCAGTAGAAAACTAGATTGTGGTTTGTGTTGCTTATAAAATGATAAAGTGGAGATTTTGCTTCTGTTCTCAAAGGATATTGAATGTATTAAAGCTATACACTTTATAATGTAGTCTATAAACTTCTGGAACTCTGAGCCGTGTCAACCTCAGTCTAGTGTTCCACTGTCTGCTTGATTTACATACATTGGACCAGGAATCAGAAGTCCACTTGCATCTCCTATATTACTATGTGCTCAAGGAAATTTTGTGTTACCTGTAAATTTGTGATGGCCTAGTTGCATCTTTGCCTTTTTCGATTTTTAGATACAGCCTCGTACAGTGGGAAAAATAAGTATTTGATACTCTGCTGATTTTGCAAGTTTTCCCACCTACAAAGAATGGAGATGTTTGTCATTTTGTACCGTATGTACATTTTAACTGTGACAGATAGAATCTAAAAATAAAAAACAGAAAATCACATTGTATGATTTTAAAATAACAAAATTGCATTTTATTGCATGAAATAAATATTTGATCACCTACCAACCAGCAAGATTTCTGGCTCCCACAGACCTGTTAGTTTATCTTTAGGACACGTCCCTACTCTGCACTCATTATCTGTATTAATTGCACCAGTTTGAACTCATTACCTGTATATAAGACACCTGTCAACACAATCAATCAATCACTCTCCAACCTCTCCACCATAGTCAAGACCAAAGAGCTCTCTAAGGACACCAGGGAAAAAATTGTACCCCTGCACAAGTCTGGGATGGGCTACAGGACAAAAGGCAAAGAGTTTGGTGAGAAGGCAACAACTGTTGGCACAAAAATTAGAAAATGGAGGAAACACAAATGACTGTCAATCTTCCTCGGTCTTGGGCTCCATGCAAAATCTTGCCTTGTGGGGGTAAGGATGATTCTGGGAAATCTTTTCAGGGCTGGTTCAAATCCCTTCTGTATTCTACAATAATACTGCTCTTATCTGCAATTCGTCTACGGTGAGGTGTGGCAGTAGGTATAGTGTATTACAGGCATCTAGTCAAGGATTGTTGCCTTATAAATTCTAAGCCTTGCTGCTGCTTTATTCCATTTATTCCATTGCTCTGTACTCAGAAATTCATCAAAGCAGGCAAAATTAGCTGATTTAATGTGTCTATTCACAGTTTCTCTCTAGCATCTGTATGTAAGAGGTAGTGGTGGGACACTACGCTACTTGAGCTAGAATTACCACTTCTGAACTCTCAAGTGCTTTGTTTCCATCAATTTCTGGGTGCTTCTTTAAGTATGTTTGGGGTCATTGTCCTGCTGGAAGACCCAAGACCTAGGATGCAACCCCAGCTTTCAGACCCCAGGCACTACACTGCGACCTAAAATCCTTTGAAGATTTTCACATTTCTTGATGCCTTGAACACATCGAAGGCACCCAGTGACAGAGGTAGCAAAACAACCCCAAAATATTTTAGAATCTCCACCATATTTCACAGTAACTACTGTTATTTTATTTGTCGCCCTCATTCCATTTACAGTAAACAGTAGAATGATGAGCTTTACCAAAAAGCTCTATCTTGGTCTCAACTGTCCACAAGACACCTGCTGGCCCTCTAAAAATACTGGGGTGGCCTGCTGATCCTCTAAAAATAGTGGGGGCTGCTTGCTTACCCTCCAAGTTTCAAACTTTACATGATAAATACGAAAAAGTAAATTTGCCCACCTCAGATGGATAAATTATATTGCAATAGCATAGCTTTGCATAGCCGTCTGCTGACCCTCCAAAAATGTTTAGTGAGGGCTGGCTGATGTCCCTCTAAAATTAGAATGAGAGCTTCCTTATGGCAATCTGACAATAGCGAGGGCCACCTGCTGTCCCTCTAACAATAGTAAGGGCCGTCTAAAAATAGTGATGGCCGCCTAATAACCCTGAAAAAAAATTGAGTCTTTCAGAGTTTCTCCTTCATAAATTAAACAGGTGTAAGGTTCTGTGTACATGATCCTGAAACTCAGTTTGTTCGTCAGCCATTTTACTTTCTGTCTTGCTGCAGCTATCTTGCCCTCAGTCAAAATGGAGTTTCCAGCTTGCATGTTCCCGCCCTGATTCTCTCCTTTTGCTTCTTAAGCAGCCACAGCTGAGCAATCAGTGCTTCAGAATCTAGCCTGCAGTGAACCTGTGACCTGACTCCTAAAGCCTTGGACCTTGTACTCCAGCTATTCCTACTGAGGAACTCTGAAGCACTTGTGGACTCTGAACCCTGCTCTTTGAAAGACCCACGTTTGCATGGACTTACGGTAACAGAGAAGAAGATCCTGAACCTGTTGTGGAGAGTGATTGCTGACTTAGATTACTCTGGCCTGCTGTGTCTCCTGCTTCTGTGTCTGCAAACTGTGTGACTATTTTTGGCCAACTTGTATGAAGTAATACAAGACTTTCTATATCAAACCTGTGTCTCATGTATTTTCATCGCACCCAAGCACAAGACGCTATATGAACTGTACTACATACATTACAAGATCCTGAAGCCAAAACGTTAGTGTCTGCTGGGTCTGGAAAGGCTGTGTCTGCTGTAACTGTGGATATCGGATGTCCGGTTGTACTTTCTGTGATGACAGTGGTTGTGACTTCTCACAACCATTCCAGGTGAGCAATTCCCTTAAGTGTTTTTTTTTTCTGCAGTGTTACCACAGGTAAACACTATTGTTTTTTTTTTTTTTTTCTCTTTTCTCTTTTTTGTCTGCTGTAACTGTGGATATCAGATGTCCGGGTGAACTTTCTGTGATGATAGTGGTTGTGACTTCTCACAACCATTCCAGGTGAGCAGTTCCCTTAATTTTTTTTCTCTCTGCAGTGTTACCACAGGTAAACACTATTGTTTTTTTTTTTCTCCTCTCCTCTTCTTCCAGTACTCCTGTCTTAAAAGATCTGGAAAATGGAGGCCCGCATAAAGGAACTTTGCGGAGTGACTGATAATATCTTTGCAGATTTGCAGAATATAAAGACCCGTTTTTCAAGCCTACAGGACCTCACTAATCACAATTTGCAAGTGTTTGGACAGACTGCCCAGGATTTGCGAGCCAGGATTGAGGTTCTAGAAGAGCGAGTCCAGGCTCCTGCCGTAGCCCCGAGTTCTGGGATTCCCAAGTTGCCCCCTTTTCGTTTTGGCGGTGAACGTGAGAAATTCAGGGGATTTATTAATCAATGCAATTTTTTTTTTCTGCACATGCTTCACAATTTCCCACTGAATGATCTAAGGTGCTTACTATAATTATGTTGCTTACCAACAAGGCTTTGATGTGGGCAAACCCTCTGATTGAGACTGAGGATGATTGTTTGAATCACCTTGATGCTTTTATTTCAGCCATGGGGCAGGTGTTTGATGACCCCAATCGAGATGCAACAGCTGAAGCAGCCATGTTAGCTTTGCGCCAAGGTAAGCACTCGGTAGCTGAATATGCCTTGGATTTCAGGAGATGGGCCCTTGATACCACCTGGGACAGTTCCGCCAAAAAATCTATTTTTCGAAAGGGGTTATCTCCACTGATTAAGGATGAACTTGCTCGTGCCGACCCTCCCACTGCGTTAGGTGACTTTATTAACTACTGCATCCGTATTGATACTCGTCTGACTGAACGCAGGCAAGAGAGATGGTTCGAAAGCAATCGCACTAACCTTTTCCTACCTTCCTCTCCAGCTAAGGAACCTTTGAGTAGGATTACACGGGAACCTGAACCTGAACCCATGCAGGTAGACTCTTTACAACGACGGGTTAGTGATGCACGCAAGGAACATCGTTTTAAGGAAAATCTATGTTTCTATTGTGGTAAGTCAGGGCACTTCATTATAAACTGCCCCAGCCGTTCTCGTAAGACTACTGCAGCACTCATTCATTGTGAGTGTTGCGAGAGGGGATCTGTCAGGTCCGAGCCTCAGGCTCCAGAGAGATCTGCAGCAACAGATCTTGATTTCTCGGACTTAAATTCCGTTACCTCTGAGGACGTTGACTGTGTAAACGCTGCCATTTTTCAAGTTTCCTCAGCGGTGTCCCAGCTGAGTTGTAAGAAAAACAATTCTCATTGCTTTCTTTCCATCAAACTCTGGGTTGACTCAGCTTGGGTGTCTAGCTCTGCTATGATCGATCAGGGGCAAGTGGAAATTTTATGGATGTCTCCTTTGCTCTGAAACAGGGGATACGTTCAGTGAAGAAGGCTACTCCAGTACAGATGGAAACTGTGGATGGCTCCCTGCTGACCTCTGGACCAGTGGATCAGGAAACAGAGCCTTTGAGGGTTCTTATGGGTAAAGATCATCAAGAGAAACTGTCCTTTATGCTTATCTCTTCTCCCCACTTTCCCATTATTCTAGGGCTACCATGGCTGCAGGCTCAGAATCCTACCATTAACTGGGAGACCAAGGAATTACACTTTCCAGAGAAACAGATGAGTCCAAAAGTTTCAGCTTGCTCTGTTCCTAAAGGAACCATGTCAGTCCCTGAACTGCCGGCTGTATACCAGGACTATGTGGATTTATGTGACAAGAAGAACGCTGACCAGCTTCCTCCTCACCGTCCATATGATTGTCCAATTGAATTATTGCCTGGAGCAGAGATACCTTTTGGTAAGATCTACCCCCTGGCGGGGCCCGAGCTAAAGGCTTTAAAGGATTACATAGACGAAAATCTAGCCAAGGGCTTCATACGCCCCTCTTCATCTCCTGCAGGTGCACCCATCTTCTTTGTAAAGAAGAAAGATGGATCTCTGAGACCATGCGTAGACTATAGGGAACTCAATAAGGTTACTATTAGAAACCGTTATCCATTGCCTTTAATCCCTGAGTTATTGGAGAGAGTGCGACATGCCAAAATTTTCTCTAAACTAGATCTTCGTGGGGCCTATAACTTAGTCCGTATTAGACCTGGGGATGAATGGAAGACTGCATTCAGGTCACGCTATGGACACTTTGAATATCTAGTTATGCCTTTTGGTCTGAGTACCGCCCCAGCCACTTTCCAACACTTGGTGAATGACATCTTCAGGGATCTCCTAGATACATTCGTGGTAATTTATTTGGATGATATTCTAATTTTTTCTAACTCCACAGAGGAACATCATGGACATGTGAGAATGGTCTTGGAACGTCTAAGACAAAATCATCTTTACATCAAACTTGAAAAGTGTGAATTCCATAGGACCGAAATTCAATTTCTGGGGTATGTACTGTCTACACAAGGAATTAGTATGGATGGAAGCAAAACCCAAGCCATCAAGGATTGGCCAAGTCCTAGAAATGTGAAGGAGGTGCAGCGCTTCATCGGGTTTGCCAACTTCTATAGACGTTTCATTAGAAATTTCTCTGAGGTAGTGTCACCTATCACCCAACTTACCCGGAAAGAGTCTAGGTTCTCCTGGACTCCCCAAGCCCAGGAAGCATTTTCCCGTCTAAAAGATAAATTTACCACTGCACCTATCCTAGTACATCCCAACCCGAGCTTGCCTTCATAATAGAGGTGGATGCTTCAGACTGTGCCGTTGGAGCTATACTGTCTCAGAGAACAGGTGAGAAGAATGTCTTGCATCCCTGTGCCTTCTTTTCCCAGCAGTTGTCTTCGGCTGAGAGGAACTACGATGTGGGCAATAGAGAGTTGTTGGCCATTATTGCCGCCTTCAAAGAATGGAGACACCTTCTTCAGGGAGCTGCACAGCAAATAGTCGTCCTGACAGATCATCGTAACCTTGAGTTTATCAGGTCGGCTAAGTGACTGACTCCTCGCCAGGCTCGCTGGAATCTTTTCTTAAACCAATTTAATTTTATCATTTCTTATAGACCAGGATCGCGCAATGGAAAGGCTGATGCACTCTCTAGGATTTACTCAGCAGAGACACGTCCAATTACTCCTCCTAAGACTATTCTTCCTGACTCTAGATTCCTAGGAGTAATTCATAATCAAGACCTACTTAAGGACATCAAGGAAGCATACCATGCGGATTCCTTTTTGGCACAACCCCCAAGGGACGTAAGTCTTGTCTTTAAGAATGGTGTGTGGATTCAGGGACAACGCCTGTATATTCCTGAAACAGTCAGATTGAGAGTATTGCAACTCATTCACGATTCCAAGATAGCTGGGCATAGAGGAATTCTAAAGACACAGGAATTTCTCTCTCGTTTCTTTTGGTGGCCCACTTGCAGGAAGGATGTTTTAAACGATGTCACTTCATGTGAAGTCTGTGCAAGATGCAAAACACCTCGCTCCTCACCAACTGGTCTGTTACAGCTTCTTCCCACCCCGTCCCGCCCGTGGGGATCCATTTCTATGGACTTCATTGTGGAGTTACCAACCTCTCAAGGGAAGAACACCATTCTAGTGGTGGTTGACCGTCTAACAAAGGCAGCTCATTTTATCCCTTGTGTCGGCTTACCCACTGCAAAACAGACATCAGATTTGATGATTAAAGATGTGTTTCGCTTACATGGAGTACCGGATGAGGTTATTTCGGATCGAGGGGTGCAATTCACTTCTAGGTTTTGGCAAAATTTCTGTGCAGCATTGGACATTAAAGCAAACCTTTCTTCTGCTTTTCATCCCCAGACTAATGGACAGACCGAACGAACCAATCAAACCCTGGAGCAGTATCTCCGCTGCTTTATCTGCCACCTACAGGATGATTGGGTGGATCTACTTCCATTAGCTGAGTTCTCGTATAACAACTCTCAGAGTGCCTCCACTAAGCAGTCTCCTTTTTACTCTAATCTAGGTTATCATCCTAACATTCTACCACGATTTCCCATAGAAACGCCTTTACCAGCAGTGGCTGAAAGAATCACGTCTTTACAGAAGAATATGGATCTTCTAAAGGAGAATCTGGAATCGGCTCAGGAAAGGTACAAGAAAGCAGCAGATAAATTTCGTAAACCTGCACCAGCTTTCAAGGTAGGAGACTTGGTCTGGCTGTCAACCAGAAATCTTAAGTTAAGGATTCCATCGTCTAAGTTGGGACATAAGTACATTGGACCCTATAAAATCAGTAAAATTATAAGTGCCGCTGCTTGTCGTCTTCAACTGCCCAGAACTATGAGAATTCACCCTGTCTTTCATGTATCCCTACTAAAGGCTGCGACACCCAATACGTTTCCTGGACGTTCTTCTCCTTGCCCTGACCCAGTGCTAGTCGATGGTCAGGAAGAATTTGTGGTGGAAAGGATTTTAGATTCCAGGTTGTATAGAAATCAGTTACAATATCTGATTAAATGGCAGGGCTACCCAGTGGAGGACAACTCATGGGAACCAGTCAATAACGTTAATGCTCCTCGCTTGCTCCGTCAGTTTCATCAGAGGTACCCACACAAGCCTGGCCTTGTCCCTAAGGGGGAGTAATGTAAGGTTCTGTGTACATGATCCTGAAACTCAGTTTGTTCGTCAGCCATTTTACTTTCTGTCTTGCTGCAGCTATCTTGCCCTCAGTCAAAATGGAGTTTCCAGCTTGCATGTTCCCGCCCTGATTCTCTCCTTTTGCTTCTTAAGCAGCCACAGCTGAGCAATCAGTGCTTCAGAATCTAGCCTGCAGTGAACCTGTGACCTGACTCCTAAAGCCTTGGACCTTGTACTCCAGCTATTCCTACTGAGGAACTCTGAAGCACTTGTGGACTCTGAACCCTGCTCTTTGAAAGACCCACGTTTGCATGGACTTACGGTAACAGAGAAGAAGATCCTGAACCTGTTGTGGAGAGTGATTGCTGAGCTAGATTACTCTGGCCTGCTGTGTCTCCTGCTTCTGTGTCTGCAAACTGTGTGACTATTTTTGGCCAACTTGTATGAAGTAATACAAGACTTTCTATATCAAACCTGTGTCTCATGTATTTTCATCGCACCCAAGCACAAGACGCTATATGAACTGTACTACATACATTACAACAGGATATGTCTGATCATATCTCACACACCACTTGGACAGATAAGGTATTAAAATGATAAAATTACATTTTCTGTACAATGTTTTTCTCACCATTGAAAGCAATGCAAACGTGCAAAAATGCAGCAAGAACATTATATACAAGTCATTATCCTGGACAGAATGTTTCTTAACATTTTTTTTCCAGTAAAATCCATTTAATCTTCAGTTTTGTATGTTTTATTGTCAGTCCGTAAAAGTGGCATAATACTCTGTAAACACTGTTCTCAGCGTCAACCTAGGATTCAGACATGTTTCCAGGTGTCTTCCCCATTCTGATCCCATGCCATTTCAGCACTGTTTCCATTGTTTTCAGCAATTTATAGATGTTCTCCAGACCTCCGGGGGGGGGGAAGGGGCGCAAGAAAAAAGCTCGAATTTCCCATTGACTTCCATTATACTTTTTGCTCGAGCATTACGATTTGCTTGAGTCGAGTAATGAATACCCAAGCAATTTAGTGCTTGCTCATCACTAGTAAGTACACCTTTGTTTGTCATGGTGTACCATTTTTTCCCCTAATCAGAAAGCAGGTGAATTCCAGCAGGATCCACAGGAAATCTTGATTGCTTAAAAAATAACTTTTACTCATGTCATAAAATCAGAACAAATTATGTTCAATGCAAAAGAAGCACTAACAGCACAACACATATGGCAGCGTAATCCAACGCGTTTCGACTCTAGGTCTTAATCATGACCATGATCATGACGATGATTAAGACCTAGAGTTGAAATGCGTTGGATTACGCTGCCATATGTGTTGTGCTGTTAGTGCTTCTTTTGCATTGAACATAATTTGTTCTGATTTTATGACACGAATAAAAGTTATTTTTTAAGCAATCAAGATTTCCTGTGGATCCTGCTGGAATTCACCTGCTTTCTGATTACCTCCTTTGTGGCTGCTCAGCCCAGTCCGTGCGGGACCAGGAACTTGGAACTATGGATAATCTGGGTGAGTTCATCAACTTTTATTCTTTTCTATTTTTTCCCCTAAGGCCTGGGTCACACTAGCGTTGAATTCGGACGAGTGCCATGCGAGAAAACATCGCATAGCACTCGGACCATTGTTAATCTATGGGGCAGCTCCCATCACTGTTTTTTTTCTTGGGCGTATTCTGCGTGTGAGTGAAATCGCAGCATGCTGCGACAGTACGCGTATATCAGCCGAGTCTCGCCTATTCAAGTCTATGGGTGCAAGAAAAAACACACGGACCATCAGTGTAGCTTGCGAGAAATACGCACACATTTTCCTCATTTCAGCCCATTGAGCCATTAAATTCAATGAGGAAAATCAGTGAGAAATGTAAAGCCATACACATGTCATACGGATACATAGGTGCGCGAAAATCGCATCATCGCATTGCAAATGGATTACACACGGATCACCATACGGAGAACATTGGTGCAAATCCGGCCGAGAGAATCAGTCCGATTTTTCATACGGCAAGTGTGACTCCAGCCTAATATGAATTATTTTCTCCAAGACTCTGATAGTCCAATAATGTTTGCAGCTGTGGTAGAAGAACAATAATGCTATGTTTAGATGTAGTTTTTTGAGGTATTCAAGAGCTACAAATTTTTCAAAGTGAAATTGGTTCAGAAAATGATGCTTCTTTGGGAAGTTTAGGAGGAGTCTCTTTTTCCCTGGAGCATTTCCTGAAGCGTTTTTGAAGAAATTTGAGGGTATGTGCACACGATCAGTAAACACTGCAGGTTGGACGCTGCGTACTTGTGCAGCGTCCAACCCACAGGTCCAGATGTTACAGCATAGTGGATGGCATTTCAAGAAATCCCATGTCCACTATACGCCCAGAGACGCCCGCGCTCACCCGCGGAGACGAACATGCGGTTCGTCTTTCCAGATCACAGCATGTCTATTTATCTTGCGGAGACATCTGTACAATGTATTGGACTCACTGAATCCGCACGGTTCAATTAACACATTCGGATTCACCTGCGTTCAATAGACAGCAGCGATTTGGACACAGCAAACATGTGCTGCGTCCAAAGCGCTGCCAATTCCTGATCGTGTGCACCTGGCCTGGAAGAGTTTTTTCTAGGAGCATTCTTTGCACCCTTTTATTGGACAATGCTTCCTTCAGGATCTGCTACAAAGAGATTCAGATTTTTCTCAAAACCTCATCAGGAAATTACTACGCTCAAAAACCTCCTCATGTAAACAAGAAAGTGGATTTTCAATATAAATAAATTATAAGAGTTTTCCAAGCATTTTGAAACAGTTTTTAAGGAGGATTTTGGAGTAGGATCCGCTAAAAAACTCAAACAAATCAGTGTGAATATAGCTTACGGGTATGTGCACGTCTTTGTCAGGTGGGTACGCTTCATAACCTGCCTGAAAAAGCGCTAAATAAATGCTGAAATAAAAATAGCATATGCATTGCAATGTTAAAAATACTTGCTGATCTTATGTTTAGACTTTGGAGTTTAAGGCTAAGTGCACACGATCAGGAATAATTGCGTTTTTTTCGCGGTTTTTCCGCGGTTTTCCGCGGTAAAAACGCGATAAAAACGCAAGCATTAAGCATCCTATACATGTTAATTGATTCCGCATGTTTTTGGCCACATGTTGCGTTTTTTTCCGCGAAAAAAACGCTTTGCGGAAAAAATAGCAACATGTTCATTAATTTAGCGTAACCGCGGTGATTCCGCCGCCATAGGAATGCATTGAACCGCTTACTTTCCGCATGTGGCTATGCCCACTATGCGCAATGTAAGCGGTTCATGTGCGGATGGTACCCAGGGTCTGGAGCAGAGGAGACTCTCCTCCAGGCCCTGGGTACCATATCCCTGGTAAAACAATAATTAAAATAAAAAATAATGATATTCTCACCTTCCGGCGGCCCCCGCAGCCTTCCCGCGGCCCCCGCAGCCTTCCCGCCTTCAGCGACGCTCCCGGCAACTTCCGGTCCCAAGAGTGCTTTGCGAGAATCACCCAGATGGCATAGCGGTCTCGCGAGATGCTACGTCATCGGTGTGATTTGTTGCAAAGCACTCCTGGGACCGGAAGTTGCCGGGAGCGTCGCTGAAGGCGGGAAGGCTGCGGGGGCCGCCGGAAGGTGAGAATATCATTATTTATTATTTTTTTTATTATTTTTACATTAGATCTTTTTACTATTGATGCGACATAGGCGGCATCAATAGTAAAAAGTTGGTCACACTTGTCAAACACTATGTTTGACTCGTGTGACCAACCTGTCAATCAGTTTTCCAAGCGATGCTACAGATCGCTAGGAAAACGCTAGCATTCTGCAAGCTAATTACGCTTGCAAAACGCTATTATTCTGGCGGGAATCAGCATAAAAAAACGTGCGTATTTCCTGCGGGAGAAGTGCGGGATTGCCGCGGAAATTTCCGCGGCAATTCCGCAACGTGTGAACTTAGCCTAAAGTGACCTGACTATTTGTCAGGCAGTACAGTACAAAATAAAAAAAAAATTCTGACAAAGGCGTTGCAGAAAACAACAGAAAAGACACTTCTGCTCAACCCCTTAACCCTCTAGGGTGGTTTGCATGTTACTAACCGGGCCAATTTTTAGAATCCTGACAGAGCCAATTTTTACAATTCTGACCACTGTCCATTTATGAGGTAATAATTCTGGAATGCTTCCATGGATCCCAGTGATGCTGACACTGTTTTCTTGTGATATAATGTATTTCATGATAGCGGTAAAATTTATTTGATATAATTTGCATTTATTTGTGAAAAAGACGGAAATTTGGTGAAAATTTTGAAAATTTTGCAATTTTCCAACTTTGAATTTTCATGCCCTTAAATCACAGAGATGTGTCAGACAAAATATTTAATAAGTAACATTTCCCACATGTCTACTTTACATCAGCACAGTTTTGGAACTAAAATTTTCTTTTGTTAGGAAGTTATAAGGGTTAAAAGTTAAACAGCTATTTTTTAATTTTTGCAAAACCATTTTTTTTAGGGACCACATCACATTTGAAGTCACTTTGAGGGGTCTATATGATAGAAAATGCCCCAAAGTGACACCATTCTAAAAAATGGAACCCCTCAAGGTGCTCAAAACCACATTCAAGAAGCCTTCAGGTGCTTCACAGGAATTTTTGGAATGTTTAAAAAAAATGAACATTTAACTTTTTTATATCAAAAAATTTAATTCAGATCCAAATTCTTTTATTTTACCAAGGATAACAGGAGAAATTGAATCCCTAAAGTTATTGTGCAATTTGTCTTGAGTATGCTCATACCCCATATGTGCAGGTAAACCACTGTTTGGGCATATAGCAAAGCTTGTAAGGGAAGACTTTTCAATGCAAAATTGGCTGGAATTGAGATCGCGTTTGGAGAGCCCTGATGTGCCTAAACAGTAGAAACCCCCACAAATGACACCATTTTGGAAATTAGACCCCTCAAGGAACTTATCTAGATGTTTGGTGAGCACTTTGAGCCCCCAAGGGCTTCACAGAAGTTTATAACGTAGAGCTCTAAAATTAAAAAACATATTTTTTCCACAAAAATTATCTTTTTGCCTCCAATTTTTTATTTTAACCGGGGTAACTGAAAAAATTGGACAGCAAATGTTGTTGTGCAATTTGTTCTGAGTATGCTGATATGCCATATGTGGGGGTAAACCACTGTTTGAGTGCATGGCAGAGCATGGAAGGGAAGGAGCACCATTTGACTTTTTCAACGCAAAACTTAAATTGAGATTGGAATTGAGATTGGACGCCATGTCGTGTTTTGAGAGCTCCTGATGTGCCTAAATAGTGAAAACCCCCCACAAGTGACATTTTGGAAACTAGACCCCCCCAAGGAAGTTATGGAGATTTGTGATGCACACTTTGAACCCCCAAGTGCTTCACAGAAGTGAAAATAAAAAATATTTTGTTCCACAAAAATAATATTTTCACCCCAAATTTTGTAAATTTTCCAAGGGTAACAGGAGAAATTGGACCCCAAAAGTTGTTATACAAGTTCTCTTGAGTATGCTGATACTTTATACGTAGGGGAATAATACTTTTGAGGCACAGTGCAAAGGTCAGAAGGGAAGAGGCGCCATATTGGAGTTCAGATTGTAACATCCCTGCCATCATCACTGCATGGCTTCTGATGTTCCATTAGGCTGATACACCATCTTACTCACCACTCCAGGCCATGCTGTAAGTTCTGCCCTCTTGCCTGCTCCATGCTGTGAATCTCATGTCCTCTGCTGGCTGTGTGCATGCTTCCTGGCTGTATGCTTAGGGCGGTGGAGCCTGTACTTCCTGAGTCTTATAGAGATAGTGTGCACACTCTTAATGTGTCCCCAGCTTATTGCCAAGAGGTATCGGGTACTTAAGGCATCACCACCTATAGGGAGATGCCTGAGCAACAAACTCTCTCAGCCTGATTTCTGCTGCTGAGTTGCCAGGTCCTGTCCTGTTTCTGCTCTTGTCTCTGGCACCCTGGGGACTGCGTACTCAGGCCCGTACTTGTATTCTTTGTGTCTCGTTTCCGTCACCCTGGGGGCTGCATACCCAGGACTGAATCCTTTGTCCTGAACTTGTTCCCATGTATGTCCTTGTCTGAACTAAGTCCTATATCTAAACCTGTTTGTATTCTTGTCTGTAGCCTTCCCTGCCCCACTCCTGTTCCACATCCTGCGGTTCTGCTCTGCTCGTGCTTTGCATCCTGCAGTTGCGCTCGCTCCTGTTCTGCATCCTGCGGTTCTGCTCTGCTCGTGCTTTGCATCCTGCAGTTGCGCTCGCTCCTGTTCTGCATCCTGCAGTTCTGCTGTGCTCTCGCTCTGCACCCTGCGGCTCTGCTATGCTCTGCACCCCATGGCTCTGATATGCTCTTGCTCCACACACTGCAGCTCTGCTCTCATTCTGCACCCCACAGCTCTGCTCTCGCTCCGCACCTCATGGCTCTGCGGTCACTCTGCACCCCGCGACTCTGCTCTGCTCTCACTCTACATCCCGTGGCTCTGCTCTGCTCTTGCTCCGCGTCCTGAGGCTCTGCTCTCGCTCTACACCCTGCAGCTCTGCTATGCTCTTGCTCCGCACCCCACGGCTATGCTCTGTTCTCGCTCCGCACCCTGCGGCTCTGCTCTGCTCTTGCTCCGCACCCCGCGGCTCTGCTCTGCTCTCACTCTACATCCCGTGGCTCTGCTCTGCTCTTGCTCCGCGCCCTGAGGCTCTGCTCTCGCTCTGCACCCTGCGGCTCTGCTGTGCTCTTGCTCCGCACCCCACGGCTATGCTCTGCTCTCGCTCCGCACCCTGCGGCTATGCTCTGCTCTCGCTCCGCACCCTGCGGCTCTTTATCCATCTAGTCTGAACAGGTTTCTACCTGTTCCCATATTCCATTTGTATCTGTCCATGTTCCTGTCCTTCCTGAATCAGTTCCTGTTTCCCAGTCTGATCCATGCCCGCCTGCCTGCCAGAGTGCCAGCCGTGCCCGCCTGCCAGAGTGTCAGCCGTGCCCACCAGAGGGCCAGTCGTGCCCATCTGTACTTGCCCGCACCTGTCATTAGTGTTCAGTCCCCGAGTGGGATCAGCTGCTGCTGCCACAGCCCTGGAGTGGTACCTGTGACTGCTCCTGGCACCTAGTACCGGGTGTCAGCTTTCAGAATCAACTCACACCCGGCGGCGATCGGCCGCACACCCCGTGAGTGTGGCAAATCGTGATGATGTAATATTCCGTTCATGGTCAAATTGGCCCAGGTCACATGGACGGAATATTATGTCAGATGTCAGAAAGGGGTTAACAGATGTTGTGTACTCATACCCTGAAACTTGCACTTCTCCAAATATAGTATATCAATATAGCTGTCGTTGTTAGGTTGTACTTTTCTGGTGTTTTTGCCACAATGAATCTGCCTTTGAGCTCGTGCACACAATCATAAAAATTGGACAAGTGCTGTCCATTAAAATGGCATGTTACTTAATAGGTCCCAGCATGCATGAGTTTCATCCCATTACTGGATCACATGGCCGTGCAAGTCAGGAGTCTATGGAAAACATTGGACTGCACTAGGATGACATCTGAGCACAGTTCGATTTTCACGGGCTGACAGAATGGGGAAAATGAGGATTTTATTTTTTTTTAATTTTTTCACATTCGAGAGAATTGGATTACTCTCTGGTCAAACTCTGATCAGAGTGTGTACGAGTGTGATTAGTAAAATCGGACCAATGTTCTCGGTTGAGAGAATATCGGTTCTTGTGACCCTAGCCTTCCTTTAATATATATGTTTCAAGTCTTGTATCAGGTTGCTAATAAGCAGTGTTACCTGAAATAACATTAAGGTCATCTGGACCTATCCATGGCAACTACATTTTACATCAGCAACACAATTCAATATAGTTAGCCGACTTAAAAACAGAAGATCTAAGATGAGGATGATGTTAACCCCTTAGTGACAGAACCAATTTTGACCTTAACCCCTTAACGCCCCATGGGGGGTTTGCACGTTAATGACCTGGCCAATTTTTTTGCAATTCTGACCACTGTCACTTTATGAGGTTATAACTCTGGAGCGCTTCAACGCTTCATTCTGAGAATGTTTTTTCGTGACATATTGTACTTCATAATAGTGGTAAAATTTCTTTGGTATGACTTGCGTTTATTTGTGAAAAAAAACAGAAATTTGGCTACAATTTGGAAAATTTAGCAAATTTCAAACTTTGACTTTTATGCCCGTAAATCACATGAGATATGTCACACAAAAGAGTTAATAAATAACATTTTCCACATGTTTACTTTACATCAGCACAATTTTGGAACCAAATTTTTTTTTTTAGGAAGTTATATACTGTTAAAAGTTGACAACTGATTTTTCATTTTTACAACAAAATTTACAAAACCATTTTTTTAAGGACCACATCACATTTAAAGTCCCTTTGAGGGGTCTATATGAAAGATGATACTCAGAGTGATACCATTCTAAAAACTGCACCCCCTCAAGGTGCTCAAAACCACATTCAAGAAGTTTATTAACTCTTCAGGTGCTTCACAGGAATTTTTTGAAAAAAAAATTAACATTTAACTTTTTTTTCACAAAAAATTTACTTCAGTTCCAATTTTTTTAATTTTTACAAGGGTAACAGGAAAAAAATGGACCCCACAATTTGTTGTGTAATTTCTCCTGAGCATTCCAATACCTCATATGAGGGAGAAAACCACTGTTTGGGTGCACGGCAGAGCTCGGAAGAGAAGGAGTGCCATTTGACTTTTTGAATGCAAAATTTACTGGAACAATTGGCGGACGCCATGTCGCATTTGGAGAGCCTCTAATGTGCCTAAACAGTGAACATTCCCCACAAGTGACACCATTTTGGAAACTAGACCCCTCAGGGAACTGATCTAAATGTGTGGTGAGCACATTGAACCCTCAGGTGCTTCACAGAAGTTTATAGCGTTAAGCCCTAAAAATGAAAAGAAATCAAATTTTCCTCACAAATATGTTTTCAGCACAAAATATTGCATTTTTATAAGGGTAACAGGAGAAATTGCACCATACAATTTGTTTTGCAATTTCTCCTTAGTACGCCAATATCCCATATTTGGGGGAATACTACTTTTGAGGCACAGTGCAAAGCTCAGAAGGGAAGAGGGGCCATATTGGAGTTCAGATTTTGCTGGAATGATTTTAGGGTTCCATGTCACATAGGCAGAGCCCCTGAGGTACCAGAACAACAGAAACATCCTTTATGTTAATTTATTTTACAAACTACATTCCTCAATGAATTCATCTAGGGGTGCACTGATCATATTGACACCACATGTGCCTCACAGAGTTTTAAACCACTGAGCGGTGAAGAAATAAATTACATTTTTACCACTAAAATGTTGTTTTAGCCCCAAGTTTTTAATTTTTCTAAGGGCTGATAGGAATTTTGTTTACATCAAACTGAGGTCCATTTTTTCCTGAGTGCGCCAATACCCTACATGTAATCGGGATATGTTTTTCAGGCACAGTACAAAGCTCAGAAAGCAAGGAGCGACAGATAATACTGTTATGGTTTGCAGTTGCCATGACCTACTGGGAGAGCCCATAAGTGACCCCATTTTACAAACTACACCTCTCAATTCATTCATCTAGGGGTGCAGAGATCATATTGACAACACAGGTGTGTCACAGAATTTTATACCATTGGGCAGTGAATACAAAAGTTCTATATTTTTACAAGCAAAATTTTACATTTTCACACAAGAAGTAGGTAAAAATGACACCAAATTTTGTCCCACAATTTTTACTGAACGTGGCAATACCCCATATGTGGCTGTAAAGTACTACTTAGCCATACGGAGAGACTCGGGAGGCACGGAGCGCTATTTGCCTTCTAGAGCACAATTTTTCCTAGAACAATTTGTAGACTCCATATACAGAGCTCCTAATTACTAGAAAAGCAGAATCCTTCCTCAAGTGACCCCATTTGCCCATTTGGGAAACTATACTTCTTGGGTAATTTATTTACAGATGTAGTGACGGTTTTGATTCCATGGGTATTTTCCAGAAGCAAGCAGCAATGAATGTTGCCGAGTGAAAATTGCAAACTGCCATTGTAGTGACCAGTACGCTGTAGTGATCAGTCAATTGCAGTCACCAGTACATTATGCCCATCCCGTGATTCTGGAGGCATGCACCTGAAATTAAGGCGGGCTCTCGTCACTACAGAAATGCCAAACGTGGACACAATATGTGGTTTATGTACACTGTGGGGCTCAGAAGGGAGGGGGGGCAATTGGATTTGAGAGCACAGAATTTGCTGAATTTCATTTGGCGAGTGAGGAGCCATTTTGCTTTTCCAGAGTCTTTGTAATACCAGTAACGTGGAAACCTCCTATATTTCCGCTAACAGATGACAGATCTGAGTGGGGAGTTGCTTTTTTTGTGGATTGAGTTGAAACTTGTATTGGGAATCTTTTACATAACGTTTGGGATCACATTTATCCGGCGCTCTACACTGGCCACTTACTTTGGGGTTTCCATTTAAATCTACGCGTGACATGATTCAGATGAAACCCCCGAGTGATTCATTCACTATAATGAGGCAGCAGAGTTACTCTGGACTCCGTCTGGCCGCTGGGTCTCGATCCAAAGGCAGAGGGGCTGTCAGCCCTCTACCTTCTCACGGAATGCTGCGATCATGTTCGATCACAGCATTTCAGGGGTTAAAGTGCTGGGAGCATTCTGTGACCACTCCTGGCACTTAGTGCAGGGTGTAAACTGTCAGAATCAGCTGATAACCAGCGGCGATAGTCTGCACACCCCCCGTGTGCACAGGCGATCGCTCGTACATAATGTTCTGTCCATGGTCAAATAGTAGCAGGACATATGGACGGAATATTACGTCCGATGTCAGAAAGGGGTTAATAACCAAGCCAATTTTTACAATTCTGACAAGTCACTTTATGAAGTAATAGCTTTGGAATGCTTTAACAGATCTCACTGATTCTGATGTTGTTTTTTCGTGACATATTGTACTTCATGTTAGTGGTAAAATTTATTCTATATGACTTGCGTTTATTTATGAAAAAAACAGAAATTTTGTAAAGTTTTAAAATTTTGCAATTTTCAAACTTTTAATTTTTGTGCCCTTAAATCAGAGAGTCTACTTTACATCAGCACAAGTTTGGAAACACTTTTTTTTGTTAGGAAGTTATAAGGATTAAAAGTTGACCAGTGATTTCTTATTTTTCCAACAAAGTTTACAAAATTTTTTTTTAGGGACCACATCATATTTGAAGTGACTTTGAGAGGTCAATATGACAGAAAATACCCAAAAGTGACACCATTTTAAAAACTGCACTCCTCAAGGTGCTTAAAAACCAAGTTCAAGAAACTTATTAACCCTTCAGGTGCTTCACGAGAACTAAAGCAATGTGGAAGGAAAAAATTAGCATTTAACTTTTTTCACAAAAATTTTACTTTAGACCCAAACTGTTTTATTTTTACAAGGATATCAGGAGTAAAATGGACCACAACATTTGTTGTGCAATTTCTCCTGAGTACACTGATACCCCATATGTGGGGAAAATCCACTGTTGGGAGCCATGGCAGTGCTCAGAAGGGAGTGAGCCTGTTTGACTTTTTGAACGCAAAATTGTCTGGAATTGATGACAGGCACCATGTCGCATTTGGAGACCCAATGATGTGCCTAAACGGTGGAAAGTCTCCAATTTTAACTCCAACCCGAATACAGCCCTAAACCAAACCCTAACCCCATCACACCCCTAACTCTAACCCTAATTCAAACCCTAACCCCAACACACTGTTAACCCCAACCCTAACCCCAACACAACCCTAACCCCAACACAACTCCAATCCCAACACAACTCCAACCCTAACCACAACCCTAACCCCCATCTCTAAACCCAGATGTAACCCTAACCTTAACAACAAATAATGGGAAAAAATTACAATTTTTTATTTTATTATTTTTATCTAACTAAGGGGGTGACAAAGGGGGGTTTGATTTACTGTATTTTAAATTTTGATCTCTGTGATAGGGTCTATCACAGTGCTCAAAATGAACCAAAAGGAAAAGTCTCCTTTTGTTGCTGGGTACCGGCCGGCAGATCTTGGCTGGTGCACTGTGCATGACCCACCATTTTCTTCCAGGAAGATGACATGGAGGGCCCAGGGATGGAGCCAGAAGAGCCAGGGATGGCAGAGGTAACAAGTTGGGCTCAGGGGACCTCATTTCTCTCTCTGTTGATATACTAGATCATATCAGAGGAGAGAAAAGTGAATGGAAAATCTGCCTTTTTTTGTGATCACCGATATTCAGTGAATAACAGTGATCACGTGACAGGGGATGGTAAAAACTGACCCAAATCATGTTTTCCGGGGTCTCGGCTCAGAGATTTTCTGACTCTGGGGGGCGCCATACACTTATTTCTGAGCATTGAGGAATAAGTACCCTTAACTGCCACTATTAAAAGGCGGTCGTTAAGGGGTTAAAAAAAATCGAAAGGACAGTCATTTACCTATAGTATAGAAGCTTACTAAATATTCTGCATCTTTAGAGACAAATAATTGCTTTTTTAAATATTATGGCTTAATGTTCAATACATAAAATTATTATTATACACAGTATTTGCTATTAAATGTAGATATGTAGTAGAACAGGATACTAGAAACGCTGCACCGTCAAGTCATAACATAAAACATTTCAGATAAATCCATTAAGTAATAGGGTCCTGACTGTGCCTCTTGTTCCCCTTTATGACATTTTGTCTGAGCATGGAAACATTCTCATTTTCTTAGTTTTAATTATTCCATTTCTGTATGGGTGTTTGCCTGGATAGCAAAGATTGGGAACCGTGTATTGATCTGACTGTGTTCTGGCTTGAAATCTGGAAAGTAAGTGATCAATATTTCATTTTATTTGTTTTCACAGAGCTATACCACTATCCAGCCAGTGTGGGAGGGCAGAGTTGTTTCCATGTTTTTCCTTTACCAGCTTTGCAGTAAACACACATAATTACATTTTGCTACAACTTCTGAATGTCTAGAACATTTTATTAGTACTGGTGCATGGTAAGATTATTTGTATCTGCTCCCTGTGGAGTGAACTTCTGCAGTAGTGGCAACCTGTAAGCATTAAGTTGATGAGTTTGTATATGAGGTGATAAGAAGATTAGGTGATACTACGTTCTGATAATAGGATTTTTCTGTTATACATTTTCTAGAATCAGAATTAGAACGCACTCATTATTTATATTTACTTGGTGAGTTCCGCAGACCCTAACATAATACTATTGCCAGGGTCTGGCTAGTAAAATGGCTGACGAACAACGTCTGCAGCGGTACATCCAGCAGCTGGAGGGTAGGTTGGCGACCTCAGCTGTGGATTTGCCGCAGTCGCTGTTCAGGCTGCTAGTGTTGCTGCAGCGAGTTTGTCCTCTGCTACCCCTGCTCCGACTTTTTCCTCCTCCCACTTCCAGACAAGTTTGCTGGTGACAGTAAACAATGTCGGGGTTTCGTGAGTCAGTGCTCCATACGTTTTCCTACGGAGCGGGCGAAAGTGGGTTTTATCATATCCCTTTTGTCGGGCAGGGCGTTGGAGTGGGCAACGCCGTTGTGGGAGCACGATGATCATGTGGTGCAGAGTGCTCCTCTCTTCTTGGATACTCTGAGACAGGTCTTTTTAGGACCTCGTGTCACCCACGATATGGCACTCCAACTGTTGGCAATCACCCAGGGTTCATCCATGGTCAGCCAGTTCGCCTTCCAATTTTGGACTCTGGCCTCTGAGCTAGAGTGGCCAGATAAAGTATTTATACCAGTGTACTGGAGGGGACTGGCAGACCATGTGAAGGACGCCTTGTCCACCAGGGAGATTCCCACCACACTGGAGGAGCTCATTACCATATCTACCCGCATCGACCTCCGTTTTAATGAGCGGAGGTTGGAGCGGATCCAGTGTAGGCAGAGGTTCCGGCTGGCGCCCATCTTCGCCAGACCTCTTGAATCTTTTGTTCAGGAGCCCGATTCCCCTGAGGCCATGGAGGTTTCTCGAGCGAGACCTAAGTCTTGGGCTGCTCGAGTACCTGTGATTTGTAATGTTTGCCAACAGTTAGGGCATTATGCTAATAAATGTCCACAGCGGTCGGGAAACGACCGCGTCTAGTAACCATTGGAGGGGGTTCACTAGACACAGCAGTACACGCCTCCAAGTTGTCCTTTAAGAGGACAATCAATTTAGGCTCATCCACTATAACAGTTTCGCTTTGTGTGGACTCTGGAGCAGAAGGAGCATGTCCCCTACCTTTGCTCTCCGCCACTCAATACCTCTGGTGATGCTCCGCCAAACCAGTGACTGTTCGAGTAGTGAATGGGTCAACACTGCCTTCACAAATCACACATCAGACCATCCCTTTCACGTTATCTATGTCCCCTTCCCATCAGGAGATTATCTCACTTCTTGTCATTCCCGAGGGAATAGACGAGATATTGCTGGGGATGCCCTGGCTCCGTTTCCATTCCCCACATATTGAGTGGATCTCTGGGAGGATATTGGAGTGAGTCGTGTAAAGGCAGATGTATGAGGGAATGCATTCAGGTGGCTACTACAGATCTTACTTCCCTTCCCAAATACTATTGGGCTTATGCAGACGTGATCTGCAAGAAGGCTGCGGAGTTCCTTCCGCCTCACCGTCCCTATGACTGTCCTATTGACCTCTTGCCCGGAGCAGAACCTCCTCGGGGACGAGTCTATCCCCTTTCTCTCCCGGAGACGGAGGCTATGTCTCAATACATTCAGGAAAATCTGGCAAGAGGATTTATTAGGAAGTCAGTGTCACCTGCAGGGGCGGGGTTCTTCTTCGTTCAGAAGTAGAACGGAGAATTACATCCATGCATCGATTACAGGGGTATTAATGCCATTACCGTTAAGAATAAATACCCATTGCCGCTGATTTCTGAGCTCTTTGTTAGGCTCCGTGGAGCAAGGGTATTTACCAAATTAGACCTGCGGGGTACTTATAACCTGATTCGCATCCATGAGGGGGACGAATGGAAGACGGCTGTTAATACCAGGGATGGGCACTATGAATATCTGGTGATGCCTTTCGGGCTTAGTAATGCCCCAGCCATTTTCCAAGACTTTGTTAATGACATCTTCCGGGATATGCTTTCCACCTCGGTCGTAGTCTATCTGAATGATATTCTCATCTTCTCTCCACATATTGATTCCCACCAGAGAGATGTCTGCAGAGTCTTCTACCTCTTGCGGGCCAATTCCATTTATGCAAAGTTGGAGAAATGTGTGTTTGAGCAGGAGTCTTTACCATTCCTGGGCTATATCATCTCCGCCCTGGGATTGGCTATGGATCCTGCCAAACTACAAGCTGTGATGGACTGGCAAGAACCCCATTCCCTTAAAGCGGTGCAGCGCTTTATGGGGTTCATTAATTATTATCGCCAGTTCATTCCCCATTTCTCAACTTTGATAGCTCCCTTAGTAGCCCTCACCAAGAAAGGGAGCAAATCCCAAATTGTGGTCCGAAGAAGTCTCCAAGGCTTTCACCTCAATTAAGTCTCATTTGGTAGCGCTCCTATCCTACACCGCCCTGATGTTGATAAGCCATTCATATTGGAGGTGGATGCCTCATCCGTTGGTGCTGGAGCAGTCCTCTTTCAAAAGGATGCTCAGGGTCGGAAGCATCCTTGCTTCTTCTTCTCCAAGACCTTCACAACAGCGGAGATGAATTATTCCATCGGGGACAGGGAGTTGCTAGCAATGAAATTGGCTTTCACTGAGTGGAGACATCTGTTGGAGGGGGCTCGCTTTCCCTTCCAAGTCTTCACCGACCACAAGAATTTGGTATATCTTCAGACAGCCCAGCGGCTTAATTCTCACCAGGCCAGATGGTCCTTTTTCTTCTCCCGGTTTCATTTCACACTCCATTTTCTCTCGGGAGAGAAGAACATTCGTGCCGACGCTCTCTCGCTCTGTTGTGTCCTCTGAGGAGGAGGAGCCTCGGCTTATTGTCCCCACATAGAGTCTGAGAACAGTGGCCCTGGTTTCGCTAGAGTCTTTACCTCCGGGCAAGACTTGTGCCTACCAATTTGCGACCGGAGGTACTCTCTTGGGCACATTCGTCCAGGGTGGGTGGACACTTTGGGGCAAAGAGGACATCTGAGTTGCTGGCGAGGACATACTGGTGGCCGCATATGGTCCGTGACGTTGGGGACTATGTTCGGGCGTGTGTCTCCTGCGCCAAGAATAAGTCTCCTTGACAATGGCCAGCTGGGTTACTTTACCCCTTGCCGGTGGCAGACAGGCCCTGGGAGATGGTTGGGATGGACTTTGTGGTGGGCTTACCCAAGTCTCGGGGCTGCACCATCATTTGGGTAATCACCGACAATTTTTCCAAAATGGTGCATCTGGTGCTGCTACCACGGTTACCTTCTGCACGGGCTCTGGCAGCGTTGTTCGTTAGGCACATCTTTTGTCTACATGGCATGCCGGACAAAATTGTCAGTGACCGAGGTCCCCAGTTTGCGTCTCGGTTCTGGAGAGAGCTTTGTCGTCTACTCAGTATTGAGTTAAATCTCTCTTCAGCATACTATCCCGAGACGAATGGGTTGGTAGAGAGGGCCAACCAGACCTTGGTCACCTATCTACAACATTTTGTCTCATTTAGGCAGGATGACTGGGCATCCTTGGGCTGAGTTTGCACTAAACAATACTGTGGCTGAATCCACCGGACAGACTCCATTCCTCCTAAACTACGGTCAGCATCCACGGGTTCTGGTGCCCATGCCCGTGTCTTCCGCCGACTCCAGGGTGGCAGACTGGGCTGTGGAGGCACGGGACATTTGGGACCGTACCCAGGATGCCATTCAGGCATCCAAGGAGAGGATGAGGTCCTCCGCCGACGCACATCGGCGCCCCACTCCGACATTTGCTCCTGGGGACTTGGTGTTGCTCTCCGCCCGTAACATCAGGCTGCGAGTTGAGTCCACTAAGTTGGCACCCCGCTACCTGGGTCCTTTCAAAGTCCTCAAGCAGGTTAACCCTGTGGCATACCGTTTGGCTCTTCCACCACGCCTGGGTATCTCCGACACCTTTCACGTTTCCCTCCTGAGACTCGTGCTCATGTCCCGGTTTTCGGAGTCATCTGCCGGAACATCGGGTTCGTCTACGGAAGACCATGAGGTGAACGCCATCGTAGGGTGTAAGGTTTTACGGGGCAAAAGATTTTATTTGGTGGATTGGAGGGGTTATGGGCCTAAAGATAGGTCCTGGGAGCCTGCCGAGCACGTTCATGCTCCGCAGCTCATCGCTGCCTTTGAACGCAGCGAGGCCCAAAGAAGGAATTTAACCTACACATATAGATAAAACCACTTTAAAGAAAATGAGTGGGAATATAAAAAAATGAATGAACAAAATGATTTAAAAATGAAGAATGTCTTTTAGGTTTGATAAATTACCTGTGCTCGCTAGACATGAAGTGAAAAAAAAAAAGTTTAGTTCATGGTGGAATAAACGCATTTTCACTACAATGGATACTTATAGAATTTTGTGCCCTAGAAAAATATGTAATGAACAGTATATACATGTAATTTATAATCAAATTGTTAGGGATCGAGTTTCTCGCTGCTGCACAAAGGGAATCTCGAACCAGTCCCGCTGTGGTCCCCCATCCATCTCCGGCCGCAGTGGAGCCTGCTCAGCGGAGACGTCGGTCCCTGCATCTCGCTCAGTCTAATACTGTGCAGAGGCTTGTTGCTGCCTCTTCTGGTTCCTCTATTATAACCAGTGCTGGAGCAGGCAGTCTTGGGACTAAGTCCTGCGTTTCTCCATCTGAGCATGCCCATGGCAATATCTCCCATTGGAGATCAGGGGTCACATGCTCGGTTACAGCAGCGACTCCCATTGGTCCGCCAGGAAGGTCCTGAAACTGCTTGTGTTCTGGAACAGTTTCTCATTGGTCCTTTTCTGGAAGGTCCTGTAGCTAGTACTATTAAAAGTGCACATGACCGCTCGGCCATGCGCTAGTATCAATTTTGTTATGTGCTTTGCGCCAGTGTGATCATGCACAAATGTGGTTAGGGCTCGGCTGAAATAAGCCCCTAGAATACCGGCACCTCCGGTGAGGAGATTTGTATGCACGTGTTCAGGGCTTGGCTGAAATAGCCTCTAGAATACCGGCTACTCCGATGAGGAGTTGCTTGTTTGTGTTGCTGACTGCATGACCACGGACTGCTATCCACACAGCAGTTATCTGCGCATCCCTGTGGTGTTAACATGACACAGTCTCTATCTCTGCGTCTCTACCTCAGCGACTCTGTGGTGTAACAGAGTTCGCTTATACCACCATATAGTGCCA
>JARQOD010000001.1:365386567-365524895 GCA_033576555.1 Oophaga sylvatica | reverse complement strand
ACCGGGCTAAACCATGGATAAACCCCGGGGAAATTGCCAACATTTTGGAGGGGCCTTTACCCGTGGGGGGACACAGGCCTAAAAAACCTGTCCAGATACCCCAAGAAGAAGGAGAAACTCTGCACCACATGATCATCGTGCTCCCCCAACGGCTTTTGCCCACCCAACCCCCCTCCCCAAAAAAGGGATATGATAAAACCCCATTTTCCCCGCCCCCCTCCGAAGGAAAACAAAGGGAGCCTGACTCACAAAACCCCCGCCTTTGTTTACTGTCCCCAAAAACTTGTCTGGAAGGGGAGGAAAAAAAGTGGGCCGGGGTAGCAGAGGAAAAACCCGGGCTGCAGCAACACTAGCAGCCTGAACAGCGACGGGGAAAAACCACAGCTGGGGTCCCCAAACCCTACCCTCCAGCTGCGGGAAAAGTCCCCCTTTGCAGACTTTTTTTTTTCGTCGCCTTTTTTACTAGCCAGACCCGGCCCAATAGTATTATTTTTAGGGTCTGGGGAACTCCCCAAAGTAAATATAAATAATGATGCTTCAAATTCTGATTCAAAAATGTATAACAGAAAAATCCTTTTAATCAAAAACGTAAAATCACCTAATCTTCTTATCACCTCATATAAAAAACTAAACAACTTAATCTTACGGGGTTGCCACTACTGAAAGAATTTTCACCCCAAACAGGGAGAAAGATACAAATAATCTTACCAGCACCAGACTAAAAAAATGTTCTGACATTCAGAAGTTGTAGCAAAATGAAATTTTGTGTTTTTACTCAAAGCTGGTAAAGGAAAAACATGGAAACAACTCTGCCCCCCCACATTTGGCTGGATAGTGGTATACTCTTAAAAAACAAATAAAATAAATTTGACCCTTTATTTTCCCAGATTTCAAGCCAGAACACAGTCAAATAAATACAGGGTTTTTCCCAATTTTTGCTACCCAGGAAAACCCCCCAACAAAATGGAATAATTAAAACTAAGAAAATGAAATGTTTCCATGCCCAGACAAAATGTCAAAAAGGGGAACAAGGGGCCACAGTCAGGAACCCCCCTTTTCTTAAAAGGATTTTTTCTGAAAAGTTTTTATGTTATGACTTTACGGGGGCAGCGTTTCTTGTATCCTTTCAAATACTATCTACATTTTTAATTTCAAATTCTGGGGTTTTTAAAAATAATTTTATGTATTGAAAAATTAAGCCCCTAAAATTTTAAAAAAAACAATTATTTTCTCAAAAATGCAAAAAAATTTTTAAGCTTCTAACTATAGTAAAAGACGGGCCTTTTGATTTTTTTTTAACCCCTTAAACCCACCGCCTTTTAATAGTGGGAGGGTTTAAGGGAATTATTCCCCCAATGCTCAGAAATAAGTGTAGGCGCCCCCCAGAGTCAGAAAATCCTGAGCCGAACCCCAAAACATGCAAATTTTGGGGGCAGTTTTTAAACCTCCCCTGTCACTATCACTGTTTTTTTACGAATAACGGGGGATCACAAAAAAAGGCGATTTTCCATTCACTTTTCCCCCTCTGATATATCTAGTAAATCAACAGAAGAGAAATGGGTTCCCCCCCGCCCAACTTGTTAACCCCTGCCACCCTGGCTCTTTTTGGCTCCTTCCCCGGCCCTCCATGGGCAAACTTTCCCGTAAGAAAATGGTGGGTCATGCACAGTGCCCAGCCAAGTCTGCCCCGGGCCCGGGACCCAGCAAAAAAAGGAAACTTTTTCCTTTTTGGGTTTAATTTTTAACACTGTGATAGACCCAAACACAGAGGGTCAAAAATTTTAAAAAACAGAAAACAAAACCCCCCCTTTTTTTTACCCCCTTTTGTTTTGATAAAAATAATAAAATAAAAAAATTTTAATTTTTTTCCCTTTTTTTGTTGTTAAGGTTTGGGTTACATCTGGGTTTTGGGGATGGGGTTTGGGGTTTGGTTAGGGGGAGTTGTGTTTTTATTGGAGTTGGTTGGGGTTAAGGGGTTTTGGGTTGGGGGGTTTGGTTGGGTTTAAAAGTGTGTTGGGGTTAGGGTTTTAATTAGGGGGTTTGAGTTAGGGGGGTGATTTGGGTTTTTGGGGTTTTGGGTTTTTTGGGGTGTATTTCCCGGGGTTTGGGGTTAAAATTGGGGACTTTTTTTTCCCCCGTTTAAAGGGACATCATTGGGGGTCTCCCCAAAAGCGAAAATGGTGCCTGTTTATCAATTCCAGAAAAATTTTTTTCAAAAAGGCAAACAGGCCTTTACTCCCTTCCCGACACCTTTCCATGGGGTCCCAACAGTGGGGTTTTCCCCCCATATGGGGATCAGTGTACTCCCGAGAAAAATTTCCCCAACAAATGTGTGGTTTCCCTTTTACCCGATATCCTTGAAAAAAAAAAACAGTTTTTTGGGCAAAGTAAAATTTTTTTTTAAAAAAATTAAAAACTAAATTTTTTTCCTTTCCCCATTGGGTTTTGTTCTCGTGAAGCACCTGAAAGGGGTTTAAAAAATTTTTTGAACTTGGGGTTTTTTAAACCCTTTAGGGGTGCAGTTTTTAAAAAGGTGTCACTTTTGGGTAAATTTTTCATTTTGACCCCTCAAAAAAAATTTTCCTTTAAATATTTATTGGTCCCTAAAAAAAAATTTTTAAACTTTGTTTGGGGGGGGGGGGGAAAAAAAAGAAAACACTGGTCCCAAATTTTAATCCTTATAAAATTCCAAAAAAAAAAAATGTTTTTCCAAAATTTGCTGATGTAAAAGTTAACCCCTCTGATTTTAAGGGGCACAAAAATTAAAATTTTTTAAAATTGCAAAAATTTTTAAAACTTTACAAAAAACTGTTTTTTTTTAAAAAAATAAAAAGCAAGTCCTTAGAATAAATTTTACCCTAAAATGAAATAAAAATATTCACAAAAAACCAAAAAATCAAATCAGGAATTTTGAAAAAAAAAATTTCCCAAAAAACTATTACTTCATAAAGGACTTTCAGAAATTTTAAAAAAAAGGGCTTGGTTTTTAAACCCCCTTTCTGACACGGACGAAAAACCCCCCCCCCAAAAGCCTGCTACTTTTTTGACCAGGACAGAACATTATTACGGCGTTCGACTGTGCACACGGGGGGGGGCAACTATCGCCCTGTTAAAAGCTGATTCTGACATTTAAAAAACCCTCCCACTAAGTGCCGGGATGGTCACAAATTTCTCCCACATTTTAAACCCCCTGAAAGCTTGACCCGAACATGATCGCAGCTTTCCCCTGAGAAGGAAAGGGGGCTGACCCCCCCCTTTGTTTTTTGGGATCAGACCCACGGCCAACGGAGTCCAAGTAACTCGCGCCTCATTATAGTGAATGAATCACTGGGGGTTTCCCTCGAATCATTAAACGCGTGTTTTAAAAAGGGAAAACCCAAAAGAAAATTGGCCAGTGTAGAGCCCCGGGAAAAATTTGGGGATCCCAAACTTTATGTAAAAGCCCCCAAATTTAAAAGGGTTTCAACCCCAATCCAAAAAAAAAAGCAACTCCCCACTCAGATTTTGAAACTGTTTAGGGGAAATATAGAGGTTTCCACGTTATTTGTTTTAAAAAACCGGGAAAAACAAAAGGGCTCCTCACTCGCCAAATAAAATTTTCAGAAAATTTCTGTCTCTCAAATCCTTTTGCCCCCCCCTCCCTTCGACCCCAAACAGGGGTACATAAACCACATTTTTTGTCCATTTTTGGGCTTTTTCTGTAGTGACGAAGGGCCCCCCTTAATTTCAGGGGCATGCCTCCAAAATCACGGGGTGGGGATAATTTTACTGGTGACTGCAATTGACGGGTCACTACACCTTGGGCACTACAATGGCAGTTTTTCAATTTTCACCCCGGGAACATTCATTTCTGCTTTCTTCTGAAAATACCCATGGAAAAAACCGTCCTCAAACTTTTAAATAAAATTTTAAACCCCAAAAAGTATAGTTTTCCCAAATGGGGGAAATGGGGGCACTTGAGGAAGGGTTCTGCTTTTCAATAATTAGGGGCTCTGTATTGGAGTCTACAAATTGTTCAGGAAAAATTGTGCCCTAGAAGGCAAATAGCGCTCCCCCTGCCTCCCGGAAAATTTCCCTTTCCCCCCCCTTGGGGTAAGTTACTTTAAGCCACATATGGGGGATTGGGCCCCGTTCCCCTAAAAAATTTTGGGAAAAAAAAAAATTTGGGGTCCTTTTTTAAACCCACTTCTTGTGTGAAAAAAGTAAAATTTTTCTTGTAAAAAAAATAGAACTTTTTTAATTTACTCCCCCCGGGATAAAATTCTGGACCCCAAACCTTTTTTGTCAAAAATGATCTCGCACCCCCAATTTAATGAATTTGAGGTGGGAGTTTTGTAAAATGGGGGCCCCTTATGGGCTCTCCCATAGGTCCTGGAACTGCAAACCCCAAAAAAGATATCTGTCGCCCTTTCTTTCCCGACTTTTTTACTGTGCCCCGAAAAACATATCCCGATTACCTGTAGGGAAATTTGGGCCCCTCAGGAAAAAAAGGACCCCCAGTTTTTAAATAAACAAAATTCCATCAGCCCTTTTGAAAAATTAAAAACTTGGGGGTAAAACAACATTTTAGTGAAAAATGTTTTTTTTAAGCCAGGGTTTCCGGAGGCCTTTGGGGCAAAATCTGCCCCAATGAATTCCCCGGGAAAATTTGTTTTTTAAAATTCATGGGGCCTTTTTCTGGGCCCAGGGCCCGTTACTGGAACCCTAAAAAATTCCGAAAATCTAAATCCAAATTGGCCCCCTTCCCTTCTATTTTAAAAGCCCCAAAAGTTTTCCCCCTTGGGGAAAAAATAAGGGAAATTCAAAAAAAAATTTTATTGGGGAAAATTTTGTTACCCTTAAAAAAAGAAATTTTCTAAAAAATTTTGTAAAAAAATTTACTTTTTTTTATTAACCCCTTTTTCGTAAACCCGGGTTTTGCACCACACATTTATAGTTTTCTGCCAAAAAATTTACTTTGGGAAAAATTTTTTGGACTAAGGTCTCCCCCCTTTTTATGTTCCAAAAATTTTTGTTAAAAAGAAACCCCCCCTTTTTTTGCCCCAAACGTTTTTCTCCTATATAGATTGGAACCAAGAAATTAAAAAAATTTTTCCAATTTTTTTCCTGACCCTTTAAAAATTTTTTTTGGAAGAAAATTTTTGTAAAAAAAAAAATTAAATTTTAAATTTTTTTTTTAAAAAAATTCCCTGTAAGAAACCTGAAAGTTAATAAACTTTTTGAATGTTTTTTGAGCCCCTTTAAAGGGGTGAGTTTTTAGAAGGAATCACCCGATAAAATTTTTCATATAAAACCCCTAAAAGGGATTTTTAAATGTGATGTGGCCCTTTAAAAAAAGGGTTTTAAAATTTTTTTTGAAAAAAATAAAAAATCAGTTGAAAAATTTTTAACAGTATATAACTTCCAAAAAAAAAAAATTTTGGGTTTCCCAAAAATTTGTCTGAGGGGTAAATTAAACATGGGGAAAATGTTATTTTTTAACTCTTTTGGGGGACAAAATTTTTCGGGTGTTTTAGGGGCAAAAAAATCAAAGTTGAAATTTGAAAAATTTTTCCCCAAATTGGGTAGCCAAATTTCGTTTTTTTTTTTCAAAATAAAAACGCAAGTCAAAACCAAAAAAATTTTTAACCACTTTTTATAAAAGTACAATGGTCACAAAAAAAACATTCTCAAATAAAAAGCTTGAAGCGCTCCAGATTTAAAAACCCTCAAAAAAGTGACAGTGCAAAATTTGGGAAAAAAATTGGCCGGGCTTTAAACCCGTGAAAAACCCCCCCATGGGGCGTTAAGGGGAAAAGGGTAAAAATTTTGGTTCTGTAAAAAAAGGGGTTTAACATCATCCTCACTTAGATCTTCTTTTTTTAACGGCTAACTAAATTGAATTGTTTTTGCTGATGTAAAAAGTGTTGCCATGGATAGGTTTCCAATAAACCTTAATTTTTATTTCAGGAACACTGCAAATGGGCAACCTGATACAAGCCCTTAAAACCCCATATATAAAAAAGGGAAAAGGCTAGGGCCCACAAGAACCGATATTCCCCAACCAACCGAAAAACTTTGGGCCCCTTTTTTACAAATCACACTCAAACCCCCCTTTTGATCAGAGTTTAAACCAAAAGAGTAATCCAATTCTCTCAAAATGTGAAAAAAAAAAAAAAAAAAAAAACCCTCTTTTTCCCCATTCTGTCAGCCCGTAAAAATCGAACTGTGCTCAGATGTCATCCTAGTGCAGTCCAATGTTTTCCCTAACTCTCTGACTTGCACCGGGCCCGTGTGATCCAATAATGGGAAAGAAACTCATGCATGCTGGGACCTAATTTAAATACCCTGCCAATTTTTAAGGGCAGCAAATTTCCCAATTTTTTTTGATTTTGGGGCACAGCTCAAAGGCAGATTCATTGGGGGCAAAAACACCAAAAATACAACCTAACAACGCAGCTATATTGATATACTAATTTGGAGAAGTGCAATTTTAGGGTATGAAAATACAAAAACCTCTTTAAACCCTTCCCGGGGCATCGACATAATTTTTCCGTCCATGTGACCTGGGGCCCAATTTTGGGCCATGAACGGAAAATTTTCATCATCACATTTGCCACACTCAACGGGGTGTGCGGGCCCCCATCGCCCCCGGGGTGAGTTTATTCTGAAAGCCCGAAAACCCGGGACTTAAAGGGCCCGGAGCAATTCCACCCGGACCACTCCAGGGTGTGGGAGCAGCAGCTGGGTCCCCCTCGGGGGCGAACACTAATTTACAGGTGCGGCAAGTACAGATGGGGACGACTGGCCCCTGGGGGGCACGGCTGACACCTGGGGGCGGGCACGGGTGGCACTCTGGCAGGCAGGCGGGGTGGATCAACTGGGAAAAAAGGAACTGATTCAGGAAGGACAAGGGAAAAATGGGGAAAAGAAACAAATGGGAAAATGGGAACAGGTAGAAAAACCCGTTCGACTAGATGGAAAAAAAAGCCCCCAGGGGGGGGGCGGAGCGGTCAGAGCATAGCCGGGAAAGGGGGCCGGGGCGAGAGCAGAGCATAGCCGTGGGGTTTCGAGCCAAAAAGCACAGCAAGAGCCCAGGGTGCAGAGCAGAGCAAGCCTCCCGGGCGCGGACAAAGGGGCAAGCAGAGCCACGGAAAGAAATGAGACAAGGAAACAAAAGCCCCGGGGGGCGGAGCCCAAAAGCAGAGCCAAACCGCAAAGGGTTTCGGAGCGGAACAAAAACCCTGCCTTTGGGGGGCGGGGGCAAGACAAAAAAAGCAAAAAGCTGCAGGGGGGTGCGAAGCAAAGCCTCAGGAAAGGGGGAGCAAGAGCAGAAAACAAACCAAAGGGATTTGGGGGGGGGTGAAGCAAGCAAAAGTCGCGGGGGGGGCAGAGGGAACCCCCCAAAAAGCCATGAGGTTGCGGAGGGGAGAAGGGAGAGCTGTGGGGTGCAGAAAGAGAAAACAAATCTGGGGCCGGGGTGTGGGGCAAGAGCATATCAGGCCATGGGGGGGGCATAAGCATAGGAGGGGGCCCCGCCCGGGGGCAGACCCGGGGAAACACAGCAAACCCGCAGGGGGTGCAAAAAAAACAGGACGAGGGGCAACTGCAAAAAAAAGGAAAAAAGGGGGGGGGAAAAAAAAAACCCCCGAAAAAGGAAGGCCAAAAAAAACCGCAGGATGCAAAAACAAGGGGGCGAAACCCCAAAAAAAATGCAGATTTTTAAAAACCAAAAGACATAGCAGAAACCCCCAGGATGTTTAAAAGGAGTTTTTGGGGAGGGGAAAGGGTACAGACCAAAAATACAAACAGGGTTTTAATATAGGACTTTTGTTCAGAAAAAGGGGCTACATGGGAAAAAGTTCAAACAAAGGGTTCCGTCCTGGTATGGGGGGAGCCCCCCAAAAAGGGTTTACGGAAACGAGACACAAAAAATTTCAAAATAAGGGGGGCCCGAGTACCGCCCCCCCCCCCCCCAGGGTCCAGAGACAAAAAGCAGGGAAAAAAAGAAAAAGGACCTGGCAACTCACAGCAGAAATCAAAGGGTGGGGAGAGGGGTTTTTTTGCCCTTCCCCAAGGGGTGTCTTTTTTCCCGTTCCCCCCCAAAAAGGGGGGGAATTAAGGGTTTAAATTCTTTGATCAGAAGCAAACCCCCCACCCCCAAAAACCCGGAAGGCCCCGCCCAAGGGGAAATTTAAGGAAAGGGGGGGGGGCAGTTAAACCATAGAAAAAGGGGTTGAAACCCCCGGGGGGGCAAGGCCCCTGTTGGGGGGAAAAAATTACAAGAACCCCAAAGGCGGTTTCCCTCGATTTGAAAATGTTCAAAAAATTTTTCCCCCCCCCCAAAAAATAAATTTTGAAATAAAAAAAAAACCATTTTAAAATTTTTTTGGGCCCAATTTCCCCTTTTTAATTTTTAAAAAATTTTTTTAAAAAAAATTTTTGGAAAAAAAATTTTTTTTTTTTTTACTTTTTCCCCTTGGGGGCAAATTTCCCAAATTTTTTTAAAACCCTTTTGGGGGGGCTAGTTTAAAAAATTACCGTGGGGGTTTTTTATTTTAAACAAATTTTAATTAAAACCCTTTTAAAATTAACCCAAAATTTAAATTTTTTTAAAAAATAAAAAGGGCCCTTTTCCCCCCCCACCGGAAAAAAAATTTTTCCCCCCAATTTCTTCAAAAACTAAAAAAATTGAAAAAATTTTGCCCAAATTTTTTATTCCCTTTAAAAAAAAAAAGGGGGAAAAAATAAAATTTTTTTAAAAAAAAAATTTTTTTAAATTTCTTATTAAAATTCGTAACCCTTTTTCCCCAAAATTTCCCCCAAAATTTTTTAAAAAATTTTGGGGGTTTTAAATTTCCCAAAAAAAAGGGGGGTTTTTTTTTTTATGTTTTAAAAAAAAAACTTCCCCAAAAGTCCAAAATTCCCCGAAAAAAAAAATTTTTTTTTTTCCCCCAAAATTTCTTTAAGCCCCAAAAATGGTTTTTTTAAATTAGGGGTAAAAGCAATGCAAAATTCCAAAAAAGGGCCCCAATTTTTGATCCGGGGAAAAAAAAAAAAAATTGAAATTTTTTTTTATTTTTAAAAAAAAGTTATTTTTTTAAAACCCCAAAAAATTTCCTTTAAACCCCCTCCCCCTGAATGGGTTTTCAACCTTTAGGGGCCTTTTTTTAATTTCCCTTTTATTTTTTTCCAAAACCCCCCCCCCCAAATGCTTCCCAAAACCCTAACAAAAAAAAAAAATTTTTAAAAAAAAAAAAAAACTGTTTTAAATTTTTAAACCCAAAAACCCAACCCAAAAAAAAATTTTTCCAAAAAAAAACCCAAAATTTTTTATTAAAAATTTTTTAAAACCACCCAAAAAAAGGGAAAATTCAAATTAAAAAATTTTTAAAAAAACAAATTTTTTCCCCAAAGTTTTTTACTAAAAATTTTATCTTTTTTTTTAAAAAACCCAAAGAAAAAAATTTTCCGAAAAAGGGGCAGCCTTTTGGCCCCTGGAACATTTTCCAGAAATTTTACCCAAAATGGAAGGGCAAAGAAAAATTTGGGGTAATTTTAAAAAGGGCCCCCTTTTCCCCAAAAAAAACCCCCGGGAAAGGGGGAGGAAGGTTTTTTTTTTTCCCTTTTTCCCCTTTTTTTTTTTTCTTTCCTTGTTGGTTTTCTGAAAAAACGCCTTTTTTTCAAATTTTTTTTTTTATTTTTTATTGAAAACTGCCTTTTTTCAGGCATTTAAACCCCCCCAAAAAGGGCCCCCTAAACAAAATTTTCAAAAGTTTTTTTTTTTAAATTAAAAATTAAAAATGCAAAAATTGTTTAAATTTTTTTTTTTTTTTTTTTTTTAATTTTTTAAAATTTTTTTTTTTTCTTTGTAGCAGATCCCCGAAGAAACATTGTCCCCCAAAAAAGGGGGGGGCAAAGGAAAAAAACCCAAAAAAACCTTCCCCTTCCAGGCCGGGGCACCAAAGATCAGGGGAAAAAGGGAGCGCTTTTTGGGCGCCCACAAAGTTTGCGTGTCCCAAAAACCCCTGTCTAAATTTAACGCAGGTGAATCCAATGTGTTTTAAATTGGGAAACCCTGCGGGTTCAGTGAAATCCAATACATTTTTTTCAGATGTCTCCCCCAAGAAAAAATAGACATTTCCCCCCCCCCGTGACTGGGAAAAACGAAACCGCATGTTTGTCCCGCGGGTGAGCGCGGGGGCCCTCTTTTTGGGCGTATAATGGACAAAGGGGTTTTTTTGAAAGCCATCCACATGCTGTAACACTGGAAACCCGTGGGGTTTGGGCGCTGCACAAGTACGCACGTCCAAAACCCGCAGTGTTTACAGGGCGTGTGCACTTTCCCTCAAATTTTCTTCAAAAAAAGCTTCAAAGGGAAAAGCCCCCAGGGGGAAAAAGAGAAATCCTCCCTAAACTTCCCCCAAAAAGCATCATTTTTTGAAACCCCCTTTTACTTTTTTTAAAAAATTTTTTAAAACTCTTGAATACCTCAAAAAACACATCTAAAAATAGCATTTTTTGTTTTTCTACCACAGGGTGAAAAAAATTATTGGAAATATCAAGTCTTGGAAAAAAATAATTCCAAAAAATTTTTGCTGGAGGGGCACACTTGGGCCCTATGAAAAAAAACGGACTGAAAATTTTCTCGGCCGGAAATTTTTTAAACCCAAAGGTTTTCCGATGGTGAACCGTGTGTAAAATCCCTTTGCAAAAGCGATGATTCGATTTTCGCGCACCTATTAAACCGAAAGGAAAATTGATTTGGGTTTACATTTTTCCCCTGATTTTTTTTCCCCATTGGGAAATTGGGGGTTTTGGGTTTTTTGGGCCCGGGGGGCCTTTCCCGGGGGAAAGGGAAAAAAAAACCCCCCAAAAAGGGGGGGGAAAGGGGAAAAAAAAAAGTTTTTTTTTTTAAAAAAATCCGGAAAAAAAATTTTTTTAAAATTTTTTAAAAAAGGGGAAAAAAAAAAAATTTTTTAAAAAAAAGAAGGGGGTTACCCGGGGGGGGGCCCCTTTTCCTTTAAAAAAAGGGGGTTTTAAAAAATTTGGGGCCCCCCCTTTTTTTTTTGGGCCGGGCCCCCCCCTTTTTTTTTTTTTCCCAAAATTTCTTTTCCCCCAAAAAAGGGGGGGGAAAAAAATTTTAAAAAAAAAATTTTAAATTTTTTTAAAAAAATTTTTTTTTTTCCCAAAAATTTCCCCAAAATTTTTTTTTCCCCGGGGGCCAAATTTTTTTTCCCGTTTTAGAAAAAACCCCTTAAATTTTTTTTAAAATTCCAAAGAAAAAATTTTTTTTTCCCCCCTTTTAAAATTTTTTTCCGTTTTGGGGGAAATTTCCCTTTTTGAAAATTTTTTTTAATTTTTGGGGGGGGAAAAAGAAGGTTTTTTCCCCGTTTTTTTTTTTTTAAAAATTTTTGGGTAAAAGGGGAAAAATTTTTTTTTCCGGTTTGGGGGCCCCCCTTTTTTTTTTCCCCCCTTTTAAAGGGGGGTTTTGGGGGAACCCCGCAAGGGGTTTTCCCCCCCAAAAAAAAAAAGGGGGGGCCCCTTTTCCAATTTTTTTTCCCCTTTTTTTCCCCCCCCCCAAAAAGGGGGGGGCCCCAAAAAAAAAAAAAGGGGGGTTGGTTTAAATTTCCCCCGGGGGGGTTTTTTTTTTTTTTTTTGGGGGGGGGGGGGGGGAAAAAAAAAAAACCCCCGGGGCCCCTTTTTTTTTGGGGAAAAAAAAAAAATTTTTCCCCCAAAAAAAAAAAAAAATTAAGGGCCCCAAAACCCCCCTTTTTTCCCTTTTTTTCCAATTTAAAAAAAGGGGGGCCGGGGGGGGGGGGCCCTTTTTTAAAAGGGGGATTTCCCCGGGGGGAAAAATTTTTTTTCCCCGGGTTTTCCTTTTTTTTGGGGGAATTTTTCGGTTTGGGGAAAAATTTAAAAAAGGGGGGTTTTTTTTTAAAAGGGGGGCCCCGGGGGGTTTTTCCAAAGGGGGGGGGTTTTTTTAAAATTTGGGGAAAAACCCTTTTTTTTTTCCCCCCCAAAACCGGGGGGTTTAAAAAAAAGGGGGAAAACCGGGTTTCAAAAAAAAAGGGAAAAAATTTGGGGGGGAAAAATTTTTTTTTTTTACTTTTTAAGGGGAAAAAAAACCCCCCCCTTTAAAAAATTTTTTAAAAAAAAAAGGAAAAATTTGGAAAAAAAGGGGCAAAAAAACCCCCCCCCGGGGAAAAGGGGTTTTTTAAAATTTAAAATTTTTTTTTTTTTTTGGGGGGGCCCCTTTTTTTTAAAAATTTAAAGGTTTTTAAAAATTTGGGTTTGGGGGATAAAAAAGGGGGGGGAAAAAATTTTTTTTGGGGGTTTTAAAAAAATTTTTTCCCCCCCCAAAATTTTTTGGGGCCCCCAAAAGGGGGGCCCCCCCCCCTTGAATTCCCCAAAAACCCCCCGGGTTTTCCCCCTTGGGGGGGGCCCCCTTTTCCCCCGGGGGTTTTCCAAAAAAAAAAAGGAAATTTTTTGGGAAAAAAACCCAGGGGGGGGGGGAAAAAAAAAAATTTCCGTTGGGGGGGCCAAAAAGGGGGAAAAAAAAATTTGGGGTTTTTTCCCTTTTTTGGGGCCGGGGGGGAAAAAAAAAAAAGGGGGGAACAAAATTTTGGGTTTGGGGGGGAAAAACCCCCCCCCAAACCCCGGGGGGGGGGGGGTTTTTGAAACCCGGGGGGAAGGGCCCCCTTTTTTAAATTTTTAAAAATTTTTTCCCCCTTTTTTTTTTGGGTTTTTTTTTTAAAAACCCCCTTTTTCCCCCCCAAAAATTTTTTGGAAAATTTTTTGGGGGGGAAAAAAAAAAAAAATTTTGGGGGTTTCCCCTTTTTAAAACGGGGTTTTCCCCGGGTTTTGGGGGGGCCAAAACCCCCCTTTTTTTTTTTTTTGGGGGCCCTTTTTTCCCCCTTTTTTAAAAGTTTTTTTTCCCCCCCCCAAAACCCAAATTTTTGGGGGGGGGCCCCTTTTTTTTTTCCGGGGAACCCCCTTTCCCAAAAAATTTTTCCCCCCCCCTTTTTAAAAAAATTTTTTCTTTGGGGGGGGGGGGGAAACCCCAAAAAAAAAAGGGGGGGGTTTTCTTTGGGTTTTAAAAAGGGAAAGGAAAAAAAAATTTTGGGGGGGAAAAAAGGGGAAAATTTTTTGGTTTTGGGGGGGGCCCCTTTTAAAAACCCCCCCAAAGGTTTTTTAAAACCCCGGGGTTTTCCCAAAAAAAAAACCCCCCCCCTTTTTCCCCCCCCCCCTTTTTGGGGAAAAAACTTTTCCCAAAACCCCCCCCGTGGTTTAAGGGGAAAAAAATTTTCCCCCTTTTTTTGGGGAAACCCCCGGGGGTTTTTTTTTGGGGGAAAACCCCCTTTTAAAAAGGGGGGCCCCCGGGGGGGTGGGGGTTTTTAAAAGGGGGGGGAACGGGGGTTTTTTTTTTGGGGGCCCAAAAAAACCCCTTTTTTTTGGGGGGGGGAAAAAAAAAAAAAAATTTTTTGGAATTTTTTAAAAATTTGGGGGGAAGGGGGAAAAATTTTGGGGGAATTTTGGGGTTTCCCGGGGGGGGCCCCCCCCCCTTTTTTTGACAAATTTTTTTTTGGGGGTTTGGGGAAAAAAAATTTTTCCCGGGGGGCCTTTTTTTTTTTTTCCCCAACCGGGAAAAAAAAGTCGTGGGGGGGTTTTTTTTTTAAAAGGGGGTTTAACCTTTTTTTCCCCCCCTTTTTTAAAAAAAAAAATTGGGGAAAAAGGGCCCCCAGCCCGGGGGAAAATTTTTTTTAAAAAAAAGGGGGTTTTTCCCCTTTTTAAAAAAAATTTTTTTCCCCAAAACCCAAAAACCCCCCCAAAATCCAAAACCCTCGGGTTTTTTTGGGGCCCCGGGAAAAAACGGGGGGAAAAAGGGGGGGGAAAATTTCCCCCAAAGGGGGGGGCCCCCCCCCAAAGGGGGGGTTTTTTTTTCCCCGGGGGTTTTTTTTAAAAAAAATTTTTTTGGGGGGCCAAAAAACCCCCCCCCCGGGGTTTTTTAACCCTTAAGGGGTTTTTTCTTTTGGGGGCCCCCCCCGGGGGGGGGGGGGGGGGGGGGGGGGGGGGGGGTTTGGGGCCCCCCTCCCCCTTTTTGGGTTCCCCAAAAGGGGGTTTGGGGTTTTTTCCCCCCTAAATTCTTTTTGGGGGAAAAAAAGGGGGTTGGGGGGGTTTTCCCAAAAAAATTTTTTTAAAAATTTTTCCCCCCCCCTTCCCCCGGGGCCCGGGGTTTAAAAAAAAAAAACCAAATTAAAAAAAAGGGGGGAAAAAAAAAAAAAAAAAAATTTAAAAAGGCTTTGGGGGGAAAAAAGGCCCCCCCCGGGGGAAAAAAAAAAATTTTTTTTTGGGGAAAAATTTTTTTTCCCCCCTTTTTTAAAAAATTTTTTTAAAAAAAAAATTTTTTTAAAAAATTTAATTTTAAAAAGGGAAAAAAATTTGGGGAAAAAAAAAAACCCCCCCCCCTTTTTTCCCTTTGGGGGGTTTTTTGGGGCCTCTTTTTCCCCCCCGGGGGGGGGGGAGAGGGGGCCCCCTTTTTTTTTTTTTTTTTCCAAAAAAATTTTTTTTTCCCCCCCAAAACCCAAAAAAATGGGGGGGCCCCGGGTTTTTTAAGCCCGGTTAAGGGGGGGAAAAAATTTTTTTTTAAAAAAATTTTTTTGGGGTTTTTTTTTAAAAAAAATTTTTTTCCCCCCTCTTTTTTGGGTTTTTTTTCCCAAAAAAAGGGGGGTTTGGGCCCCCGGGGGGGCCCCCAAAAAGGAAGGGGGGGGGGGGGAAAAAAAAGGGGGGGAAAAAAAAAACCCCCAAAACCCCCCTTTTTAAATTTTTTTTTTTGGGGGCCCTAAACCCCTTTTTAAAAAGGGGGTTTTTCCCAACCCTTTTTAAAAAAACCCCCTTTTTCCCCCCCCCCGGGGGGAACCAAAACCCCCCCAAAAGAAATTTTAAAAAAAAAAAAATTTTTTTTAAAAAACCCTTAAAAAAAAAAAAAAAAACCCCAAAAAACCCCCCCTTTTTTTTTTTTTTAAACCCCCCCCCCCAAAAAATTTTTTTAAAAACCCCCTTTTTTCCCATCCCTTAAGGGGGGGGGTTTTTTTTCAACCCCAAACCCAAAAAAAGGGGGGGGGGGGGTTTAAAAAAAGGGGGGGTTTTTGGGGGGGAAAAAGGGAAAAAAACCAAAAAAAAAATTTCCTTGGGACCAAACCCCTTTTTTTCCCCCCCCCGGGGGGCCCCCCCCCCTTTTTTTTTTAAAAAGGAAAAATTTGGGTTTTTTAAAACCCCCCCCCCAAAAAAAAAAAAAGGGGGGTTTTAAAATTTTTTTAAAAAATTAAAGGGCCCCGGAAAAATTTTTTAAAAAAAACCCCCTTTTTTTTTCCGGGGCCCCGGGGTTTTTTCCCTTCCCAAAAAAACCCCCCCCCCGGTTTTGGGGAAAAAGGGGGCCCCGGTTTTCCCCGGGGGGGGTCAAACCCCCGGAAATTTGGGGGAAAAAAAAGGGGGGGCCCCCCCCTTTTAAAGAGGGGGCCCTTTGCCAGGGGTTTTAAAAAAAAAGGAAAGGGGAAACCGGGGGGAAATTTTTTGGGGGGAGGAAAAAAAAATTCCCCCCTTTTTTTTTTTTTAATTTTTAAAATTTTTTTCCCCCCCCCAAAAAAAAAAATTTAATTTGGGAAAAAGGGTTTTCCCCTTTAAAAAACTTTTTTTTTTTAAAAAAGGGCCCCCAAAAAAAAAATTTAAAAATTTTTTTTTTTAAAAAAAAACTTTTTTTTTTTTTTTTTAAAAAAATTTTTTTGGGGTTTTTTTTTTTCCCCAAAAAGGGGGGAAAAAAGGGGGAAAAAAAAAAAGGGGGGCCCGGGGGGAAAAAAAAATTAAAAAAATTTTTTGGGGTTTAAAAACCCCCCCCCCCCAAAAACCCCCCCCCCCCCAGGAAAAAAAAAAAAGAAAAAAAAAAAAAATTTTTTGGGGGGGTTCCCAAAAAAAAAAAAAAAGGGGTTTTAAAAAAAAAAAGGGCCCCAAAAAAAAATTGGGAAAAAGGCCCCCGGGGGTTTCCGGGGGGAAAAAAAAAACCCGGGGGGGGGAAAAAAAGTTTTTAAAAAACCCCCCGGGGTTAAAACATTTTTAAAAATTTTTTTTTTCCCCCCCCCAAAAAAAAAAGGGGAAACCCAAAAAGGGGGGCCGGAAAATTTTTTTTTTTTCCCCCCGGTTTTTTTTTCCCCCCAAAAAAACCGGGGGGAAAAAAAATTTTAAAAAAAAAGGGGGTTTCCCTTTTAAAAAAAAAGGGGGGTTTTTTTTTTTCCCCTTCCCCCCCCCAAAAAAAAAAGGGAAAGGGGGGGAAAAAAAAAAAAAAGGGGGGAAAAAAAAAAACCCCCCCCCGGGGGGAAAACCCAAAAAAAAAAAAAAAACCCGGGAAAAAAAAAGGCCCCGGGGGAAAAATTTTTTTAAAAAAAAAAACCCCCAAAAAAATTTTTTAAATTTTGGGGGGTTTCCCCGGGGGGAAAAAAGGGGGAAAAAAGGGGGGTTTTTTTTTAAAAAAAGCCCAATTTTTGGGGGCCCCGGGGGCCCAAAAAAAATTTTTTTTAAAAAAATTTTTAAAATTTTCCCCCCCCCTTTTTTTGGGGGGGGTTTTTTTTTTTAAAAATTTTTTGGGGGGAAAAAAAACCCCCAATTTTTCCCGGGGCCCCCCTAAAGGGGCCCCCCCCCCCGGGGAAAAAAGGGGGGAAAAAAGGGGGGTTTTTTTTTTCCCCCCCCTGGGGAAAAAAGGGGGGAAAAAAAAAGGGTTTTAAAAAAAGGGGGGGTTTTAAAAAATTTTTTTTTGGGGGTTTTTGGGGGCCCCCTTTTTCCCCCCCCCAAAAAAAAAAAATTTTTTGGGGTTTGGGGGGGTTGGGTTTTTTGGGGGAAAAAAAGGGCCCCCCCCGGGGGGGTTTGGGGGGGGAAAAAAAAAAAAAGGGGGGTTTTTCCCCGGGGGGGGGCCCCCCCCCCAAAAAAGGGGGGAAAAAGGGGGGGTTTTAGACCTTTTTCCCCAATTTGGGGTTTCTTTTTTGGGGGGGAAAAAGGGGGGGGTTTTAAAAGGGGGGGGTTAAAAAATTTTTTTTAAAAAAAAACCCCCAAAAACCCCCCCCCAAAAAAGGGGCCCCCCCAAAAAAAGGGGAATTTTTAAAAAAAAAGGGGGGGCCCCCAAAAATTTAAAACCCCCAAAAAAACCCCCCCTTTTAAAAAAAAGGGGGAAAAATTTTTTTTTTTTTTGGGCCCCTTTTTGGGGTTTTAAAAATTTTTTTTTCCCCCCAAAAAAAAAGGGGGGTTTTTTTTTTTTTGGGGGGGGGAACCCGGGGGAAAAAAGGAAAGATTTTAAAAGGTTTTTTTTAAAAAAAAAAAAGGGCCCCCGGGCCAAAAAAAAAACCCCCGGGGGGGGGTTTTAAAAAAACCCCGGGGGAAAAGAAATCCCGGGGGGGGGGGGGTTTTTTTTTTTTGGAAAAAATTAAATTTTTTTAAAATTTTTTTTAAAAAATTTTTTTTTTAAAAAAACCCCCCCCCCCCCCCAAAAAAAAGGGCCCCAAAAAACCCCCCAAATTTTTTGGGGAAAGGGAAAACCCCCCAAAAAAAATTTTTTTTTCCCGGGGGGTTTTTTAAAAAAAAAAGGGCAAAACCCCCAAAAAAGGGAAAAAAATTTTTTGAGACCCTTAAAAAAAAAATTTTTTTTGGGGGGGGGTTTTTTTTAAAAAAAAAACAAGCCCCCCCCCAAATTCCCCAAAAAAAATTTTGGGGGGGAAAAACCCCCTTCCCCCCGGGGGTTTTTTTTTTTTAAAAAAAAAAATTTTTAAAAAAAAAAAAGGGGGTTTTTTTTTTTTTTTTTGGGGGGGGGGGGGGGTTTTTTTAAAAAAATTTTCCCCCCCCGGGGTTTTTGGGGGGGGTTTAAAAAATTTTTTTTTAAAAAAACCCCCAAAAATTTTTTAAAATGGTTTTTTTTTTTTAAAAAAAAAAGGGGCCCCCCCCCCCTAATGGCCCAACCCCCTTTTCCCCCTTTTTTTTTTTTAAAAAAAAAGGGGGAAAAATTACAAAAAAAAACCCCCCCCCAAACCAAAACCCCTTTTCCCCCCCCCTTTTTTAAAAGGGGAAATTTTTTCCCCAAAAAAATTTTTTTTCCAAAAAGGGGGGGGTTTTTTTTTTTAAAAACCCCCCCTTTTTAAAAAAAAGGGGGGGGGTTTTTTTTTGGGGGGGGAAAATTTTTTCCCCCTTTAATTTTTTCCCTTTTAAACCCTTTTAAAATTTTTTTAAAAAAACCAAAAAAAAAAAACCCCCCCCCGGGGGGGAAAAGGGGGTTTAAAAAATTTTTCCCCCCCTTCTCCAAAAAAAGGGGGCCCCCAATTTTACCCCTTTTCCCCAAGGGTTCCCCCCCCCCAAAATTTTTTTAAAACCCCTTTCCCCCCCCAAAAAGGAAAACCTTCCCCAAACCCCCCCCCCCCAAAAAAAAACCGGGAAAAAAAAAAGGGGGGGGGGGGGTTTTAAAAAAACCCCCCCCCCCAAAAAAAAAAAAAAAAAAATCCCCCCCTTTGGGGGAAAACCCCCTTTTTTGGGGGGGGGTTGGGTTTTTTTTTTGGGGGCCCCCAAAAATTTTAATTTTTTTTTTCCCCCCCAAAAAATTTTTTTAAAAAATTTTTCAATTTAAAATTTTTAAAAAAAGAAAAAAAATTTTTTTTTTTTTTTTTTTTTAAAAATTTAAAAAAAAACCCCGGCCCCTTTTTTCCCCCCCGGGGTTTGGAAACCCGGGGGGGGGGGGGGGGGTTTGGGGGAAAAAAAAAAAAAGCCAGTTTTGGGGGGAAACAAAAAAAAAACCCCTTTTTTTTTCTTTGGGGGTTGGGGGGGCCCCCGGGGAAAAAAATTTTTTAAAAAAAAAAACCCCCCCTTTTTTTAAATAAAAAAATAAATTTTAAAAATTTTTTTTTTTTTAAAGGGGGGGGGAAAATTTTTAAAATGGGGGAAGGGGGTTTTGGGGGGGGTTTTTTGGGGTTTTTTTTTTTTGGGGGGGGGGGGTTTTTTTTTTTTTTTGGGGGGGGGGGGGTTTTGGGGGAGGGTTTTTTTTGGGGGGGGGGGGAAAAAATTTCCCCCAAAAGGGTTTTGGGGCCCCAAAAAAGGGGCCCCAAAAAAAAAGGGAAAAAAAAACCGGGCCCCCTTTTAAGGGGGTTTTTTTTTTTTTTCCCCCCCCTTGGGGGAAAAAAAAAAAAAGAAAAAAAAAGGGGGTTTTTTTTTTTTTTTTAAAAAAAAGGGGGAAAAAATTTTGGAAAAAAAAAAAAAAAAAAATTTTTTCCCCCCCAATTTCGGGAAATTTTTTTGGTTTTTTTTTAAAAAGGGGGGGGTTTTTGGGCCCCCTTTTTTTAAAAAAATTTTTTTTAAAAAAAAGGGTTTTAAAAAAAAAATTTTTTTTCTTTTTTTTTTTTTTTGGGAATTTTTTTCCCCCAAAAAAAAAAAGGTTTAAAATTTTTTTTCCCCCCTTTTTGGGGGGGAAAAAAAAAAAAAAATTTTAAAAAAATTTTTTTTTTTTTTTTTAAAAAAAATTTTTTTTTTCACAAAATTTTTTTTAAAAAAGGGGGGCCCCCCTTTTTTAAAAAAAAAAGGTTTTAAAAAAAAAATTTTTTGGGGCCCCCCCCCCCCCCCCCCCCAAATTTTTTTTTAAAAAAATTTTTACCAAAAAAAATTTTTTCCCCCCCTTTTTTTTTTTTTTTGGGAAAAACTTAAAAGGGCCTTTCCCCCCCCCAAAAAAAAATTTTTTTTTCCCTTTTTTTTTAAAAATTTAAAAGGGAAAAAAAAACCCCCCAAAAAAAAATGGGGGAAAAAAAAAGATTTAAAAAAAAAAAATTCAAATTCCCCTTTTTGAACCCCCCGGGGGCCCCGGGGGGAAAAATTTTAAAAAAAAAATTCCCGGGGGTTTAAAAGGGGGGTTTTTTAATTTTTTCCCTTTTTTTAAAAACCGGGGGGGCCCAAAATTTGGGAAAAACCCAAATTAAAATTTAAAAAAAAAAAAACCCCCCCCCCCCCGGGGGGGGGGGGTTTAAAATTTTTTTTTAAAAAAAAAAAAAAAAATTTTTTCCCCCAAAAAAAAAAAAAATTTGTTAAAAAAAACCCCCTTTTTTAAAAAAAAAAAAATTTTTTTTTTTTTGGGGGGGAAAAAAAATTTTTTTGGCCCCCCAAAGGGGGGCCCCCCGACGGGAAAGCCAAAAAATTTTTTCCCCCCCCAAAAACCCCCAATTTTAAAAGGCCCCTTTTTTTTTAAAAAAAAGGAAAAAAAAAGGGGGAAAAAAAAAATTTTTTTCCCCGGGGTTTTGGGGGGGGGAATTTTTTTCAAAAAAAAAACCCCTTAAATTAAAAATTTTTAAAAAATTTTTTGGGGCCCCAAAAAATTTTTTTCCCCCCCCTTTTCCCAAAAAAAAAACCCCCAAAGGGGAAAGGGGGGAAAAATTTAAAAATTTGGGGGAAAAAAAGTTTAAAAAGGGGGAAAAAAGGGTTTAAAAAAAATTTTTAAATTAAGGCCCTTTTTTAAAATTTTTAAAAAAAGGGGCCCTTTTAACCCTTTTTTTAAAAAAAAAAAGGAAAAAACCCCCCCTAATTTAAAAAAAGCAAAAAAAAAATTTTTTTTTTTTTAAAAAAAAAATTTTTTAAGGGGGAAAAAAATTTTGGGAAAAATTTGGGAAAATTTTAAAAAAAAGGGGGGTTTTTGGTTTTAAAAACCCCCTTTTTTTAAAAAAAAAAAAAAAATTTTTTTTAAAAAAAAATTTAAAAATTTTTTTTTTTTTAAAATTTGGGGGGGTTTTAAAAAAAACCCCGGGTTTAAAGGGAAAAGGTTTTTTAAAAAAAAATGGTTTTTTCTTAAACCCCCCCCAAAAAAAAAATTAACCCAAAAAACCCCCAAAAGGGGGAAAAAAAAAATTTTCCCCCAAAACCCCCTTTTAAAATTTTTCCCCCAAAAATTTTGGGAAAAAAAAAAAATTTTTTTTTTTTTTGTTTTTTAAAAAAAACTTTTTTTCCCCAAAAAAAAAAAAAATTTAATTTTTTTTTAGGGTTTTAAATTTAAAAATTTGGGGGGGTTTTTCCCCCCCCTTTTTTTTAAATTTTTTTTAAAAAAAAGGGTTTTAAATTTTGGGGTTTTAAAAATTTTTTTTTACCTTTAAATTTTAAAAACCCCCCCCCTTTTTTTAAAAAATTTTTTAAAAAAAAAAAATTTTTTTCCCCCCCCTTTTTTGGCCCCCCCCCTTTTTTTTTTTTATTTGGAATTGGAAAATTTTTAAAAAAAAGGGGAAAAAAAAAAAAAATTTTTTTTTTTTAAAAAAAAAAAATTTTTTTTGAAAAAAAAAATTTAAATTTTTAAAAAAGGGGGGCCCCCCCCCAGGAAAAAAATTTTTTTGGGGCCCCGGGGTTTTTTTTTTCACCTTTTTCATTTTTTAAAAAGGGAAAAAAATTTTTTTTAAAAAAAAAAGGAAAAAAAAAGGCCCCCAAAAAAAAAAATTCCCTTTTTAAAAAAAAAAAACCCCCAAAAAAAAGGGGGTTTTAAAAAAAAAATTTTTTAAAAAAAATTTTTTAAAAACCAAATTATTTTTTCCCCCCCCTTTTTTTTAAAAAAAAATTTTTTTTTTTTTTTTTTAAATTTGGGTTTCCCAAAAATTTTAATTTAAAATTTTTTTCCAAAAAAAAACCGGAAAAAGGGGGAAAAAGGGGGGAAACCCAAAAAATTTTTTTTAAAAAAAAACCCCCTTTTAAAAAACCCCCCGGGGGGTTTGGGTTTAAAAAAATTTTTTTTTTTTAAAAACCCCCCCCCCCCTTTTTTTGGGGGGAAAAATTTGGTTCTTGGGGTTTAAAAAAACCCCTTTAAAATTTTTTTAAAAAACGGGAACCCTTTTTTTTTTGGGGCAAAAAAATTTTTAAAAAAAGGGGGGGGGCCCCCCCTTTGGGGGAAAAAAAAAACCCCCAAAATTTGGGGGGGGGAAAAAAACCGGGGCCCCCCCCAAAAAAAAAAAGGGGGGGAAAAAAAAAAAAATTTTTCCCCCCCAAAAAAGGGGCCCCCCCCAAAAAGGCCCCCCCCCAAAAAAGGGGGGGAAAAAAAACCCCGGTCCTTGGGGGAAAAAAAAAGGGGGGGGGAAAAAACGGGGGGAAAAAAAAAAAAAAAGGGGGGGGAATAAAAAAAAAAAAAAAGGAAACCCCCTCGGGGGGGAAAAAAACCCGGGGGCGGGGAAACCCCCCCCCAAAAAAAATTTTGGGGCCCCAAAAAAAGGGGCCCCGGGGGAATTTAAAAAGGGGGGCCCCCCCCCAAAAAAACCCCCCTTGGGGGGGCCCAAAAAAAAATTTTTCCCCAAAAACCCCCAAATTTTAAAAAAAAAGGCCCGGGGCAAAAAAAGGGGGGCCCCCCTTTTTTTTTGGGGGGGGCCCCCCGGGGGAAAAAATTTCCCTTTGGGGGGGGGGGTTTTTTTTTAAAAAACCCAGGGGGAAAAAAGGGTTAAAAGGGGGGGGTTTCCCCCCCGGGGGAAAAACCCCGGGGAAAAAAAAAAAAAAAGGGGGGGGGGGGGGGCCCCCCCCCAAAAAACGAAAAAAAAAAAACCCCAAACCCAAAAGGGGGGGGGGCCCGGGGGGCCCCCCAAATTTTTTTTAAAAAAGGGGAAAAAAAAAACAAAGGGAAAAATTTTTTTTCCCCCAAAAAAACCCCAAAAGGGGGGGGGCCCAAAAAAAAAACCCCCCCGTTGGGGGGAAACCGGAAAAGGGGAAAAAACCCCCCTTTTTTGGGGGGGGTTTTTTCCCCCAAAAACCCCCGGGGGTTCCCCTTTAAATTTTTTTTTTTTTAAAATTTTTTTTTTTTTTTTTTTTTTTGGGGGAAAAAAATTTTAATTTTTTCCCCCCCCGGGGGGTTTTTCCCCAAAAAAGGGGGTGGGGTTTTTTTTTCCCCCCAAAAAAAAACCAAACCAAATTTAAAAAACCCTTAAAAATTTCCCCCCCCCCTTTTTAAAAAGGGGTTTGAGGGTTTTGGAAAAAAAAAAAATTTTTTTTTTCCCCCTTTTTTTTTAAAAAAAAAACCCCTTTTTTTTTTAAAAAAAATTTAATTTTTTTTTTTCCCCCAAAAAAAAAACCCCCTTTTAATTGGTTTTTTTCCCGGGGTTTTTTTTTGCCCCTTTTTTTTCCCCAAATTTAAAAGGGTTTTTTGGGGGGGCCCCAAAAAATTTTTTCCAAAAAAAATTTTTTTTTAAAAATTTTTCCCCAACCCCGGGGGGCCAAAATTTTAAAAAAAAAAAAAAAAAATTAAAATTTTTTAAATTTTTTGGGAAAATTTTTAAAAAAAAGGGGGGGGGAAAATTTTTTTTTAAAAACCTAAATTTTAAAAAAACCAAATTTTTTTAAAATTTTTTTTTAAAAAAAAACCCCCAAATTTTGGGGGGATTAAAAACCTTTAAAAAAAAAAGGGGCGGGTTTAGGGAAAAATTTTTTTTTTAAAATTTTTTTTTTTCCCCCCCCCCCCCCCGGGGGGAAGGGGGAAAAATTTTTTTTTTTGGAAATTTTTTTTTTTTTTTTTTAAAAGGGGGGAATTGGCAGGGGAAATTTTGGGGGGTTTTTAAAACCCCCCCAAAAAACCCCCCCCCCAAAAAATTTTTTTTTTTAAAACCCCAAAAAGGTTTTTGGGGGGGGAAAACCCAAAAACCAAAATTTCCAATTTTGAAAGGGGGGAAACCCCCTTTTTTTTTAAAATTTTTTTTTTTTAAATTTTGGGGTTTTTCCCAAAAACCCCCCCCCCAAAAAAAGGCCCCCCCCAAAAAAAAAAAATTTTTAAAAAAAAAAAAAACCCCCCCCCCCCCCCCCCCGGGCTCCCCCAAAAGGGGGGCCCCCTTTTCCAAAAAAAAAACCGGGAGAAATTCCCTTTTTTTTTCCCCCCCTTTGGGGGGGGGGGGGGGGGAAGGTTTTTGGGGGGGGGGGGTTCGGGGGGGAATTTTTTTTTTTTAATTTTTTAAAAAAAAGGGGGGGGGGGGGGGCCCCCCCCCGGGCCCCCCCCAAAAAAAAAAATTTTTTTTAAAAACCGGAAAAAAATTCAATTCCGGGGTTTCCCCCGGGGGAAAAAAACCCTTTTAAATTTTTTTTTAAAAAATTTTTTCCAAAAAATTTTAAAAAGGGGAAAAAAGGGAAAAAAAAAAAAAATTTTTTTTTGGGGCCCCCCCAAACCCGGGAAAAAGGGGAAAAAAAAAAACCCCGGTTTTGGGGGCCCAAAAAAAAAAAACCCCAAAATTTTTCCCTTGGGTTTTTTAAAAAAAATTTTTTTTTTTTTCCCCCCCTTTTTTTTTTTGGGCCCCCCCCCAAAAAATTTTCCCCCCAAAAAAAAAAATTTTTTTTTTTTTTTTCGGTTCCCCCTCCCCCCCCCCCCCAAAAAAAAAGGGAAAATTTTAAAATTTTTTTTTTAAAACCCTTTTTTGGGGTTTTTGGGGGGGAAAAAAAGGTTTTTTTGGGGTTTTTTTAAAACCCCGGAAACCCAAAAAAAAAAATTTCCCAAAAAAAAACCAAAAAAAAAAGGGGGGAAATTTCCCCCCAAAAAAACTTTGGAAAATTTTTTTTTTTTTCCCTTTTTTAAAAAAACCCAATTTAAAAAAACCCGGGGGTTTCCCCCCCCTTTTTTTAAAAAAAAAAAAAATTTTTTTTCTGGGGGAAAAAAAAACCCCTTTGGTTCCCCTAAACGGGTTTTTTTAATTGGTTTTCCCCAAAAAACCCCCCCTTTTTTAAAAAACCCCGGGGGGGGGCCCCAGCCAAAATTGGGTTTTTAAAAACCCCTTTTTTTAAAAAACCCAAAAAAAATTAAAAAAAACCCCCCCCCCCAAAAAAAAATTTTTTTTTTTTTTAAAAAAATTAAAAATTTTTTTTAAAAAAAAAAATTAAAAAAAAAAGGGAAAAAAATTTTTTTTTTTAAAAAAATTTTTTTCCGGGTTTTTTTTTTTTCAGGGAAAAAAAAACCTTTAAAAAATTTTTAAAAAAAGGTTTTTTTTTTCCCCAAAAAAAGGGGGGCCCCCCGGGTTTTTTTTTTTTTGGGTTTTTAAAAAAAAAAAAAACCCAAAAAAAATTTTTTTTTTTTTAAAAAAAAAAGGGGGGGGAAAAAAAATTTAGGGTTTTTTTAAGGGGAAAAAGGGGGAAAATTTCCCCCTTTTTGGGGGGAACCAACAGGGCCCTTTTTTTTTTTATAAAAAATTTTTTTCCCCCTTTAAAAAAAAAAAATTTTTTTAAAAAAGGGAAAAAAACCAAAATTTTGGGGAACCCCGGGGGGGTTTTTTTTTTCCCTTTTTTTTTTTTTTTTGGGGGTTTTCCCGGGGGGGGTTTTTTTTAAAAAATTTTTTTGGGGTTTTGGAAAAAAGGTTTTTTAAAAAAAAAATTTTTTTTGGGGGGCCCCGGGTTTTTTTCCCCGGGGTTAAAAACCCCCCCAAAAAAAGGGGGGGGGGAAAAAACGGGGGTTTTCCAATTTTTTTTTTTTTCCCCAAAAAGGGGGGGAAAAAAGGTTTTCCAAGGGAAAACGCCAAAAAAAACCAAAACCCCCACCCCAAAAAAATTTTTTTTTGGGGCCCAAACCCCTTTTAAAAAAAACCCTTTTAAGGGGGAAAAAAGGGTTTTTCCTTTTGGGGCCCAAAAAAAATTTTTTCCCGGGGGGAAAAAAAAAATTTTCCCCTTTAAAATTCCCCCGGGGGGAAAAAACCCCCAAAAAAAAAACCGGGGGGGGGGGAAAAAAACCAAAAAAAAACCCCCCAAAAAAACAAGGGGGGAAAAAATTTTTTTTTTTTTGGGGGGAAAAAAAAAATTTTTTTTAAACCCCCCCAAAAAAAATTTTTTTGGGGGAAAAAAAAAATTTTTTTTTTAAAAAAACCGGCCCGGGGGGGGGTTTGAAAATGGTTCCCTTTTTTTTGGGGGGTTTTTTCCCCCCCTTTTGGGGAAAAAAAAAGGGGGGGAAACCCCCCTGGGGGGAACCGGGGGGGCCCCCCCCCGGGCCAAAGAAAAAATTTTTTGGAAAAAAAATTTTTTTTCCCAAGGGGGGCCCCCCCCCCCCCTTTTTTTAAAAAATTTTTAAAAATTAAAAAAAAAAAGAAAAATTTTTTTGGAAAAAAAAAATTTGGGGGGGGGGGAAAAAGGGTTTTTTTTTAAAAAATTTTTCCCCCAAAAGGGGAAACAAATTTTTAAAAAATTTCCCCCCCGGGGAATTTTCCCCACTTTTTTTTAAAAAATTTTTTTTTTTTTAAAAAAAAATTTTGGAAAAATTTTTTTTTTTAAAAACCCCCCCTTTTTTTGGGGGGCCCCCCCAAAAAAAAAAAGGAAAAAAGGGGGGCCCCCCCCCGGGGGGAAAATTTTAAATTTTTTTCCCCCTTTTTTTTTTAAAAAAAAAAAATTTTTCCCCCCCAAAATTTTTTTTTTTTTTAAATTAAAAAAAAAACCCCCCTTTTTTTCCTTAAAAAACCCCCTTTAAAAGGCCGGGCCCGGGGGGTTTTTAAAAAAAAAAAAATTTTTTTTAAAAAGGTTTTTTTTTTTTTGGGGGGGGGGGAAAAAAAAAACCCCCCCCCCCTTTAAAAAAAAGGGGAAAAAGATTTTAAAAGGGGGGGGCCCCCCCCAAAAAAAAGGGGGTTTTTTTTAAAAATTTTTCCCCCCCCAAAAATTTTTTTTTCCCCAATTTTTTTTAAAGGGGGAACCCGGGCAAAAAAATTTTTTTTGGGGTAAAAAAGGGGGGGCCCCCCGGGGGCCCCGGGGGGAAAAAAAAAAAATTGTTTTTTTTAAAAAAAAAAAAGGAAGGAAATTGGAAAAATTTTTTTCCCCCCTTGGGTAAAATTTAAAACCCCCAAAAAATTTTGGGAAAAGACCCCCCAAAAAGGGGGGAATTTTGGGCCCTTTAAACCCCCCCCCGGGGTTTAAATTTTTTTTGGGGGGCCCCCCTTTTTTTTTTAAACCCCAAAAAAAAAAATTTTAAAAAAAAAAAAAAATTTTTTTAAAATTCCCTTTTTTTTTACCTTTTTTAGGCCCAAAACCCCCCCCCCCAAAGGCCAAAAACCCCCAAAAAAAAGGGGGTTTGGTTCCAAACCCTTTTTTTTTTTTTTCCCCCCCCGGCCAAAAACCCTTTTTGGGGGGGGGGGGGGGGGGGCCCAAAAAATTTTTTTTTTGGGGGGCCCTTTAAAATTTTTTTTTTTCCCCGGGGAAAAATTTTTTTAAAAAGGGGAATTTTTTGGGGCCCCCTTTAAAACCAAAGGGTTCCCCCTTTTTTTTAAAAAATTTTCCCCCGGGGTTTTTTGGGAAAAATTTTTTTTTTTTTGGGGTTTTTCCCCCCCCCCCCCAAAATTTTTTTTTTTTTTTGGGGGGGATTAAAGGGGAAATTTTTCCCGGGAAAAAAAAAAATTTTTAAAAACCCCAAATTTCCCCTTTTTTCCCCCCCCCCTTAATCCCGCCCCCGGGGGGGCCGGCCCTTTTTTTTCCCCCCTTTTTTTTTTTCCCCCCCCCCCTTTTTTTTTTGGGGGGGGGTTTTTTCTTCCCCCGGTTTAACCCCCCTCCGCAAACCCCACCCCCTCCTTTTCCCCCCAAAAAATTTTAAAAGGGGGAAAAAAAACCCTTTGGGTTTTTTCCCCATTAAAAAAAATTTTCCCCCCCCAAGGGGGGTTTAAATTTTTCCCCCCCTAAAATTTTTCCCCCCCCTTTTAATTCCCCCCCGGGGGGAAAAAAAAACCCCCCCCGGCCCCCCCCCAAAAAAAACCCCCCCGGGAATTTCTCCCCCTTTTTTTGGGGGCCCCCCCGGGGGCCCCCCCCCTCCCCCCAAAAAGGGGGGGTTTTCCCCCGCAACCCCCTTTTTTTTTAAAGGGAAAATTTTTCCCCCGGGGGGGTTTTTAAAAAAAAAAAGGGGGTTTTTAAAACCTTTTTTTCCAAAAGGGGGAAAAAACCCTTTTTTTAAACGAAAAAACCCCCCCCCGCCGGGGGGGCCCCCCCCCCCCCCCCAAAAGGGGGGCCCCCCCCTTTTTCCCCCCCCTTTTTTTTTTCCCGGGTTTGGGGGGGGCCCCCCCCAAAGTGGGTTTTGGGGGGGCCCCCGGGGGGGGGGAAAACCCCCCCGGGGGCCCCCCGGGGGGAAAAAAAAGGGGGAAACCCCAAAGGAAATTGGGTTTTTTGGGGGGGGGCCCCAAAGGGGTTAAAAGGGGGAAAAAATTTTAAATTTTCCCAAAAAAAAAATTTTGGGGGGAAAATTTTTTTTTTTGGGGAAAAAAACGGGCCTTAAATTTTTTTTTCCCCAAAATTTTGGGGGGGGGGGGCCCCAAAAAGGGTTTTTGGGGGGCCCAAAAAAAAATTTTCCCCCCCCAAAAATTTTTGGGGGGCAGGGGGAAAAAAAAAAAGGGCCCCAAAAACCGGGGGGGTTTTTTTTTTTAAAAAAGGGGGAAAAAAGGGGTTTTTTTTTAAAACCCCCCAAAAAAATTAAACCCCCCCAAAAAAGGGGGGGTTTTTTAAAAAGGGGGCCAAAACCTTTTTAAAGGGCCCCGTTTTTTTTAAAAACCAAAAAAAAAAAGGGTTTTTAGACGGCCCTTACTATTGTTAGAGGGACAGCAGGTGGCCCTCGCTATTGTCAGATTGCCATAAGGAAGCTCTCATTCTAATTTTAGAGGGACATCAGCCAGCCCTCACTAAACATTTTTGGAGGGTCAGCAGACGGCTATGCAAAGCTATGCTATTGCAATATAATTTATCCATCTGAGGTGGGCAAATTTACTTTTTCGTATTTATCATGTAAAGTTTGAAACTTGGAGGGTAAGCAAGCAGCCCCCACTATTTTTAGAGGATCAGCAGGCCACCCCCAGTATTTTTAGAGGGCCAGCAGGTGTCTTGTGGACAGTTGAGACCAAGATAGAGCTTTTTGGTAAAGCTCATCATTCTACTGTTTACTGTAAATGGAATGAGGGCGACAAATAAAATAACAGTAGTTACTGTGAAATATGGTGGAGATTCTAAAATATTTTGGGGTTGTTTTGCTACCTCTGTCACTGGGTGCCTTCGATGTGTTCAAGGCATCAAGAAATGTGAAAATCTTCAAAGGATTTTAGGTCGCAGTGTAGTGCCTGGGGTCTGAAAGCTGGGGTTGCATCCTAGGTCTTGGGTCTTCCAGCAGGACAATGACCCCAAACATACTTAAAGAAGCACCCAGAAATTGATGGAAACAAAGCACTTGAGAGTTCAGAAGTGGTAATTCTAGCTCAAGTAGCGTAGTGTCCCACCACTACCTCTTACATACAGATGCTAGAGAGAAACTGTGAATAGACACATTAAATCAGCTAATTTTGCCTGCTTTGATGAATTTCTGAGTACAGAGCAATGGAATAAATGGAATAAAGCAGCAGCAAGGCTTAGAATTTATAAGGCAACAATCCTTGACTAGATGCCTGTAATACACTATACCTACTGCCACACCCCACGTAGACGAATTGCAGATAAGAGCAGTATTATTGTAGAATACAGAAGGGATTTGAACCAGCCCTGAAAAGATTTCCCAGAATCATCCTTACCCCACAAGGCAAGATTTTGCATGGAGCCCAAGACCGAGGAAGATTGACAGTCATTTGTGTTTCCTCCATTTTCTAATTTTTGTGCCAACAGTTGTTGCCTTCTCACCAAACTCTTTGCCTTTTGTCCTGTAGCCCATCCCAGACTTGTGCAGGGGTACAATTTTTTCCCTGGTGTCCTTAGAGAGCTCTTTGGTCTTGACTATGGTGGAGAGGTTGGAGAGTGATTGATTGATTGTGTTGACAGGTGTCTTATATACAGGTAATGAGTTCAAACTGGTGCAATTAATACAGATAATGAGTGCAGAGTAGGGACGTGTCCTAAAGATAAACTAACAGGTCTGTGGGAGCCAGAAATCTTGCTGGTTGGTAGGTGATCAAATATTTATTTCATGCAATAAAATGCAATTTTGTTATTTTAAAATCATACAATGTGATTTTCTGTTTTTTATTTTTAGATTCTATCTGTCACAGTTAAAATGTACATACGGTACAAAATGACAAACATCTCCATTCTTTGTAGGTGGGAAAACTTGCAAAATCAGCAGAGTATCAAATACTTATTTTTCCCACTGTACGAGGCTGTATCTAAAAATCGAAAAAGGCAAAGATGCAACTAGGCCATCACAAATTTACAGGTAACACAAAATTTCCTTGAGCACATAGTAATATAGGAGATGCAAGTGGACTTCTGATTCCTGGTCCAATGTATGTAAATCAAGCAGACAGTGGAACACTAGACTGAGGTTGACACGGCTCAGAGTTCCAGAAGTTTATAGACTACATTATAAAGTGTATAGCTTTAATACATTCAATATCCTTTGAGAACAGAAGCAAAATCTCCACTTTATCATTTTATAAGCAACACAAACCACAATCTAGTTTTCTACTGCCTACTTGAATTGCACATGTGATATGAGGGAATATATACAGTCCTGGAGTGATAGTTTAGTTTGCTGCATCAACTATTATTTCACCCCTACTGTGTCTCAACTGTCTGCTCTTAGATTTAGCTGCTGGTTTAAATATTGCATGATAGTATTGATATAGCAGTGCATATTAGTGGTTTAGAAGTGAGTAGCTTTTGTCGATTTACAATCATACTGCAAATCACTTTCACGAATCAATCCCCAAATACACTCTCAATGCTGGAATGAACATATCGCATGGATTTATGGCCTTTTACATCAATTAAGGAATTTGCTCCTAAGAGCCCGGTGGAACATCACAAAACATTACCAGACCCCACTCAGAAGCCAATAAAACTTTCACACTCCTTATCTATGAACTGATCCAATATTTATTGCCACAACTGTTCATCCCTCTGCCATAATGACAGTTCTGCTTTATGTCACTTGTCTTACCTACTGCATTATTTCTGTGCTGTGTTGTGTATAAATATGTGATTCTTCAGATGTTGTATTAGTCTTTGCCTGATGAAGAGACCTGAGTAGTCTCGAAAGCTTGCAATTTGTTACCATCTTTTCAGTTAGCCATTAAAAGGTATTAACCACAGAGGACTCTCAATTCTAAATATTTTCCCCAAATATAGTCTCCCATCATGCTCTTGTTATACTGTCCTTGGTAGCGTCGTTCAAAGTCCTTTATATCCTGATGAAAGCGCTCGCCTTGCTCTTCTGAGTAAGCCCCCATGTTTTCCTTGAATTTGTCAAAATGAGCATCCAAGATATGTACTTTGAGAGACAGCCTACATCCCATTTTTCCAAAGTTCTTTATCAGAGTCTCAACCAGTTGCACATATCTCTCATCCTTGTGATTGCCAAGGAAACCATGCACCACTGCAGCAAAGCTGCTCCAAGCTGCTTTCTCTTTTCTAGTCAACTTCTTTACTAACTTTTCGTTCTCTAGAATCTGCTTGATTAGGAAAGAGATCTTGTAGGTACTTGAAGGCTGCCGATTCTTTGTCGAGAGCTGTGACAAACTGTTTTATCAGGCCTAACTTGCTGTGCGGGGGTGGCATCAGCACTTTCCGTGGGTCCACCAATGGCTCCCACTTCACATTATTATTTCCTAATATTAGTGTATTGAACTGTATGATATACAATTATACATGTTCTTCTATAGCAGCAAAAAATGTTGCACTTATTTTAACAACAGTTCTTTTAAGCTGTAATGAGGAATTTAAAAAATTAAAATCTTGATATCTTAACTATCAACAATTGTTCACCTTACCCTCAAGAGTTCTCTTGCGGTATTTACATGTGAAATGAGGCGCCCATGGTTTGTCTTGATCCCCTACAGGAATGCCGAAGTAGGCTCTGTAGGCCTCACACATCCTAGAAGATGCCTCCACGTTGTATCTTTTAGCTTGTGTTTTTATAAATTCGCCACAAATGTACAAAATGCATCCGCCGGATACTTACAACCTCTTGGATCCTATATTTATACTACTTTATCAATGGTTCTCGCATTTCCGGAAGCTTCTCGAGGTCTACACAACGTTGCACATTTTGCTAATGTTCAAGAAAACATAGATTTCAAATTATCAACGTCCTGACCACAAAAGCAAACTTTCTTGGGAATTTTTGCCATTTTCTTTTCATTTTAGTCATAAGTGATTGGGAAAACACCATTGTTACCCAAGGACAAACAAAAATTAAAATTTGTTACATGGTGTAATGGACCCAGTGGAATACAGAGCAGTTATCAAGTTCCTTTACTTGAAAGACTGCACATCAAAGAAGATGTTCGATGAGATGAAATAGGTTTATGGTGATAATTCCTCATCCTATGATATAGTCAAGAACTGGCATTGTCAATTCAAATGTGGATGGACTTCGGCGCAAACAGCTCTAATTCCAGGGAGACCCCACTCTGCTTTTGATGAACACCATCCAGCAAGTGGAGGTCGCCATTTTGGAAAATTAACAACCATTCGTGACCTAGCCCAAAATGTCAAGATTAGTGTAGGGTCCGTGGAAAAAAACATCCAAGACCATATTCACATGTATAAGGTATCCGCTCGCTGAGTTCGCTGTCGGCTCACACCTTTCCAGAAGTAGGAACAAGTCGAATGCTCTCAGACTCTATTGACGATGTGAGTAGGCAATACCTCGAGCACTCCCAAAAAAAAGGAAGAAAGAAAGTCCAGAAATCCGTTATATCTTATAATCTTGCTTTTATTTATTAACTGCAGGGGTTCACACACCAATTTATGCTCCATAATTTAGGCACTGCTCTTCCAGGAAAACACCGCGCACCTTTTCTCCAGAGGTTACAGAATTTCCCCTTGAAAAAGGCCATACCGGCCGAAACGTTGGGGTTGTATATACCTTTTTTCATTTTTTCACTTGGAGCATAAATTGGTGTGTGAACCCCTGCAGTTAATAAATAAAAGCAAGATTATAAGATATAACTGATTTCTGGACTTTCTTTCTTTCTTTTTTTTGGGAGTGCTCGAGGTATTGCCTACTCACATTAACAAATTTTTTCCTCAGTAGCACCCATTCTGATGAATCAGTGTGCATGGGACTTAGTCCTTATATAATATATCTATTGACGATGTGCCATGGAAAATAGGAGGACTCACGTGGTAACCTCTGTGACATGTCAATGGCTGTAAACAAAGAGAAACTTGTAAATAACTCATGAAAGAATAAAGATATGTTAAAACCAAGCACACCATTGTTTTTCTGGTGAAATTCTCAATAAGTTTGATATGTCACATGAACCTCTTTCCATTGGCAAAAATAAAGTTGGATCCAAAATGGCCAACTTCAAAATGGCCGCCATGGTCACCACCCATCTTGAAAAGTTTTCCCACACCCATATACTAATGTACCATAAACAGGAAATTGATATCACCAACCATTCCCATTTTATTTAGGTGTATACATATACATGGCCCACCCTGTAGATGTCTGTAATATGCTATCCCTACTGCAACATCTCACCGTAGAAGTATTGCAGATAAGAGCAGTATTATTGTAGAATATAGAAGGGATTTGAACTGGCTCTGAAATGATTTTTTCTTGTTCGTGGCAGCAACAAACTCTGGAGGAACGCAAGCAACACTGCCAGTATTGATGAATTTCTGAGTACAGATCACCATAAAACAAACATGAATTTGTCAATGAGTCTATGGAAAAAAGCAGCAGCAATGATTATAATTTGTATGGCAATAATCCCTGACTAGATGCCTGTAATACATAATCCTACTGAGACAGCTCACCCTAAATTAATTGCATATAGGAGTAGTATTATTGTAAAATATAGAAGGAATTTGAACTGGTCCTGAAAAGATTTTTTATTGTACGTGGCAGCAACAAACTCTGGCGGAACGCAAGCAACACTGCCAGCTTTGGTGAATTTCTAAGTACAGGTCATCATTAACAACATGAATCTGTCAATAAGTGGATGGAAAAATGCAATCACATTATGGACTGTGGAAGAGATGCATACGACTAGAATAAACACTCATTTCCAACACATGATACATATCACCTATCCCTACATTAAATGCTGCTAACAGTGGTTCTAATAGGGTATAGAATAGATATTATCTTGTTTTGGTTTTTAAGGTTGCATCAGCAAGGATTATAATTCACTAGATGCCTGTAATACGCAGTATTATTAGAGAATAGAAACTATTTGAATTAGCCCTAAAAAAGCTACTAGTTTAACATAGCAGCATCAAGGAATCTTATTTCATCAACCTTGTTGGGGAATATAGTGGAGCGTTTCACATCTACTCAGAATGATACGGAGGAGACCAGGATCTTCTGTACTTAGTCTCTTGTCCTGGTTGTGAAATCATATAAGCAGTGTGAGAACTCCCTATGTGACGACCACCTGATAACCCACAAGGCCCTGGCTCTTATACTAATAAAACCCACCGGTTCCCTTACTTAACTAGAAGGTGTATCCTCAGAAAAGCATTTTTTCCCATTGCTAAGGATTGGGTCTCCTAGACTGGTAAAGCGTATGCACTAAGGGCAAGGTATGCCAAAAATTAGAAGGACGGGCTCAGAAAACAGTTTCTTCCCATTATTAGACTGCTAATGTGCATGCACTAAGTGCATTGGCTGAAAAACATTTACTCCAGGTTATACATATATATCAAAGAATGTTAGAGGTAGGCCTCTCAAAATTATGAATGCAGGCATCATAAACACCCTTAAAAAATTGATAGCGATGCGAAATCTGGGCCAATCCAGCCCTTTTTCATTTTGAAAATAGTCAGCCTATCGGTTATAATACTCCCGGCTGCACTAAAGACCTTCTCTGACAAAACGCTAGTGGCAGGGTAGGCCAGGACCTCCAAGGCATAGAGAGACAGATCATGCCACGTGTGTAGCTTGGATACCCAATAGCTGTAAGGCACAGAGGAATCATTGCGGAAGCTGGTAAGATCGGCAAGGTAGTCCTTCAGCACAGAAGCGTAGCTAGGGTTTTGGTTTAGGGGGGGAGAAACTTCTGAGTGGGCCCCTAACCAGAGAACCTCAGCAAATGACCGCGCTGTTGCTAAAAATAATCTACCGTATATACTCGAGTATAAGCCGACCCGAGTATAAGCCGACCCCCCTAATTTTGCCACAAAAAACTGGAAAAACTTACTGACTCGAGTATAAGCCTAGGGTGGAAAATGAGATTATGCCCTATATGCTGCCCATGTATTGTGCCCCCATAGATGCTCCATAGATTATGCCCCATAGATTATTCCCCCATAGATTATTCCCCAATAGATTATGCCCCCATAGATTATTCCCCATAGATAATGCCCCATAGATTATTCCCCCATAGATAATGCCCCATAGATAATGCCCCATAGATAATGCCCCATAGATTATGCCCCCATAGATTATTCCCCCATAGATAATGCCCCATAGATTATTCCCCCATAGATAATGCCCCATAGATTATTCCCCCATAGATAATGCCCCATAGATTATGCCCCCATAGATTATTCCCCCATAGATAATGCCCCATAGATTATTCCCCCATAGATAATGCCCCATAGATTATTCCCCATAGATTATGCCCATAGATTATTCCCCCATAGATTATTCCCCCATAGATGCTCCATAGTATAGGCCTCAATTGCTGCTGCAACCGAAAAAAAAAAAAAAGGTATACTCACCTCTCGTTGCTGGGGGTCCAGGTGCCGGTTTCCTGAGCAGGCGGGTGTCACCGCTCGGTCAGGGCCCCGGCACTTGAGACATTTACCTGTCACCGCTGCTTGCCGCCGTCTTCCGGGTCCTCCAGCAGTCAATGATCAGGCAGAGGGCGCTGCGCACAGTAACTACGTCATCGCGCCCTCTGCCTGATCATCGCAGCAAGAGGACCCGAGGACACAGCGGAATGGGACAGGTAAGTATCGCTTATACTCACCCTTCCGCTGGCGCGGTCTCTGCAGCCCCTGCTCTTCTCCCACGGTCCGGCGCCAGTGTTCAGCGGTCACGTGTTACCGCTGATTAAAGTCATGAATATGTGCATATTCATGACTTTAATGAGCGGTACCACTGATGGCTGAATACTGGCGCCGGGACCGTGGGAGAAGTGCAAGGGCTGCAGAGACCGGGCCGGCGGAAGGGTGAGTATACAGGACAGCTGCGCTCCCCCTCCTCCGCCGACCCCCTGGTATATGACTCGAATATAAGGGGGACTTTCAGCCCTAAAAAATGGGCTGAAAATCTCGGCTTATATTCGAGTATATACGGTATATATAAAAAGACCAATATTGATATCACTGCCATATGGTCAGTGGTAAATAATACCAGTCCTACAGAACATATAATAGATTACAGCAGAGTTACAGATAATGACTTACCGCTGACGTTCTTTCTGATGGAATTGTTCACTTTTCTTGTCTTTTCCATCTGGCCCAGACCGACATGACGACTCCTCCAGCCAGGACTTGACTGCAGAGAATACAACAAAGACACATTTTACTTCTCATATTTTCAGCACTGTCACGTTCACCTATTGGACTATTCTCAACCTGCACAAACTCCTCATCCTGCTGATACCCCAATACTGAGCCACTGCTGCCATATGTGTTCCTATTGTTGCACCTGCTGGGTGGTTCTGTGTGACTACTAAATTCTAAAGCAGCCCTCTAGAAAATAGTAATGCCGGGTGCAAGTGCCCTAGAAAACAGTGCCCTCATTTTGTCCCCTAAAATGTAATATTGCCCTGTGTGCCCCTTTGACAGTCACAGTAACCCGAGTTCCCCTATAACAATAAGTGCCCACTTTACATTTAATAATGTCCCAAGTCTCCCCCTGTACAGCTCCCCTATACACCGTATAATGCCCCTCACTGGATATATACTGACCCCTTAATATACCCAAACTACTTAAAGGCTCCGACACTGTATGATGGCCCCGCCACTATAATCCCAACACTGTATGATGGTCCCCTCACTGTAATTTCCACACTGAATGATGGCCTCCTAGATAGTATCCATATAGCATAATACACCAGATAGTCCTCAATATAGTATAATGCACTCCCCATAGGCAGTCTCTATATAATAATAAACCCCCATAGGCAGAGTCTATAATATAATGCACCCCCATAGGCAGCCTTTGTATTATAATGCACCCCCATAGGCAGCCTCTGTATTATAATGCACCCCAATTGGCAGCCTCTGTATTGTAATGCACCCCCATAGGGAGCCTCTATATAATAATGCACTCCCCATAGGCAGCCTCTGTATTATAATGCACTCCCCCATAGGCAACCTCTATATTATAATGCACCCCCATAGGGAGCCTCTGTATTATATTGCACCCCCATAGGGAACCTCTGTAGTATAATGAACTCCCCATAGGGAGCCTCTGTATTATAATGCACCCCCATAGGCAGACTCTATATTATAATGCACTCCCCATAGCGAGCCTCTATATTATAATGCACTCCCCATAGGGAGCCTCTATATCACAATGCACTCCCCATAGGGAGCCTCTGTAGTATGATGCACTTCCTATAGACAGCCTCTGTAGTATAATGCACTCCCCATAGGCAGCCTTTGTATTATAATGCACTCCCATAGGGAGCCTCTGTAGTATGATGCACCCCCATTACAAAAATAATAAATCTAGTACTCACCTCTCTTCCTCCTGGCTCCTGCGCTGCTCTCCCGCTCATCTCCTGACAGCGGGCGTGGGGCAGTGACGTCAGCGTGCCCGCTGTCATACGCTGAGAGGGGGATGATAGGAGAAGGAGCGCTCGCTCCTTCTCTCACAATGCGGTCAGCTGTATCGGCTAGATGCCGATACAGTTGACCCTCCGATGACGGGCGGGGGGCCCACTGCTGACACAGGGCCCCCCACTGCCTTCTCAGGGGCCCCATAGTGGCCGGGCGGCAGAGCAGTGAGACCAATTCTCCCTGCTCTGCCGCAGTGTAACTGTATGGGCACGCTGTACACGCCGATACAGTTAAAGTAGCGTAGCTCCAGGTGGGCCCCTTCAGAGCGCGAGGCCCGGGGCCACACACCCCCTCTGCCCCCCGGGTAGCTATGCTACTGCTTCAGCATCTTCCAAAACTTTTCATCCTTGTCTGAGTACTCCGTGCATCAGGGCCTGGGTGATGGGAGGGTATGGGAAAACTGGCTCAGACCTTTGATAGTGTTCCCCTGTCTCTGCTACATCTTGTGTGTGTCTCCATTGTCTCTACTACTTGGTTGTCCAAGGAACTGTGACCTCTGCTGCCAGCATTGTCAGATGGGAATTTTTTAATAATTCTTCAACTAGGACCTTCTAGTACTGCAACATTTTATTAGACCTATACGCCATGGGAAGGAGAGACAGAAACTACTCCTTGTAGCGTGGCTCTAGAAGTGTGACCAACCAATAATTAGTGTTGGTCAAAATGCATACAACGCGAGGGTCATAGGAAAGGCAGCGGAACACAAACACAGCCATGTGTGCCAGACTGCCAACAGCCAAGACTTACCTGTCCACAAAAAGAGGATGACTGTCCATCTTCTCCTCATTTCCACACTCGTCATTCCTCTCCTCCTCATCTTCAGGCCTTCCATGTTTAACAGACGCGATGAAGGTGGTATGGGTACTACCATCTGTAGCACAGGCCACCAGCTCCTGTTCCTCCTCCTCTTCCTCATTATCCCCAATCTGCATTGAGAAAATGAGATGAGGCTGGGCTAGGTAGCATCACCCTGTATAGTTTCTTGTTCCATCTCAACTTGCTCCCTCTGCAAAGCATCCTCTTTAATTGTGAGCAGCAAGCGTTTCAGTAGACATAATCAGGATGGTTACGCTGCTTATGGTGTCATCGCTGCTCACGTCTTGGTCGAGTCCTCAAAGTTTTGGACAACCGCACAGATGTCAGACATCTATGCCCACTCATCAGCTCTTAAGTGCGGAGGCTGACTGGAATATCTATGTGCACATTGCAGCTGGTATCCAACTACTGCCCTCTGCTGCTCACAAAGCCTGGACAACATATGTAATGTTGAGTTCCAATGCGTGGCGACATCGCACACCAGTCAGTGAGCTGGAAGTTGCAAATGCTGCTGTGACTTGTGGAAATTGGCACACATGCAGTGTACTTTCACAAGTAACTCAGGCTGATCTGGGTAGGATTTGAGAAATGGCTGATGATATAGGACATGTGGTTATGAGAGGAGGGAGTTACAAACTGGAATAATTAGTGGCGGCTATGGAACACGTACTGAGGGACACCCGCCACAATGAGGTTGCGGAAAGCTTCCATTTCCACAAGCCTAAACTCCATTTCCAGGACTGCAGACACTTTTTCTGAACCCTGGCATTAAGATCAACTGCTTTGTTGTCATGTGCCTGAGCATGCTGGTGGTGGACGAACTGGTACTTGTGCTGCCCCTGCTGATGCTGGCATGGCAGATGTTGCAAAATGCCATTTTTAGGTTAATTGGACTGTCTTTAAAAAGTAACAGACTTGGGAACACCTAACCCTTGTCTTTGCAAATTCACCCATGTTGGTGCTCTGGGGAACAGTTGCCCACCTTGTGTCTCTGGCCACCTCACTGCCTCTTACTGCCTGTTGTGGAGCCCTCCCTCTGTGTTCTGCTGTCCTCGCTCTGCATGTCACCTTCCCAGGTTGGGTCAGTGACTTCATCGTCCACCACCTCGTCTTCCACTTGCGCACCCTGGTCCTTCTCCTGACTTGCTGACTTAATAACATCACTTGTTGGCAAATGTGTCTAATCATCATCCACCTCTTGCGACAGTAATTGCATTTTCCCACTGTCGCCTTTTTTGAGTGTGGCTTCTCAAATATTTGGACATTGCTACGTACGATCTCCCCATCTCCCGCTTGAAACAGGTAGGGCGAGAGGCCCGAATCTGTAAATGGAAATGTGAACAGCTCTTCTGAGTGTTCATGTGTGGGATAACTTGTCTCCAGACACTCGGTATGGTGAGAGGAAGTAGGATCAGGGTGAGGATTATGTGGTCCAGAATCATGGCTACTGAGACTGGACCATGTGGAAGACAGGGTGGTGCTGGCAAAATGACTGGAATCATCTGCTATCCATCCAACAACCTTTTCACACTGGTCTGGATTCAGAAGTGGTGTTCCACACCCCCCTACAAAGTGGGACAGGAAGCTAGGTCGACATAATGTGTGTGTTTGTTGTGCTCCCACAGCGGGCAGAATTTGACCCCTCTTTCTCTGGGTGTGGCTCCTACACTGCCGCTGTCCGCTTGTGTCCGTGCATGCCTCTCTTACCACTACCACACAGCAGTGCCGTAGGCCGAGGCAAACTGCTGTGCCTCTCAGCGTCTCCACAGGGACTCTTTCTCATTGGGAGGACGCTCCCCAGCATTTGACAGCATTGGACTTTGTGCTACAAACGCCACCTAAGTAGGATCATCATTCACAGGATTACATCCTGCGCTCTCCAGCTTGTGAATGTAAGTGCCTCTACCAGGAACTCTGGAGAGTGTTCATCCAGTCTCAGCAACAACGCTGTTAATTGTCACACAGTGGGGCACCGTATTTGTTTGGACTGGCCTCCAGGGCCTTAGATTTATTAGAACTAGAGTTCCCAGAACTGTACAAAGTAAAATGCAAAGCTATCAAGGCTCCTAGCCAGAACTCAAGCGGATTAACACTGATGTCCAGCAAGGACTGGGAGGCAGGTGCAGGGTAATAAAGGGTGATACAATCACCTGACCAACGACAAGCCCAGCACCAGGGGAAAAAGACCAGCAGCCAGAAACCACAACAAGATAGCGGATGGTCAAACTGAATAGATTCTAACAGTACCTCCCTCCGGATCCTCTTGGCTGAGACTTATTCGGAAATCTGTGAAAAGCCTTAATCAGCCTTGAGGCCGAGACATCCTCAGCTTTCACTCAGGAATTATCCTCGGGACTGAAACCCTTCCAGGACACGAGATACTGCTACCTTGCTCTGTGCCACCTGGAATCCAATATGAGAGAAATCTCAAACTCCCAATCCTCAACAATTGGAGGAACAGTCAGCACCGCCTTCTTATCTGGCGTGTCAACTTTCCTCAGTAAAGATACATGAAAAACTGAATTAATTCTCCAGGACAAGGGTATGTCTAATCTCACAGCTGCAGAGTTGACAACCTGAACCACTTTGAAGGGTCCTACAAATTTAGGCCCCAGTTTTTTAGAAGGGATCTTCAAATGCAGATTCCTAGAGGACAACCAGACCATGTCCCCAACTGCGAACAATGCCTCCCTTCTTTTCCTGTCAAAATATTTCTTAGACCTCCTATTCGCCTCTTTCAGATTATGGCGTACATTGGTCCAAACCCTTTCCAAACTTCCAGAAAAACACTCCTCCTCAGGCACAGCCGCCCCAATCTTTGAAATGGACCAAAAGATGGATGTCTCCCTGTACAGCAAAAAAAGAACACCCAGCCGAGGCAGACGTATGATTATTAAGAGCAAAATCGGCTAGTGATAGATATTCTGACCACATCTCCTGATTGTTTGCTACAAAACATCTCAAAAACTGCTCAACGTCCTGGTTCTTCCTTTCGGTTTGTCCATTGGACTCCGGATGATAACCTGATGAAAAATGACAAATGAACCTTTAATCTGTCACAAAAAGCATGATAGAAGCGAGCCACAAACTGTGGTCCTCTGTTGTAAACAATGTCCGTGGGAACACCATGGAGCCTGACAATCTCTTTCACAAATGCCTTAGCTAGAGTCTTAGCGCAGGGCAATTTATTGAACCGGACCAGATGACACACCTTACTAAACCGGTCCACAACAACCCAGATGACAGAAAAACCTTCAGAAACCGGCAGCTCAGTGATAAAATCCATAGCAAGATGCGTTCATGGCAAGCTAGGAACCTCCAAAGGGCACAGCAATCCTGCAGCCGGGGCATGAGAACCTTCGACCTAGAGCACACCGTACACTGATGCACCCACTTGATGATTTTTCTATGCCACCCTGGCCACCAGAAACTTCGACCGATTAACTTTCTAATTTCCGAAATTCCTGGATGACCCGCCAACCGAGACTCATGACATTCAGCAAACAAAGCTCCCTCAAGGCTTTGGGAACAAATAATTTACCATACGGAGTGTTTGTTGGTGCAGAATTCTGGGCTTTTAGGATGTTATTCTCCAACTCAGAACCCAATGCTACCACCCCACCCCTCTTTGCAAAATACATTCCTCCTTCTCAGTATTAACTGTTGGAGAGAAACTACGAGACAAAGCATCTGCTTTAACATTCTTTGTGCCAGGGATATATGTTACGGAGAAATTGAACCGTGCAAAAAACAGTGCCCACATGGCTTGACTGGCATGCAAATGTTTAGCAGCATCCAGATAAATCAGATTTTTATGATCAGTAAAAACCTGTATCGGATGTCTAGCCCCCTCCAAAAATGTCGCCAATGCTCAGATTTATAGCCAGTAACTCTCGGTTCCCAACATCATAGTTGAGCTCAGTCTCTGAAAATTTTTTAGAAAAGAAAGCACAGGGATGCACCCCATCCTCTCCCCACCCCTACTGATGAGGCATCAACCTCTACCAGAAAAGGCTTGGTCTCATCTGTCTGGATCAAAACAGGAGCAGAGCTAAACCTCTCCTTGAGATGCTCAAAAGCCTCCACTGCCTCATTGGACCATTGGACAGTATTAGAACCCTTCTTGGTGAGATCAGTTATGGGTTTAGCGATAACAGAAAAATTCTTTATGAATTTTCTATAATAATTGGCAAACCTAAAAATCTTTGGACAGATTTTAAACATTCAGGCCTAGGCCAATCCAGTACTGCCTGCACCTTCACCGGGTCCATCTCAAACCCATCACTGGAGACCAAGTACCCCAAAAAACTTATTTTCTGTACCACAAACTCGCACTTCTCCAATTTAGCAAAGAGGTTGTTTTCGCTCAAAGTCTGAAGAACTTTGCGGACTCTCTGCCAATGCGACTCCAGATCAGGTGAATAGATCAAAATATTGTCCAAATAAACAATAACACTCCTACCGATCAACGGCCTCAGAATGTCATTAATGAAATTTTGAAAAAATGCAGGCGCATTAGTAAGGCCAAAAGGCATCACCAGACACTCAAAACGACCCTCCGGGGTATTAAAGGCTGTCTTCCATTCATCGCCCTCCTTTACCCGCAGCAAATTATATGCCCACGAAGGTCAATTTTAGAGAACCACTTAGCTCCAGTTAGTTGGTTAAACAAATCGGGAATTAGCGGCAACGGGTAAGGATTGCGCACAGTGATCTTATTAATCTCCCGAAAATCCAGACACGGTCTAAGGCCCCCATCCTTCTTTTTGACAAAAAAAATCCTACCGCCAAAGTAGACTTAGAGGGTCTTATATGACCTGCAGCCAAACTAGTCTGTGGGTATTCCTTTAAGGCCTCCCTCTCGAGAATCGTCACATTAAATAAAAGACATTTATGGAATGTAGCACCTGGGACGAACTCAATAGTTCAATCGTAATCTCTATGGGGTGGTAGAGCTTGCGATTCAACTTCTGAAAATACTTTCCAGAAATCCTGAATGGCTTCAGGTAGCTCTTTCTTCACAACAGCAGCAATGTGAACATTACAACATTTACCATAACACCCCTGACCCAGGACCTTATACTATCAGACGACCAGTCCAGCAAAGGATTGTGCATTTTTAACCAAGGTAAACCCAGGATGACTGGAACAGGCAATATATCAAATACAAACAAGTCAATGCACTCCTGATGTTCCATATTGACAATAAGTGGGAACCCAGTGACCTTTCGAGACTCGCACCCATGCTCCAGGGGAGTGTTATCAATCGCCACAACAGGGTAAGGAGATGACAATGGTTCAGAATCAAATTTATATTTGTCTAGAAATTGTTGATCAATCAAATTCAGTGCAGAACCACAATCCACCATGACCTGAAAATCAATGGAATAACCATAATTGGTGGAATTACCAGAAAAAAAAACTCCTGCGGCCGTAAAAATGCAATACGAATGGGAGTGTTGCTCCTACTGACCTTTTTTTATGTTCTTTCTTTATGCAAACCTCGCATTGCTTAATCAAATGGTCAGCCTTACCACAATACAAGCATAGCCCCTCAGAGAACCTCCTCTCCCTCTCCTGGGAAAGAGAGGACATCGCCCCAAGTTGCATTGGCTCCCCTCTGTCGACGGGGCTATCCTGAGAGACTGGGTCCAGCATTATAGGAGGCTTCTCATTATTCTGCCTGTCTCTTGTATCCATACGGATAGCTAACTGCATAGCAGATTCCAAAGTATCAGGTGCAGGATAAGCAATAAGCAAATCTTTAACCCTTTCACTCAAACCTGCTAAAAACTGACTCTTGAGCGCTGGGTCATTCCACCAGACCTCTGGGGACCATCGTCTGAACAGGGTGCAATACCTCTCAGCATCACCAGAACCCTGTTTAAGCCGTCTGAGCTCTGCCTCAGCTGTGGTGACTCGAACCGGATCATCCTATAACAACCCCATAGCATTAAAAAATGCTTCTACTGAGGTCAAACAAGGATCATTAGGTGGTAACGAAAATGCCCAGATTTGGGGATCACTTCGCAACAAAGACATAATAATCCCCACACGCTGTGATTCACTCCCTGAGGATCCAGGTCTAAGCCGAAAAAATAGTAAACATGCATTTTTAAACTTAAAAAATTCCTGCCGTTTACCAGAAAAAAACTCAGGTAGTCCTACCTTAGGCTCTTCACAGCATACTCCAGGACAATTACTCACGTGCTGTTGCAGGCTGGCTACCATCAAAGTTAACTCTTGCAAGAGTTGAGTAAGTTCTTGGACGCTGTTCATATTGAAGGACTTCGGGAGAAGAAAAAAAAATATCCTCTAATTTTTTTTTTCTTCTATATATTATGTGCTGGCTGGACATACTGTTATGGGTCTGCAACTCAGGAATAGAGCGGGGGGGAATCTGACCCTGCACTAGAACTAGACTCGATCCCTACGATGGGGGGGAACAAAACACTGGTAACCTCCTAGCAGGGAAACAGAGGAAGCTGCAGAAACAAAAGTAAAAAACAAAAAGACTAAGCAAGCAGAACTAGAGTTCCCAGAACTGCACAAAGTAAAACACACAGCTATCAAGGCTTCAAGCGGATTAACACTGATATCCAGCAAGGACTGGGAGGCAGGTGCAGGGTAATAAAGGGTGATACAATCACCTGACCAACGACAAGCCCAGCACCAGGGTAAAAAGACCAGCTGCCAGAAACCACAACAAGATGGCGGATGGTCAAACTGAATAGATTCTAACAGGACAATGCCAGACCTCATGTGGCTGGAGTGTGTCAGCAGTTCCTGCAAAATGAAGGCATAGAAGCTATGGACTGGCCCGCCCGTTCCCCGGAGCTGAATCCGATTGAGCACATCTGGGACATCATTTCTCGCTCCATCCACCAACGTCACGTTGCACCACAGACTGTCCAGGAGTTGGCGGATGCCTTAGTCCAGGTCTGGGAGGAGATCCCTCAGGAGACCATCCGCCGCCTCATCAGGAGCATGCCTATGCATTGTAGGGAGGTCATACAGGCATGTGGAGGCCACACACACTACTGAGCATCATTTTGATTTGTTTTAAGGACATTACATTCCACTTTAATTTTCTGGGTGACTCCAAATCCAGGCCTCCATTAGTTAATAACTTTGATTTCCATTGATGATTTTTGTGTGATTTTGTTGTCAGCACATTCAACTTTGTACAGAACAAAGTATTCAATGAGAATATTTCATTCATTCAGATTTAGGATGTGTTATTTAGTGTTTCCTTTATTTTTTGAGCAGTGTATTACAGGTGTCTATTCCTTGCCTATATGCAGTTACAACTCTGTCCCTAGCTCAGCAGCGCAGCACCTCTCCCTACTCTGCTTGTGTCTGTTGGTACACTGTGGCGAGCATGATGTCACGGGTCTTATATAGACCCAATGACACTATGCGGCCGGCCACTCACAGTAATGCCACAACCAAGATGGCTACGGCATTCCAGACAATGCCCGCATTTCTATTGGCTGTTTAAGAAGCGGCAAACATGCGGGGCGGGGTCTTGAGCTTGTAAATGAGCATTCAAAGACACTTAATGAGCATCTCGAGCACACTGATGCTCAAGTGAGTAACGAGCAGTGACGAGCACGCTCGCTCATCACTAGTGGGGTTGTTTCTGCAGCAAGGGCATTTCTCCAGAACATCCTCTGCATGTAAACACTAGCTCTTGTCTTAGACCAGATTCTGGGTACAGTTGTAATAAAATCTTCAGAGTCTATCATTTATTTTTTATTAATGTATTATTTATAATAGTTGTTTGTTTCAACGTTGTACACCTTGTAACATTATAATGTGTTTTTTCTTTTCCTTGAGATGTTAGGTGGTTTGGTCGGTCATTGGCATTTAAAGTGCTTGTCTTCTGTACTGTAGATTGTAGATCAAGGTGAGAGGGAGTCATTAAAAGTGATGACAGTTACAGAGGACAAGGTACTGAATGATACTTTCTCCACAAGTAATTTCCTTGTTCACAGCCCTGTTGTACTCTGTATGATCGCCACACTGACTGTGAAGGGATTCCATTGCTTGGCAGACATTGAGCAACTGTTTCTGTTTGCATTCCCAGCGGGATCCTAAACAGAAACATTTGTAGAGAAGACCTCAGAGGCCTTTGCCTTTGATATTTTCCTGCCTTTGGTTTAAGGTCCACTTGATTGTAAAGCTGCCCCTCTCCTTCATTTCCTTGTAATGTGCAACATCAGTCTCCATAGAAACAGAAAGCTGAATATGAATTAGCACCATTTAAATTCACCAGAACTCCCTGGAAATCTGCTTTGAAGAAATATTCACCTCTGAACTAGTAGTGTATTCCCACTCATTGCTCAAATCTTTTCATTAAATATGTAAGATATTTATAAAACACTAATGAATCTTGAAGTATTGCAGCTTTTCTGAAGTACTCTACTACCGGCACTAAAAATTGGTCACTGCTAGGTACAAGTCAAAAAACACAGAATCAGTGAATTATTATATGGAATTTTTTATGCATTATAATTAGTGATGAACGAATGTTAGAGTTGGCAGAACGCACTAAATAAAAATAATATTAAAGTGAGTTCGCAACCCAGGGTCCACCGTGTAGAGATTTTATACTCCTGCTAATGAACAGTGGCGGAGCCATGCGACGAGCGTTCACCAAGAATCATTCTGTGTTAATACCACACAGTGTAAACTAAACGCAAGATACCAGTCTCGGATAACGTCTCAAGAGTGGTACGCACAGGAAGAGGAATACCAGCTCAGCTAACTGCCGAGTGGCAAAGAAAATATAATAACTAATTCAGCTGACCACAGAGTGGCGCAAAAATATAAGTACCAAGCTCAGCTAACCGCCGAGCGGTACAAAGGAGGAGTGTGCAATACACAGAAAAACAATAGGGTTTAAGCACGTGGGTTGACTTTACCCTGTAAACAGCCCGTGCTATCCACACACACGTGTCCGAGACAGACGCTAGGTCAAACGAAAAAAAACCCTGCCTCTCTAAGGAAAACTAGGCATTCATACAAGCCGGCAGAGTCTCCAACCACACACACACAATGAAAATGATAATAGCGCATCGGCGTGCGCTATTGAGGACCTTTAGATACACAAGGCTCATGTCCAGCCAGACAGGACCTTGCCTGTGGACCAATCAGAAGCTGCCACATCACCAGAGGAGCTGACGTCTGAGCACCAATGAGAAGGCGACACATCATGCTCAGTAGGGTAAAATCTGGAGTTAGGCTGCAGAGCAGCACGCTGCACATGTAAACCAGTAGTCACCATAGGCTTAGCTGGAGATCTAGCAGTAACTACACATGCATCATGAGCCTGGGCAAGGTGCTGAGAGTAGAGTCTGTGCTGAGCAGTCATCCCAGTGGCCAAGTCAGAATAGGAGACTACTGCACCAGATAAGGCTTGGGATCTATCCCGTGAAGCAGGAGAATCCTGACGCCTAACAGCGAATTTGTTTGGAAGCTATCACCAAACATAAATATGGCACATTCAGATTTGTGATAGAAAACCTGAGCAAAATTTTATAAAATCTGTAACATTCGGTAAAAGTGCGAGAAAATTGTGTTGCCACAAAAATATTTTCAGCACTTTAGCAACGATAATGGTGGTGAATCATGATCATTTGGCACGTGATTGATGAGGGGAGGGGGTTTTCAGAGCCTGGAGGCACGACGTTCTTGTAAGCACAGCACAGCAGTCATTTTTTTTTCCTCATTTTATGTGTGCACATTGCGGCTAGCCAATCAGGGCGCAGGAAACACCCACAATGTCCTGACACAACAGCTTGTGTCACTGGATACTGAAATCACATCCCTCTCCATATAAATAGCAGACATCTTGTTTTAGCGCCATTTTGACACTGTAACAGCGCAGCGAGGCTACTGCTGACGCTGCCACTGTTCACAACAGGATTTCAGCTAGTTAGATGGTTGTATATCAGTCAGATTGTGTAGGTAGATAGTGTCCAGTGTGGCTTTAAAATTTACCTTCAGGAATTTTTTTTTTTGGGGGGGGGCATTACTGAGGTTCTCAGACAAAGCCAGCAGTGCACATGTTCTACAAGTGTGTTGTGCACTGCTTCTATTGTGCTCCATGCACAAGTATAGCATTCTAAATAATATTTTTTCAGTAGCTAAATTTAAAAAAGCCTGCTGTATCCCACATTTTAGCTAGTTAGATAGGTGGTTACATATATAATTTAGATAGTGTAACTAGATAGTGTCCAGTGTGGCTGTAACATTTACCTTCTGAAAAAAAAAAATTTTTCGGAGCCATTATTGAGGTCCACAGACAAAGCCAGCAGGGCGCATGTCCTGCAATTGTGATGTGCACTGCTTCTATTGTGCTCCATACACAATGTGAAAAAGCCTGCTGTATTCCACCATGTCATTTAATGCTGTGGTGATATGAAACTGTGTGCAGACCTAACACGCATTAAAAAAGTATAATTTTTTCTGTTACTAAATGTGAATCAGCATGCCGTGTCACACGTCATGTTGTGGCAGTGATATGAACCTGTCTGCAGACCTAACATGCATTAAAAAAAATTCTAATTTTTTCTGTTACTGAATGTGATACAGCCTGCCATATCCAACATTGTAATCTTGTGGTGGTGATATGAACCTGTCTGCAGACCTAATGCGAATTAAAAAAAATTAGAATATTTTCTTTTCCTGAAGGAGATACAGGCCGCCGTATCCCACATTATTATGTTGTGGCAGTGTTATGAACCTGTCTGCAGACCTAATGTGCATTAAAAAAAAGTTCTAATTTTTTCTGTTGCTGAATGTGATACAGCCCACTGTAGCCTATATTGTCATTTTGTGGCGGTGATATAAAGCTGTCTGCAGACCTGAAGCACATTAAAAAAAATTTTTTTTTTCTGTTGATAAATGTGATACAGCCCGCTATATCCAACCTTTTCATTTAGTGGTGATTAGAGTTGAGCAAAACAGGTCGGTCAGATTCAAAAGTCGTTAACTTTCGCCAAAGTCGGGTTTTGTTGGCTGAAACCCGACCATAGCGTGCAGTCGGCCATGCGGTCGTCGACCCAAGCGCCCAAGTAGGCTTTCCCATAATGCTTGCAGGCGCCTTTTTTCAGCCAATGAGCAAGGACGTACACTGTGGGCAACGAGATGACATGGGATGGGCAGCGTCCACCACCATCTTAGAGAAGAGCATTGCAGTGATTGGCTTGCTTTGGGGGGCGTCATAGTGTCTATAAAAGCCCTCACTGCCGACCTCCATTTTACTTCTGCCGATCTTAACAGTAGGGAGAGGTTGCTGACGCTGTTTATCAGTAGGGAGAGAGTTAGGCAGGAAAGAGAAGTTCTTCTGTGCTTGTGCTGATAGCAATTGTGCTGTACAGTTAGTGTGCAGTGACAGGGGAGGATTTTCTTGTGTGCAGCAGCGATGGTTATTAGGCTGCCTGCCAGTGACAGGGGAGGATTTTCTTGTGTGCAGCAACGCTGGTTATTAGGCTGCCTGCTAGCTGTATTGCTGTGTGTACACTGCTGTGCAGACTGCTTTTTACACAGCACTAATACTTTGATTTTTTTTTTCTGCACACTTACTGACCGTTCATTTTTTCCCACACCGTATAGAGCTGAACGCTACTCACACACTACCGTGTACCGGCTGGTATCATGGACAAATACATGCTGACTATCTGTGTGTGACTCCGGAAATATATACGGAGATTGCAATTTTCCCTTACACCGTATACAGCTGTACTCTTCTGAGACAGTACCAAATATCTGCTCTTTGTATTACGGTCAAATCCATACTGATTGAGCATCTGTGTGTGACTACGGAAATATAAACGGAGATTGCAATTTTACCTTACACCGTATACAGCTGTACGCTTCTGAGACAGTACCGTATATCTGCTCTTTGTATTACGGTCAAATCCATACTGAGTGAGCGTCTGTGTGTGACTCTGGAAATATATACGGAGATTTAAATTTTCCCCTACGCCATATACAGCTGTACGCTCCTCATACAGTACCATATATCTGCTGGTATTTTTTGTGCATTTTCCCAAACATGAGGAAGTATGGTGGAAGAGGCTGCGGACGTGGGCGGGGGGGCTAGCTGGAATGATGGTGGTGGTGGTGCATCTGCTGGTAGTGCCAAAAGCCCAATAGCACCTAAGGCAGGAGGTGTTGAGCCTGCATCATAGTCTGGCTCCAGAAGGCCTGGAAGGCTCCTTTTTCTGGGAGTAGGTAAACTGCTTTTAAAGCCGGAGTATCAGGAACAGGTTTTTGCTTACATTGCCGAAACAGCCTCCAGCTCTATCGCCTCCTCTTCTGAACTTTCAAAAAATGCAAGCACTGAGTCGTCAGTGTAGGCACCTGGTCAGGAACGTCACCTTTCCTTGTGTCCTTCACCCCCACCAAAAGTGAAGGATGCGGCAGGCCACACTTCAGATTACTCCATGGAGCTCTTTTCACATACCATGTCTGGGTTATCAAGTCAAATCCTGAATTCCCCAGTCCAAGATGAATATGACATGGAGTGCACTGATACACAGCCACTGCTATCTGATTCTGCTGGTACATTCACCCAGAGCAGTACATTGCCCTCGCAGTCTACTGAGCCAGAATCTGACCCTGATGAAACTCAGGTGCCCCTTCCTGCATACTATACCACCTTACACGGTGACACAGAGGAAGGTGCAGATGAAATTGAAGAGGAGGTGATGGATGACCCAGTTGTTGACCCGGATTGGCATCCATTGGGGGAAGAGTGTGCCGCTGGCAATAGCTTAGAATAGGAGGAGGATCAGTGGCAGGCATCGAGATCGCAGCTGTGGTTTTCTGGCAGGCCCGTAGCAGTCCAAAAAGTGTTAAAAAAACAAAAAGTGTTGCAGGACAGCTTGGCCAGACAGTCAAATTAGCACAGCGTGCAAGCCCTGAAAATTTATCCCATAGTAGGAAGAGTGCAGTGTGGCACTTTTTTGACCAAAATCCTATTGATGAGGCAAAGGTTATCTGTAAGAAGTGTGGAACGACCTTTAGCCGAGGGAAAAATCTCCAAAAATTGAATACCAGTTGCATGCTTAGACATTTAAACACGCTGCACTTGCAAGCGTGGACGGACTACAAAACCTCACTGGCTTTGAACGCCACAACTGATCTCATTAAGATGATGCCCTTCCGTTTGGTTGAAAGCGCAGCGTTCCGAGAGCTCATGGCCTAAGCTGTCCCACGCTATGACCTACCCAGTCGGCACTTCTTTTCTAGAAAAGCCATCCCTGCCCTCCACCTGCATGTGAAAGACCGCATTGTCCATGCACTCAAACAATCAGTGAGTAGAAAGTTGCACCTCACTACAGATGCATGGGCCAGTAGGCACGGCCAGGGCCGTTACGTGTCCATCACTGCGCATTGGGTTAATGTGGTGGATGCAGGGTCCACAGAGGACAGCGGCAGTGGGACAGTGCTGCCTAGCCCATGGTATAGGCAACAGTTGGCTGTAGGCGTTCGACCCTCCTCCTCCAGAAGCAAAAGCTTGTCGACTGAGCGCAGTCGCACGAGCACTCCATCCGCAGCTGCCAGTGTTGCACACGAGGTGTCCCACTATCGATCAGCTAGTGGTAAGCGTCAGCAGGCTGTTTTAAAGATGATGTCTTTGGGCGACAACAGACACACCGTAAGCGCAGACGACGCTATCATAAGCATGAGCATCCCACTTGAGCGTCTGCTCATGCAAACTTTGATGCACATTAAGGATCAGGCGTCTGCAGCGGAGGAGGAGGAGGAGGGAAGCCTTCATGACAGTCAGGCATTGTCTGCTCAGAGAACTGTCCTGGGTGAGGTGGAGGAAGAAGAGGAAGAGGAGGAGGATGAGGATGAGGGTGATGATTATTTTGGGGAGGATGATGTTTCTCAGGGGGCAGAGAAAATGTTGGCTTGCCAAGGTCAGGTACAGGGTTTGTGCGTGAATGGAGGGATGTGGATTTGGCAGAAAGTGCTCCTCCACCCACCGCTGGCAGTGCATCATTGACACCTGGAACATTGGCCCACATGTGTGATTATGTCTTGTGGATCCTTAAAAGGGACCCCCGCATTGCCAAAATTATGAAGGATGACGACTACTGGTTGGCCAGCATCCTCGATCCACGCTATAAAGGCAAATTACAGAACATCATGCCACAAGAGAACCTAGAGCTAATACTGGTGAACAAACAAGCAACTCTGGTAAACCGTTTGTTAGAGGCATTCCCAGCACACAGCAATGGTGCAGGTTCTACCACAAGCCGTACTGGGCCAAATGGAAGAGGTGTTCATTGTGCACACAGCCGAAGTGGCATTGGAGACAGGTTTCATGACCATGTTGTGGTCTGATTTCTCGAATAACGCTCACACGACTGGTAATACTGAATCGATTGCAACAGACAGGAGACAACAGTTGTCAACTATGGTTCAAAATTACCTCTCCTCCCCTATCGATGTTCTCCCTCACAGTTCATTCCCCTTTGACTACTGGGCCTGTAAACTGGACACCTGGCCTGAATTGGCACAATATGCCTTACAGGAGCTCGCTTGCCCTGCTGGTAGTGTGCTATCAGAAAGAGTCTTCAGTGCTGCTGGATCAATCCTGACAGAAAGAAGGACCCGGCTGTCGACCCAAAATGTAGGTGATCTCACCTTCATTAAAATGAACCATGCCTGGGTTTCAAAGAATTTTGTACCACCTTCCTCTGATGACACATAGGTTGCCAGCAAAATGGCTCGCTTTTCTTCCTCTTCCTTCGACTTCTCCAATTCCTCCGTTTGCAGCTGCTCAACGTCCAGCCTACACCTCAACATATGCCAGTTTTTCCACCTCCCTAACTGGGCTGTCCCCCCCAGGGTCGGCGTAAGCACGTGGCGCACTCGGGCAAGTGCCGGGGCCCTGAGCAGGTGGGGAGCCCACTCGCCGTCAGAGACACCGGCGTTCTATGAGGGGCCCTGTTCTAGTTCCCGGCGCCCACGAGTGGGCCCCCCCTGCTAGCTCAGGGCCCCAGCACTTGCAATACTTACCTCTCCCTGCTCCACCGCTGTGACATCTTCCGCGTTTCCTGACAGTGACATTCAGGTCAAAGAGCGTGATGATGTCACGTCTGTGCGCCCTCTGCCTGAACAGTCACAGTGCAGAGAGCTGGAAGATGGCGACGCTGAGGAGTAGAGCAGTGCCCAGCGAGGAGAGGTATTTCATTTTTTTTAATGTTTGGAGCAATATATGGGGAGCATTATATACTGGAGAATTATATATGGGGCCCATCATACACTTGAGCATCATAGATAGGGCCCATTATACATTGGAGCATCATCCATGGGGCACATCATATACTGGAGCATCATATGGGGCCCATTATGTATGGAGCATCACATGGAGCCCATTATATATGGAGCATTATATATGGGGACCATTATATTTGGAACATTATATGGGGTTCATCATACACTGGAGCATCATATATGGGGCCCATCATATACTAGAGCATAATATGGGGTTCATTATTTATAGGGCATCATATAGGGCCCTTTATATATGGATCATCATATTGAGCACATATGGGGCCTATTCTGTATGGAGCATTATATGGAGCCCATTCTGTGTGGAGCAATATATGGGGCTCTTCATTCTGTATAGAGCAATATATGGGGCTCATTATTCTGTATGGCGCACTATGTGGTGCCCATAATAGTGTATGGAGGACTATACTGTCCGGGTTTTGAGCTATTGTAGAATTTAAAATAGATATCACTCATGTAATGTAAGAAGTGAAGTATTAGGCATTGTACTATACATAGAATCATAGAATCATAGAATGGTAGAGTTGGAAGGGACCTCCTGGGCCTTCTGGTCCAACCCCCTGCTCAAAGCAGGATTCTCTAAATCATCCCAGACAGATGTCTATCCAGCCTCTGTTTGAAGACTTCCATTGAAGGAGAACTCACCACCTCTTGTGGCAGCCTGTTCCACTCATTGATCACCCTAACTGTCAAAAAGTTTTTTCTAATATCTAATCTGTGTCTCCTCCCATTCAGTTTCATCCCATTGCTTCTAGTCTTTCCTTGTGCAAATGAGAATAAAGATGATCCTTCTACAATGTGACAGCCCTTGAGATATTTGTAGACAGCTATTAAGTCTCCTCTCAGTCTTCTTTTTTGCAAGCTAAACATTCCCAAATCCTGCAACCGTTCCTCATAGGACATGGTTTGCAGACCGGTCACCATTCTGGTGGCTCTTCTCTGAACTTGCTCCAGTTTGTTGATGTCTTTTTTAAAATGTGGTGCCCAAAACTGGACACAGTATTCCAGATGAGGTCTGACCAAAGAGGAGTAGAGGGCAATAATGACCTCACGTGATCTAGACTGTATGCTTCTGTTGATACATCCTAGAATTGCATTTGCCTTTTTTGCTGCTGCATCACACTGTTGACTCATGTTAAGTCTGTGATCAATTAGTATACCCAAGTCTTTTTCACATGTGCTGTTACTTAGCCCTATTCCTCCCATTTTGTATATGCTTTTTTCATTTTTATTGCCCAGATGTAGTACTTTGCATTTTTCCCTGTTAAAATCCATTCTGTTAGTTGCTGCCCACTGCTCCAGTTTATGTATATCTTTTTGAATCCTCTCTCTCTCTTCTCTAGTATTAGCTACCCCTCCTAGCTTTGTGTCATCAGCAAATTTGATCAGTTTACCCTCAATTCCTTCATCTAAATCATTGATAAAGATGTTGAACAATACAGGGCCCAAAACAGAGCCTTGTGGTACCCCACTTGAGACATTCTTCCAACTGGATGTGCAGCCATTTACAACCACTCTTTGGGTCCGATCACTAAGCCAGCTATGAATCCACCTAACAGTTGCCTTGTCCATTCCATACTTAGTCATTTTTTCAATAAGGATTGTGTGAGATACTTTGTCAAATGCTTTGCTGAAGTCAAGATATACTATATCTACAGCATTTCCCTGATCCACCCAGTCAGTGATTCTGTCATAGAAGGAAATTAAGTTAGTCTGACATGACTTATTAGTTACAAACCCATGCTGACTCTGTTTAATCACTTCATTCTTATCCAGGTACTTGCATACATGTTCTTTAATAATTTGTTCAAAGATCTTTCCTGGTATAGAAGTCAGACTCACCGGCCTGTAGTTCCCTGGGTCCACCTTCTTCCCCTTTTTGAAGATAGGAACAACATTTGCTCTTCTCCAGTCTTCTGGGACTTCTCCTGTTCTCCAAGAATTTTCAAAGATTATGGACAGTGGTTCAAGAATTTCTTCTGCTATCTCCTGCTATATACCTATATTTCTCTGCCGTATCGGAGCATCATGAATTGTGGTATGTGTTAAAGGGGCCCACTGAGACTCTGTCACCCTAGGCCCACGAAACCTGGAGCCAGCACTGCCCTCCCCCACAACTTTAGCCAAATAACCCCAGTTTTCAATGCGTTACTGTTATTATAAAGTTAATTAAGGTTGACAAGCTTAAGTAATGAGAATTGATGTCGTTGGCATTGAAATGGGCACTGTCGGTGTGTTTACTGTCCTCCACTCCCTGCCGACTTTTATACCCATTGACTTGCATTGGGGTCGGATTTTCAACTCCGACCCGACCATTTCCGTTAGTCGGTAGACTTTTCGACCACAAAAAAGGCAAAAGTCACTCATCTCTAGTGGTGATGAAATTGTTCTGTGTGCAGAGCTGTTGCACATTAAAATTAATTTATTTTATTTTTTTTACAAACGTGATACAGCAGCCGAGATCTGAGTTTAAAATGGTTTTGAGACTATATTCTAGATTATGTGCTTCTTTGGCATCCAACTTCTCACGGGCATCTTTTATACCTAGCTTGCGACGCACATCTGTTACAGCTATCTTCTGAAGAGTATCACACGCTTTCTGGTAATTGGTGTTGGGTAGATAGAATCATAGAATCATAGAATCATAGAATGGTAGAGTTGGAAGGGACCTCCTGGGCCTTCTGGTCCAACCCCCTGCTCAAAGCAGGATTCTCTAAATCATCCCAGACAGATGTCTATCCAGCCTCTGTTTGAAGACTTCCATTGAAGGAGAACTCACCACCTCTTGTGGCAGCCTGTTCCACTCATTGATCACCCTAACTGTCAAAAAGTTTTTTCTAATATCTAATCTGTGTCTCCTCCCATTCAGTTTCATCCATTGCTTCTAGTCTTTCCTTGTGCAAATGAGAATAAAGATGATCCTTCTACAATGTGACAGCCCTTGAGATATTTGTAGACAGCTATTAAGTCTCCTCTCAGTCTTCTTTTTTGCAAGCTAAACATTCCCAAATCCTGCAACCGTTCCTCATAGGACATGGTTTGCAGACCGGTCACCATTCTGGTGGCTCTTCTCTGAACTTGCTCCAGTTTGTTGATGTCTTTTTTAAAATGTGGTGCCCAAAACTGGACACAGTATTCCAGATGAGGTCTGACCAAAGAGGAGTAGAGGGCAATAATGACCTCACGTGATCTAGACTGTATGCTTCTGTTGATACATCCTAGAATTGCATTTGCCTTTTTTGCTGCTGCATCACACTGTTGACTCATGTTAAGTCTGTGATCAATTAGTATACCCAAGTCTTTTTCACATGTGCTGTTACTTAGCCCTATTCCTCCCATTTTGTATATGGTTTTTTCATTTTTATTGCCCAGATGTAGTACTTTGCATTTTTCCCTGTTAAAATCCATTCTGTTAGTTGCTGCCCACTGCTCCAGTTTATGTATATCTTTTTGAATCCTCTCTCTCTCTTCTCTAGTATTAGCTACCCCTCCTAGCTTTGTGTCATCAGCAAATTTGATCAGTTTACCCTCAATTCCTTCATCTAAATCATTGATAAAGATGTTGAACAATACAGGGCCCAAAACAGAGCCTTGTGGTACCCCACTTGAGACATTCTTCCAACTGGATGTGCAGCCATTTACAACCACACTTTGGGTCCGATCACTAAGCCAGTTATGAATCCACCTAACAGTTGCCTTGTCCATTCCATACTTAGTCATTTTTTCAATAAGGATTGTGTGAGATACTTTGTCAAATGCTTTGCTGAAGTCAAGATATACTATATCTACAGCATTTCCCTGATCCACCCAGTCAGTGATTCTGTCATAGAAGGAAATTAAGTTAGTCTGACATGACTTATTAGTTACAAACCCATGCTGACTCTGTTTAATCACTTCATTCTTATCCAGGTACTTGCATACATGTTCTTTAATAATTTGTTCAAAGATCTTTCCTGGTGATGAGTAATAGTTGTAGGCTGGATCCTGGATCTTGTACTTCCCATAGCCGCCCTGTTATTGATCCTGTTGTACATTCCCATTCCCGCCCGAAAAAATACTTCTGTTACTAACATCATTGAGTAGGGGACATGGCACTTTTACACTGTTTCGAGCATCCACTCAATCTTATACAGGCCTTATCGACAGGCCTGAAAAAAACTCTTCTGTTACTAACATCATACAGTAGGGGAAATGTCACTTTAAAATTGTTCCCTTTTGAAGAAGCTACAAGCGAAACGTGCGTCAGGGGTGCCGCAGCCTTTATTGAGGTAGAGTATTAAATTGCCAGCAGTTACAATGCACTTTGCTACTTAGATAGCATATATCTTTCTTTGTCCTTTGGCGTTGTTTCACCTGCAATCGCATGCATAAATTGCTATTTGCACTATGCACTTTTTACTACAGTATGTAATCTATGACTATGCGCCATCTGATCAGGATTAGATGCTGGACCTTTATTATATGGGTGTGAACTGAGATTTGTCTTCAATGAATGTATAATTCTTTCTTGTTATATGCATTAGTAATGATGATTACATTGATTGCTTGCCCTTATATTACAGGTGTACACACCGTTTTTGAGGCAGCATTAATGGCTTAGGAGATCTACCTATACACATTCATTTGAACCCCTATACCCTATTTAGGCTTTTCTGTTGCATTTGTTGTCCCCATATGCATATATATTTTTTTTACATTTTAAATGTTTATTTTTAAATATCTTTGAATAAAAATTCATCATTTTATGGTAGTAAAAGCTTCCATTTTTCTTGTTTGGAGTATATCAATCTTATACAGGCCTTACCGACAGGTCCAAAAAATTCTTGTTACTAACGTCATACAGCAGGGGACATGTCACTTTTAAACTTCTTTGAGCATCCACTCAATCTTATACAGGCCTTGTCGACAGGCCCCTAAAAACTCTTCTGTTACTAACGTCATACAATAGGGGAAATGTCACTTTCAAACTGTTTGGAGCATCCACTAAATTTTATACAGACCTTATCGGCAGGCCCAAAAAAATTCTTCTGTTACTAACGTCATACAGCAGGGGACATGTCACTTTTAAATTGTTTGGAGGCTATGTTAAAGATTATGTGCATCTTTGGAATTCAATTTCTCACGGGCATCTTTTTTACCTAGCTTGAGACACGCATCTGTTACACCTATCTTCTGACGAGCATCAAACACTCTCTGGTAATTGGAGTTGGGTATATGAGTAATAGCTGTAGACTGGATCCTGGATCTTGTACTTTCCATAGCCGCCCTATTATTGATCCTGTTTTACGTTCCCATTCCCGCCCAAAAAAATTCTTCTGTTACTAACGTCATACAGTAGGGGCCATATCGCTTTTAAACTGTTTTGAGCATCCACTCAATCTTATACAGGCCTTGTCGACAAGTCCCAAAAAATTCTTCTGTTACTAATGTCATACAGTAGGGGACATGTCATTTTTAAATTGTTTGAAGCATCCACTCAATCTTATACAGGCCTTATCGACAGGCTCCAAAAAATTCTTCTGTTACTAACGTCATACAGCAGGTCACATGTCACTTTTTAAATTGTTTGGAGTATCCACTCAATCTTATACAGGCCTTATCGACAGGCCCCAAAAAATTCTTCTGTTACTAAAGTCATACAGTAGGGGACTTATCACTTTTAAATTGTTTGTAGGCTATTTTCAAGATTATGTGCATCGTTGGCATCCAATTTCTCAAGGGCATCTTTTATACCTAGCTTGAGACATGCATCTGTTACACATCATACAGCAGGGGACATGTCACTTTTAAATTGTTTGGAACATCCACTCAATCTTATGCAGGTCTTATCGACAGGCCCCAAAAATGATTTTGTTACTAAAGTCATACAGTAGGGGAGATCTCAGTTTTAAATTGTTTGGAACACATCTTCTTTGTCATACAGGCCTCATCCACACAGAATTTTTTTTTTCTGTGACTAACTCGTTTCAGCATGCCATATTTCACCTTCTCATTTAGTGCCACTGAAATTCAGCTGTGCAGAGGTGGTGCAGAATAAAAAATCTAATTTTTAGTTGCTAATGCTGTGCTCATAGCACACTATCTGAGCAACATGAGTTGGAAAAAGCGACGTTGTGGTGGAAGGGGGATTAGGTTTGGTGTTCAAGGTCTAAATGGGGTAGGTGGTGAAATTGATGCCACTTTTTTAGTGTCTGCCAGTATTTTTTGTAAATGTGTACACTCTTGGTTGGGTGTCCATTTGCTGGGTTAGCTGTAATGGAAGATGTGTCGGTCCCTATTATATTATTTCTACTCTCTTGAAATTGATGCCACTTTGTTGGTGTCTGCAACTAATTTTTGGAAATGTGTGCACTCGTGGTTGGGTGTACATCTGCTGGATTGGCTGTAGTGGAAGAGATGTCGCTCCCCATTATACTATTTTTACTCTGGTGAAATTGATGCCACTTTGGTGTTGTCTGCCACTAATTGTTTGAAATGTGAACACTCCTGGTCCAACTGTCCATCTGCTGAGTTGGGTGTAGTCGAAGATCTGTTGGTCCCTATTATAATATTTTTACTGTGGTTAAATTGATGCCACTTTGTTGGTGTCTGCCACTAATTTTTGGAAATGTGAATATTCCTGTTTGGATGTCCATCTTCTAACTTTGGTGTAGTGGACAATGTGCCGGTTCCTATTATACTATTTCTGCTGTGGTAAAATTAATGCCACTTTGTTAGTGTCTGCCACTAATTTTTTGGAAATGTGAACAATCCTGGTTGGGTGTCCATCTGCTGGGTTGGCTGTAGTGGAAGATTTGTCGGTCCCTATTATACTATTTCTACTGTGGTGAAATTGATGCCACTTTGTTGGTGTCTGCCACAAATTTTTGGAAATGCGAACAATCCTTGTTGGGTGTCCATCTGCTGGGTTGGCTGTAGTGGAAGAATTTGTCGGTCCCTATTATGCTATTTCTACTGTGGTGAAATTGATGCCACTTTGTTGTTGGTGTCTGCCACAAATTTTTTGGAAATGTGAACAATCCTGGTTGGGTGTTCATCTGCTGGGTTGGCTGTAGTGGAAGATTTGTTGGTCCCTTTTATTCTTTTTCTACTGTGGTGAAATTGATGTCACTTTGTTGATGTCTGCCAATACATTTTTGGAAATGTGTAGACTCCTGATTGAGTCTCCTTCATGTGTGTTGCCTGTAGCAGTAGGCCTCCAAGACCGTCTGTCCTCGACCCTCAATGAGTCAACTACCCGAGTTACTATTCTTACATTTTACTTACAATAGTAATCTGCGAAACTGATATTTGTGCCATCTGAGTGTGGCTGCGCATCAATTTCAAATGTTTTTTTTATCACTGGTATAGCGCCAATAATTCATCATTCGCTTTACAGGCATTTACAGACATTACTGACACTGTCACCAATGGGACTCACAATCGAAATTTAATATATGTATGTCTTTGGAGTGTGGGTAGAAAAATGAGTACTGGGAAGGAGACCCTTGCATACACGGTTAGAACATACAAACTCTTTGCAGATGCTGTCCTTGGGGTTGGAACACAGGACTCCAGCACTGCAAGGCTGCTAATGTTTTTGCATTGATGACTCAACGTTTCTGTGGAAAGAAGCCTATCACTGTGATGCAAACTGTGTGCGTCACTGCTGTCTTGGGGAAAACCACTGTCAAGATTGTCTTCAAGCATATTTTGATATTGCAGAATGGACCCGTCCCTTTTTCAGGTGAGGAGGTAACTGGCAAAAAGAACTTTTGTATCATGGATAGAACACACTGGCACCCAGAAGTCAGCACTATTTTGAATCATAACTATATGGGTAACAATCATGTTGCAGATAGTGCTGCAACAAGGCACACTTGGGTTGGTCTTTTTCATGAGGTCAACTCCACAGTGTGTTGGTGGCTTGATTACACTCAAGATTTCTTCCTCCATCCCCTTGTGGCAAACATGGACAAGAGAGAGGGAATCTGTTGTGAATACGTTGGAGGCAACTTCTGAGCTGGTGCTCCCTCCGGTGGTTGCTGAGGGTAATGAACCAATTGCGGAATGGCTTTCAGCTGGGTCCGAATGGTCTGATATAAGTGACCTGAACTCCCAGCAGCCTTGCCGGTAATCAATTGTTCTTCAGGTCTTGCTTGGAGCTCAGCTTCCATTCCTGCTTTCATTCAGATAAGTGATTTGCTGTTTTTTTTTTCCTCTGGTTGGATTTTCTTTGCTTGTTTGCTGCCTTGCAGTATACTTCAACCTGGTCCCCTTTTGGGGCCTGGCGCTGCAATTGTGCTCAGTTTGTGTTTTCACTTTTGCTCTGTACCTGTTTCACTTTTTATTTGCTGAATTGCTGTGTGTTACACCAGAGATCTGATTTAGGTGGTGGAGATCGTGTGATCTCAGGTTTTTTGTTAATCAGAAGTGTTGATATTTTTGTCAGGGTTTTTTTGGGTTGCAGTCAGAATACTTTCCTATACTTTTCTATCTAGACAGTATTGGCCCCAGCGTTTGCTCATTCTATTTTCTGTCTGTGTTTGTATTGTCTTTTGTCTAACCGCCATTACATGTTTGGGGGCTTCCTATTTCTTTGGGGGTTCTGCTACGGGGCAGTTAGTTTTCATCTTTCTGCCTTTAGGTGTAGCTATCTCTCCAGCTGTGACGAGGTGTCTAGGATCACCGTAGGTACGCTACATGGCTACTTCTAGTGTTGCGGTTAGTTTAGGGTCCTGCAACCCAATAGTTTCCAGCCTCTCTGGTGTATTGCTACTTTGGCTATTTTTGCTATTTCTCCTCAGCTACCGAAACATAACAGTATTACCGGCCAAACTGAAAATTATATGGTACTCAACAGAAGGGAAAAATAGTAAAAAAAGGAGAAAGAAAAAAGGGAGTTGTCAGAATTTTTTTTTTCTGTTTGTTGCATTTTTTCCCTCTTTTTCTCTGAGTGTTGAGGAGGAATTTTTTTTTCTTTCTTTTCCTCAATGGAGTTTGCACAGTTGTATGGCCGTATGGAGCGGCTTGCCGCTGAGGTTCAGAGCATTGCTACCTATCTTGCTAGGTTGCCAGTTGTGGAACGTAGGATCCCCATGCCAGATTTATTTTTGGGGGATCGGGCTAAATTTCTGAATTTCAAAAATAACTGTAAGTTGTTTTTTGCCTTAAAGCCTAAGTCCTCAGGGAACGCAGCACAGCAGGTTCAAATTGTCATCTCTCTGCTGCGCGGCAACCCTCAGGATTGGGCTTTTTCCCTGACACCTGGGGATCCTATTTTGAATGATGTTGATGTATTTTTTCAGGCTCTGGGGTTATTGTACGATGAACCTAATGTCCCTGATAAAGCTGAAAAGACCTTGTTGGCATTAAATCAGGGTCGTGAAGATGCTGAGCTGTACTGTCAGAAATTCCGAAAGTGGGCAGTCCTGACCAAATGGAATGATGATGCTTTTGGCAGCCCTTTTTCGGAAGGGGCTGTCAGAAAATGTAAAGGACGTTATGGTGGGATTCCCTGTTCCCTCTGGTCTCAATGATTCTATGTCTTTGGCTCTTCAAATTGACAGACGTTTGTGTGAGCGCAGAGGTATGCGTGAGATACTGTTGCCTTGTGAGCCAGCTCCTGAGCCCATGCAGTGTGATGGAGTGACTTCTGGGGCTCAGCGTCATGAGTTTCGAAAGCGCAATGGGTTATGTTTCTACTGTGGTGACGCTTCTCATGGTATTTCCGTCTGCCCTGAGAGGGGAAGACGTTTTGCGCGCTCAGTTGTCTTGGGTAGTGTTCAGACTAAATTTCTGTTGACTGTTACCCTGATTTGCTCCCTGTCCACATTTTCAGCTCAGGGTTTTGTGGATTCAGGAGCAGCTATTAACCTGATGGATTTTGACTTTGCCAAACGTTGTGGGTTTCCCATGATACCCCTGCGGAAGTCTATTCCTTTGCTGGGCATTGATTCTACCCTTTGGCGGAGAATAAACCCCAGTTCTCTACTCAGGTGATAATGAGGGTTGAACCAGATCATCAGGAGAGTTGCAAATTTCTGGTGTTGCATAATCTGCATGACATTATTGTATTGGGTTTCCCTTGGTTACAGACTTATAATCCTGTTTTGGATTGGAAATCTGTGTCTGTTACCAGTTGGGGCTGCCAATGTGTTAATACTGACACCTCTGTTTTTTCTGCCTCTTCCCAGTCTCATGATGTCCCTGACTTTTTGACTGATTTTTCTGATGTGTTTAGTGAGAGTAAGTCTGCATCCTTACTCCCTCACAGGAGCTATGATTGCGCTATTGACTTAGTGCCTGGTGGTAAATTTCCTAAAGGTCACCTTTTTAATTTATCTGTACCTGAACACGATGCTATGTGATCTTATATCAAGGAGTCTTTGGAGAAGGGTCATATCAGACCATCCTCTTCACCCTTGGGCACTGTTTTTTTCTTTGTTGCCAAAAGTATGGTTCATTGAGGCCGTGTATTGACTATCGCCTCCTGAATAAAATCACTGTCAAATATCAATATCCGTTACCCTTGATCTCTGACCTGTTTTCCAGAGTGAAAAGTGCTAGTTGGTTTACCAAGCTTGACCTCAGGGGGGCGTATAACCTTATTCGTATTAAGCACGGGGATGAATGGAAGACGGCGTTTAATACCCCAGAGGGGCATTTTGAATTCCTAGTGATGCCTTTTGGGCTCACTAATGCCCCTTCCATCCTCCAATCCTTCATGAATGATATTTTCAGGGATTTTGTGGATAAATTTCTGATTGTTTATTTGGATGATATCTTGATTTTTTCCAATGACTGGGACTCTCATGTGAAACATGTTCGGACTGTGTTCCAGATTTTGAGAGAGAATGCACTGTATGTGAAGGATAAAGTATCTTTTTGGCGTACAGAAGGTCTCATTTCTGGGATTCATTTTGTCTCCGTCTGTTATTGAAATGGACCCGGTCAAGGTTCAAGCCATCTGTGATTGGGTTCAACCTACTACATTGAAGGCTCTTCAGAGATTTTTGGGTTTTGCCAATTTTTATCGTAAATTTATTGGTAATTTCTCCGGTATTGTTAAATCATTGACTGATTTGACCAAAAAGGTTTCCGATGTGGTGAATTGGCCTTCTGAGGCAGTTTCTGCGTTTCAGGAACTTAAGCAGTGATTCATTTCTGCTCCTTTTCTACGGCAGCCTGATGTTTCTCTGCCGTTTCAGGTGGAGGTGGATGCCTCTGAGATTGGGGCAGGTGCCGTTTTGTCCCAAAGGGATCCTGAGACCTCTAAGAGTAACCCTTGTGCCTTTTTCTCTAGAAAATTTTCTCCAACTGAACGTAATTATGACATGGGTAATCGGGAGTTATTGGCCATGAAGTGGGCCTTTGAAGAGTGGAGACATTGGCTGGAAGGAGCCAAACATCAGGTGGTGGTCCTCACGGACCATAAGAACCTGGTTTATCTGGAATCAGCCAAGCGACTGAATCCTAGACAGGCCAGGTGGGCCTTGTTTTTCACACGTTTTTCTTTTCTTCCAGGCACTAAGAATGTTAAGGCGGATCCTCTCTCGAGGAGTTTCTTTGAAGATTCTCTGTTGTGAATGGACTTGAAATGAGTTCTGAGCAGAGGTTCCCTCTGGTGGTTACAAGCGGTACTGGACTGTCCAGTGAAGATTGTGAGGAGTGGGAATCAGGTGTTACTGACTGGTCTTATATAAGGGAGTCGCCTTCCCATCAGGGTTGCCGGTGATCAATTGTTCTGGTCTCAATCCTTGAGTCCTGTTTCCTTTGTATTCTGCTGTGTCGTGTCTGCATCTCCTGCTAACAGATAAGACATTTTCTTCTTTTTGTTTTTGTGCTTGATTTTTGCATTTTGTCCTGCACTTCTGTGGGGGCCTTCAGGGTCCCCTCCGGGGCTTTTGCCCTCTCAGTTTAGTTCAGCCACTGATGTTTGCACATTTGCTTTTTCCAGTTTTTTTCAGTGGCTGCTGTTTTGATTTTGTTACACCAGAGAACTAATTTAGGTGGTAGAGGTCGTGTGATCTCAGGTGATTTTGAAATTAGTAGAGTTGGTGCTTTTCAGGGTTTTTTGGGATTGCAGTAAGTGCCCTTCCTATCCTTTTCTATTTAGGTAGTTTGGGCCCCAACGTTTGCTCATACTATTTTCTGTCTGTGTCAGTATTTCTTCTTGTCTAACCGCCATTACATGTTTGGGGGCTTTCTATGTTCTTTGGGGATCTGCTCCAGGGCAGATAGCTTTCCTCTTTCTATCTTTAGGTGCAGTTAGTTTCTTAGGCTGTGACGAGGCGTCTAGGACCAACGTAGGAACGCTCCACGGCTGCCTCTAGTTGTGGTGGTTAGTCAGGGTACTGCAATCTCATAGATTCCAACTGCTCTGGTGTATTGCCTTTTTTACCTGCACTCCTCAGCTACCGAAACATAACAATTCTCCTTAGATAACTGATCCTGCTGTTAATCTGAAAGAGGGTGTAGTTCTTTTTGCCATCTCGCCCAATTTGAGACTGGCTCTGGAGGGGTGTCAGGAGGATAAACCTGAACGCTGCCCTGTTGGGAAATTATTTGTCCCAGACCAGTGGAAGAAGAGTGTGATGTCTGAGATTCATTGTTCCGCGTTGGCTGGTCATCCCGTTATTTTTGGTACCAGAGACTTGGTGAGTCGGTCCTTTTGGTGGCCTACTTTGTCTCGTGACGTCAGGGACTTTATGCAGTCCTGTGGGACTTGCTCTCGTTCCAAGCCTTGCTCTCGCTCTCGCTCTAGTGGTTTGTTAATGCCATTACCTGTGCCCAAGAGGCCATGGACCCATATCTCTATGGATTTTATTTCCGACCTCCCTGTCTCTCAGAGAATGACCATTATCTGGGTAATCTGTGATAGGTTTTCCAAGATGATACGTCTTGTGCCATTACCTAAGTTGCCTTCCTCCTCCGAATTGGTACCTTTGTTCTTTCAGCACGTGGTTCGGTTACATGACATTCCTAAGAACATTGTGTCTGACAGAGGAGTCCAGTTTGTTTCCAGATTTTGGAGGACATTTTGTTCTAAACTTGGTGTTCAGTTATCTTTCTCCTCTGCATTTCACCCTCAGACCAATGGACAAACCGAGAGAACAAACCAGACCTTGGAGACTTATCTGAGATGTTTTGTGTCTGCTGATCAAGATGACTGGGTCTCTTTTTTGCCTTTGGCTGAGTTTGCTCTTAATAATAGGGCTAGTTCTGCCACCTTGATGTCTCTATTTTTCTGCAATTCTGGGTTTCACCCTCGATTTTCTTCAGGACAGACGGAGTCTTCTGTTTGTCCGGGGGTTGACTCTATTGTGGAGCGAATGCAGCAGATTTGGGACCAGGTAGTGGAGAGGTTGTCTCTCTCTCAAGAGAAGGCCCAGCGGTTTGCCAACCGGCATAGGACTGATGGTCCTTGTTTTAAAGTGGGGGACTTGGTTTGGTTGTCATCGAGAAATATCCCTATGAAGGTTGCGTTTCCAAAATTTAAGCCAAGGTTTATTGGACCTTATAAGATCATGGAAATTCTTAATCCAGTTTCCTTCCGTTTGCTTCTTCCAGGGACATTTAAGATCCATAACGTGTTCCACAAGTCTTTATTGAAGAGGTTTGTCGAGCCAGTGGTTCCTATGGTTGCGCCTCCCGACCCTGTTTTGGTTGAGGGCAATTTGGAGTATGTGGTTGCATGGGCGTACCCAGGATCAAAACTAGGGGGGGGCAAGCCAATGTCACATCTTATACAGGTTACATCATATACACTGTACATTATCCTGCATGTTAGGTATGGAGCGTTAGAACTGTTGTATATTGTATAATACAGCAGTGTATGTGACACTACGCTGTATATACCATATATTATACATGGCACACTCACCTCTATACAAAGAATAAGAGGCATTATAACCTGTATATGAAAAGTATAATACAGAAGTGTATATACACTCTATATACCGCACACGATGTGTATGACCTGTATACACTATATACAACACTCTATATACCGCACACGATGTGTATGACCTGTATACACCATATACTACACTCTATATACCGCACACGATGTGTATGACCCTGTATACACCATATACTACACTCTTATTTTGAAGTAAAAAAAATAAAAATAAACAGGAACAAACACAATACTTAAAATAAAGAATAAGTAAAGTTAAAAATCAACAAACTTACTGGTATTTCAGTGGGAACTATGGGCCTGCTTTTGGCTAATGAGATGGTCAATGTTCGGTTCCATATTTGTCACAAGTGAAGCAATTTTTCTCTTTCTTAATATCATTATTTCCTAGGGATTCCAAATTGCTATTAGTAAAATACCAATATATATACAGCACTACAAAAACAATATACCAGCAATAAAACTGCCCACACAGAGACATACAGCCTGCACTGCCCATCATTGCAGCCTTGCCAATCCATATCATTTCATCCTCATCAATGCACATAGTGGCGCAACTCCGCTTTTAGCTCAGGCTCAGACTGGTGTGGTGCCAAAGTCCCTAATAGGCAGGTAAATGTCCCCAATAGGCAGCATTGATCCCCAATAGGCAGCATATGTCCTCAATAGGCAGCATAGGTCCCCAATAGGCAGCATAGGTCCCCAATAGACAGCATAGGTCCCCAATAGGCAGGTAAATGTCCCGATAGGCAGCATAGGTCCCCAATAGGCAGCATAGGTCCCTAATACGCAGCATATGTCCTCAATAGGCAGCATAATCCCCCATAAGCAGCATAGTAGTCCCCAGTAGGCAGCATAATCCCGCATAAGCAGCATAGTCCCCAATAGCCAGCATAATCCCCCAATAGCCAGCATTATCCCCTATAGCCAGCATAAATCCCCCAATAGCCAGCATAATCCCCCAATAGCCAGCATAATCCCCCTATAGCCAGCATAATCACCTATAGCCAGCATAATCACCTATAGCCAGCATAATCACCTATAGCCAGCATAATCACCCTATAGCCAGCATAATCCCCCAATAGCCAGCATAATCACCCAATAGCCAGCATAATCACCTAATAGCCAGCATAATCCCCCTATAGCCAGCATAATCCCCCAATAGCCAGCATAATCACCTAATAGCCAGCATAATCACCTAATAGCAGCATAATCCCCCTATAGCCAGCATAATCCCCCAATAGCCAGCATAATCCCCCAATAGCCAGCATAATCCCCAATAGCCAGCATAATTCCCCCTATAGCCAGCATAATCCCCCAATAGCCAGCATAATCACCTATAGCCAGCATAATCCCCCTATAGTCAGCATAATCCCCCTATAGCCAGCATAATCCCCCATAGCCAGCATAATCCCCCTATAGCCAGCATAATCCCCCAATAGCCAGCATAATCCCCCTATAGCCAGCATAATCCCCCTATAGCCAGCAGAATCCCCTATAGCCAGCAGAAACCCCCATAGCCAGCATAATCACCTATAGCCAGCATAATCCCCCTATAGCCAGCATAATCCCCCTATAGCCAGCATACTCCCCTATAGCCAGCATAATCCCCCTATAGCCAGCATAATCCCCCTATAGCCAGCATAATCACCCTATAGCCAGCATAATCCCCCTATAGCCAGCATAATCCCCCTATAGCCAGCAGAATCCCCCTATAGCCAGCAGAATCCCCCATAGCCAGCATAATCACCTATAGCCAGCATAATCCCCCTATAGCCAGCATACTCCCCCTATAGCCAGCATAATCCCCCTATAGCCAGCATAATCCCCCTATAGCCAGCATAATCACCCTATAGCCAGCATAATCACCCTATAGCCAGTATAATCCCCCACAGGCCGGGCCCGGCGTCAAAAAAAAAAAAAAAGCCAGTACTCACCTATCTCCACCGCTGCTCTGAAGAAGCGCGCTCTGGACTCCGTCTTCTCCTGAGTCCTGGCACAGGCGGTGTGATGTCATCAGGGCGCGCAGGCGGCGTGATGACGATCACGTCGCCTGTGCTGCATATGGAAGGCCGCAAGGCCTTCCTAACTCAGCACATTGCGCCCGCGATTAAAGGGCCCGCCGCCCGCCGGCAATGAACTGTCAGTTCAATGTCGGCGGGGCCGACGGGCCGGATCATGCACCGTGCGCCCCTGCTTCTAGGGGCTTCTGCATGGTGGGTACGCCCATGTGTGGTTGAGAAAATATTGGATTCTCGTTTTGCTAGACAGAAACTCCAGTATTTGGTTAAGTGGAGAGGTTATGGTCAGGAGGACAATTCTTGGGTGTTTGCTTCGGACATCCATGCTAGGAGACTTATCCGTGCCTATCATCGAGCTCATCCTGATCGGCCTGGTTGCACAGGTGAGGGTTCGGTGACCCCTCCTCAAGGGGGGTACTGTTGTGAATACGTTGGAGGCGACTTCGGAGCTGGGGCTCCCTCCGGTGATTACTGAGAGTAATGAACAAATTGCGGAATGGCTTTCAGCTGGGTCCGAATGGTCTGATATAAGTGACCTGAACTCCGAGCAGCCTTGCCGGTAATCAATTGTTCTTCAGGTCTTGCTTGGAGCTCAACTTGCATTCCTGCTTTCATTCAGATAAGTGATTTGCTGTTTTTTTTTCCTCACTTTGGATTTTCTTTGCTTGTTTGCTGCCTTGCAGTAGACTGGGGCCTGGCGCTGCAATTGTGCTCAGTTTGTGTTTGCACTTTTGCTCTGTACCTGTTAAACTTTGTATTTGCTGATTTGATGTGTGTTACACCAGAGATCTGATTTAGGTGGTGGAGATCGTGTGATCTCAGGTTTTTTGTTAATCAGAAGTATTAAGTGTTGGTATTTTTGTCAGGGTTTTTTTGGGTTGCAGTCAGAATTCTTTCCTATACTTTTCTATCTAGACAGTATTGGGCCCCAGCGTTTGCTCATTCTGTTTTCTGTCTGTGTTCGTATTTTCTTCTTGTCTAACCGCCATTACATGTTTGGGGGCTTCCTATTTCTTTGGGGGTTCTGCTACGGGGCAGTTAGTTTTCATCTTTCTGCCTTTAGGTGTAGCTATCTCGCCGGCTGTGACGAGGCATCTAGGATCAATGTAGGTACGTTTCATGGCTACTTCTAGTGTTGCGGTTGGTATAGGGTCCTGCAACCCAATAGTTTCCAGCCTCTCTGGTATATTGCTACTTTGGCTATTTTTGCTATTTCTCCTCAGCTACCGAAACATAACAGGAATCATTATCCTCTTCATCTCCTAACTGGTGCGCATCCATCTCCTCTTCCTGATCATCCTTTTCATGGTCCTTCTTCTTTTGCTCCTCCTAGATTTGTTCCTCCCATGACAACTGCCTGTGAGACTGACAGACCTGAACTTAGAGATATTGTTAACCCGAAAGGCATCCTCCTGTGCTTCCTTGTCTTCCCCCTGGACCACAATCACCTCTTCACCCAGACTATTTAAAGTGTGGTCCAGCATTTAGATGAGAGTATTAGTGATGCTGATGAAGGCATCGTCACCACTAACATCTTAGCAGCCATTTCAATAGCATACAGAAGGATGCAGAGGTCCTTCATCTGTGTCCGCTACGCAAGTGTGAATTGCACCACCTCCGTACTGCGATGTGCCAGGCTATGCAAAATTTCATACTGCACCAGGTCTTGGCGCTACTGACACAGTCGCTGCAACATGTGCAGAGTTCAATTCCACTTATACCAACTTAAGTAGAATGGTGAAAGTGAACACACAACAACAATGTTTTCTACAGCAGCACATCCATGCTGGGACAGTGGTTTAGGAATTGCCATACCATCAGGTTGAGGATGCGAGCCATGTAAGGCACATGTGTATGGTTGGCCCGGCATAGGGCCGCCACCAGATTGGCACTGTTATCGCACACGACCTTGCCTGGCTCAATGTTGAGTGTCGGCAGCCATTGCTCAACCTCGGCATGGATAGCTGTCCACAACTGTTGATCTGTATGGCTGCAATCACAAAGGCATATTAATTTAAACACTGCCTGATTGCGGAGAGCTGTGGCTGCGCAGTACAGAGGTGGGGGGATTCCCTCTGTAGTGTTGTAACGTCTGTTTCATTAAGGCAAACGTTGATTGCACAGGTGGAGGCCATAAAGGAGGTGGAGGAGGCTGAAGCATTGGAGAAAGTATTAGATACAGAGGTTTGTTCCGCAAGCCATGGGGCTTCCAAGACTTGGTGTCTAGTGACACCTTGATGTCTAGTGCATTAAGTCTCCATCCCCTGGTGTGTAGTAGTTAAGTTCTCCAACCCTGTTGTCTAGTAGTTTAGTTTTCCATGTTCTGGTGTATATTTGTTTAGTTCTGCAATCATAGCTGTTTAGTAGCTTTGTTCTCCAATCCCTGTTGTCTATTAGTTTAGTTATCCATCTTATAGTGTGTAATGGTTTAGTTCTACAGCCCTAGCTGTTCAGTAGTTAAGTTCTCCAACCCCTGTTGTCTAGTAGTTTACCGTATATACTTGCGTACAAGCCGAGATTTTCAGCCCATTTTTTAAGGCTGAAAGTCTCCCTCTCGGCTTAAACGTGAGTCATATACCGGCGGTCGGCAGGGGAGCGCGGGTGTCAGAGATCATACTCACCCCCTCCTGGCACGGTCTCTGCAGCCCCTGCTTCTACCAAGGTCTCCGGAACCTGTGTTCTGCGTTACGTGGTACCGCTCATTAAAGTCATGAATATACATATATTCATGACTTTAATGAGTGGTATCACGTGACCGCTGAAACCTTGAAGAGCAGAGGCACTGAGACCATGGAAGAAGTAGGGGCTGCAAAGACCGTGCGCCAGGAGGTTGTGAGTATGATGGGGAGGACGGGGAGCAGAGCAATATTCACCTGTCCCCCCATCCTCTGACTGTGACGTTCAGGTCAGAGGGTGCGATGACGTAGTCAGTGCGCTCCCTCTGCTGAACGTCACTGCAGAGACCCGGGAGAAAGAGCTGCGAGCAGCGATGGAGCAGGGACCAGTAAATAATATCGCCAGTGCCAGGGGACTGAGCCAGCGGCGACACCGGCACCTGACCCCCATAGCATGCCAGTGTCCCCACCTGCTCAGGACTCCGGCAGCTGGCCCCCAGCGATATATAGGGGGTATTTATCTATGGAGCATCTTTTTGGACCACTATTAACCCTTGTGCAGCATTTTATGGGGGGTATTTATCTATGGAGCATCTTCTTGGGCCACCATTAACCCTTGTGCAGCATTTTATGGAGGGTATTTATCTATGGACCATCTTTTTGGACCACCATTAACCCTTGTGCATCACCACCCTCGGCTTATACATGAGTCAGTAAGTTTTCCCAGTTTTTTGTGGCATAATTAGGGGTCTCGGCTTATACTCGGGTCGGCTTATACACGAGTATATACAGTGGTTCTCCATGTTCTGGTGTGTATTTTTTAGTTCTGCAATCATAGCTGTTTAGTAGTTTACTTCTCCAACCCCTGTTGTCTAGCAGTTTAACCCCTTAACCCCCAAGGGTGGTTTGCACGTTAATGACTGGGCCAATTTTTACAATTCTGACCACTGTCTCTTTATGAGGTTAGAACTCTGGAACGCTTCAACGGATCTTCGCGATTCTGAGACTGTTTTCTCGTGGCATATTGTACTTCATGATAGTGGTAAAATTTCTTCGATATACCTTGCGTTTATTTATGAAAAAAACGCAAATATGGCGAAAATTTTGAAAATTTTGCAATTTTAAAACTTTGAATTTTTTTTTCCTTAAAACAGAGAAATATGTCACACAAAATAGTTAAGAATTAACATTTCCCACATGTCTACTTTACATCAGCACAATTTTGGAACCAAAATTTTTTTTTGTTAGGAAATTATAAGGGTTAAAAGTTGACCAGTGATTTCTCATTTTTACAACAAAATTTACAAAGCCATTTTTTTAGGGACCACCTCACATTTGAAGTCACTTTGACGGGTCTATATAGCAGAAAATACCCAAAAGTGACACTATTCTAAAAACTTCACCCTCAAGGTACTCAAAACCACATTCAAGAAGTTTAATAACCCTTCAGGTGCTTCACAGGAGCTGAAGCAACGTGGAAGGAAAAAATTAATATTTAACTTTTTAGCCACAAAAATGATCTTTTACAAACTTTTTTTTATTTTCACAAGGGTAAAAGGAGAAAATGGGCAGATAAAGTTGTTGTGCAATTTCTCCTGAGTACGCCAATACCCTATATGTGGGGGAAAACCACTGTTTGGGCACACGTCAGAGCTCGTAAGGGAAGGAGAGCCGTTTGACTTTTTCAAACTAAAATTGGCTGGAGTTGAGATTGGACGCCATGTCGTGTTTGGAGAGCCCCTGATGCGCCTAAACAGTGGAAACCCCCCACAAGTAACACCATTTGGGAAACTAGACCCCCTAAGGAAAAGGAACTTATCTAGATCTGTTGTGAGCACTTTGAACCCCAAAGTGTTTCACAAAAGTTTATAATGCCTGGGTGTGGAAAAAAAAAAACAATTTTCCACAAAAATGATTTTTTAGTCCCAAATTTTTGATTTTTCACAAGGAAATTGGACCCCAAAAGTTGTTGTTCAATTTGTCCTGAGTACGCTGATACCCCATATGTGGGGGGGGGAAACTGTTTGGGCGCACGGCAGGGCTTGGAAAGGAAGCAGTAACGTTTTGGAATGCAAACATTGATGGGGGTCATGTTCCGTTTGTAGTGCCCCAGATGAGCCTAAACAGTGGAAACCCCCCACAAGTGACCCCATTTTGGAAGCTAGACCCCTAAGGAACTTATCTAGATCTTTGGTGAGCACTTTGAACCCCAAGTGCTTCACACAAGTTTATAATGCCCGGTGTTGTGAATGGGTTTGAGATGAGTTCTGAGCAGAGGCTCCCTCTGGTGGTTACAAGCGGTGCTAGTCTGTCCAGTGATGATTGTGAGGACTGGGAATCAGGTGTTACTGACTGGTCTTATATAAGGGAGTCACCTTCCCATCTGGGTTGCCGGTGATCAATTGTTCTGGTCTGAATCCTTTATTCCAGTTTCCCTTGTAGCCTGCTGTGTCGTGTCTGCATCTCCTGCTAACAGATAAGACATTTTCTTCTTTTGTGTTTGTGCTATATTTTTGCATTTTGTCCTGCACTTCTGTGGGGGTCTTCAGGGTCCCCTCCGGGGGCTTCTGCCCTCTCAGTTTTGTTCAGCCACTGATGTTTGTACTTTTGCTTTTTCCAGTTTTTTCAGTGGCTGCTGTTTTGATTTTGTTACACCAGAGAACTAATTTAGGTGGAAGAGGTCGTGTGATCTCAGGTGTTTTTGAAATTAGTAGAGTTGGTGCTTTGCAGGGTTTTTTGGGATTGCAGTAAGTACCCTTCCTATCCTTTTCTATTTAGTTAGTTTGGGCCCCAGCGTTTGCTCGTACTATTTTCTTTCTGTGTCAGTATTTCATCTTGTCTAACCGCCATTACATGTTTGGGGGCTTTCTATTATCTTTGGGGTTCTGCTCCGGGGCAGATAGTTTTCCTATATCTATCTTTAGGTGTAGTTAGTTTCTCAGGCTGTGACGAGGCGTCTAGGACCAACGTAGGAACGCTCCACGGCTGCCTCTAGTTGTGGTGGTTAGTCAGGGTACTGCAATCTCATAGATTCCAACTGCTCTGGTGTATTGCCTTTTTACCTGCACTCCTCAGCTACCGAAACATAACAGCCCGGGCATGAAAATAACAAATCCTATTTTTTTCCCACAAAAATTATCTCTTAGTCACTAATTTTTTATTTTCCCATAGGTAACAGGAGAAATTGGACCTCAAAAGTTGTTGTCCAATTTGTCCTGAGTACGCTGATACCCCATATGTGGGGGGGAACCACTGTTTGGGCGCATGGCAGAGCTCGGAATGGAAGGAGCACCATTTGACTTTTTCCAACCAAAATTGGCTGGAATTGAGATTGGACGCCATGTTGCATTTGGAGAGTCCCTGATGTGCCTAAACAGTGGAAACCCCCCACAAGTGACCCCATTTGGGAAACTAGACCCCCTAAGGAACTTATCTAGATCTTTGGTGAGCAATTTTAACCCCCAAGTGCTTCACACAAGTTTATAACGTAGAGCTGTAAAATTAAAAAATCATATTTTTTCCACAAAATTGATCTTTTCACCCCAATTTTTATTTTCCCAAGGGTAACAAGACTCCAAAAGTTATTGTGCAATTTGTCCTGAGTACGCTGATACCCCATATGTGGGGGTAAACCACTGTTTGGGTGCATGGCAGAGTTTGGAAGGGAAGGAGCGCCGTTTGACTTTTTCAACGCAGAATTGGCTGGATGCCATGTCGTGTTTGGAGAGCTCCTGATCTGCCTAAACAGTGGAAACCCCCACAAATGACACCATTTTGGAAACTAGACCCCTCAAAGGAACTTATCTAGATGTGTGGTGAGCACTTTGAACCCCAAAGTGCTTCCCGAAGTTTATAACGTACAGCCGTAAAATAAAAGATCTTTTTTTTTTTTTACAAAAATGATTTTTTCGCCCCCAATATTTTATTTTCACAAGGGTAACAGGAGAAATTGGACCCCAAAATGTGTTGTCCAATTTGTCCTGAGTACGCTGATACCCAATATGTGGGAGTAAACTACTGTATGGGCGCACGTCGGGGCTCGGAAGGGAAGTAGTGACGTTTTGGATTGCAGACTTTGATGGAATGGTCTGGGGGCGTCATGTCGCATTTGGAGAGCCCCTGATGCGCCTAAACAGTGGAAACCCCCACAAGTGACCCCATTTTGGAAAATAGACCCCACATGGAACTTATCTAGATGTGTGGTGAGCACTTTGAACCCCGAATTGCTTCACAGAAGTTTATAACGTACTGCCGTAAAAAAAAAAATCCTTTTTTTTTTTACAAAATGATTTTTTCGCCCCCAATATTTTATTTTCACAAGGTTAACAGGAGAAATTGGACCCCAAAATTTGTTGTCCAATTTGTCCTGAGTACGCTGATACCCAATATGTGGGAGAAAACTACTGTATGGGTGCACGTCTGGGCTCGGAAGGGAAGTAGTGACGTTTTGGATTGCAGACTTTGATGGAATGGTCTGGGGGCGTCATGTCGCATTTGGAGAGCCCCTGATGCGCCTAAACAGTGGAAACCCCCCACAAGTGACCCCATTTTGTAAAATAGACCCCACAAGGAACTTATCTAGAAGTGTGGTGAGCGCTATGAAGCCCCAAGTGCTTCACAGAAAATGTATAACATACAGCCGTAAAATAAAAAAATCATTTTTTTTTTACAAAAATGATTTTGTCGCCCCCAGTTTTTTATTTTCCCAAGGGTAACAGAAGAAATAGGACAAATTGCACAATAACTCTTGTGGTCCAGAGTACGCTGATACCCCATATGCGGGGGTAAACTACTGTTTGGGCGCATGGCAGAGCTCAGAAGTGAAGGAGCACCGTTTGACTTTTCAACGCAGAATTGGCTGGAATTGAGATCAGATGCCATGTCACATTTGGAGAGCCCCTGATGTGCCTAAACAGTGGAAACCACCTAATTCTAACTCCAACCCTAACACCAACACACCCCTAATCCTAGTCCCAACCCTAACCACAAACCTAACCCTAACATACCCCTAACCCTAATCCCAACCCTAATCCTAACTTTAGCGCCATCCCTACCCTAACTTTAGCCGCAACCCTAACCTTAAACATAACCCTAATGGGAAAATGGAAATAAATAAATTTTTTTAATTTTATTATTTTTCCCTAACTAAGGGGGTGATAAAGGGGGGTTTGATTTACTATTTATAGCAGGTTTTTGTGATTGGCAGCTGTCACGCTAAAAGACGCTTTTTATTGCAAAAAGTAGTTTTTTGCATCATCACTTTTTGAGAGCTATAATTTTTGCATATTTTGGCCCACAGAGTCATGTGAGGTCTTATTTTTTGCGGGACGAGGTGACATTTTTATTGGTACCATTTATGACCACGTGACATTTTTTGATCGCTTTTTATTTCGATTTTTGGGAGGTTAGAATGAACAAAAATCAGCAATTCATGAATTTCTTTTGGGGGAGGCGTTTATACCGTTCCGCGTGTGGTAAAATTGATAAAGCAGTTTTATTCTTCGGGTCAGTACGATTATGGCGATACCTCATTTATATCATTTTTTTAATGTTTTGGTGCTTTTATAGAATAAAAACAATTTTATATAAAAAATCATTATTTTGCATCGCTTTATTCTGCGAGCTATAACTTTTTTATTTTTTCGCTGATGATGCTGTATGATGGCTCGTTTTTTGCGGGACAAGATGTCGTTTTCAGCGGTACCATGTTTATTTATATCGGTCTTTTTGATCGCGTGTTATTCCACTTTTTGTTCGGCGGTATGATGATAAAGCATTGATTTTTTGCTTAGTTTTTTTTTTTTTTTCTAAGGGGTTCACTAAAGGGGTTAACTAGTGGGACAGTTTTATAGGGGGGGTCATTACGGACGCGGCGATACCAAATATGTGTACTTTTATTGTTTCGCTTTTTTTATTTACAGGAAGAAATGAATTTATTGGGGAATATTTTTTTTTTTTTTATGATTTTTTTTTAACTTTTTTACTTTGTCCCAGGGTGGGACATCACTGTATTTTAGCAGATCGCTGGTGTGAAAAGTGTGCACAGCACTCTGTCACACCAGCAATCGCTCTGGCATCGCTGCAGGCTTCTCAGTGCCTGCTCTCAGCAGGCACTGAGGAAGCCGCCTCCCTGCAGGACCCCGGCGCCATCTTGGATCCGGGGACCTGGAGGGAGGACGGACCCTCGGAACAGCGCGACACATCGCGCTGCTCTGAGGGTCTCAGGGGAGCGCGCAGGGAGCCCCCACCCTGCGCGATCCTCCCCTGTGCCCCAGCTACACCGCGATCATGTTTGATCGCGGTGTGCCAGGGGTTAATGTTCCGGGAGCGGTCCGTGACCGCTCCTGATACATAGTGCCGTGTGTCAGCTGTGATAATCAGCTGACACCTGGCGGCGATCAGCTGCGCTCCCCTCGGGAGCGCAGCTGATCGCCCTGGACGTAATATTCCGTCCATGGGAATTAAGTACCAGGTCACATGGACGGAATATTACGTCCAATGGGATTAAGGGGTTAATTATCCATCTTATGGTGTGTAGTGGTTTATTTTTCCATCCTCAAGTGCCCTGCAAGCCTTGGGGAATGCAAAACTTGTGGAGCAGCCCCTCCCCAACTGCCCCAGAAAAAGTCCTATAATTGAAAGAATGACAAAGACTCCTTTAATAATCTTAATTAAACCATACTTACAACTTCACCTATTCCCCCGATGCACTCGTCATCTGCAAAATAGTTAAAAAAACAAGCAACAATATTACTCACCTTTCCACAGAGATGCTGCTAACCCATTTGTCCCATGACCGGTCTAGCTCTGCTACATCTAGATGGCAGGCTGCATGGTTGCATGATGAGACCGTACAGCCTGTCATCCAGCAAGTCTGCTACTGCTGCCCAGTGTCTCTCAGTGACTGGTAGGACCTGTCTGACATCACCATCAGCGTGAGAAAGTTCTCAAGCTCCCGGTGCCTTCAGAAAGGTCCTGTGAGTTCATAGCCAATGAACTCACTTCACCTTTCTGACTTTAACGCGAGCGCCATTGGAAAATTTATCAGAATACACTAACGTTATAGCACAACCGTGTGAAAGGGTGCACGAGTAGGGTCCTAACCCTGTGTCAATAGGAGAAAAACTCGGCACAACCAGAGGATAAATAATATCCAACGTGAGATTTAATAGCAAACAGTACATACAATAGACGTTTAGGTCTAATTGACCTTCATCACAGTACTGGTGTCAACAGAAGTATATAAGAAAAAATAAGAAAAATAATAAGAAAGACAATAATGCATAATTTGCAAAACACAGCAACAGTGTAGTAGAAAACAAAACATAATATATACATATTCAATACGGGCCGCCTTTAGATATAGTAAAAACGCAATAGGACGCCCTGCGCAATTTTAGCCCATGATGGTAAATATATCAGGACTCATATGAAGAACAGAGAATGAAATCCTCTAATATATTCTGAAACAGAGAAAACATACACAAATGTACTGCAGTTTGATTAGAAGAAATACTCTCACTTGGCCAATAAGCCTGGGAATAGATAGTGAAAGACGTGGTTGAGACTATATATATGCTATATTAGATCATAGTCTGGTATAGATACAGTGCTGCCATTCATACCCCGTTTCAATAAGGCTGGTGCAAAGGATAAAGTGCAATCTGTGGAATGAAGGCACATCCAGGATATAAATGCCCCGACACTAAGACTAGTGTTGGTGATAAAGCGATGATGTGTTGGTAATCTTACCAGTGCTGAGTGAGCCCGGCTGTGGAGCTTTGGACGCGGTGTCCACCACTTGTCCCATGTGCTGCATTACCTGCCGTTATGTGGCGTTTTATCACAGCCAAGATGGCGCCCAAACCGGAAGTTCTAAACCGGAAGTTGTCATAATGGGGTGATGTGTCAGATGTAGGAAGTGCTAGGCCAGCGCTTGCGTTCCAGCGGCGCTACAGTGCGTTCCACTGAGGGAGGAGCTATGTAAAAGCTAGGGAAGTGGTCCATACGACCGAAAAAAGATCGATATGCAGTACTATGGGAGATGGCGTATATAAAGGAGTGATGAGTAAACATTTTACTATATGCAAAAACATACATGAATCAGTATAGGTTTTGTTATTCCTATATATTCAAGAGCATTTAAAGCACACCTTGACTGATCTTACGATGGTGGTGACCTGCAATTACCACTTTGTATAGGTACATAATTATGAAAGGTAGGACTGGACGTCATAATCTCTATTTAGCCCTTTTGTTTAGAGTTTGCAATTCATGAATCCAGAACGCTTCACGTTTTTTTAGGAGGCTGATGCGGTCCCCACCTCTACGCGGTAGTTTCACTTCCTCAATAACCTGGAATCTTAATTGTGCTATTGTATGCCCGGATGTGACAAAATGACGTGGAATGGGAAGTAAGAGATTCTTGCACCTAATTGTCGACTTGTGCTTCGAGATGCGGTCTTTTATGGGTTGTATGGTCTCGCCTATATATAGTAAGCCACAAGGGCACTTAATTAGATAAACCACAAAAGACGTGTAGCATGTGAATTAGCCTTTGATGTCATACCTTCTTCCCGTGTGTGGGTGATAGAAGCAATTGCCCTTTAATATATTGTTGCATTGAGTGCAATGCAAACAGGGGAAGGTGCCAAACTTGGGATTACTCAGGAAGCGTTGTTGTGAAAGGGGTTGTGAGGTGCCCACATCCGCCCTCACCAGTATGTCTCTAATATTTCGTGGTCGCCTGAAGCAAGGAAGGAAAGGTTCCTTAAATCCGTCAATATCTGGGTGAACGGTGCCCAAAATATGCCAATGCCGGCGTCTGCTCCTGTGAATCAGATATGCCAAGGGGTGATAGTTGTGTACAAAGGCTATACGTTTCCCTGATTTTGGATGGGTGGATACTCTCGTAGACGGAGGTTCTAGAGTGTGTGGCGGGTAACCCCTTTCTAAGATTTTATTACCCATCTCCTGAAGACGTTTTTTGCATGTATCCTGATTCGATACAATCCTTTGGACTCTCATCATTTGTGTCCTGGGAATAGAATCCTTCATTTTGGTCGGATGGAAGCTCTCGTAGTGCAAAAAGCTGTTGCGATCTGTTGGTTTGATGTATAAGTCTGTAGAGAGTCTCCCTGTTACCTCTTTTACTACCAAGGTATCTAGGAAGTTGATTTATTTCATATTGTATGACATAGTGAAATCTAGGCCTGGCCATGAGGACCGTAGCCGTGAAAAGAAACAATTGAGAGAGTCCAATGGCCCGTCTTAAATGCAAAAAATATCGTCGATGTACCTCTTCCACACCAGAAAATGAGTGCGGAAGAGGTCATCCAGATATAATACACTTTCCTCATAGTGGGCCATGTAGCTATTGGCGTAAGGAGGCGCAGCGTTCGAGCCCATCGCTGTGCCCCTAATTTGCAAGTAGTACCTATCTTCAAACAAGAAAAAATTCTTTGTTAGGAGTATGGAAAGAAGCTCACAACAAATATTGATCTCATTTAGCTCATAGTTAGTTTGCTCTAAAAGTCTGCGAACAGATCTAATACCCTCCTCATGTGGTATGGACGTATAAAGGTCCTTAACATCAAATGTTACTAAAATAGCATCTCTCGGGTTGGAGACAAGGTTGTGTATGAGTCTAAGGAAGGCACCTGTATCTAACAAGAATGAGGTCGCCTTGCTGATAATGGGGATCAAGATTTTTTCAAAAAAATTTGAAATAGGGGATAATATGGACTCTGTAGACGCCACAATTGATCTGCCTGGTGGATTGTCTAAATTTTTATGTATCTTTGGGAGTGTATAAAACACTGGAGTCACAGGAAACTGCTTTGTAAGGTAACTGCAAGTTTTTTGGTCTAGTGTTCCCAAGGTCATAAACTTCGCTAGAGTTGTTTGAATTATTGTTTTAATACTATGTGTGGGATCACCTGGGAGTGGTTGGTAGATAGTGGTGTCACTAAGTTGTCGGAATATTTCCTGAAAGTAGTTGGACCTATCCATAACCACAATAGCCCCACCCTTGTCTGCTGGTTTAATTATTAATTCCTTGTCGTCTTGGAGACTTTTAAGGGATCGTTGGTTCAGGGATGTGAGGTTACATGTGAAATGCAATCTCTTTTTGTCCATGTCTTGCCTTAGTTTTTGAAAAGTATAATTTGTAAATTAAATAAACGTTTCTAAGGCATGTGAACCATTTGGTGGTTGAAACTTACTCCTATTCCTTAGTCCTAAAGTGTTGGAGGATATAGGAAGACTCTGTGGCGTGACAGGGACTTTTTCCCTTGTTTCTGCCTTAGAAAAATATAATTTAAGTCTTAAAGACCTAAAGAACCTCTGTAGGTCCATCTATAGTTTAAAAGTATTATATTTATAACTGGGGCAGAAAGACAACCCTTTTTGTAACACCTCATATTCCGCTATCCTCAATGATTTGGATAAAATGTTAATAACTAAAGGGTTAATACCTGGGAGCGGGTTATATGGTGGAAGTCCATGTTTCGCCGGGGATCCCTTTCCCCTCCGGGTCTTCTTCCGCGTATAGGTCGACGTCTCTGTCCTAAAAAGCAACTCGTGGTAGCCTGGTAGTCGTAGTCCGAGCCTGAAGTGGAGGCATTTGTTGAGGACCTGTAGTTTGTCCTTGCGGCGAAGTTCCCAGAGTTGGTGGAGTAGCGCCATTTATAGACCCGATTGTTCTCGTAGTCCTCTGTATCTCTTGTAAACTTATTCCTTTTCCTTGAATCAGTATCACGACGATGTTGTTCAATTGTAGAGTCAATCTTTGTCTTCAAGGTACTGAGTTCCTCTGGAGTAGTTGAGGACGCCAGCTGACTTTCAGGCTAAGTTCACACGTTGCGGAATTGCCGCGGAAATTTCCGTGGCAATCCCGCCCTTCTCTGCCGCAGGAAATACGCATTTTTTTTTGTATGCGTCTTCCCACCAGAAACTAGCGTTTTGCAAGCGTAATTAGCTTGCAGAATGCTAGCGTTTTCCTAGCGATCTGTAGCATCGCTTGGAAAACAGATTGACAGGTTGGTCACACGAGTCAAACATAGTGTTTGACTCGTGTGACCAACTTTTTACCATTAATGCCGCCTATGCCGCATCAATAGTAAAAAGATCTAATGTAAAAATAATAAAAAAAATAATAAATAATGATATTCTCACCTTCCGGCGTCCCCCGCAGCTTTCCCGCCTTCAGCGACGCTCCCGGCAACTCCCGTTCCCAGGCGTCCTTTGCGACAGACCCCAGATGACGTAGCATCACGCGAGACCGCTACGTCATCTGGGGTCATTGTCGCAAAGGACTCCTGGGAACGGGAGCGTCGCTGAGAGGCGGGAAGGCTGCGGGGGCCGCCGGAAGGTGAGAATATCATTATTTTTTATTTTAATTATTGTTTTACCAGGGATATGGTACCCAAGGCCTGGAGGAGAGTTTCCTCTCCTCCGGACCCTGGGTACCATCCGCACATGAACCGCTTACATTCCGCATAGCCACATGCGGAAAGTAAGTGGTTCAATTCATTCCTATGGCGGCGATTCCGCCGAGATTACGAAAAATTAATGAACATGTTGCTATTTTTTCCGCGAAGCGTTTTTTTTGCGGAAAAAAACGCATGTGCACAAAAATTGCGGAATCCATTTAAATGAATAGGATGCTTAATGCTTGCGTTTTTTTCGCGTTTTTGCCGTGGAAAAAACGCGAAAAAAACGCGAAAATTCCTGCCGTGTGCACTTAGCCTCAATGTTGTTGATCTGTTCCTTGCTCTTTGTGATCCCCTGGTGTAAGTGATCTAGCGTAAGGGTCATAAGATCAAAAGAACATTTATTGATTATTTGTTCAAAACGAGAGCAAAAGTCTGGGGAATCACTAAAGAGAGTGGGGCGAAGTGGGACCCGTAAACCTCTTGGGATGCGCTGTACTTTAAGGTACTCAGTATGTGTTGCACAATGAAATTCCAAATTAGTAGTGTCTCAGCTTTCTTTCCAGGTCCCGTCCCCTACTCTCCTTTGGGGGTACTCTAAGAAGGTCACTGGAAACTGTAGACAGAGCTAAAATGCTGGACGTCTGTTCTGCATTATATGAGAACGTAAGTGAAGTCATTGCCCAAACGTGTGTGCTCAAACGTAAAGGGTCATATATCAGAATACACTAACGTTATAGCACAACCGTGTGAAAGGGTGCACGAGTAGGGTCCTAACCCTGTGTCAATAGGAGAAAAACTCGGCACACCAGAGGATAAATAATATCCAACGTGAGATTTAATAGCAAACAGTACATACAATGGAAGTTTCGGTCTAATTGACCTTCATCACAGTACTGGTGTCAACAGAAGTATATAAGAAAAAATAAGAAAAATAATAAGAAAGACAATAATACATAATTTGCAAAACACAGCAACAGTGTAGAAGAAAACAAAACATAATATATACATATTCAATACGTATCAGCATCAGCCTCCTAAAAAAACGTGAAGCGTTCTGGATAGTGTTGAGCATTCCGATACCGCAAGTATCGGGTATCGGCCGATATTCGCGTTATCGGAATTCCGATACTTAGTTCCGATATTTTTCCTATATCGTATACCGGAATCGGAAGTTCCCATAATTCTTTGAGAGGCAATGTGATTTTTATCAGCCAATGAGGAATCTTATGAAGTGTGGGCACATCCTGTAATGCTGCGGTCATCTTAACTAATGGCATGGCTGTGATTGGATGCTGAAATGATGTCAGAATGCACTATAAAAGGCGCCGCCTCCATTTTAGCGTCACTGTGCTGTGAACTCAGTTAGGGACAGAACGCTGCTCTGCTGACTCTGAGGGACAGTTAGAGATTGCGATTTTGTGTACTGTGCTTTAGGCAGGCTAGTTTACCACCGGCTGTGTAAAGCTTCCTTTTGCCAGTGTTGTTTTAACAGCTCTGTGCAAGGTGTGTGTGAGTGCAGGTGACGCTGCAGTTTGCTCTGCATGCAACGCTGTCTGTAGGCATCTGCACGTGTATCACACTCACAGACTGCTTAATTTTTTTTTTCCTTCCCTGGTAAATTCCCCTTAGCTGCTCTCATGCAATTTTTAACTATTAGTGTGAGGGCTCCTTCACATGCGCCTTTTAATACAATACAATTGGTTGCAAACACTATAGAAGTAGACAAAGGAGTAGCCTTTCCCAGATTGTGGACAGTTGTGTTTCAGTGTTCACTTCAGTCTGTGTTTTTTATTTTTTGAGTGCACATCACGCTCCAGTTACTTGTTCAAGCACTGCTGCTTGTACTCTGCTGAGCGTGTCTCAGTGGCTCATCCTTTTCATTTATCTCCAATTGGTTCTGCTCCATTCCATTTAAAATCTAATCTATTAGTGTGACGCGCTTCCATCCGTATACAATACATTGGTTGCAAACACTATAGAAGTAGACAAAGGAGTAGCCTTTCCCAGATTGTGGACAGTTGTGTTTCAGTGTTCACTTCAGTCTGTGTTTTTTATTTTTTGAGTGCACATCACGCTCCAGTTACTTGTTCAAGCACTGCTGCTTGTACTCTGCTGAGCGTGTCTCAGTGGCTCATCCTTTTCATTTATCTCCAATTGGTTCTGCTCCATTCCATTTAAAATCTAATCTATTAGTGTGACGCGCTTCCATCCGTATACAATACATTGGTTGCAAACACTATAGAAGTAGACAAAGGAGTAGCCTTTCCCAGATTGTGGACAGTTGTGTTTCAGTGTTCACTGCAGTCTCTGAGGAATAACCACACTTAGGCCTTATAACTTTTCTGACTTTCTTTAGCAATCTACCAAGATGAAGAAGGCAGGGAGTAAGGCACGTGGTCGTGGCAGTGGAGTTCCAGCAGGGAGAGGACGTGGGGATTCTGTGGCTGCTGCCGTACCCAGTGACACAGCATCCACCAGTTTTCCCCGTGAGCGTTCCTTTATGCGCACTTTTGTAGGAGCTCAGCGTACCCCCCTGCTGCGGGAAGAACAAATTGAAGCCGTTGTTGGTTGGATGGCAGCCAATGCATCGACTTCAATTCCTTCCACCTCCTCTCAGGACCACAGCACTGTTGAACAACCATCTGTCTGTTCACCGCCTGCCAAATTGCCCAGGCAGTCAGAGAGTTCTGAACTGGAGCCAGCTGAGTCTCTGCTTCTGTTCTCTGAATCTGTTGGCTTGCAAACAGGGGCCCAGCCAAGCAGCATTCTGGAATGTGAAGAAGAGGCAGTATGCAATGATGCGCAACAGCTGTGTCTCTCTGAATGTGAAGAGGCGGGTGAGCCAGTGCCGATGGTCAGCACACCGCAGAACGCATCTGATGATGATGAGACTCAGGTGCCATTTTCTGTTGAGCATGGTGTTGGCCAGACCACCCAACAGCAGCAGGTGTTGGAAGAGGGTAGTGGAGATGATGAGGTCCAAGACCCAACATGGCGTGAGGAACAGGAAGGTGGTGGTAGCAGCTCTGAGGAAGAGATTGCCCCAGCGGTCCAAACAGTAGGGAGAGTTAGGCTGCAGACTCAGTTGCCTGTAGCCTCCAGTTTGGCACCCGTTCGTAGCAGTTCTCTTCCAACAGCAAAAAACGGGCGCTCCCAGGACTTGCACTGCGTGGTCCTTTTTTGACACACTTGCAGATGATATTTGCTATGTCAAATGCAAGCTGTGTAATCAAAAAGTAAAAAGAGGTAAAAATGTCAGTAACCTTAATACCACAAATATGTGGAAACATGTGCGGTCAAAGCACGTGGTTGAGTTCCAAAGACACACTGGAGATGTAGGCCAACCTACAGCAGCACCTACATCTTCAGCTCGTGTTGGAGCCTCTTCCTCCAGCTCACACACAGCTGGTTCTGCTTCCTCACAGGATCGCCATGGAAGAACCTCTGTCACTGTTGTCCAGAGACCCAGTGTTATTCCACCCACAGCTGCAAGTTCCCTGTCATCCTCACACTCCCAGGCCACCAAACAGCCATCGGTAGCACAGGCATGGGATAAAAGACGGCCATACGCGGCAAACCATCCACGAGCACAGGCTCTGAATGCTGGCATTGCAAAACTCCTGTCCCTTGAAATGCTGTCATTCAGGCTGGTGGAGACTGACAGTTTCCGTAACTTAATGGCATTGGCAGTCCCACAATACAATGTGCCCAGCCGATTTTATTTCAGCAGGCAAGCCGTCCCTGCTCTGCAAAAGCATGTTGAGGGAAAAATTAAACATGCGCTACTAAACGCCGTCAGTAGCAAGGTCCACCTGACCACCGATGCGTGGACCAGTACCCATGGCCAGGGACGATACCTTTCCCTCACTGCCCATTGGGTCAATGTTGTGGAGCCGGGTACAGATCTTGCGAGTGGCGCTGTACGGGTTCTGCCAACTCCAAGGATTGCAGGAATCAAGTCTGTCCACATTGACTCCTCCTCCTACTCCATTTCCTCAGAATCATCACTGCAGGAGCCGTCACGGTCTACCTCCACATGGACCCGTGAACGCTTACCTGATGCGACCGATATGAGCACAGCCGTGGCCAAACGTCAACAGGCCGTCCTGAAATTAATTTCCATGGGGAATCGAAGCCACACAGCGCAGGAGGTCTGGAATGCCATCAAGCAGGAGAGCAACGTGTGGTTTTTGCCAGCGAATCTCCAGCCAGGCTTGGTAGTGTGTGACAATGGCCGAAATCTGGTGGCAGCTCTGGGCCTTGGCAACCTCACTCACATACCATGTCTGGCACATGTGCTCAACTTGGTCGTGCAGAGTTTTTTGAGGGACTATCCGGATCTTGATGCACTGCTGCACAAGGTCCGCCTAGAGTGCGCTCACTTGCGACGTTCCAGCATGGCCAGATCGCGCATTGCAGCTCTGCAACGCAGATTTCGCCTTCCTGAACATCGCATCATATGTGACGTACCCACCAGGTGGAATTCCACGTTACATATGTTGGAGCGGTTGTGTGAGCAGCAGCCAGCAGTAATGGAGTATCAGCTGCATCAGGCGCAATCAACTCGCAATTTGCGCCGTTCACACTTCACCACTACTGAGTGGGCCTCTATGAAGGACATCTGCCACGTTTTGCGTCCGTTTGATGAGTCAACGCGGATGGCGAGTGCAGATGATGCACTAGTCAGCCTGACTGTCCCCCTTATCTGCCTGCTTCAAAAAAAAATTCAAACACTAAGGGATGAGGTTTTGGAAGAGGTGGAGGATGAGGAGTCACTAATTCCATCACCTTCTGGACAGTCAGCGCAACGTGGTTCCTCACAAAGGGCTGGGCAGGGCTCACTTTGTGAGGAGCATGAGGAGGAGGAGGAGTCAATGGAGGAGGAAGACATCGCTCCAGAGGGAGGTACACAACGCTCTAGTCAGTATGTAGAGCGAGGGTGGGGTGATGCAGAGCAGGCAGAGATGACGCCTCTTGCAGGGGACAGCGTTTGTTGGCCAGTTGGGAGTCTGCAGCACATGGTTGATTTCATGCTGCAGTGCCTGAGAAACGACCGCCGCATCGCCCACATTCTCACCACGTCTGATTATTGGGTGTACACCCTCCTAGACCCTCGCTACCGGGACAATTTACAAAGCCTCATCACACCGTTGAACCGGGAGCGTAAAATGCGGGAGTACCAAGACACACTGGTGCAATCCATAATGTTCTCCATTCCAGCCGAGAGCACTGCTGCTGCTACTGCTTTACAAAGCAGCTCTGTGCGTCGAGGCAGTGGAGACAGCTCTGCAACAAGAGGGAGCACAAGCAGCGCCTCTGCACAGGGCAAGACCAGTATGTTCCAAATGTTGCGAAGTTTTGCGGCAGCGCCACAAATGTCTACACCATCCGAGACGGCTCCAGTCAGCAGGAGGCAACGTTTCCGTAAGATGGTGACAGACTACATGTCTTTCCCTCTCAGTGTACTCCCAGATGGCTCTTCCCCATTCAAGTTTTGGGTCTCTAAGCTGGATACATGGCCAGAGCTTAGCCAGTATGCATTGGAGGTGCTGGCTTGCCCTGCTGCCAGTGTATTATCGGAGCGCGTCTTTAGTGCTGCAGGTGGTGTACTAACAGACCGTCGCATGCGACTATCCTCCGATAATGTAGACCGGCTTACTTTTCTGAAAATGAACAAGGCATGGATCTCGCCAGAATTTGTCTGTCCGTTTTCAGATTAAATAACTGGTTCGCAACGTTATCCATGTCTCCTGTTATGTTCATCTTTCTACCACCTGAACTCTACTCCCTGGGCTACAACACTGGCAGTTGCTGCTCAGAAGTGTCGTGTCCACAGACCAATACACAAGCTATAGTGTTACTGGCGTTCAGTAATGTCAGCTGTTCCCCTGCTGTGTGAACGGCAAAAAGTCATGCTGCCTCCACCCTGTTGTCTTCTCATCCCTGGGCTTCAACACTGCCAGTTGTTGCTCGGAAGTGTCATTGGCACGGGTACTCACTCCTGCCCAGACTGGTTACAGCACGCCATCTGTTTCCTGTCAGTGTAAACGTCACTTAGCCTCCAATAAGTTGTCCTGTCGTGTTGCGGTCGGGTTAGCCGACTCTATGATGCTTGGAGTTTAGGTGCTTCCTATGTGTGCTGCGGGATATGCAAATAAAGGCTGTTTCCGTTGTGACAATAGGACAATCACCCACTGTAGTACTGTGGGATTCGGTAACTGCGGCCGGCTCGCGGCCTGTCAACTTAAATTTCCATGGGTACCTTCTGCTACCCGTCCGGGTTCCAGTACCGTCAGCTGGTTCTCCGCAGTGCCTTTGCCCTAGGTGCCTCCATCTCGGTATCCGAGTTCCAGCAACGTCTGCTGGTCCTTGGTAGTGCTTTTGAGCACAGGTACCTCCTGCTTAGTAACCGTGTCCCAGTAACGTCAGCTGGTCCTCAGTTGTGCCATTGGCTCTTTTCCTTCTGCTGCCCCTCCGGGTTCCAGCACAGTCAGCTGGTCCTCGTTACTTGCATTGGCTCTTGTACCTTCTGCTACCCGTCCGGGTTCCAGTACCATCAACTGGTTCTCCGCAGTGCCTTTGGCCTAGGTGCCTCCATCTCGGTATCCGAGTTCCTGCAACGTCTGCTGGTCCTTGGTAGTGCTTTGGAGCACAGGTACCTCCTGCTTAGTAACCGTGTCCCAGTAACATCAGCTGGTACAAGGTTGTGCTACAAATACAAGATACAGAACAAGAGACACAAGAACAATAAGCAGAAGATCTAAAAATATATGCTCTAAATTATAAGCAGAAGAAGACTAAGCAGTGTATGGGGGTGAGTCCGTTCCTCCTCGTGGTGCCCCTGGAAAATGCCTGCTGCTGCTGCAGGCTAAACTGAACACTGACAAATACTGTTGTAATTTAAATCTTTTGTGACAGCAAGAACGGAAGAATGAAAAATTCATACTTTGACAGATTACAAGTACAGGATTCTCTGTCACAAATAAGAATATGATGAAGAAGATGAAGTAGAATATGAATAAGAATAATAGTTTAATAAGAAGAATATGAGTAATGTTAACAAAAAGATGAATAGCAAGAAGTTTAAGAAGAAGATAAAGAAGGTGAAGATGAAGAATAATTTGATGAAAAAGATGATGCTGCTGAAGATTATGAAGGAGAAAGTGTGTCAAAAGTTAAAAAGGTGAAGAGCATGGAAGTTGTGAAATATACATATTTGCCAAAATAGAAAAAACGTGAACAACATTGTCAATTTCTTCGTCAATCCGAACATCTTTAAAAAAAAAAATATTTATGCTATTCCATTTGATTGGGTTAAACATCTATGCCTTTAATGTCTCCTCAACCTCCCCCAATACATTCTACATTACTCTTTGTTGTTTTCCTTCATGTACAATTAACCAACAAGGCAAGAATGGGGTTTTTTTAATTCCGATATTTTGTTCCCATAGACTTACATTGGATTTCCGGTATCGGTATCGGGTATCGCCGATATTTTTTGGGTATCGGCGATACCATTCCGATTCCGATACTTTTAGATATCGGAAAGTATCGCTCAACTCTAGTTCTGGATTCATGAATTGCAAACTCTAAGCCCAAAAATGCTAAATAGAGATTATGACGTCCAGTCCTTCCTTTCATAATTATGTACCTATACAAAGTGGTGATTGCAGGTCACCACCATTGTAAGATCAGTCAAGGTGTGCTTTAAATGCTCTTGAATATATAGGAATAACAAAACCTATACTGATTCATGTATGTTTTTGCATATAGTAAAATGTTTACTCAGTTTAGTACTGTACAGTGACCGTATTTATATGCCTTTGTTTAAGTGCCTGGTTTGTGTGGATCTTATTATTCAATGTAATCATTCATTTTGTGCATCAATGATCCTAATATCTCTATTTCTGTTTTCCAGAATCATCCACACTGATTACCGGCACTTTTGGCACAGAATGGGCACTCACAACCACCCTATGTCTCATCAATCCTTTATATACGCCATCTCCCATAGTACTGCATATCGCTCTTTTTTCGGTTTGTATGGACCACTTCCCTAGCTTTTACATAGCTCCTCTCTCAGTGGAACGCACTGTAGCGCCGCTGGAACGCAAGCGCTGGCCTAGCACTTCCTACATCTGACACATCACCCCATTATGACAACTTCCGGTTTAGAACTTCCGGTTTGGGCGCCATCTTGGCTGTGATAAAACGCCACATAACGGCAGGTAATGCAGCACATGGGACAAGCGGTGGACACCGCGTTCAAAGCTCCACAGCCGGGCTCACTCAGCACTGGTAAGATTACCAACACATCACCGCTTTATCACCAACGCTAGTCTTAGTGTCGGGGCATTTATATCCTGGATGTGCCTTCATTCCACAGATTGCACTTTATCCTTTGCACCAGCCTTATTGAAACGGGGTATGTATGGCAGCACTGTATCTATACCAGACTATGATCTAATATAGCATATATAGTCTCAACCACGTCTTTCACTATCTATTCCAGGCTTATTGGCCAAGTGAGAGTATTTCTTCTAATCAAACCGCAGTACATTTGGGTATGTTTTCTCTGTTCATTCTCTGTTCTTCATATGAGTCCAGATATATTTACCATCATGGGCTAAAATTGCGCAGGGCGTCCTATTGCGTTTTTACTATATCTAAAGGCGGCCTGTATTGAATATGTATATATTATGTTTTGTTTTCTACTACACTGTTGCTGTGTTTTGCAAATTATGCATTATTGTCTTTCTTATTATTTTTCTTATTTTTTCTTATATACTTCTGTTGACACCAGTACTGTGATGAATGTCAATTAGACCTAAATGTCTATTGTATGTACTGTTTGCTATTAAATCTCACGTTGGATATTATTTATCCTCTGGTGTGCCGAGATTTTTCTCCTGTTGGAAAATTTATAACATCAAAACGGTACTGGAGATGTTAGTGTCTGTGTGTGTAATAATTGCGGCACACGTGTGGTAACCATGTGCCACCCATGTGCCACATCAGAAACACACGGCGAGTTCGAGGGAAGCATCACTACAGTAAGCTGCGAGCGTCAATGACCGGTGGTGACATCAGGGGTGAACCTAGCCTCTGTGCTGCCTGAGGCGAACTGCAAAACGGCGCCCCCCAATACGAGCAAGGAAGATTGCGGCGCGCACAGCGCGCTGCGGCAAACTTTAGGTCACGCCCCGACCACACCCATTTCACAACTAGTCACACCCATGTCCACGCCCCGACCACACCCATTTAGCACTGGTGATCACACTGACTGGTACTGAGGGCACAGTGACTGGTACTATGGGCACACTGGTACTGAGTAAAAAAAAGAACAGAGAGAGAAAAAAGAAAACAGAGAAAGGAGAGAGAGAAAGAGGGGAAAGCAAGAAAGAACAGAGAGAAAGTAGAGAGAGAAATAAATAAACAAAGAAAGGGAAAAGAAAGAACAGAGAAAGAAAAGAACAGAGAGAGAAAGAAAAAAAGACGGGAAAGAAAGAACAGAAAAAGAAAGAGGGGACAGAAAAAAAGAACAGAGAGAAAAAAAGAAATAGGGGAAAGAACAAAGAGAGAAAGAAAGAACAGAGAGATAGAGAGAAAGATAGATGGGAAACAAAGAACAGAGAGAGAGAAAGAGAAATAAAGAAAACAGATAGAAAGAACAGAGAGAGATAGAAAGAACAGAAAGATAGAGTGGAAAGAAAGAGAAAGAAAGAACAGAGAGAAAGAAAGAACAGAGAGAGAAAGAAAGAGAAAGAAAGAACAGAGATAGAAAGAAAGAGGGGAAAGAAAGAACAGAGAGAAAGAAAAAGAACAGAGAGAGAAAGAAAGATGGGAAAGAAAAAAACTACTGAATAATGGCCCCATATACTGCTGCATACAGTAAAATGGCCCCACATGATGCTCCATACTGAATAATGGCCCCATATACTGCTGCATACAGTATAATGGCCCCACATGATGCTCCATACTGAATAATGGCCCCACATAATGATGCATACAGTATAATGGCCCCACATGATGCTCCATACTGAATAATGGCCCCATATACTGCTGCATACAGTATAATGGCCCCACATGATGCTCCATACTGAATAATGGCCCCATATACTGCTGCATACAGTATAATGGCCCCACATGATGCTCCATACTGAATAATGGCCCCTGTTGTGAATGGACTTGAAATGAGTTCTGAGCAGAGGCTCCCTCTGGTGGTTACAAGCGGTACTGGACTGTCCAGTGAAGATTGTGAGGATTGGGAATCAGGTGTTACTGACTGGTCTTATATAAGGGAGTCGCCTTCCCATCAGGGTTGCCGGTGATCAATTGTTCTGGTCTCAATCCTTGATTCCTGTTTCCTTTGTAGCCTGCTGTGTCGTGTCTGCATCTCCTGCTAACAGATAAGACATTTTCTTCTTTTTGTTTTTGTGCTTGATTTTTGCATTTTGTCCTGCACTTCTGGGGGGCCTTCAGGGTCCCCTCCGGGGGCTTTTGCCCTCTCAGTTTAGTTCAGCCACTGATGTTTGTACATTTGCTTTTTCCAGTTTTTTCAGTGGCTGCTGTTTTGATTTTGTTACACCAGAGAACTAATTTAGGTGGTAGAGGTCGTGTGATCTCAGGTGTTTTTGAAATTAGTAGAGTTGGTGCTTTTCAGGGTTTTTTGGGATTGCAGTAAGTGCCCTTCCTATCCTTTTCTATTTAGGTAGTTTGGGCCCCAACGTTTGCTCATTCTATTTTCTGTCTGTGTCAGTATTTCTTCTTGTCTAACCGCCATTACATGTTGGGGGCTTTCTATGTTCTTTGGGGATCTGCTCCGGGGCAGATAGCTTTCCTCTTTCTATCTTTAGGTGTAGTTAGTTTCTCAGGCTGTGACGAGGCGTCTAGGACCAACGTAGGAACGCTCCACGGCTGCCTCTAGTTGTGGTGGTTAGTCAGGGTACTGCAATCTCATAGATTCCAACTTCTCTGGTGTATTGCCTTTTTTACCTGCACTCCTCAGCTACCGAAACATAACAGTATCACCGGCCCAAAAATTGAAAATTGTATGGTACTCACAGAAGGGAAAAATATTGTGAAAGAAAAAAAGGTTGTCAGAGTTGTCAGAGATATTTTTCTGTTTGTTGCATTCTTTTTTTTTTTCCCTCTGTATCTCTGGGTGCTGGGGAGGATTTTTTCTCTCAATGGAGTTTGCACAGTTGTCTGGCCGTGTGGATCAGCTTGCCACTGAGGTTCGGAGTATTGCTACCTATCTTGCTAGGTTGCCTGTTGTGGAACCTAGGATTCCCATGCCAGATTTGTTTTTGGGGGATCGAGCCAAGTTTCTGAATTTCAAAAATAATTGTAAATTGTTTTTTGCCTTAAAATCTAAGTCCTCAGGGAACGCAGCGCAGCAGGTTCAAATTGTCATCTCTCTCCTGCGCGGCGATCCTCAGGATTGGGCTTTTTCCCTGACACCTGGGGATCCTGTTTTGAGTGATGTTGATGCATTTTTTCAGGCCTTGGGGTTATTGTACGATGAGCCTAATGTCACTGATCAAGCTGAAAAAGCCTTGTTGGCATTAAATCAGGGGCTTGATGACGCTGAGTTATACTGTCAGAGATTCCGTAGGTGGGCAGTCCGGACCAAATGGAATGACGACGCTTTGGCAGCCCTTTTTCGGAAGGGTCTGTCAGATAATGTAAAGGATGTTATGGTGGGATTCCCTGTCCCCTCTGGTCTCAATGATTCTATGTCATTAGCGATTCAAATTGACAGACGTTTGCTTGAGCGGAGAAGTATGCGTGGAATAGTGTTGCCTTGTGAACCTGCTTCTGAATCCATGCAGTGTGATGGAGTGGTTTCTGGGGCACAGCGTCATGAGTTTCGAAAGCGCAATGGGTTATGTTTCTACTGTGGTGATGCCTCTCATGCTATTTCAGTCTGCCCTAAGCGGGGAAGACGTTTTGCACGCTCAGTTGTCTTGGGTAGTGTTCAGACTAAGTTTTTATTAACTGTTACTCTGATATGCTCTCTGTCCTCATTTTCTGCTCAGGCTTTCGTTGATTCGGGAGCAGCTATTAACCTGATGGATTTTGATTTTGCTAAACGTTGTGGGTTTCCCTTGATACCCCTACGGAAGTCTATTCCCCTACTGGGGATCGATTCTACCCCTTTGGCTGAGAATAAACCTCAGTTCTCTACTCAGGTGATAATGAGGGTTGAACCTGATCATCAGGAGAGCTGCAAATTTTTGGTTCTGTATAATCTGCATGACATTATCGTACTGGGTTTCCCTTGGTTACAGTCTCATAATCCTGTTTTGGATTGGAAATCTGTGTCTGTAACCAGTTGGGGCTGCCAATGTGTTAATACCAACACTCCTGTTTTTTCTGCCTCCCCCCAGGCTCAGGATGTTCCTGACTTTTTGATTGATTTTTCTGATGTGTTTAGCGAAAGTAAATCTGCATCCTTGCCTCCCCATAGGAGCTATGACTGCGCTATTGAATTAGTGCCTGGTAGTAAATTCCCTAAAGGTCGCCTTTTTAACTTGTCTGTACCTGAACATGACGCTATGCGGTCTTATATCAAGGAGTCATTGGAGAAGGGTCATATCAGACCATCCTCTTCACCCTTAGGTGCCGGTTTTTTCTTTGTGGCCAAAAAGGATGGTTCATTAAGGCCGTGTATTGATTATCGTCTTTTGAACAATATTACTGTGAAATATCAATATCCGTTACCCTTGATTTCTGACCTGTTTTCCAGGGTGAAAAACGCTACTTGGTTTACCAAGCTTGACCTCAGGGGGGCATATAACCTTATTCGCATTAAGCACGGGGATGAATGGAAGACGGCATTTAAAACCCCTGAGGGGCATTTTGAGTACCTTGTGATGCCCTTTGGGCTCACTAATGCTCCTTCTGTCTTCCAGTCCTTCATGAATGACATTTTCAGGGATTTTGTGGATAAATTTCTGATTGTTTATTTGGATGATATCTTGATTTTTTCCAATGACTGGGACTCTCATGTGAAACATGTTCGAACTGTATTCCAGATTTTGAGAGAGAATGCTCTGTATGTGAAGGGATCAAAGTGTCTTTTTGGCGTACAGAGGATCTCATTTTTGGGATTCATTTTGTCCCCATCTGTTATTGAAATGGATCCGGTCAAGGTTCAGGCCATCTGTGATTGGGTCCAACCTACTTCATTAAAGGCTCTTCAAAGATTTTTGGGTTTTGCCAATTTTTATCGTAAATTTATTGGTAATTTCTCGTTTATTGTTAAACTGATTTGACCAAAAAGGGTTCTGATGTGGTGAATTGGCCTCCTGAGGCAGTCTCTGCATTTTTAGGAACTTAAGCAGAGATTCACTTCTGCTCCTGTTCTACGGCAGCCTGATGTTTCTCTGCCATTTCAGGTGGAGGTTGATGCCTCTGAAATTGGGGCAGGTGCCGTTTTGTCCCAAAGAGATCCAGAGACCTCTAAAAGTAACCCTTGTGCCTTTTTCTCTCGAAAATTTTCTCCTACTGAACGTAATTATGACGTGGGTAATCGGGAGTTGTTGGCCATGAAGTGGGCTTTTGAAGAGTGGAGACATTGGCTGGAGGGAGCCAAACATCAGGTGGTGGTCCTTACGACCATAAGAATCTGGTTTATCTGGAATCTGCCAAGCGACTTAATCCTAGACAGGCCAGGTGGGCCTTGTTTTTCACACATTTTAATTTTGTGGGTTCCTTTCTTCCTGGCACTAAGAATGTTAAGGCGGATGCCCTCTCGAGGAGTTTCCTTGCGGACTCTCCTGAGTTATCTGATCCTTCTGTTATTTTGAAAGAAGGTGTAGTTCTTTCCGTCATCTCGCCCAATTTGAGACTGGCTCTGGAGGGTGTCAGGAGGATAGGCCCGAGCGCTGCCCTGTTGGGAAATTGTTTGTCCCGGACCAGTGGAAAAAGAGTGTGATGTCTGAGATTCATTGTTCCGCGTTGGCCGGTCATCCCAGAATTTTTGGTACCAGAGACTTGGTTAGTCAGTCCTTTTGGTGGCCTACCTTGTCTCGTGATGTCAGGGAATTTGTGCAGTCCTGCGGGACTTGCTCTCGCTCCAAGCCTTGCTCTCGCTCTAGTGGTTTGTTGATGCCATTGCCTGTGCCCAAGAGACCATGGACCCATATCTCTATATATTTCATTTCCGACCTCCCTGTTTCTCAGAGAATGACCGTCATCTGGGTGATTTGTGATAGGTTTTCCAAGATGATACCTCTTGTGCCATTACCTAAGTTGCCTTCCTCCTCTGAATTGGTGCCTTTGTTCCTTCAGCACGTGGTTCGTTTACACGGCATTCCTGAGAACATTGTGTCTGACAGAGGAGTCCAGTTTGTTTCCAGATTTTGGAGGACCTTTTGTTCTAAACTTGGTGTTCAATTGTCTTTCTCCTCGGCATTTCATCCTCAGACCAATGGTCAAACTGAGAGAACAAACCAGACATTGGAGACTTATCTAAGATGCTTTGTGTCTGCTGATCAGGGTGACTGGGTCTCTTTTTTGCCTTTGGCTGAGTTTGCTCTTAATAATAGGGCTAGCTCTGCCACTTTGATGTCTCCATTTTTCTGTAATTCTGGGTTTCACCCTCGATTTTCTTCAGGACAGACGGAGGCTTCTGTCTGTCCAGGTGTTGACTCTGTTGTGGAGCGTATGCAACAGATTTGGGACCAGGTAGTGGAGAGGATGTCCCTCTCTCAGGAGAGGGCCCAGCGGTTTGCTAACCGGCATAGGACTGATGGTCCTCGGTTTAAAGTGGGGGACTTGGTCTGGTTGTCCTCAAAAAATATTCCTATGAGAGTGGCATCTCCTAAATTTAAGCCTAGGTTTATTGGACCTTATAAGATCATGGAGATTCTTAATCCTGTTTCTTTTTGTTTGCTTCTTCCAGGGACATTTAAGATCCATAACGTGTTCCACAAGTCCTTGTTGAAGAGGTTTGTTGAGCCAGTGGTTCCTACTGCTTTGCCTCCTGACCCTGTTCTGGTTGAGGGCAATATGGAGTTTGTGGTTGAGAAAATATTGAATTCTCGTTTTTCTAGACGGAAACTCCAGTATTTGGTTAAGTGGAGAGGTTATGGTCAGGAAGACAATTCTTGGGTGTTTGCTTCGGACATCCATGCTAGGAGACTCATCCGTGCGTATCATAGAACTCATCCTGACCGACCTGGTTGCTCAAGTGAGGGTTCGGTGACCCCTCCTCAAGGGGGGGGTACTGTTGTGAATGGACTTGAAATTAGTTCTGAGCAGAGGCTCCCTCTGGTGGTTACAAGCGGTACTGGACTGTCCAGTGAAGATTGTGAGGATTGGGAATCAGGTGTTACTGACTGGTCTTATATAAGGGAGTCGCCTTCCCATCAGGGTTGCCGGTGATCAATTGTTCTGGTCTCAATCCTTGATTCCTGTTTCCTTTGTAGCCTGCTGTGTCGTGTCTGCATCTCCTGCTAACAGATAAGACATTTTCTTCTTTTTGTTTTTGTGCTTGATTTTTGCATTTTGTCCTGCACTTCTGTGGGGGCCTTCAGGGTCCCCTCCGGGGGCTTTTGCCCTCTCAGTTTAGTTCAGCCACTGATGTTTGTACATTTGCTTTTTCCAGTTTTTTCAGTGGCTGCTGTTTTGATTTTGTTACACCAGAGAACTAATTTAGGTGGTAGAGGTCGTGTGATCTCAGGTGTTTTTGAAATTAGTAGAGTTGGTGCTTTTCAGGGTTTTTTGGGATTGCAGTAAGTGCCCTTCCTATCCTTTTCTATATAGGTAGTTTGGGCCCCAACGTTTGCTCATTCTATTTTCTGTCTGTGTCAGTATTTCTTCTTGTCTAACCGTCATTACATGTTTGGGGCTTTCTATGTTCTTTGGGGATCTGCTCCGGGGCAGATAGCTTTCCTCTTTCTATCTTTAGGTGTAGTTAGTTTCTCAGGCTGTGACGAGGCGTCTAGGACCAACGTAGGAACGCTCCACGGCTGCCTCTAGTTGTGGTGGTTAGTCAGGGTACTGCAATCTCATAGATTCCAACTTCTCTGGTGTATTGCCTTTTTTACCTGCACTCCTCAGCTACCGAAACATAACAGTATCACCGGCCCAAAAATTGAAAATTGTATGGTACTCACAGAAGGGAAAAATATTGTGAAAGAAAAAAAGGTTGTCAGAATTGTCAGAGATATTTTTCTGTTTGTTGCATTCTTTTTTTTTTTCCCTCTGTATCTCTGGGTGCTGGGGAGGATTTTTTCTCTCAATGGAGTTTGCACAGTTGTCTGGCCGTGTGGATCAGCTTGCCACTGAGGTTCGGAGTATTGCTACCTATCTTGCTAGGTTGCCTGTTGTGGAACCTAGGATTCCCATGCCAGATTTGTTTTTGGGGGATCGAGCCAAGTTTCTGAATTTCAAAAATAATTGTAAATTGTTTTTTGCCTTAAAATCTAAGTCCTCAGGGAACGCAGCGCAGCAGGTTCAAATTGTCATCTCTCTCCTGCGCGGCGATCCTCAGGATTGGGCTTTTTCCCTGACACCTGGGGATCCTGTTTTGAGTGATGTTGATGCATTTTTCAGGCCTTGGGGTTATTGTACGATGAGCCTAATGTCACTGATCAAGCTGAAAAAGCCTTGTTGGCATTAAATCAGGGGCTTGATGACGCTGAGTTATACTGTCAGAGATTCCGTAGGTGGGCAGTCCGGACCAAATGGAATGACGACGCTTTGGCAGCCCTTTTTCGGAAGGGTCTGTCAGATAATGTAAAGGATGTTATGGTGGGATTCCCTGTCCCCTCTGGTCTCAATGATTCTATGTCATTAGCGATTCAAATTGACAGACGTTTGCGTGAGCGGAGAAGTATGCGTGGAATAGTGTTGCCTTGTGAACCTGCTTCTGAATCCATGCAGTGTGATGGAGTGGTTTCTGGGGCACAGCGTCATGAGTTTCGAAAGCGCAATGGGTTATGTTTCTACTGTGGTGATGCCTCTCATGCTATTTCAGTCTGCCCTAAGCGGGGAAGACGTTTTGCACGCTCAGTTGTCTTGGGTAGTGTTCAGACTAAGTTTTTATTAACTGTTACTCTGATATGCTCTCTGTCCAATTTTCTGCTCAGGCTTTCGTTGATTCGGGAGCAGCTATTAACCTGATGGATTTTGATTTTGCTAAACGTTGTGGGTTTCCCTTGATACCCCTACGGAAGTCTATTCCCCTACTGGGGATCGATTCTACCCCTTTGGCTGAGAATAAACCTCAGTTCTCTACTCAGGTGATAATGAGGGTTGAACCTGATCATCAGGAGAGCTGCAAATTTTTGGTTCTGTATAATCTGCATGACATTATCGTACTGGGTTTCCCTTGGTTACAGTCTCATAATCCTGTTTTGGATTGGAAATCTGTGTCTGTAACCAGTTGGGGCTGCCAATGTGTTAATACCAACACTCCTGTTTTTTCTGCCTCCCCCCAGGCTCAGGATGTTCCTGACTTTTTGATTGATTTTTCTGATGTGTTTAGCGAAAGTAAATCTGCATCCTTGCCTCCCCATAGGAGCTATGACTGCGCTATTGAATTAGTGCCTGGTAGTAAATTCCCTAAAGGTCGCCTTTTTAACTTGTCTGTACCTGAACATGACGCTATGCGGTCTTATATCAAGGAGTCATTGGAGAAGGGTCATATCAGACCATCCTCTTCACCCTTAGGTGCCGGTTTTTTCTTTGTGGCCAAAAAGGATGGTTCATTAAGGCCGTGTATTGATTATCGTCTTTTGAACAATATTACTGTGAAATATCAATATCCGTTACCCTTGATTTCTGACCTGTTTTCCAGGGTGAAAAACGCTACTTGGTTTACCAAGCTTGACCTCAGGGGGGCATATAACCTTATTAGCATTAAGCACGGGGATGAATGGAAGACGGCATTTAATACCCCTGAGGGGCATTTTGAGTACCTTGTGATGCCCTTTGGGCTCACTAATGCTCCTTCTGTCTTCCAGTCCTTCATGAATGACATTTTCAGGGATTTTGTGGATAAATTTCTGATTGTTTATTTGGATGATATCTTGATTTTTTCCAATGACTGGGACTCTCATGTGAAACATGTTCGAACTGTATTCCAGATTTTGAGAGAGAATGCTCTGTATGTGAAGGGATCAAAGTGTCTTTTTGGCGTACAGAGGATCTCATTTTTGGGATTCATTTTGTCCCCATCTGTTATTGAAATGGATCCGGTCAAGGTTCAGGCCATCTGTGATTGGGTCCAACCTACTTCATTAAAGGCTCTTCAAAGATTTTTGGGTTTTGCCAATTTTTATCGTAAATTTATTGGTAATTTCTCGGTTATTGTTAAACTGATTTGACCAAAAAGGGTTCTGATGTGGTGAATTGGCCTCCTGAGGCAGTCTCTGCATTGTTAGGAACTTAAGCAGAGATTCACTTCTGCTCCTGTTCTACGGCAGCCTGATGTTTCTCTGCCATTTCAGGTGGAGGTTGATGCCTCTGAAATTGGGGCAGGTGCCGTTTTGTCCCAAAGAGATCCAGAGACCTCTAAAAGTAACCCTTGTGCCTTTTTCTCTCGAAAATTTTCTCCTACTGAACGTAATTATGACGTGGGTAATCGGGAGTTATTGGCCATGAAGTGGGCTTTTGAAGAGTGGAGACATTGGCTGGAGGGAGCCAAACATCAGGTGGTGGTCCTTACGGACCATAAGAATCTGGTTTATCTGGAATCTGCCAAGCGACTTAATCCTAGACAGGCCAGGTGGGCCTTGTTTTTCACACGTTTTAATTTTGTGGGTTCCTTTCTTCCTGGCACTAAGAATGTTAAGGCGGATGCCCTCTCGAGGAGTTTCCTTGCGGACTCTCCTGAGTTATCTGATCCTTCTGTTATTTTGAAAGAAGGTGTAGTTCTTTCCGTCATCTCGCCCAATTTGAGACTGGCTCTGGAGGGGTGTCAGGAGGATAGGCCCGAGCGCTGCCCTGTTGGGAAATTGTTTGTCCCGGACCAGTGGAAAAAGAGTGTGATGTCTGAGATTCATTGTTCCGCGTTGGCCGGTCATCCCAGAATTTTTGGTACCAGAGACTTGGTTAGTCAGTCCTTTTGGTGGCCTACCTTGTCTCGTGATGTCAGGGAATTTGTGCAGTCCTGCGGGACTTGCTCTCGCTCCAAGCCTTGCTCTCGCTCTAGTGGTTTGTTGATGCCATTGCCTGTGCCCAAGAGACCATGGACCCATATCTCTATATATTTCATTTCCGACCTCCCTGTTTCTCAGAGAATGACCGTCATCTGGGTGATTTGTGATAGGTTTTCCAAGATGATACCTCTTGTGCCATTACCTAAGTTGCCTTCCTCCTCTGAATTGGTGCCTTTGTTCCTTCAGCACGTGGTTTGTTTACACGGCATTCCTGAGAACATTGTGTCTGACAGAGGAGTCCAGTTTGTTTCCAGATTTTGGAGGACCTTTTGTTCTAAACTTGGTGTTCAATTGTCTTTCTCCTCGGCATTTCATCCTCAGACCAATGGTCAAACTGAGAGAACAAACCAGACATTGGAGACTTATCTAAGATGCTTTGTGTCTGCTGATCAGGGTGACTGGGTCTCTTTTTTGCCTTTGGCTGAGTTTGCTCTTAATAATAGGGCTAGCTCTGCCACTTTGATGTCTCCATTTTTCTGTAATTCTGGGTTTCACCCTCGATTTTCTTCAGGACAGACGGAGGCTTCTGTCTGTCCAGGTGTTGACTCTGTTGTGGAGCGTATGCAACAGATTTGGGACCAGGTAGTGGAGAGGATGTCCCTCTCTCAGGAGAGGGCCCAGCGGTTTGCTAACCGGCATAGGACTGATGGTCCTCGGTTTAAAGTGGGGGACTTGGTCTGGTTGTCCTCAAAAAATATTCCTATGAGAGTGGCATCTCCTAAATTTAAGCCTAGGTTTATTGGACCTTATAAGATCATGGAGATTCTTAATCCTGTTTCTTTTCGTTTGCTTATTCCAGGGACATTTAAGATCCATAACGTGTTCCACAAGTCCTTGTTGAAGAGGTTTGTTGAGCCAGTGGTTCCTACTGCTTTGCCTCCTGACCCTGTTCTGGTTGAGGGCAATATGGAGTTTGTGGTTGAGAAAATATTGAATTCTCGTTTTTCTAGACGGAAACTCCAGTATTTGGTTAAGTGGAGAGGTTATGGTCAGGAAGACAATTCTTGGGTGTTTGCTTCGGACATCATGCTAGGAGACTCATCCGTGCGTATCATAGAACTCATCCTGACCGACCTGGTTGCTCAAGTGAGGGTTCGGTGACCCCTCCTCAAGGGGGGGGTACTGTTGTGAATGGACTTGAAATTAGTTCTGAGCAGAGGCTCCCTCTGGTGGTTACAAGCGGTACTGGACTGTCCAGTGAAGATTGTGAGGATTGGGAATCAGGTGTTACTGACTGGTCTTATATAAGGGAGTCGCCTTCCCATCAGGGTTGCCGGTGATCAATTGTTCTGGTCTCAATCCTTGATTCCTGTTTCCTTTGTAGCCTGCTGTGTCGTGTCTGCATCTCCTGCTAACAGATAAGACATTTTCTTCTTTTTGTTTTTGTGCTTGATTTTTGCATTTTGTCCTGCACTTCTGTGGGGGCCTTCAGGGTCCCCTCCGGGGGCTTTTGCCCTCTCAGTTTAGTTCAGCCACTGATGTTTGTACATTTGCTTTTTCCAGTTTTTTCAGTGGCTGCTGTTTTGATTTTGTTACACCAGAGAACTAATTTAGGTGGTAGAGGTCGTGTGATCTCAGGTGTTTTTGAAATTAGTAGAGTTGGTGCTTTTCAGGGTTTTTTGGGATTGCAGTAAGTGCCCTTCCTATCCTTTTCTATTTAGGTAGTTTGGGCCCCAACGTTTGCTCATACTATTTTCTGTCTGTGTCAGTATTTCTTCTTGTCTAACCGCCATTACATGTTTGGGGGCTTTCTATGTTCTTTGGGGATCTGCTCCGGGGCAGATAAGCTTTCCTCTTTCTATCTTTAGGTGTAGTTAGTTTCTCAGGCTGTGACGAGGCGTCTAGGACCAACGTAGGAACGCTCCACGGCTGCCTCTAGTTGTGGTGGTTAGTCAGGGTACTGCAATCTCATAGATTCCAACTTCTCTGGTGTATTGCCTTTTTTACCTGCACTCCTCAGCTACTGAAACATAACAGGCCCCATATACTGCTGCATACAGTATAATGGCCCCACATGATGCTCCATACTGAATATTGGCCTCATATACTGCTGCATACTGTATAATGGCCCCATATACTGCTGCATACAGTATAATAGCCCCACATGATGCTCCATACTGAATAATGGCCCCACATAATGATGCATACAGTATAATGGCCCCACATGATGCTCCATACTGAATAATGGCCCCATATACTGCTGCATACAGTATAATGGCCCCACATGATGCTCCATACTGAATAATGGCCCCATATACTTCTGCATACAGTATAATGGCCCCACATGATGCTCCATACTGAATAATGGCCCTATATACTGCTGCATACAGTATAATGGCCCCACATGATGCTCCATACTGAATAATGGCCCCATATACTGTTGCATACTGTATAATGGCCCCATATACTGCTGCATACAGTATAATAGCCCCACATGATGCTCCATACTAAATAATGGCCCCATATACTGCTGCATACAGTATAATGGCCCCACATGATGCTCCATACTGAATAATGGCACCATATACTGCTGCATACTGTATAATGGCCCCATATACTGCTGCATACAGTATAATAGCCCCACATGATGCTCCATACTGAATAATGGCCCCATATACTGCTGCATACTGTATAATGGCCCCATATACTGCTGCATACAGTATAATAGCCCCACATGATGCTCCATACTGAATAATGGCCTTGCATAAAAAAAAAACTACTCACCTCTGCCCGTTCCAACGCTGATATCGCTTCCTCATCTATCTCACACACACACACAGCGTCTCACACACACACCACACACACACACACACACACACACACACACACATACATACATACACACAGCGTCACACACACACACACAGCAGCTTACAGTAACACATACACACACACACAGCAGCTTCACAGGCACAGCGGCCAGACTCACCTCTCCACGATCCGGCAGCTTCCTTCTTCACACTTCCTCTCACACATTGAGCGGCGCTGGTGTTATGAGTTCTGCTCTGCCGCCCCCTGGCTGCCGCCGCCTGAGACAACAGGCTCAACTCGCCTCATTATAGCGGCGCCACTGGGTGACATCATCGAGCTTACCTTCTGTCACTGAGGCTGCACAGCAGTTCATTCACCAGTGATTCTCATCCTGGACAGTCGCATCTTGGCACCGTCCAGGTTGAAAACTATAAAGCCCCTGACATGGATTACGCCGTGGGACAGAATGACCGATAGGTGAGGGATATTGTTTTTTATTTTTGTTTTATTACAGGAGAACGAGAGCTTCGTTGGAATTAGGTGTTAGGTGAGTATAACTGTGTCAAGTATAGTGTACAGTTCCTATAGCGTTCCTATATTGTGCTTGGGTGCGAGGAAAACACATGAGACACAGGTTGATATGAAATGACTTGTATTACTTCATACAAGCATGCAGAAAAGGTCACACAGTTTGCAGTAACAGAGGCAGGAGACACAGCAGGCCAGAGTAACTTCAAGCTCTACAATAACTCTCCAAAGCAGGTTCAGGATCTCTTCTCTGTACCGTAATTCCTCTGCAAACATGGATTCACCAGACAGCAGGTTTCCAGAGTCCAAATGTGTTCCAAAGTTCCTCAGTAGGAAATAGCTGGAGTCCAAAATCCTAGGTTTCCAGGAGTCAGGTCACAGGCTGACTGAAGCTTGATTCAGGAGCACTGATTGTTCAGCTGAGGCTGCTTAAGAAGCAAGAGGAGAGAATCAGGGCGGGAACATGAAAGCTGGAACCTCCATATTAACTGAGGGCAAGATAGCTGCAGCAAGACAGAAAGAAAAATGGCCGACGGAAAACTGAGTTTCAAGAAACATGTCAAAAGAGACAAAGAACCTTACATTACTCCCCCCTTAGGGACAACCTCCGGATGACCTCAGACCAGGCTTGTCAGGGTACCTCTGATGAAACTGGCGGAGCAGGCGAGGAGCATTTACATTATTGACTGGCTCCCATGAGTTGTCCTCCACTGGGTAGCCCTGCCATTTAATCAAATATTGCAACTGATTTCTGTACAACCTGGAATCTAGAATCCTTTCCACCATAAATTCTTCCTGACCATCGACCAGCACTGGGTCAGGGCAAGGAGAAGAGCGTCCAGGAAACGTATTGGGTGTTGCAGCCTTTAGTAGGGATACATGAAAGACAGGGTGGATTCTCATAGTTCTGGGCAGTTAAAGACGACAAGCAACAGCACTTATAATCTTACTGATCTTATAAGGTCCAATGTACTTATGTCCCAATTTAGACGATGGAATCTTTATTTTAAGATTTCTGGTTGACAGCCAGACCAAATCTCCTACCTTGAAAGCTGGTGCAGGTTTACGAAATTTATCTGCTGCTTTCTTGTACCTTTCCTGAGCCAATTCTAGATTTTCCTTTAGAAGATCCATATTCTTTTGTAAAGAAGTGATTCTTTCAGCCACTGCCGGCAAGGGCGTATCTATGGGAAATCGAGGAAGAATGTTAGGATGATAACCTAGATTGGAGTAAAAAGGAGACTGCTTAGTGGAGGCGCTCTGAGAGTTGTTATAAGAGAACTCAGCCAGCGGAGATACTGCTCCAGGGTTCATTGGTTCGTTCTGTCTGTCCATTAGTCTGGGGATGAAAAGCAGATGAAAGGTTTACTTTAATGTCCAATGCGGCACAGAAATTTTGCCAAAACCTTGAAGTGAATTGCACCCCTCGATCCGAAATTACCTCATCCGGTACTCCATGTAAGCGAAACACATTCTTAATCATTAAGTCTGATGTCTGTTTTGCAGTGGGTAAACCGACACAAGGGATAAAATGAGCTGCCTTTGTTAGACGATCAACCACCACTAGAATGGTGTTCTTCCCTTGAGAGGTTGGTAACTCCACAATGAAGTCCATAGAAATGGATCCCCACGGGCGGGACGGGGTGGGAAGAGGTTGTAACAGACCAGTTGGTGAGGAGCGAGGTGTTTTGCATCTTGCACAGACTTCACATGAAGTGACATAGTTTAAAACATCTTTCCTGTAAGTGGGCCGCCAAAAGAAATGAGAAAGAAATTCTTGTGTCTTTAGAATTCCCCTATGCCCGGCTATCTTGGAATCGTGGATGAGTTGCAATACTCTCAATCTGACTGTTTCAGGTATATACAGACGTTGTCCCTGAATCCACACACCATTCTTAAAAACAAGACTTACGTCCCTTGGGGGTTGAGCCAACAAAGAATCCGCATGGTATGCTTCCTTGATGTCCTTAAGTAGGTCTTGATTATGAATCACTCCCAGGAATCTAGAGTCAGGAAGAATAGTCTTAGGAGGAGTAAGTGGACGTGTCTCTGCTGAATGAATCCTAGAGAGTGCATCAGCCTTTCCATTGCGCGATCCTGGTCTATAAGAAATTACAAAATTAAATTGGTTTAGGAAAAGATTCCAGCGAGCCTGGCGAGGAGTCAGGCACTTAGCCGACCTGATAAATTCAAGGTTACGATGGTCTGTCAGGATGACTATTTGCTGTGCAGCTCCCTGAAGAAGGTGTCTCCATTCCTTGAAGGCGGCAATAATGGCCAACAATTCTCTATTGCCCACATCGTAGTTCCTCTCAGCCGAAGACAACTGCTGGGAAAAGAAGGCACAGGGATGCAAGACATTCTTCTCACCTGTTCTCTGAGAGAGTATAGCTCCAACGGCACAGTCTGAAGCATCCACCTCTATTATGAAGGCAAGCTCGGGGTTGGGATGTACTAAGATAGGTGCGGTGGTAAATTTATCCTTTAAACAGGAAAATGCTTCCTGCGCTTGCGGGGTCCAGGAGAACCTAGACTGTTTCCGGGTAAGTTGGGTGATAGGTGACACTTCCTCAGAGAAATTCCTAATGAAACGTCTATAGAAGTTGGCAAACCCGATGAAGCGCTGCACCTCCTTCACATTTCTAGGAATTGGCCAATCCTTGATGGCTTGGGTCTTGCTTCCATCCATACTAATCCCTTGCGTAGATAGTACATACCCCAGAAATTGAATTTCGGTCCTATGGAATTCACACTTTTCAAGTTTGATGTAGAGATGGTTTTGTCTTAGGCGTTCTAAGACCATTCTCACATGTCCATGATGTTCCTCTGTGGAGTTAGAAAAAATTAGAATATCATCCAGATAAATCACCACAATGTATCTAGGAGATCCCTGAAGATGTCATTCACCAAGTGTTGGAAAGTGGCTGGGGCGGTACTCAGACCAAAAGGCATAACTAGATATTCAAAGTGTCCATAGCGTGACCTGAATGCAGTCTTCCATTCATCCCCAGGTCTAATACGGACCAAGTTATAGGCCCCACGGAGATCCAGTTTAGAGAAAACTTTGGCGTGCCGCACTCTCTCCAACAACTCAGGGATTAAAGGCAATGGATAACGGTTTCTAATAGTAACCTTATTGAGTTCCCTATAGTCTATGCAGGGTCTCAGAGATCCATCTTTCTTCTTCACAAAGAAGATGGGTGCACCTGCGGGAGATGAAGAGGGGCGTATGAAGCCTTTGGCTAGATTTTCATCTATGTAGTCCTTCAAAGCTTTTAGCTCGGGCCCCGCTAGGGGGTAGATCTTACCAAACGGTATCTCGGCTCCAGGCAATAATTCGATTGGACAATCATATGGACGGTGAGGAGGAAGCTGATCAGCGTTCTTCTTGTCACATAAATCCACATAGTCCTGGTATACAGCTGGTAGTTCAGGGACTGACATGGTTCCTTTAGGAACAGAGCAAGCTGAAACTCCTTGACTCATCTGTTTCTCCGGAAAGTGTAATTCCTTGGTCTCCCAGTTAATCGTAGGATTCTGCGCCTGTAGCCATGGTAGCCCTAGAATAATGGGAAAGTGGGGAGAAGAGATAAGCATAAAAGACATTTTCTCCTGATGATCTTTACCCATAAGGACCCTCAAAGGCTCTGTTTCCTGATCCACTGGTCCAGAGGTCAGCAGGGAGCCATCCACAGTCTCCATCTGTACTGGAGTAGCCTTCTTCACTGAACGTATCCCCTGTTTCAGAGCAAAGGAAATATCCATAAAATTTCCACTTGCTCCTGAGTCGATCATAGCAGAGCTAGACACCCAGACTGAGTCAACCCAGAGTTTGATGGAAAGGAAGCAATGAGAATTGTTTCTTTTACAACTCAGCTGGGACACCGCTGAGGAAACTTGAAAAATTGCAGCGTTTATACCGTCATTGTCCCCAGAACTAACAGAGTTTAAGTCCGAAAAAATCAAGATCTCTTGCAGCAGATCTCTCTGGAATCTGAGGCTCGGACATGACAGAGCTCCTCTCGCAACACTCACAGTGAATGACTGCTGCAGTAGTCTTACGAGAACGGCTGGGGCAGTTTATAATGAAGTGCCCTGACTTACCACAGTAAAAACATAGATTTTCCTTTATACGATGTTCTTTGCGTGCATCACTAACCCGTCTTTGTAAAGAGTCCACCTGCATGGGTTCAGGTTCTGGTTCCCTTGTGATCCTACTCAAAGGTTCCTTAGCTGAGGAGGGAGGTAGGAAAAGGTTAGTGCGATTATTTTCGAACCATCTCTCTTGTCTGCGTTCAGTCAGACGAGCATCAATACGGATACAATAGTTAATAAAGTCACCTAACGCAGTGGGAGGGTCGGCACGAGCAAGTTCATCCTTAATCAGTGGAGACAACCCTTTCCGAAAAATAGATTTTTTGGCGGAAGTGTCCCAAGTGGTATCAAGAGCCCATCTCCTGAAATCCAAGGCATATTCGGCTACTGAACGCTTACCTTGGCGCAAAGTTAACATGGCTGCTTCAGCTGTTGCACCTCGATTGGGGTCATCAAACACCTGCCCCATGGCTGAAATAAAAGCATCAAGGTGATTCAAACAATCATCCTCAGTCTCAATCAGAGGGTTTGCCCACATCAAAGCCTTATTGGTAAGCAACATGATTATAGTAAGCACTTTGGATCGTTCAGTGGGAAATTGTGAAGCATGTGCAGAGAAAAATAGATTGCATTGGTTAATAAATCCCCTGAATTTCTCACGTTCACTGCCAAAACGAAAAGGAGGTAACTTGGGGATCCCAGAACTCGGGGTTATGGCAGGAGCCTGGACTCGTTCCTCTAGAGCCTCAATCCTGGCTTGTAATTCCTGGGTAGTTTGTCCAAACACTTGCAAATTATGATTAGTGAGGTCCTGTAGGCTTGCAAAACGGGTCTTTATAGTCTGTATATCTGCAAGGATTGTATCAGTCACTCCGCAAAGCTCCTTTATGCGGGCCTCCATCTTCCAGATCTTTTAAGGCAGAAGTGCTGGAAGGAGAAGAGAAAAGGAAAAAAAAAAAAAAAAAACAGTAGTGTTTACCTGTGGTAACACTCCAGAGTAACATTTAAGGGAATGCGATCACCTGGAATGGTTGTGAGAAGTCACAACCACTGTCATCACAGAAGGTATTAAACGGACATCTGATATCCACAGTCACAGCAGACACGGCTTTCCCAGACCCAGCAGACACTAAACATTGGCTCCTGAATCTTGTCAAGTATAGTGTACAGTTCCTATAGCGTCTTGTGCTTGGGTGCGAGGAAAACACATGAGACACAGGTTGATATGAAATGACTTGTATTACTTCATACAAGCATGCAGAAAAGGTCACACAGTTTGCAGTAACAGAGGCAGGAGACACAGCAGGCCAGAGTAACTTCAAGCTCTACAATAACTCTCCAAAGCAGGTTCAGGATCTCTTCTCTGTACCGTAATTCCTCTGCAAACATGGATTCACCAGACAGCAGGTTTCCAGAGTCCAAAAGTGTTCCAAAGTTCCTCAGTAGGAAATAGCTGGAGTCCAAAATCCTAGGTTTCCAGGAGTCAGGTCACAGGCTGACTGAAGCTTGATTCAGGAGCACTGATTGTTCAGCTGAGGCTGCTTAAGAAGCAAGAGGAGAGAATCAGGGCGGGAACATGAAAGCTGGAACCTCCATATTAACTGAGGGCAAGATAGCTGCAGCAAGACAGAAAGCAAAATGGCCGACGGAAAACTGAGTTTCAAGGAACATGTCAAAAGAGACAAAGAACCTTACATTAGCAAAATGGCCGACGGAAAACGGAGTTTCAAGGAACATGTCAAAAGAGACAAAGAACCTTACAAACTGTGTTTGTTATTTTTAAATAAAATGGAAAACTGTGTTTAGTCTTATTTCTAATAAAGGATTTTATTCCTGCTGTGTCTTTATTTACCATGTAACTATAGGATTAGTAATGGATACAGTGGTTAAAATAAAGTATTTAGTCAGCCACCAATTGGGCAAGTTCTCCCACTTAAAAAGATGAGAGAGGCCTGTAAATGACATCATAGGTAGACCACAACTATGAGAGTCAAAATGAGACTGGCTAAATACTTTTTTTCCCCACTGTACATCCACTTTCCATCTATACATTTTGTGTATAAACACAGATATGCTTGACTTCTTTAAAAATCTTATTCAAATGAGACTTTGTTCACTTTAATGTTCCATGCTCTTGCCAGTTGCTTAAGACCATAGAGAGATTTTTGTAGTTTACAAATGAAATTCTCTTCACCCTCTTTGATTTAACTCTCAGGTTGAGTCATGCACAAGTCCTCTTCAATGTCACCATTTAAAAAGTCTATTTTGATGTCAAAATGTCCGATAAACATCTTTGATACAGGAGCTATAGCCATTTATAGCCATTAGAGTCCTGAATTGTTAAGCAATTGTCAGGAAGAGCATTGTATTGGTCACATTTGGCGCTAGCCGTCGCACTGCCGTACACCCATGAGGGCTGGGTATAAGCTTCATCCATCTCCTGGCCCTGGCAGGGAGAATTTTAGTAGAACCCTTCCCAGGCAGAGAGTAGCATGGCAGCTGGTAACCGAAAACACTGACCTTAACCACCCACTAGAACTGAGAAGAATCAGCAATAAAAAGAGGAAATGACAGGTTTAAATCTGCCTCACAGTTGTCACTTGATCACGCAGGGGCAAAGTCCAATCTCCACCCCCAGACCAGAGAGACACCGGAGGAGGAAAGGGAAGACTGGAGGGAACCTGCCACCATCTAACTGCCCAGTCCCGGTGTCCCTGCATGTTAGCAGTGGATTATTCAGGATACTCTCCAAGCATGTGACAACAGAGCTTCTTTATTTAGAAACAATCAGGAACAATATATGATAAGCTTAATAGATCAGGAATAAATAATTTGTGTGTCTCTATCTGTGCATCATCTACTGCAGGCTGCTTCTCTCATACACAGGAAGACAGGACATACAGTCACATGCTCTCCCTGTGTGAGCCTCTGGGAGTTTTTTTTGGTTCTAACTTTATGAACAGCATACAAATCTAGCAACTAAACACTCATAGACAGTAATGGAGTTGTTGCACAAAACATATTCCCACAACCCCACTCAACAACTACTTATCCTGTTAGTCCCATTGCGGTTCTAAAGTCCACAAACTTGGCTTTTCATAATGGCTTTGTAATACTATCAGCTATCATCTTGTCAGACTTGCAATAAACAAACTCGAGTACACCACGATCCACAAGTCACATAAGTGGTGATGTTTTACATCAATGTGCTTAGTCCTTGCACTAATCTTCTCACTGCTGGCAAGTTTAATGCATCCTTGGTTGTCCTCATAGATTGGCTGTCCTCAACTGTTGTTTGAGCTATTGGCTTGCCGAAATCTTCCAAAAGTTGTTTCAGCCAAATTACTTCTTGACTTGCATAAGCAGCAGACATATATTCAGCTTCTGTAGAAGATAATGTGACTGACACTTGTTTTCTGGACCAAGAAATTGAATTTTCTCCTAACTTGAACAAGTAACCACCTTGATTTCCGATCACTTGAATCTCCAACCCAATCTGCATCCACATAACCTCTGAGAGTGAGATCTACTGATGCAGATATCTTAAGATTTAGCCTTTGAGTTTCTTTAAGATATTGAAGAATTCTCTTAATTGCATTCCAGTCTCTGTGGCGTGGCGTGGCTTGCTTACACGTCGGCAGAGAATTCCGACTGTGGCTGTGATATCCGGAGTTGTGGTTGCTATGCACAGAAGCGCCCCCACTGTTTGTCTGTAACTCTCATTTCTGGGTAGCAGATCTTCTCCTTCCAACTTTAAGTAGGACGGATCCATTGGTGTTGATGCACCTTTGGCTTCTGACATTCCAAACTGTTTAGGATTGCGGACATTTTAGAACTTTGGTTGAGAAGAAAACTCCCATCTTCCTCTCTCTGGATTTGGATTCCCAAATAATATGTCACATTTCCAAGGTCCTTAGTCTCAAAGTGCTGGTTGAGAATTTCACCTAGCTTTCCAATTTCTTTTTCATCTTGATAAGACAGGATTACATCATCAACACATAGGAGAACATACATCCACTCCTTTGCTACATTTTTCGTATACAAACATGGATCATCTTGAGATCTTTTAAATCCTTCATCCATCAAAACTTTGTTCATTTTCGAGTTCCAAGCTCTTGCCGACTGCTTAAGTCCATAGAGAGATTTTTGCATTTTAGAAACAAGGTGCTCTTCACTCTTTTTATACATCCCTTGTGTTGGCTCATGTACAACTCTTCTTCAATGTCATCATGTAGGAAGTATTTGATAATTGGTACGTCACACTATACCCGGAAGTGGCCCGGGCGTACTGCGCACATGGCGCTATGGATGACTATAAAAATGGTGAGGGAGTCTCTACAGCACTCTTTATTATATATGTGGTTACTTCACCCCTGATGAACCCCCGCTATCCCTATGTGGGGAAATGCGTCGGGCATTGCTTGGGCATTGCCATGATTCATCGCTACTTCTTGATTAGTGCCTGATTGTGGCTGCTCGGGATCCCTTAGATGAAACATCACTATTATGAGATGAGTATTTTTCTTTCTTCTGAGATTGCACTGTGCACTTTATGTCTAGCAAGATATATGATCAATGCATGTTCTAAGTGGTATTAGTCCCATTGTTAGTGTTGAGCATTCCGATACCGCAAGTATCGGGTATCAGCTGATATTCGTGGTATCGGAATTCCGATACTGAGTTCCGATACTTTTGCCATATCGTATACCGGAATCGGAAGTTCCCATAATGCTATGAGAGGCAGTGTCATATTATTCAGCCAATGAGGAATCCTAAGAAGTGTGGGCACATCCTGTAATGCTGCAGTCATGTTAACTAATGGCATGGCTGTGATTGGCTGCTGAAATGATGTCAGAATGCACTATAAAAGGCGCTGCCGCCATTTTGGTTTCACTCTGCTGTGAATTCAGTTAGGGACAGAACGCTGCTCTTCTGACTCTGAGGGACAGTTAGAGATTGCAATTTTGTGAATTGTTCTGTAGGCAGGCTATTTTACCAACCGCTGTGTAAAGCTTCCTTTTGCCTTGCAGTGCTGTTTTCACAGCTCTCTGCAAGGTCTGTGTGTGAGTGCAGGTGACGCTGCAGTTTGGTCTGCATCCACCGCTGGTTGTAGTCAGCTGCACGTGTCACTGCCTCATACTTTTTTTTTTTGTTTTTGTAATTGGTGCTGCTCCATTCAATTTCAATTAACTCTCATCTATTAGTGTGACGCGCTTCCATCCGTATCCAATACATTGGTTGCAAACACTACAGAAGTACATAGCGGAGCCTTTCAGAGCTAGTGAACAGTTGTGTGCAGTGTTCACGGCTGTCTGTGAGGTCTCTGTGAGTGCAGCTCACGCTGACGTTAGTCAGACGTTAGACGTTAGACGTTAGGCTCATTAAGGCCATGAATATGGAGGCCACGCCCATGGGAGTGGGTTCGCGTCCATATTACATGACTTAATGAGCGGGTATTACATCACCGCTCAGCGCTGGAGAGCAGCAGGAAGCCGGGGAGAACGCAGGATTGCAGGGACGTTCAGCGATGGCACGGGGAGGGGTGAGTATGATGTCCCAGCCACCGGCTCCTGCCGCGGCATCCCCTCCCCCGCTGGTTTCTGCCCTATGACTCGTGTATAAGCCGAGGGGGCATTTTCAGCACGAAAAAAGGTGCTGAAAATCTCGGCTTATACACGAGTATATACGGTAACTCTCATCTATTAGTGTGACGCGCTTCCATCCGTATCCAATACATTGGTTGCAAACACTAGATAGGAGTAGATAGAGGAGCCTCTCGTCTGGTTTGCGGGCTGCAGGACCAGACAGATTAGTATTACCCTATTTTTGTAGCCTTATCTATTGCATTCTAGTTTCCTGTGTTATGATTTGGTAGCTGAGGAGAGCAGGCAAAAAAGGAAATACACCAGAGCAGTTGGAAACTATGAGATTGCAGTACCCTGACTAACCACCACAACTAGAGGCAGCCGTGGAGCGTTCCTACGTTGGTCCTAGACGCCTCGTCACAGCCTGAGAAACTAACTACACCTAAAGATAGAAAGAGGAAAGCTATCTGCCCCAGAGCAGATCCCCAAAGAACATAGAAAGCCCCCAAACATGTAATGGCGGTTAGACAAGAAGAAATACTGACACAGACAGAAAATAGTATGAGCAAACGTTGGGGCCCAAACTTACTAAATAGAAAAGGATAGGAAGGCCACTTACTGCAATCCCAAAAAACCCTGAAAAGCACCAACTCTACTAATTTCAAAAACACCTGAGATCACACGACCTCTACCACCTAAATTAGTTCTCTGGTGTAACCAAAAACAAAACAGCAGCCACTAAAAAACTGGAAAAAGCAAATGTACAAACATCAGTGGCTGAACTGAACTGAGAGGGCAAAAGCCCCCAGAAGGGACCCTGAAGGCCCCCACAGATGTGCAGGACAAAATGCAAAAATCAAGCACAAAAACAAAAAGAAGAAATGTCTTATCTGTTAGCAGGAGATTCAGACACGACACAGCAGGCTACCAAGGAAACAGGAATCAAGGATTGAGACCAGAACAATTGATCACCGGCAACCCTGATGGGAAGGCGACTCCCTTATATAAGACCAGTCAGTAACACCTGATTCCCAATCCTCACAATCTTCACTGGACAGTCCAGTACCGCTTGTAACCACCAGAGGGAGCTTCTGCTCAGAACTCATTTCCAGCCTATTCACAACAGTACCCCCCCCTTGAGGAGGTCACCGAACCTCATTTGAGCAACCAGGTCGGTCAGGATGAGTTCTATGATAAGCACGGATGAGTCTCCTAGCATAGATGTCCGAAGCGAACACCCAAGAATTGTCTTCCTGACCATAACCTCTCCATTTAACCAAATACTGGAGTTTCCGTCTAGAAAAACGAGAATTCAATATTTTCTCAACCACATACTCCAGATTGCCCTCAACCAAAACAGGGTCAGGAGGCACAGTAGTAGGAACCACGCTCCACAACAGAGTCAACACCTGGACAGACAGAAGCCTCCGTCTGTCCTGAAGAAAATCGAGGGTGAAACCCAGAATTACAGAAAAATGGAGACATCAAAGTGGCAGAGCTAGCCCTATTATTAAGAGCAAACTCAGCCAAAGGCAAAAAAAGAGACCCAGTCATCCTGATCAGCAGAGACAAAGCATCTTAGATAAGTCTCCAATGTCTGGTTTGTTCTCTCAGTTTGACCATTGGTCTGAGGATGAAACGCCGAGAAGAAAGACAATTGAACACCAATTTTAGAACAAAAGGTCCTCCAAAATCTGGAAACAAACTGGACTCCTCTGTCAGACACAATGTTCTCAGGAATGCCGTGTAAACGAACCACGTGCTGAAGGAACAAAGGCACCAATTCAGAGGAGGAAGGCAACTTAGGTAATGGCACAAGATGTATCATCTTGGAAAACCTATCGCAAATCACCCAGATGGTGGTCATTCTCTGAGAAACAGGGAGGTCGGAAATGAAATCCATAGAGATATGGGTCCATGGTCTCTTGGGCACCGGTAATGGCATCAACAAACCACTAGAACGAGAGCAAGGCTTGGAGTGAGAGCAAGTCCCGCAGGACTGCACAAACTCCCTGACATCACGAGACAAGGTAGACCACCAAAAGGACTGACTAACCAAGTCTCTGGTACCAAAAATTCCGGGATGACCGACCAACGCGGAACAATGAATCTCAGACAGTACACTCTTTTTCCACTGGTCCGGGACAAACAATTTCCCAACAGGGCAGCGCTTGGGCTTATCCTCCTGACACCCCTCCAGAGCCAGTCTCAAATTGGGCGAGATGGCGGAAAGAACTACACCCTCTTTCAAAATAACAGAAGGATCAGATAACTCAGGAGAGTCCGCCAGGAAACTCCTCGAGAGGACATCCGCCTTAACATTTTTAGTGCCAGGAAGAAATGATACCACAAAATTAAAACGTGTGAAAAACAAGGCCCACCTGGCCTGTCTAGGATTAAGTCGCTTGGCAGATTCCAGATAAACTAGATTCTTATGGTCCGTAAGGACCACCACCTGATGTTTGACTCCCTCCAGCCAATGTCTCCACTCTTCAAAAGCCCACTTCATGGCTAATAACTCCCGATTACCCACGTCATAATTACGTTCAGTGGGAGAAAATTTTCGAGAGAAAAAGGCACAAGGGTTACTTTTAGAAGTCTCTGGATCTCTTTGGGACAAAACGGCACCTGCCCCAATTTCAGAGGCATCCACCTCCACCTGAAATGGTAGAGAAACATCAGGCTGCCATAGAACAGGAGCAGAAGTGAATCTCTGCTTAAGTTCCTGAAATGCAGAGACTGCCTCAGGAGGCCAATTCACCACATCAGAACCCTTCTTGGTCAAATCAGTTAATGGTTTAACAATAGCAGAGAAATTACCAATAAATTTACGATAAAAATCGGCAAAACCCAAGAATCTTTGAAGAGCCTTTAATGAAGTAGGTTGGACCCAATCACAGATGGCCTGAACTTTGACCGGGTCCATTTCAATAACAGATGGGGACAAAATGAATCCCAGAAATGAGATCCTCTGAACGCCAAAAATACACTTTGATCCCATCACATACAGAGCATTCTCTCTCAAAATCTGGAACACAGTCCGAACATGTTTTACATGAGAGTCCCAGTCATTGGAAAAAATCAAGATATCATCCAAATAAACAATCAGAAATTTATCCACAAAATCCCTGAAAATGTTATTCATGAAGGACTGGAAGACAGAAGGAGCATTTGTGAGCCCAAAGGGCATCACAAGGTACTCAAAATGCCCTTCAGGGGTATTAAATGCCGTCTTCCATTCATACCCGTGCTTAATGCGAATAAGGTTATATGCCCCCCTGAGGTCAAGCTTGGTAAACCAAGTAGCGTTTTTCACCCTGGAAAACAGATCAGAGATCAAGGGTAACGGATATTGATATTTCACAGTAATATTGTTCAAGAGACGATAATCAATACACGGCCTTAATGAACCATCCTTTTTGGCCACAAAGAAAAAACCGGCACCCAAAGGTGAAGAGGATGGTCTGATATGATCCTTCTCCAATGACTCCTTGATATAAGACCGCATAGCGTCATGTTCAGGTACAGACAAGTTAAAAAGGCGACCTTTAGGGAATTTACTACCAGGCACTAATTCAATAGCGCAGTCATAGCTCCTATGGGGAGGTAAGGATGCAGATTTACTTTCGCTAAACACATCAGAAAAATCAATCAAAAAGTCAGGAACATCCTGAGCCTGGGGGAGGCAGAAAAAACAGGAGTGTTGGTATTAAGACATTGGCAGCCCCAACTGGTAACAGACACAGATTTCCAATCCAAAACAGGATTATGAGACTGTAACCAAGGGAAACCCAGTACGATAATATCATGCAGATTATACAGAACCAAAAATTTGCAACTCTCCTGATGATCAGGTTCTACCCTCATTATCACCTGAGTAGAGAACTGAGGTTTATTCTCAGCCAAAGGGTAGAATCGATCCCCAGTAGGGGAATAGACTTCCGTAGGGGTATCAAGGGAAACCCACAACGTTTAGCAAAATCAAAATCCATCAGGTTAATAGCTGCTCCAGAATCAACAAAACCTGAGCAGAAAATGAGGACAGAGAGCATATCAGGGTAACAGTTAATAAAAACTTAGTCTGAACACTACCCAAGACAACTGAGCGTGCAAAACGTCTTCCCCGCTTAGGGCAGACTGAAATAGCATGAGAGGCATCACCACAGTAGAAACATAACCCATTGCGCTTTCGAAATTCATGACGCTGTGCCCCAGAAACCACTCTATCACACTGCATGGATTCAGAAGCAGGTTCACAAGGCAACATTATTCCACGCATACCTTTCCGCTCACGCAAACGTCTGTCAATTTGAATCGCTAATGACATAGAATCATTGAGACCAGAGGGAACAGGGAATCCCACCATAACATCCTTTATATTACCTGACAGTCCCTTCAGAAAAAGAGCTGCCAAAGCGTCGTCATTCCATTTGGTCAGGACTGCCCACTTACGGAATCTCTGACAGTATAACTCAGCGTCCTCAAGCCCCTGACTTAATGCCAACAAAGTTTTTTCAGCTTGATCAGTGACATTAGGCTCATCGTACAATAACCCCAAAGCCTGAAAAAACGCATCAACATCACTCAAAACAGGATCCCCAGGTGTCAGGGAAAAAGCCCAATCCTGAGGGTCGCCGCGCAGGAGAGAGATGACAATTTGAACCTGCTGCGCTGCGTTCCCTGAGGACTTAGATTTTAAGGCAAAAAACAATTTACAGTTATTTTTGAAATTCAGAAACTTAGCTCGATCCCCTAAAAACAAATCTGGCATGGGGATCCTAGGTTCCACAACAGGCAACCTAGCAAGGTAGGTAGCAATACTCCGAACTTCAGTGGCAAGCTGATCCACACGGCCAGACAACTGTGCAAACTCCATTGAGAGAGAAAAAAAATCCTCCTCAGCACCCAGAGATACAGAGGGAAAAAAAAATGCAACAAACAGAAAAAAAAAAATCTCTGACAACTCTGACAACTTTTTTCTTTCCACAATATTTTTCCCTTCTGTGAGTACCATATAATTTTCAGTTTTGGCCGGTGATACTTTTATGATTTGGTAGCTGAGGAGAGCAGGCAAAAAAGGAAATACACCAGAGCAGTTGGAAACTATGAGATTGCAGTACCCTGACTAACCACCACAACTAGAGGCAGCCGTGGAGCGTTCCTACGTTGGTCCTAGACGCCTCGTCACAGCCTGAGAAACTAACTACACCTAAAGATAGAAAGAGGAAAGCTATCTGCCCCGGAGCAGATCCCCAAAGAACATAGAAAGCCCCCAAACATGTAATGGCGGTTAGACAAGAAGAAATACTGACACAGACAGAAAATAGTATGAGCAAACGTTGGGGCCCAAACTTACTAAATAGAAAAGGATAGGAAGGGCACTTACTGCAATCCCAAAAAACCCTGAAAAGCACCAACTCTACTAATTTCAAAAACACCTGAGATCACACGACCTCTACCACCTAAATTAGTTCTCTGGTGTAACCAAAAACAAAACAGCAGCCACTGAAAAAACTGGAAAAAGCAAATTGTACAAACATCAGTGGCTGAACTGAACTGAGAGGGCAAAAGCCCCCAGAAGGGACCCTGAAGGCCCCCACAGAAGTGCAGGACAAAATGCAAAAATCAAGCAGAAAAACAAAAAGAAGAAAATGTCTTATCTGTTAGCAGGAGATTCAGACACGACACAGCAGGCTACCAAGGAAACAGGAATCAAGGATTGAGACCAGAACAATTGATCACCGGCAACCCTGATGGGAAGGCGACTCCCTTATATAAGACCAGTCAGTAACACCTGATTCCCAATCCTCACAATCTTCACTGGACAGTCCAGTACCGCTTGTAACCACCAGAGGGAGCTTCTGCTCAGAACTCATTTCCAGCCTATTCACAACATTCCTGCATTGTAATAGCTACAAAAAGTTTGTGAGTGATACTATCGATTGTACATCTTTTGTCTCAATCACAACCTTTGTTTTTTTGGTGAAAAACACAAAAAAGTGATAAAGTTCACCAAACACTACACTTGACACTTGCTAGGCCACATTAGCTGATATTAAAGTGTAGTCCACACTTAATAAACTTAGTGTTTCTTATACCTGTTAGCAGCTGTTCAGGAATAAGCACACTAAGGCCTTAGTACTTTTCTGCCTATCTTTATCAATCTACCAAGATGAAGAAGGCAGGGAGTAAGGCACGTGGTCGTGGGCGTGGAGTTTCAGCAGGGAGAAGACGTGGGGATTCTGTGCCTGCTGCGGCTACCAGTGACACAGCATCCACCAGTTTTCCCCGTGAGCGGTCTTTTATGCGCAGTTTTGTAGGAGCTCGGCGTACCCCCCTGCTGCGGGAAGAACAAATTGAAGCCGTTGTCGGATGGATGGCAGCTAACGCATCGACTTCAATTGCTTCCATCTCCTCTCAGGACCAGAGCACTGAAGAGCAACCATCTGTCTCTTCACCACCTGCCAAATTGCACAGGCAGTCAGAGAGCTCTGTACAGGAGCCAGCTCAGTCTCTACTTCTGTTCTCTGAATCTGTTGGCTTGGAAAGAAGGGGCCAGCCAAGCAGCATTCTAGAATGTGAAGAAGAGGGAGTATGCAGTGATGCGCAACTGCTTTGTCTCTCTGAATCTGAAGAGGCGGGTGAGCCAGTGCTGATGGTCAGCACACCGCAGAACGCATCTGATGATGATGAGACTCAGGTGCCAGTTTCTGTTGTGCATGGTGCTGGCCAGACGACCCAACAGAAGCAGGTGTTTGAAGAGGGTAGTGGAGATGATGAGGTCCTTGACCCATCATGGCGTGAGGAACAGGAAGGTGGTGGGAGCAGCTCTGAGGAAGAGATTCCCCCAACGGTCCAAACAGGAGGGAGAGGTAGGGTGCAGACTCGGTTGCCTGTAGCCTCAACTTTGGCACCCGTTCAGAGCAGTTCTCTTCCAAAAGCCAAAACGGGCGCTCCCAGGACTTGCAGTGCATGTTCCTTTTTTGACACAGTTGCAGATGACAATTGCTATGTCAAATGCAAGCTATGTAATCAAAAAGTCAAAAGAGGTAAAAGTGTCAGCAACCTCAATACCACTAATATGTGGAAACATGTGCGGACCAAGCACGTGGTGGAGTTACAAAGACACACATGAGACGTAGGGCAACCTACAGCACCACCTACATCTTCAGCTCGTGTTGGAGCCTCTTCCTCCAGCTCACACACAGCTGTTTCGGCTTCCTCACAGGATCGCCATGGAAGAAACTCTGTCACTGGTGTACAGAGACCCAGTGTAATTCCACCCACAGCACCAAGTTCCCTGTCATCCTCACACTCCCAGGCCACTGTACAGCCATCGGTAGCACAGGCATGGGAGAAAAGGCGGCCCTACTCGGCAACCATCCCCGAGCACAGGCTCTGAATGCTGGCATTGCAAAACTCCTGTCCCTTGAAATGCTGTCATTCGGGCTGGTGGAGACTGACACATTCCGTAACTTCATGGCATTGGCAGTCCCACAATACAACGTGCCCAGCCGCTTTTATTTCAGCAGGCAAGCCGTCCCTGCCCTGCAAAAGCATGTGGAGGGAAAAATTAAACATGCGCTACTAAACGCCATCAGTAGCAAGGTCCACCTGACCACCGATGCGTGGACCAGTACCCATGGACAGGGACGATACCTTTCCCTCATTGCCCATTGGGTCAATGTTGTGGAGCCAGGTACAGATCTTGAGAGTGGCGCTGTACGTGTTCTGCCAACTCCAAGGATTGCAGGAATCCAGTCTGTACACAATCAACTCGCAATTTGCGCCGTTCACACTTCACCACCACTGAGTGGGCCTCTATGAAGGACATCTGCCACGTTTTGCGTGCATTTGATGACTCAACGTGGATGGCGAGTGCAGATGATGCACTAGTCAGCATGACTGTCCCCCTTATCTGCCTGCTTCAAAAAACACTGCAAGCACTAAGGGATGAGGTTTTGGAAGAGGTGGAGGATGAGGAGTCACAAATTCCATCACCTTCTGGACAGTCTGCTCAACGTGGTTCCTCACAAAGGCCTAGGCAGGGGACACTTTGTGAGGAGGATGAAGAGGAGTCAATGGAGGAGGAAGACATCGCTCCAGAGGAGGGAGGTACACAATGCTCTAGTAGTCATTATGTAGAGCGAGGGTGGGGTGATGCAGAGCAGGCAGAGATGACACCTCTTGCAGGGGACAGCGTTTCTTGGCCAGTTGGGAGTCTGCAGCACATGGTTGATTTCATGCTGCAGTGCCTGAGAAATGACCACGGCATCGCCCACATTCTTACCACCTCTGATTATTGGGTGTACACCCTCCTAGACCCTCGCTACCGGGACAACTTACAAAGTCTCGTAACACCGTTGAACCGGGAGCGTAAAATGCGGGAGTAGCAAGACACACTGGTGCATTCCATCATGTTCTCCATTCCAGCCAAGAGCACTGCTGCTGTTAGTGCTTTACAAAGCAGCTCTGTGCGTCGAGGCAGTGGAGGAAGCTCTGCACCAAGAGGGAGCAGAAGCAGTGCCTCTGCACAGGGCAAGACCAGTATGGCCCAAATATGGTGAAGTTTTGTGTCACCGCCACAAATGTCTACACCATCACAGACGGCTCCAGTCAGCAGGAGGCAACGGTTCCGTCAGATGGTGACAGACTACATGTCTTGCCCTCTCAGTGTACTCCCAGACGGCTCTTCCCCCTTCAAGTTTTGGGTCTCTAAGCTGGATACATGGCCAGAGCTTAGCCAGTATGCATTGGAGGTGCTGGCTTGCCCTGCTGCTAGTGTATTATCGGAGCACGTCTTTAGTGCCACAGGTGGTGTACTAACAGACTGTCGCATGCGACTATCCTCCGATAACGTTGACCGGCTTACTTTTCTGAAAATGAACAAGGCATGGATCTCGCCTGAATTTGCCTGTCCGGTTTCCGATTAAATAACTGGTTGGCAACAGTATCCATGTCTCCTGTTCTGTTCATCTTTCTACCACCTGAACTGTACTCCCTGGGCTCCAACACTGCCAGTTGCTGCTCAGAAGTGCCGTGTGCACAGAGAAAAACACAAGCTCCTGTGTTAGTGGGGTTCAGTAATGCCAGCTGTTCCCCTGCTGTGTCCAGCAATAAGTCTCCTGCTCCCTCCACATGCACACAACATCAGATGTCTAACTTGCTCCACATAGGGAAGAGCCGACACCCTGATTGATATGCTAAAAACCAGAAAAACGGCAGCTTTCCAACCATAAAATGATGAATTGTAGTACCAAATATGTACAAATATACATTTTAAATATAAGCGCATATATGCACATGGCGACTACAAATGCTAACAAAAAAGCCTACATAGGGTATAGGGGTTGAAATGAATGCATACAAGTACATTTTATAATCCATTATTGCTGCTTAAGAAACGGTATCTACACCTGTAATATAGTGCAGACAATGTATGTAGGACTAGTCATCATCATCATCATGACTTACATATGTGACAGTAAAAAATACACTGATTGAGCACAACTGTAAGTTCACAACCCATATATGAAAGTAGTATCATGCATAACCTAGAAAAAGTTCATCGTGCATAGTGAAAATACCAATGTATACCTGCAAGTGCAGGTGAAACAATGCCAACGGATAGAAAATGTTTATGCTATCTAGGTATCACAGTGCATAGCTACTGATGGACAATGGCGATATAATACTGTACCTCAATAAAGGCAGCGGCACCCCTCATGCTTGTTTTGCTTGTAGCTTCTTCAAGAGGGGACATGCGTGTTTGGTTGCTCATAGGTGCATGTTTATACAGGAAATCAGTCATGATGGCGGCTTTGGAGCGGCGCTACCGCTGAAGAACGCTGCGCAACGTCACTGCAAGTCAGCGTCATATGACGACCAGCCGCTCCCCTACACGATGCGTCAGAGCAGGAAGGCAGTGTGGGCGGAAAAACCAGCGCGCAAGCATACATGCACTTCCCATCTTCAATTTTCTACAAGCGAAAAACGCATGAGTGGTGCCGCAGCCTTTATTGACGTAGAGTATTATATCGCCATTCGCCATCACTGGCTATGCACTCTGATACATAGATAGCATATACCTTTGCTATCCGTTGGCGTTGTTTCACCTGCACTTGCAGGCACACAGAGCAATTTTCACTATGCACAATGTCGTTTTTATCGGTTATACTTGATCATTGATTATTGCGCCAATTATCATGATTACATGCTGGACATTTAATATATGGGTGTCAACTAACAGTTTTCCTCAGTAAGTGTATTTTTAACTGTCACATATAACTTGTAATGATGATGATGACTAGTACTACATCCATTGTCTGCACTATATTACGGGTGTACATAGCATTCCTTAGGCAGCATTAATTTCTTATGAAATGTACTTGTATGCATTCATTTCAACGCCTATACGTTTTTTTTTTTGGGTTGCATTTCTTGTCGCCATGTGCATATATGCGTTTATCTTTTAAATGTCTTTATTTCAATATTTTTTAATTCAACGCATCATTTTATGGTTGTAGTAAAGCTTACGTTTCTCTTGTTTGGAGTATATACATTTTGAAGTGCCACGGAGTAAGGCAACTACTCTATATGTGCTTTATACACCCTCCTTGACCCTGGGCTTCAACACCGCCAGTTGATGCTCAGAAGTGCTGTATGCACAGAGGAAAACACTAGCTCCTGTGTTTGTGGGGTTCAGTAACGCCAGCTGTTCCCCTGCTGTGTGTCCGGCAATAATTCCTGCTACCTCCAAATAAAAGTTACACCAGAGATTACACTTGCTCATACTAGGCCTCAGCCTACACCCTCCTTGACCCTGGGCTTCAACACCGCCAGTTGATGCTCAGAAGTGCTGTATGCACAGAGGAAAACACTAGCTCCTGTGTTTGTGGGGTTCAGTAACGCCAGCTGTTCCCCTGCTGTGTGTCCTACAATAATTCCTGCTACCTCCACATGCTCAAAACAACATCAGATGTCTAACTTGCTCCACATAGGGATGAGGCTACACCCTGATTGATATGCTCAAAACGAGAAAAACGGCAGCTTTCAAACCATAAAATGATTAATTGTTGTCCCAAATATGTTCCAAAATACTTTTTAAATATAAGTGCATATATGCCCATGGCAAATACAAATGCAAACAAAAAAGCCTACATATGGTAGGGGTTGAAATGAATGCATACAAGTACATTTCATAATCCATTGGTGCTTAAGGAACGGGATCTACACCTGTAATATAGTGCAGACATTGGATGTAGGACTAGTCATCATCATCATTACTTATATTTGTGACAGTAAAAAATACACTGATTTAGGCCAACTGTTAGTTCACACCCCATATATGAAAGGTCCAGCATGTAATCCTGATAATAAGGCGCAATAATCATGCATAACCTATAAAAAGTGTATCGTGCATAGTGACAATAGCAAGTTATACCTGCAAGTGCAGGTGAAACAACGCCAACTGATAGAAAAGGTTTATGCTATCTAGGTATCACAGTGCATAGCGACTGCTGGACAATGGCGATATAATACTGTACCTCAATAAAGGCTGCGGCACACCTCCCGCGTGTTTTGCTTGTAGCTTCTTCAAGAGGGACGTGCGTGTATGTTTGCTATATGTATGTATATGTCTGTATATATGTATGTCTGATAGATAGCATATACCTTATCTATCCGTTGGCATGGTTTCACCTGCACTGGCAGGCATACATAGCAATTTTCACTATGCACGATGCACTTTTCCTAAGTTATGCTTGATCAGATCATTGATTATTGCACCATATTATCAGGATTACATGCTGGACCTTACCCCGACCTTACCCCCGCTGTACTACAGAACGCCAGTGACTGTCTATCCGCAGTCTCCAACATCATGTCCGCTCTCTATCTGAAACTCAACCTCTCCAAAACTGAACTTCTTCTGCTCCCGCCGTCTACTAACCTCCCTAAATCTGACATTTCCCTCTCCATGGGTGGCACCACAATAACACCCCGGCAGCAGGCTCGCTGTCTGGGTGTTATGTTTGACACCAATTTCTCCTTCACCTCCCATATACAATCTCTTGCCCGCTCTTGCCGCCTACACCTAAAGAACATCTCTAGAATCCGCCCTTTTCTCACCATGGAAACAACAAAAACCCTCATGTAGCATTGATCCACTCCCGCCTGGACTACTGCAATGCTCTATTACTTGGCCTCCCCATTACTCGACTATCCCCTCTCCAGTCCATCCTTAATGCAGCAGCCAGGGTCATCCATCTGGCTAATCGGTACTCGGACGCGTCCGCTCTTCGCCAGTCCTTACACTGGCTGCCCATTCATTATAGGATCCAATTCAAAGTACTTGTTCTCACCCACAAAGCTCTCCACAGTGCAGCACCCCTGTTATGTTTTGGTAGCTGAGGAGAGCAGGCAAAAACGGCAATACACCAGAGAGGTTGGAATCTACTGGATTGCAGTACCCTGACTAACCACCACAACTAAAGGCAGCCGTGGAGCGTTCCTACGTTGGTCCTAGATGCCTCGTCACAGCCTGAGAGACTAACTACACCTAAAGATAGAAAGAGGAAAGCTATCTGCCCCGGAGCAGATCCCCAAAGAACATAGGAAGCCCCCAAACATGTAATGGCGGTTAGACAAGAGGAAATACAGACACAGACAGAAAATAGTATGAGCAAACGCTGGGGCCCAATCTGCCTAGACAGAAAAAGATAGGAAGGATACTTACTGCAATTCCAAAAAACCCTAAAAAAAACAAAGCTACTAATTGCAAAAACACCTGAGATCACACGACCTCTACCACTTAAATTAGTTCTCTGGTGTAACAAAACTAAGCCGCAGCCACAGAAAAAACTGGAAAAGACAAATGAACAAACAACAGTGGCTCCAGAGGAACCGAGAGGAGCCCAAGCCCCCCGGGGAGGGGAACCCGGTCAACCCCACAAATGCAGAGAAAAATGCAAATGGCAAGCAAAAAAACAAAAAACAGAAAATATCTTATCTGAGAGCAGGAGAAGAGGCAAGACTCAGCAAGCTTCCAAGTGAACCAGGAAACAATGTTGAGACAAGAACAATTGATCACCGGCAACCATGATGAGGGAAACCTCCCTTATATCCAGCCAGTCTGTAATTCCTGATTGCCAATCCTCATTGAATGGTTCAGTACTGTTTGAAACCACCAGAGGGAGCTTCTGCTCAGAATTCATTTCTAAAACATTCATAACAGTACCCCCCCCTTGAGGAGGGGTCACCGAACCCTCATTTGTACAAACAGGTCGGTCAGGATGAGCTCTATGATGCGCATGGATCAGTCTCCTAGCATGGATGTCCGAAGCAAACACCCAAGAATTGTCCTCCTGACCATAACCTCTCCACTTAACCAAATACTGGAGTTTCCGTCTAGAAAAACGAGAATCCAATATTTTCTCAACCACATACTCCAGATTGCCCTCAACCAAAACAGGGTCAGGGGGCGCAGCCATAGGAACCACTGGCTCGACAAACCTCTTCAATAAGGACTTGTGGAACACGTTATGGATCTTAAATGTCCCTGGAAGAAGTAAACGAAAGGAAACAGGATTAAGAATCTCCATGATCTTATAAGGTCCAATGAACCTAGGCTTAAACTTAGGAGATGCAACTCTCATAGGGATATTTCTTGAGGACAACCAGACCAAGTCCCCCACTTTAAACCGAGGACCATCAGTCCTATGCCGGTTGGCAAACCGCTGGGCCTTCTCCTGAGAGAGACACAACCTCTCCACTACCTGGTCCCAAATCTGCTGCATACGCTCCACAACAGAGTCAACACCCGGATAGACAGAAGCCTCAGTATGTCCCGAAGAAAATCGAGGGTGAAACCCAAAATTGCAGAAAAATGGAGACATCAAAGTGGCAGAGCTTGCCCTATTATTAAGAGCAAACTCAGCCAAAGGCAAAAAAGAGACCCAGTCATCTTGATCAGCAGACACAAAGCATCTCAGATAAGTCTCCAATGTCTGGTTTGTTCTCTCAGTTTGTCCATTGGTCTGAGGATGAAAAGCAGAGGAGAAAGACAATTGAACACCAAGTTTAGAACAAAAAGTCCTCCAAAATCTGGAAACAAACTGGACTCCTCTGTCAGACACAATGTTCTCAGGAATGCCGTGTAACCGAACCACGTGCTGAAGGAACAAAGGCACCAATTCGGAGGAGGAAGGCAACTTAGGTAATGGCACAAGATGTATCATCTTGGAAAACCTATCACAAATCACCCAGATAACGGTAATTCTCTGAGAAACAGGGAGGTCGGAAATAAAATCCATAGAGATATGGGTCCATGGTTTCTTGAGCACAGGCAATGGCATCAACAAACCACTAGAGCGAGAGCAAGTCCCACAGGACTGCACAAACTCCCTGACGTCACGAGACAAAGTAGGCCACCAAAAGGACCGACTCACCAAGTCTCTGGTACCAAAAATTCCAGGATGACCGGCCAACACGGAACAATGAATCTCAGACATCACACTCTTCTTCCACTGGTCTGGGACAAACAATTTCCCAACAGGGCAGCGCTCGGGTTTATCCTCCTGACACCCCTCCAGAGCCAGTCTCAAATTGGGCGAGATGGCGGAAAGAACTACACTTTCAAAATAACAGCAGGATCAGATAACTCAGGAGAGTCCGCAAGGAAACTCCTCGAGAGGGCATCCGCCTTAACATTCTTAGTGCCAGGAAGAAAGGAAACCACAAAATTAAAACGTGTGAAAAACAAGGCCCACCTGGCCTGTATAGGATTAAGTCGCTTGGCTGATTCCAGATAAACCAGATACTTATGGTCCGTGAGGACCACCACCTGATGTTTGGCTCCCTCCAGCCAATGTCTCCACTCTTCAAAAGCCCACTTCATGGCCAACAACTCCCGATTACCCACGTCATAATTACGTTCAGTTGGAGAAAATTTTCGAGAGAAAAAAGCACAAGGGTTACTTTTAGAGGTCTCAGGATCTCTTTGGGACAAAACGGCACCTGCCCCAATTTCAGAGGCATCAACCTCCACCTGAAATGGCAGAGAAACATCAGGCTGCCATAGAACAGGAGCAGAAGTGAATCTCTGTTTAAGTTCCTGAAACGCATAGACTGCCTCAGGAGGCCAATTCACCACATCAGAACCCTTTTTGGTCAAATCAGTCAATGGTTTAACAATAACAGAGAAATTACCAATAAATTTACGATAAAAATTGGCAAAACCCAAGAATCTCTGAAGAGCCTTTAATGAAGTACGTTGGACCCAATCACAGATGGCCTGAACCTTGACCGGGTCCATTTCAATAACAGATGGAGACAAAATGAATCCCAGAAATGAGATCCTCTGTACGCCAAAAAGACACTTTGATCCCTTCACATACAGAGCATTCTCTCTCAAAATCTGGAACACAGTCCGAACATGTTTCACATGAGAGTCCCAGTCATTGGAAAAAATCAAGATATCATCCAAATAAACAATCAGAAATTTATCCACAAAATCCCTGAAAATGTCATTCATGAAGGACTGGAAGACGGAAGGAGCATTAGTGAGCCCAAAGGGCATCACTAGGTACTCAAAATGCCCCTCTGGGGTATTAAACGCCGTCTTCCATTCATCCCCGTGCTTAATGCGAATAAGGTTATACACCCCCCCATGAGGTCAAGCTTGGTAAACCAAGTAGCACTTTTCACCCTAGAAAACAGGTCAGAAATCAAGGGTAACGGATATTGATATTTCACAGTGATATTGTTCAAGAGACGATAATCAATACACGGCCTTAATGAACCATCCTTTTTGGCCACAAAGAAAAAACCAGCACCCAAGGGTGAAGAGGATGGTCTGATATGACCCTTCTCCAATGACTCCTTGATATAAGACCGCATAGCGTCATGTTCAGGTACAGACAAGTTAAAAAGGCGACCTTTAGGGAATTTACTACCAGGCACTAATTCAATAGCGCAGTCATAGCTCCTATGGGGGGGCAAGGATGCAGATTTACTTTCACTAAACACATCAGAAAAATCAGTCAAAAAGTCAGGCACATCTTGAGCCTGGGAGAGGCAGAAAAAACAGGAGTGTTGGCATTAACACATTGGCAGCCCCATCTGGTTACAGACACAGATTTCCAATCCAAAACAGGATTATGAAACTGCAACCAAGGGAAACCTAGTACAATAATGTCATGCAGATTATACAGCACCAAAAATTTGCAACTCTCCTGATGATCAGGTTCAACCCTCATTATCACCTGAGTAGAGAACTGGGGTTTATTCTCAGCCAAAGGGGTAGAATCAATGCCCAGTAGGGGAATAGACTTCCGTAGGGGTATCAAGGGAAACCCACAACGTTTATCAAAATCAAAATCCATCAGGTTAATAGCTGCTCCCGAATCAACAAAAGCCTGAGCAGAAAATGTGGACAGGGAGCAAATCAGGGTAACAGTCAACAGAAATTTAGTCTGAACACTACCCAAGACAACTGAGCGTGTAAAACGTCTTCCCCGCTTAGGGCAAACTGAAATAGCATGAGAGGCATCACCACAGTAGAAACATAACCCATTGCGTTTTTGAAACTCATGACGCTGTGCCCCAGAAGCCAGTCCATCACACTGCATGGGCTCAGGAGCTGGTTCACAAGGCAACACTATTCCACGCATACCTCTATGCTCACGCAAACGTCTGTCAATTTGAATCGCTAACGACATAGAATCATTGAGACCAGAGGGAGCAGGGAAATCCACCATAACATCTTTTACATTCTCTGACAGACCCTTCCGAAAAAGGGCTGTCAAAGCATCATCATTCCATTTGGTCAGAAGTGCCCACTTTCAGAATTTCTGACAGTACAACTCAGCGTCCTCAAGCCCCTGATTTAATGCCAACAAGGTTTTTTCAGCTTGATCAGTGACATTAGGTTCATCGTACAATAACCCCAGAGCCAGAAAAAATGCATCAACATTACTCAAAACAGGGTCCCCAGGTGTCAGGGAAAAAGCCCAATCCTGAGGATCGCCGCGCAGGAGAGAGATGACAATTTGAACCTGCTGTGCTGAGTTCCCTGAGGACTTAGGTTGTAAGGCAAAAACCAACTTACAGTTATTTTTGAAATTCAGAAATTTAGCTCGATCCCCCAAAACAAATCTGGCATGGGGATCCTAGGTTCCACAACCGGCAACCCTGCAAGATAGGTAGCAATACTCCGAACTTCAGTGGCAAGCTGATCCACACGGTCAGACAACTGTGCAAACTCCATTGAGAGAAAAAAAAATCCTCCTCAGCACCCAGAGAAAAAGAGGGAAAAAAAAAAAATGCAGAAAAAAAAAAATCTCTGACAACTCTGACAACTTTTTTCTTTCCACACTATTTTTCCCTTCTGTGAGTACCATATAATTTTCAGTTTGGGCCGGTGATACTGTTATGTTTTGGTAGCTGAGGAGAGCAGGCAAAAACGGCAATACACCAGAGAGGTTGGAATCTACTGGATTGCAGTACCCTGACTAACCACCACAACTAAAGGCAGCCGTGGAGCGTTCCTACGTTGGTCCTAGACGCTCGTCACAGCCTGAGAGACTAACTACACCTAAAGATAGAAAGAGGAAAGCTATCTGCCCCGAGTAGATCCCCAAAGAACATAGGAAGCCCCCAAACATGTAATGGCGGTTAGACAAGAGGAAATACAGACACAGACAGAAAATAGTATGAGCAAACGCTGGGCCCAATCTGCCTAGACAGAAAAGGATAGGAAGGATACTTACTGCAATTCCAAAAAACCCTAAAAAAACCAACGCTACTAATTGCAAAAACACCTGAGATCACACGACCTCTACCACCTAAATTAGTTCTCTGGTGTAACAAAACTAAGCCGCAGCCACAGAAAAAACTGGAAAAGACAAATGAACAAACAACAGTGGCTCCAGAGGAACCGAGAGGAGCCCAAGCCCCCGGGGAGGGGAACCCGGCCAACCCCACAAATGCAGAGAAAAATGCAAATGGCAAGCACAAAAACAAAAAACAGAAAATATCTTATCTGAGAGTAGGAGAAGAGGCAAGACTCAGCAAGTTCCAAGTGAACAGGAAACAACGTTGAGACAAGAACAATTGATCACCGGCAACCATGATGGGGGAAACCTCCCTTATATCCAGCCAATCTGTAATTCCTGATTACCAATCCTCATTGAATGGTTCAGTACTGTTTGTAACCACCAGAGGGAGCTTCTGCTCAGAATTCATTTCTAAAACATTCATAACACACCCCCCTACATCTCCTCCCTCATTTCTATCTATCGGCCTAACCGACTGCTGTGCTCTGCAAACGACTTTTGACTTACCTCTGCACTAATCCGTACCTCCCACTCCCGACTCCAAGACTTCTCCCGCGCTGCGCCAATCCTCTGGAATGCTCTACCCCAAGAAATTAGGACTATCCACATTTGCATGGTTTCAGGCGCTCCCCAAAACACATTTGTTCAGAGCGGCCTATCACATTCACTAATCAAAGTCATTCTATGTGTAAGTGTGTGTAGCCCATTCACTATCTCCATCCATCCCTCACTCCCTCAATATGGCTGGACCATCATTGTAAATGCACCTGTACTTTGTATCTCCCCCACCTCATTGTAGATTGTCAGCTCTCACGAGCAGGGTCGTCTTATTTGTTTTAATTATTGTATTGTTAACGTTGTTACTTATGACTTGTGTTTTGAAACTGTTAAACTGTAAAGCGCTGCGGAATATGATGACGCTATATAAAGATTATTATTATTATTATTATTAATATATGTGCTGTGAACTAACATTTTTCCTCAATGACTGTATTTTTACTGTCACATATAACTTGTAATGATGATGATGAGAAGTAGTACATTCATTGTCTGCACTATATTACAGGTGTACATACCGTTCCTTATGCAGCATTAATGGATTATGAAATGTACTTGTATGCATTCATTTCAACCCCTATACCCTTTTTTTTTGTTTTTCTTTGTATTTCTTGTCGCCATGTGCATATATGCGTTTACATTTTTAATGTCTTTATTTCAATATTTTTTTAATTCAATTCATCATTTTATGGTAGTAAAGCTTATCTTTCTCTTGTTTGGAGTATATACATTTTGAAGTGCCACGTAACAAGGCAACTACTCTATATGGGATTTCTACACCCTCCTTGACCCTGGGCTCCAACACCGCCAGTTGCTGCTCGGAAGTGCTGTATGCACAGATAAAAACACTCGCTCCTGTGTTACTGGGGTTCAGTAATGCCAGCTGTTCCCCTGCTGTGTAGCTGGCAATCTTTCCTGCTCTGTCCACACTCACCCAAGTTCAGATTTTCAACTTGGTCCAATTTGTCCTCTGCCTCCACTCTGTTTCTACTCTCATCCCTGGCTCCAACACCGCCAATTGCTGCTCGGAAGTGCCGTCTGCACAGTCAACACTTGCTCCTGTGTTATTGGGGTTCAGTAATGTCAGCTGATCCCCAGCTGTGTAGCTGGCAATCTTTCCTGCTCTGTCCACACTCACCCAAGTTCAGATTTTCAACTTGGTCCAATTTGTCCTCTGCCTCCACTCTGTTTCTACTCTCATCCCTGGGCTCCAACACCGCCAGTTGCTGCTCGGAAGTGCCGTCTGCACAGTCAACACTTGCTCCTGTGTTATTGGAGTTCAGTAATGTCAGCTGATCCCCAGCTGTGTAGCTGGCAATCTTTCCTGCTCTGTCCACACTCACCCAAGTTCAGATTTTCAACTTGGTCCAATTTGTCCTCTGCCTCCACTCTGTTTCTACTCTCATCCCTGGGCTTCAACACCGCCAGTTGCTGCTCGGAAGTGCCGTCTGCACAGTCAACACTTGCTCCTGTGTTATTGGAGTCAGTAATGTCCAGCTGATCCCCAGCTGTGAGCTGCAACTTTCCTGCTCTGTCCACCACGACCCAAGTTCAGATTTTCAACTTGGTCCAATTTGTCCTCTGCCTCCACTCTGTTTCTACTCTCATCCCTGGGCTTCAACACTGCCAGTTGCTGCTCGGAAGTGCCGTTGCAACAGTCCAACACTTGCTCCTGTGTATTGGGGTTCAGTAATGTCAGCTGATCCCCAGCTGTGTACTGGCAATCTTTCCTGCTCTGTCACACTCACCCAAGTTCAATTTTCAACTTGGTCCAATTTGTCCTCTGCCTCCACTCTGTTTCTACTCTCACACTGGGCTCCAACATCGCCAGTTGCTGCTCAGAAGTGGTCTTTGGCACGGGTACTCCCTCCGCCCAGCCGGTTACAGCACGCCAGCTGTTTCCTAGAAGTGTGTCAACGTCACTTTGCCTCCAATAAGTTGTCCTGTCGTGTTGCGGTCTGGTTAGCCGACACTATGGTGCCTGCGTTTTAGGTGCTTCCTATATGGGCTGTGGGATATGTAACTAAAGGCTGTTTCCGTAGTGCCAAATGGACAAGCACCCCTGTAGGACTGTGGGGATTCGGTAACTGCGGCTGGCTCGCGGCCTTGCAACTTTATTTTTCATGGGTAGCTTCGCTACCCATCCGGGTTCCAGTACGTCAGCTGGTTCTCGGCAGTGTCTTTGTCACGGGTACTCCCTCCTGCCCAGCCAGGTTTAAAGCACGCCCAGCTGTTTCCTAGCAGTTGTCAACGTCACTTTGCCTCCAATACGTTGTCCTGTCGTGTTGCGGTCGGGTTAGCTGACTCTATGGTGCCTGCAGTTTAGGTGCTTCCTATGTGGGCTGCGGGATATGGAAATAAAGGCTGTTTCCGTAGTGCCAATTAACAAGCACCCCCTGTAGACTGTGGGATTCGGTAACTTCGGCCGGCTCGCGGCCTTGCACTTTGGTTTTCATGGGTACCTTCTCTACCCATCCGGGTTCCGTACCATCAGCTGGTCTCGTTACTTCCATTGTCTCTTATACTTCTCTACCATCGGGTTCCAGTACCGTCAGAAGGTTCTCGGCAGTGCCTTTGGCCTAGGTGCCTCCATCTTGGTATCGGTTCCAGAACGTCTGCTGGTCCTTGGTAGGCTTTGTCACAGGACCTCCTGCTTATAAACGTGTCCAGTACTGTCCATGGTCCTCGGTTGTGCCATTGGCTCGTTCCTTCTGCTGCCCCTCCGGGTTCCAGCCAGTCGTTGGTCCTCGTTACTTCCTTGTCCCTTGTACCTTTGCTACCATCCGGGTTCAGTATGTCAGCTGGTTTCGGCAGTGCCTTTGACGGTGCCCCATTTTGGTATCCGAGTTCCAGCAACGCTGCTGGTCCTTGGTAGTGCTTTGGAGCACAGGTACCTCCTGCTTAGTAACCGTGTCCCAGTAACGTCAGCGGTCCTCGGTTGTGCATTGGATCTTTTCCTTTGCTGCCCTCCGGGTTCCAGCACAGTCAGCTGGTCCTCGTTACTTGCATTGGCTCTTGTACCTTCTGCTTACATTTACAAATTGAAGATTTTTTAAATGTTTTTTTGGGTAATCACTCTGGATCCCAACAATGAAGACGACGACCCTGATGTACCACCCCGAAGAAGATGACGACCACAAGGACGACGAGCATCAAGCCAACCAGCCTAAACACCATCACAAAGAAGAAATAAAAGATTACCCAACAGGACTGAGAGGTAAGACAAACTACAGATACAGAACAAGAGACTTAAGAACAATAAGCTTTGTGCACAGGTACCTCCTGCTTAGTAATCGGTCCCAGTACCGTCAGCAGGTCCTCTGTTATGTTTCGGTAGCTGAGAGTGCAGGTAAAAAAGGCAATACACCAGAGCAGTTGGAAATCTATGAGATTGCAGTACCTGACTAACCCCACAACTAGAGGCAGCCGTGGAGGTTCCTTCGTTGGTCCTAGACGCCTCGTCACAGCCTGAGAAACTAACTACACCTAAAGATAGAAAGAGGAAAGCTATCTGCCCCGAGCAGATCCCCAAAGAACATAGAAAGCCCCCAAACATGTAATGGCGTGTAAGATTCTATGTATAATTCCTGAAACTCAGTTTTGTTCGTCAGCCTTTTACTTTGTCTTGCTGCAGCTATCTTGCCTCAGCAAATGGAGTTTTCAGCTGCATGTTTCCCGCCCTGATTCTCCCTTTGCTTTTAAGCAGCCACAGCGAGCAATCAGTGCTTCAGAATCTAGCCTGCAGTGAACTGTGACTTGACTCCTGTAACCTTGGACCTTGTCTCCAGCTATTTCCTACTGAGGAACTCTGAAGACTTGTGGACCTGAACCGCCTTTAAAGACCCCACGTTGGCTGGCTACGTAACAGAGAAGAAAAATCCTAATCTGCATTGGGAGAGTGATTGCTGTCTTGGATTACTTGCCTCGTGTCTCCTGTTTTGGTCTGCAAACTTTGTATTTTCGCACTTTTATGAAAGTAATAAGGACTTTTCTATATCAAACCTGTGACTCCTGTTTTTCAGCACCCAAGCACAAGAC
>JARQOD010000001.1:365339552-365386467 GCA_033576555.1 Oophaga sylvatica | reverse complement strand
AAGACGTCTGCTCCAGCATTGGCTATAATAGCAGATCCAGGAAAGGCAGCAGCAAGTCACTGCCCAGTAGTGGAGTGGGCAAGACGAATGGACCGACGTCTGTGCTGAGCAGGCTCCACTGCGGCCGGAGATGAATGGGAGACCGCAGTGGGACGGGTTCGAGACTCCCCTTGTGCAGCAGCGGGAAATGAACCCTAACATGGCCCCCCCTTCTCTGGGCCTCGCTGCGCTCAAAGGCAGCGATGAGCTGCGGAGCGTGAACATGCTCGGCAGGCTCCCAGGATCTATCCTCAGGCCCATAACCCCTCCAATCCACCAAATAAAATTTTTTGCCTCATACCACCTTGCACCCAACAATGGCGTTCACCTCATGATCGTCGGTAGATGAACCCGACGTCCCGGCAGATGACTCGGAAAACCGGGAAATGGCCACGGGTTTCAAGAGGGACACGTGAAAGGTGTCAGTGATACCAAGGCGAGGCGGAAGGGCTAGGCGGTAAACTACCGGGTTCACCTGCTCAAGAACTTTAAAGGGGCCCAAAAAGCGAGGTGCCAACGTGGTGGACTCTACCCGTAGCCTGATGTTTCGGGCAGAAAGCCACACTAGGTCACCCGGAGCAAACGTAGGAGCGGGGCGCCGATGGGCATCGGCCGAAGACCTCATCCTCTCTTTGGAGGCCTGAATGGCATCCTGAGTGCGGTCCCAAATGTCCCGTGCCTCCACAGCCCAGTCTGCCACCCTGGAATCGGCGGAAGACACGGGCATAGGCACTGGTACCCGCGGATGCTGACCGTAGTTCAGTAGGAATGGGGTCTGTCCGGTGGAATCAGCCACAGCATTGTTTAATGCAAACTCAGCCCATGGTAGCAAGGATGCCCAGTCATCCTGCCTGGCTGAGACAAAATGTCGTAGATAGGTGACCAAGGTCTGGTTGGCCCTCTCTACCAACCCATTCGTCTCAGGATGGTACGCTGAAGAGAGATTTAACTCAATGCTGAGTAGACGACAAAGCTCTCTCCAGAACCGAGACGCAAACTGGGGACCTCGGTCACTGACAATTTTGTCTGGCATGCCGTGTAGACGGAAGACATGCCTAACGAACAACGCTGCCAGAGCCCGTGCAGAAGGTAACCGTGGTAGCGGCACCAGATGCACCATTTTGGAGAAATGGTCGGTGATTACCCAAATGATGGTGCAACCCCGAGACTTGGGTAAGCCCACCACAAAGTCCATCCCAACCATCTCCCAGGGCCTGTCTGCCACCGGCAAAGGGTAAAGTAACCCAGCTGGCCGTTGTCGTGGAGACTTATTCTTGGCGCAGGAGACACACGCCCGAACATAGTCCCCAACATCACGGACCATATGCGGCCACCAATAAGTCCTCGCCAGCAATTCAGATGTCCTCTTTGCCCCAAAGTGTCCACCAACCCTGGACGAATGTGCCCAAGAGAGTACCTCCGGTCGTAAATTGGTAGGTACAAAAGTCTTGCCCGGGGGCACAGACTCTAGTGAAACCGGGGCCACTGTTCTCAGGCTCTCTGTGGGGACAATAAGCCGAGGCTCCTCCACCTCCTCCTCAGAGGACACCACAGAGCGAGAGAGAGCGTCGGCACGAATGTTCTTCTCTCCCGAGAGGAAATGGAGGGTGAAATTAAACCGGGAGAAGAACAAGGACCATCTGGCCTGGCGAGAATTAAGCCGCTGGGCTGTCTGTAGATACACCAAATTCTTGTGGTCGGTGAAAACTTGGAAGGGAAAGCGGGCCCCCTCCAACAGATGTCTCCACTCAGAGAAGGCCAACTTCATGGCTAGCAACTCCCTATCCCGATGGAATAATTCCTCTCCGCTGATGTGAAGGTCTTAGAGAAGAAGAAGCAAGGATGCTTCCGACCTTGAGCATCCTTTTGGTAGAGGACTGCTCCAGCACCAACGGATGAGGCATCCACCTCCAATAAAAATGGCTTATCAACATCGGGGCGATGTAGGATAGGAGCGCTAGCAAAATGAGACTTAACAGAAGAGAAAGCCGTGGAGACCTCTTCCGACCACAATTTGGGATTTGCTCCCTTCTTGGTGAGGGCTACCAAGGGAGCTACCAAGGTAGAGAAATGGGATGAACTGGCGATAGTAATTAATGAACCCCATAAAGCGCTGCACCGCTTTAAGAGAGTGAGGTTCCTGCCAGTCCATCACAGCCTGTAGTTTGACCGGATCCATAGCCAATCCCTGGGTTGAGATGATATAACCAAGGAAAGGTAAAGACTCCAGCTCAAACATACATTTCTCCAACTTAGCATACAGGGAATTAGCCCGTAAGAGGTCGAAGACTCTGCAGACATCTCTCCGGTGGGAGTCAATATCTGGAGAGAAGATGAGTATATCATCCAGATAGACTACGACCGAGGTGGAGAGCATATCCCGGAAGATGTCATTGACAAAGTCTTGGAAAACGGCTGGAGCATTACAGAGCCCAAAGGGCATCACCAGATATTCGTAATGCCCGTCCCTGGTATTGAAAGCCGTCTTCCATTCGTCCCCCTCACGGATGCGAATCAGGTAATACGCACCGCGCAGATCTAACTTAGTGAATACCCTGGCTCCCCGAAGCCTATCAAATAGCTCCGAAATCAAGGGCAACGGGTGTCATAGGTGCATCGCCACGAAGATCGTCGCGATTGCACATTCTGACTTCTCACAGCTGAGCTGCTGTTTCTTTGTGTTTGGTAATGAGAGAGTTAATTTTACCTAGCTCTTTGCTAAGACTAGGTCCAGCCTCGCCCGGCTGCTTTTGATTATGTTCTAATTAGTTTCCTTTATATTCCTGCCAGTCTGGGTGTTAGACGCCGGTGAAAGCATTCATGTAGTCTAGCAGACTGGAGCGGTTCTGAGAATACTTAAGCTAAGAGCTCCTTAGTTGTTTTTACTCTTATAGCTTATAGTTTATCTCTGAGACCTTAGGTGTTACTACTGTGTGTGAGTGTTGTATGTAAGACTTTATTTACTTTATTCCTTGTCTTTCTTGTATGTCTTTCTGTTCATTAACCGTTACCTGTTCATTCCCTTTGGTGGTAATCAGGGTCCTTCTTAGGACTAGATTACAGTTGGCAGGGATTGATAGGAGACAGGGTTTACGCTGGTGGCCTGGACCTCTGTACCTTTAACAGTACCTCCAGGTAGAGGGATTAGTCAGGACCCCAGTTTAGGGTCAGCATAGACCCCGGTCACCCTCTAGCCGGAGACGGCGTATAACGGATTCCGTATTGACCCACTGGACATTCTGTCAGGTAATTCTATGTTATCATATATCTATGCGCATGTTATATAGTATGTTGCCCATTTGATATAGATTACTTACATCACATATATATATATCTGCTATACAGCGTGACATTTTCACCGGCCCATACTAAAGATTCTCCCCAGCTGTCATGGATCCAGTAGCCCAGCTGGCCCGGCAGTTGCAGGGGTTGTCCATGGAGTTTGCAGACATTAAGTCCAAGGTTTTGTCCCCCCCGGAGCAAACCAGATCTGAACCTAAGGTTGCTCTCCCGGACAGGTTCACTGGTGGGCGGGACAAATTTTTTACTTTCCGGGAGGCATGTAAATTGTACTTTCGGCTGCAGCCTCGGTCATCTGGGAGTGAAGAGCAGAGGGTGGGAATTGTTATCTCACTCTTACAAGGGGACCCTCAAGCTTGGGCGTTCTCCATTCCTCCAGGCTCCCCAGATCTCCAGTCAGTGGATCGATTTTTTACTTGCCCTGGGTCTGGTATATGATGATCCGGATCGAGTTTCCCTTGCTGAAGCAAAGTTATGTAAAATATGGCAAGGAAATCGTCCAGCGGAGGAATATTCTTCTGAGTTCCGTAGATGGGCAACAGATACTCAGTGGAATGACCCAGCTCTTAGGAGCCAGTTTTGTCAAGGGTTGTCTGACAAATTAAAGGATGTGTTGGCTCAGTATGATTCTCCTCCATCACTGGAGGCTGCTATGGCCCTCGCTATTCGCATTGATAGACGAATTCGGGGAAGACGCGAGGTAACTCCGCCTCCCGTGATGACTCCACCTACTACTAAAGTCCCTTATACTGAGGTTCCCCTGGTCTGTTCTGAGGAACCCATGCAGTTGGGAGGGACATCTTTTTGTAGGAGGGAATCGGCGGTGCGCCGCAAGACTAGAAGGTGTTTCTTTTGCGGGAGAGAGGGACATTTTGTTGGGGGGTGTCAATCCCGGGCCTCTTTGAGCAAAGGAGTTAACCTGGGAGTGTGTATTTCGTCCCCAAATCCCTCTCAGTTTCTCGTGCCTGCGGAGGTGGTGATTGGTACTAGAACTGAGAGGATTTCTGTTTTTCTTGATAGTGGGTCCGGGGCTAATCTGGTGGACGCTCGGTTTGCCCAGGTGCATGGTATGCAACTGAGTGTATTGGCCAAACCGGTCCCTATAGTCTCTATTGATTCTAGACCTCTCGGTCAAGGTAGCTTGGTACAAGCTGTTCATAACATAGATCTTCGAGTAGGGGCAATACATAAAGAGCAATTGTCTTGTTATGTGTTGGAGGGTCTACCTACTCCTATTGTGTTGGGACTTCCTTGGTTGGCTAAACATAACCCAGTGATTGATTGGCAATCCAGAAAGATAAGCCAGTGGGGTGAATTTTGCAGGAATAACTGCATGAGCACGGTCATCGGTGCGGTTGTGCCTAGGACTTTGTCTCCTTTTCTGGAGGACTTTGGGGAGATGTTCTCAGAGGAGGGGTGTAAAGAGTTACCTCCTCATCGCGCATATGACTGCTCAATAAAGTTGCTTCCTGATGCTTTATCTCGTACTTTCCCAGGGGCCGGGAAGACGGATGATCCGGTTCCTATTCCTCAGGAGGGAGTTGTAGTGTCAGCTGTATGCTCTGAGCTTGAGGGGGAGTATTGGGGGCTCAGGGGGACGCCCCTGTGGGACTTCCGGGGAGACTGATAGTTCCAGATCGGTTAAGACTGAAGGTTACGGGGAACCGTTACAAACGGATGGCTGATAGGGGAGAGTTTCTGGTCTAGATCTGAAGGTGAACGATCTAGTTTGGTTGTCTACCAGGAATATAAAACTTAAAGTTTCCTCCTGGAGGTTGGGTCCCAGATTCATCGGGCAGTACAGGATCAGTTCCATAATTAATCCTGTGGCATTTCGTCTGGACCTCCCTCCTACGTTTAAAATTCATAATGTGTTTCACAAGTCATTACTTAAAAAGTATGTGGCACCAGTCATACCGTCACCTCTACCTCCTCCTTCAGTGGTAGTCAATGATAACGTGGAATTTCATGGGTCGAAAATCATTGACTCACGTCTCAGTCGCCGATCCCCTCAGTACTTAGTTCATTGGAGGGGGTATGGTCCTGAGGAGAGGACGTGGGTCCCTGCGTCTGATGCTAACGCAGATCGATTGGTTCGGACCTTTCACACAACTTACCCAGACAGACCTGGTCATGAGGGTCCGGAGGCCCCTCGTAGAAGGGGGGGTACTGTCATGGGTGCATCGCCACGAAGATCGTCGCGATTGCACATTCTGACTTCTCACAGCTGAGCTGCTGTTTCTTTGTGTTTGGTAATGAGAGAGTTAATTTTACCTAGCTCTTTGCTAAGACTAGGTCCAGCCTCGCCCGGCTGCTTTTGATTATGTTCTAATTAGTTTCCTTTATATTCCTGCCAGTCTGGGTGTTAGACGCCGGTGAAAGCATTCATGTAGTCTAGCAGACTGGAGCGGTTCTGAGAATACTTAAGCTAAGAGCTCCTTAGTTGTTTTTACTCTTATAGCTTATAGTTTATCTCTGAGACCTTAGGTGTTCCTACTGTGTGTGAGTGTTGTATGTAAGACTTTATTTACTTTATTCCTTGTCTTTCTTGTATGTCTTTCTGTTCATTAACCGTTACCTGTTCATTCCCTTTGGTGGTAATCAGGGTCCTTCTTAGGACTAGATTACAGTTGGCAGGGATTGATAGGAGACAGGGTTTACGCTGGTGGCCTGGACCTCTGTACCTTTAACAGTACCTCCAGGTAGAGGGATTAGTCAGGACCCCAGTTTAGGGTCAGCATAGACCCCGGTCACCCTCTAGCCGGAGACGGCGTATAACGGATTCCGTATTGACCCACTGGACATTCTGTCAGGTAATTCTATGTTATCATATATCTATGCGCATGTTATATAGTATGTTGCCCATTTGATATAGATTACTTACATCACATATATATATATCTGCTATACAGCGTGACAACGGGTACTTGTTTTTAACGGTGATGGCGTTAAGACCCCGGTAATCAATACACGGACGCAATTCTCCATTTTTCTTCTGTACGAAGAAAAATCCCGCCCCAGCCGGTGACACCGACTTCCTAATAAACCCTCTTGCCAGGTTCTCCTGAATATATTGCGACATGGCCTCTGTCTCAGGAAGAGAGAGGGGATAGACCCTTCCCCGAGGGGGTTCTGCGCCAGGCAAGAGGTCGATAGGACAGTCATAGGGGCGATGAGCTGGAAGAGTCTCAGCAGCCTTCTTGGAGAACACATCTGCATATGACCAGTAGCACTTGGGGAGTGGAGTAAGATCTGCGGGTAACTCAGTAGTGGTAACCTGAACGCAACTCCTGACACATCTGCCTCTACATGCATCACTCCAACCCAGTATCCTACCCGAAGTCCACTCTATATGTGGGGAGTGGAAACGGAGCCAAGGTATACCTAGTAGGATCTCGTCTAATCCCTCGGGAAGGACGAGTAGGGAAATAAGTTCCTGATGGGAAGGAGATACCAACAATGCAAGTGGAACAGTCTGGTGTGTAATTTGTGAGGGCAATGTCGACCCATTCACTACCCGGACAGTCACTGATTTGTCAAGAGCCACCAGAGGAATTGCATGACGGCGAGCAAAGTCAGAGGACATGAAGTTCCCCTCTGCTCCTGAGTCCACGCAAAGGTCGGCGGCGATAGTGGAAGTGCCTACAGTGATTGTCCCTTTAAATGTCAACTTGGAGGAAAATGCCGCTGTCTCTAGTGAACCTCCTCCCAGGACCACTAGACGCGATCGCTTCCCCGATCGCTGTGGACATTTGTTGGCATAATGTCCTGTCTGCTGGCACACTCTACAGACCACGGATACTCGAGTGGTCCGAGACTTAGATCTCACTCGAGAAATCTCCATGGCCTCAGGGGAATCGGACGCCTGAATGGAAGATTCCAGAGGTCTGGCGAAGGTGGGCGCCAGCCGGAACCTCTGCCTACACTGGGCCCGCTCCAACCTCCGCTCGTTAAAACGAAGGTCGATGCGGGTAGATATGGTAATGAGCTCCTCCAGTGTGGCAGGAATCTCCCTGGTGGACAAGGTGTCCTTCACATGGTCTGCCAGTCCCCTCCAGTACATGGGTATAAGGACTTTATCTGGCCAATCCAGCTCAGAGACCAGAGTCCGAAATTGGACGGCAAACTGGCTGACCATGGATGAACCCTGGGTGATAGTCAACAGTTGAAGAGCCGTATCGTGGGTGACACGAGGTCCTAAAAAGACCTGTTTAAGAGTGTCCAAGAAGAGAGGAGCACTCTGCACCACACGATCATTGCGCTCCCATAACGGCGTTGCCCACTCCAACGCCCTGCTCGACAAAAGGGATATGATAAAACCCACTTTCGCCCTCTCCGTGGGATAACGTGCAGCCAGAAGCTCTAGATGTATGGAGCACTGACTGACGAAACCCCGACATTGTTTACTGTCACCGGTAAACTTGTCTGGAAGTGGGAGGCGGGAAATAGTCGGAGCAGGGATGGCAGAGGACAACCTGGCTGCAGCCACGCTAGCAGCCTGAACAGCGACTGCGGTAACATCCACAGCTGAGGTTGTGCGCTCAAGAGTCGCCAACCTACCCTCCAGCTGCTGGATGTACTGCCTTAGACGCTAGTCATCCGCCATTTTACTAGCCAGACCCTGGCGCTAATATTATGTTAGGGTCTGCGGAACGCACCTAATAGATATAATAGAGAGGTGCGTTCGCAGCCCGGGGTCCACCGTGCAGGCGAATCCCGCTGCTAATCAGATGGCGAAAGTAGCAAACTCTGTTATCCCGCAGAGTCGCTAAAAATAAACGCCGTAGCACGTTGTGGCAGTAAGTGCGAACTCTGTTAATCCCAGAGCCGCTAACGGGATGCCACAGCGCTATATGGCGATAGGTGCGAACTCACTTAGCTTTAGTGAGCCGCAAAGTAAACACGCTAGGGCGCTGTCTAGCGTCAAAAGCGAACCCTGTTACGTCACAGAGCCGCTGAGAAAAAGTACCGTGTCCTGTCAAGCTCTCAGGTACACGGTTAATTGCTAGCGAGCATAATACGTGGTCATGCGCTAATGTCCTCGCGGGAGTCACCCGCAATCTATGGCAATCAAACTCCTCACCGGTTATGCCGGTAATCTAGGGCATCTAGGACACCGACCCTGACCAGCTAGCACACCAAACTACTCACCGATTAAGTCGGTATTCTAGTGGCTTATTTCAGCCGGGTCCCTAACCACACACACGCATGACCATACTGGCACATAGCATACAATGGTTGATATTAGCGCATGGCGGCCCAGCCATGCTACCCTTTTATAGCAACAGCCACAGGACCTTCCAGGAACAAGGACCAATGAGAAACCTGTTCCAGAAGACTAGTAGTAACAGGGCCTTCCTGGCGGGCCAATAGGAGCTGCTGCAGTACCTGAGCATGTGACCCCTGATCTCCAATGATAGATCTCACTCTGGGCATGCTCAGAAGGGAAAATGCAGTACTTTGTCCCAAAGACGTCTGCTCCAGCATTGGCTATAATAGCAGATCCAGGAAAGGCAGCAGCAAGTCACTGCCCAGTAGTGGAGTGGGCAAGACGAATGGACCGACGTCTGTGCTGAGCAGGCTCCTCTGCGCTGGAGATGAATGGGAGACCGCAGCGGGACGGGTTCGAGACTCCCCTTGTGCAGCAGCGGGAAATCGAACCCTAACAGACGCCATGTCACATTTGGAGAGCCCCTGATGTGCCTAAACAGCGGAAACCCCCCAATTCTAACCCCAACACACCCCTAACCCTAGTCCCAACCCTAACACACCCATAACCCTAATCCTAACTTTAGCCCTAACCCTAATGGGAAAATGGAAATAAATACTTTTTTTAAATTTTATTATTTTTCCATAACTAAGGGGGTGATAAAGGGGGTTTGATTTACTATTTATAGCAGGTTTTTATGATTGGCAGCTGTCACGCTAAAAGACGCTTTTTATTGCAAAAAATAGTTTTTGCATCACCACATTTTGAGAGCTATAATTTTTGTATATTTTGGCCCACAGAGTCATGTGAGGTCTTATTTTTTGCGGGACGAGGTGTCGTTTTTATTGGTACCATTTTTGAGCATGTGACATTTTTTGATCGCTTTTTATTTAGATTTTTGGGAGGTTAGAATGAACAAAAATCAGCAATTCATGAATTTCTTTTGGGGGAGGCGTTTATACCATTCTGCGTGTGGTAAAATTGATAAAGCAGTTTTATTCTTCGTGTCAGTACGATTATGGTGATACCTCATTTATATCATTTTTTTATGTTTTGGCGCTTTTATAGAATAAAACCAATTTTATATAAAAAATTATTATTTTTGCATCGCTTTATTCTGCGAGCTATAACTTTTTTATTTTTTCGCTGATGATGCTGTGTGATGGCTCGTTTTTTGCAGGACCATGTTTATTTATATCGGTCGCTTTGATCGCGTGTTATTCCACTTTTTGTTCGGCGGTATGATGATAAAGCATTGATTTTTTGCTTTGTTTTTTTTTTTTTTAAGAGGTTCACTAAAGGGGTTAACTAGTGGGACAGTTTTATAGGGGGGTTGTTACGAACGTGGCGATACCAAATATGTGTACTTTTATTGTTTTGGTTTTTTTATTCACAGGAAAAAATGAATTTATTGGGGAATTTTTTTTTTTTTATGATTTTTTTAAACAATTTTTATTTTTATTTTTTTAACTTTTTTACTTTGTCCCAGGGTGGGACATCACTGTAGAGGGTCAGATCGCTGGTGTGACAGTGTGCACAGCACTCTGTCACACCAGCGATCGCTCTGGCGTCGCTGCAGGCTTCTCAGTGCCTGCTCTAGCAGGCACTGAGGAAGCCGCCTCCCTGCAGGACCCGGATGGACCCCGGCGCCATCTTGGATCCGGGGTCCTGCAGGGAGGAAGGACCCTCAGAACAGCGCGACACATCATGTTTGATCGCGGTGTGCCAGGGGTTAATGTGCCGGGAGCGGTCCGTGACCGCTCTTGACACATAGTGCTGAGTGTCAGCTGTGATAATCAGCTGACACCCGGCTGCGATCGGCTGCGCTCCCCCCGAGACGTACTATCCCGTCCATGGTCATACGGGCCCAGGTACCATGGACGGGATAGTACGTCTGATGGCAGTAAGGGGTTAAAGTTTTTTCTTTTAAGTAAATTTTTAATTAATTTTGGAGAGGTTTTTCTAATCAACTTATTTTAGAGTTTTCTTTTTCTCTTTTCTCCAACCATTTTTTTTTTTTTTTTTTAAAACAAAAAAAAAAAAACACAAGATCTACTAGCGTGCTTTAGACCAAGAACAGAAACACAGATAAGAGATTGCAGGCGGAGGGAGAACACACAAATAACTGCGCAGCGGCTTCACTCACCCCTCCCATCAGGCATTCAGCAAAGACAAGAATTTCAGTGTCCTTGCACACAGAACCAGAATGCAGCAGTTCTCAGATTTTTAATCACCTTTGTTGAATAGGTTTTTGGAATAGACACAGTATGTGAGAATCGAAGGGCTAGGCATGTGAATAGAAGGTCAGAGTACGTGAGAATCCAATGGACGGGCAGACTTTATGCTGCACAATGAAATGTTTTTGTTTTTTTGTTTTTTTTGAAAGGCACAGGAAAGTTTGTTTATAGATTGCCATCTGCTATAAAAGAGCAGTGGTGGTCTTGCATCATGTAGAAGATACAGCAAGTTATTTGAACGGACCAGGAAGTGATTTTTATGTGAATAAGATTGAAAAGGTGTTAAAGAAGCATTAAAATCATCTGTGAGGAAATGATCACGGACATGTCACAAGAGCAGAATTTAGAGTCACACACATCACATGTCCATCCTGTGGAGACACAGGACAGGTGTAGTCTGCTCTCATTGAATAAGGAGCCTTGTACAGGGAAAAACGCTCCCCCCCTCTCTCCACAGGGAGAATGCATTTTTGTTTTAAGGGTCCCCTCTCAAGCATCACAGGGGGGACACCCTCTCCTCTTTCTTCTCTCAGTCCCTTTCTCCTTCTTCTTCAGACTTCTCTCCTCTTTCCTCGCTGCCTTTTCTCTCTATCCTTCTTTCCCTATCATTCCTTCTTTCCCCTCTCTCATATCTCTGACACATCCATTTTCTTCCTCTTCCTCTTCTTCTATCTCTTCCTCTCCATCTCTCAAACCTTCTTCTTTTTCTTCTTCTACTTCTCCCCCTCCATCTTTCTCTACTTCTCCCCCTACATCTTTCTCCACTTCTCCCCCTCCATCTCTCTCTCTCCCCCCTCTTTCACGCTCTCCTCCTTCATTTTCTTCTCTCCCCCCTCCTCTACACCTCACTCCTCCCTCATCACACCCCACTCTTTCTCCCTCAGTGCCTACAGCACCAGGCACCCTGTCTATCCCAAGAACAGTACAAACATTGCCAGTCATTATATCAGGAGAAGAAAGTGCAAATCTCCCTACACAAAACGCTGCAGGTAGCCCCCAGACACAACAGCTAGCAGAGCCCACAGCCAGGGTTTCACAGGGGGGGGGTGTAGCTGCAGACACAAATGAGGAACCTCAGTGCCGAGCAGAGCTGCCAACATGGAACTATGACACTGATCCACCACAGCCTCACCCAGTGTATGCACCAAGCACACCATGTCACTCCTCATCTGATGAAGATGAAGATGCAACGTCACACATGCTGCCCAATACTAGGGAAGAAAACACACAAGCACCAATATGGCAGGGACAGGTAGAGGCTCCATCCTATGAGCCCTTCATCCCAAGCCAGGTGATCAGTATGCTGCCAGACCCAGGGATAAACCCCATGCCATTTTGCCAAAAAATGCAGCAGATCCAGCGAACATATGCAGCAGCCTGGATTGATCTCTGGACCGTAATGGAAATAAAAGCAGGTGATGCATTCTGGCCAATTATGAGAGAACACTTCAAGCTTCCAGCAGAATTAGATGCGTATGCCTGGGAGACAGGACCAAAGCTAATCGAGCAGCTCAGAGAATGGGCCAAAAGCAGACTGGCAGGACAAGCTCTCAGCCTACATGACATGATTCAAGACAAGACAGAGTCTGTAGAGGAGTTCCATGACAGAGTGATGCAAGTGTTTCAAGATTTGGGCCTCATTACCCATGATCAGACACACAGACGGATGTTGGCACAGGTTTTTGTGCATGGACTGAGAGAACCAATCAGGAAACCACTGCTAGTAGCCAGGCCTGAGTACACGTCAATAGTAGTGTTGAGCGATACGATACCGCAAGTATCGGGTATCGGCCGATATTAGCTGTATCGGCCTTTCGATACTTAGTTCCGATATTTTCCATATATCGTATACCGGAATCGGAAGTTCCCATAATTCTTTGAGAGGCAATGTGATTTTAGTCAGCCAATGAGGAATCCTAAGAAGTGTGGGCACATCCTGTACTGCTGCGGTCATGTTAACTAATGGCATGGCTGTGATTGGATGCTGAAATGATGTCAGAATGCACTATAAAAGGCGCCGCCTCCATTTTAGCGTCACTGTGCTGTGAATTCAGTAAGGGACAGAACGCTGCTGTGCTGACTCTGAGGGACAGTTAGAGATTGCGATTTAGTGTACTGTGCTTTAGGCAGGCTAGCACCAACCGCTGTGTAAAGCTTCCTTTTGCCTGCAGTGTTGTTTTAACAGCTCTGCAAGGTGTGTGTGAGTGCAGGTGACGCTGCAGTTTGCTCTGCATGCAACGCTGTCTGTAGGCATCTGCACGTGTCACTCACAGACTCTTTTTTTTTTCTTCAGTGTAATTCTTGCTGCTCCATGCAATTTAAATTTTAGTGTGACGCGCTTCCATCCGTATCCAATACATTGGTTGCAAACACTATAGAAGTAGACAAAGGAGTAGCCTTTCACAGATTGTGAACAGTTGTGTTTCAGTGTTCACTTCAGTCTGTGTTTTTTATTTTTTGAGTGCACATCACGCTCCAGTTACTTGTTCAAGCACTGCTGCTTGTACTCTGCTGAGCGTGTCTCAGTGCCTCATCCTTGTCATTTCTCTCCAATTGGTTCTGCTCCATTCCATTTAAAATAAATATAATCTATTAGTGTGACGCGCTTCCATCCGTATCCAATACATTGGTTGCAAACACTATAGAAGTAGACAAAGGAGTAGCCTTTCACAGATTGTGAACAGTTCTGTTTCAGTGTTCACTTCAGTCTGTCTTTTTTATTTTTTGAGTGCACATCACGCTCCAGTTACTTGTTCAAGCACTGCTGCTTGTACTCTGCTGAGCGTGTCTCAGTGCCTCATCCTTGTCATTTCTCTCCAATTGGTTCTGCTCCATTCCATTTAAAATAAATATAATCTATTAGTGTGACGTGCTTCCATCCGTATCCAATACATTGGTTGCAAACACTATAGAAGTAGACAAAGGAGTAGCCTTTCACAGATTGTGAACAGTTGTGTTTCAGTGTTCACTTCAGTCTGTGTTTTTTATTTTTTGAGTGCACATCACGCTCCAGTTACTTGTTCAAGCACTGCTGCTTGTACTCTGCTGAGCGTGTCTCAGTGCCTCATCCTTGTCATTTCTCTCCAATTGGTTCTGCTCCATTCCATTTAAAATAAATATAATCTATTAGTGTGACGCGCTTCCATCCGTATCCAATACATTGGTTGCAAACACTATAGAAGTAGACAAAGGAGTAGCCTTTCACAGATTGTGAACAGTTGTGTTTCAGTGTTCACTTCAGTCTCTGCGTAATAACCACACTTAGGCCTTATAACTTTTCTGACTTTCTTTATCAATCTACCAAGATGAAGAAGTCAGTGAGTAAGGCACGTGGTCGTGGCCATGGAGTTTCAGCAGGGAGAGGACGTGGGGATTCTGTGGCTGCTGCCGCCCTCAGTGACACAGCATCCACCAGTTTTACCCATGAGCGTTCCTTTATGCGCACTTTGGTAGGAGCTCGGCGTGCCCCCCTGCTGCGGGAAGAACAAATTGAAGCCGTTGTTGGTTGGATGGCAGCCAATGCATCGACTTCAATTCCTTCCACCTCCTCTCAGGAACACAACACTGTTGAGCAACCATCTGTCTGTTCACCGCCTGTCAAATTGCCCAGGCAGTCAGAGAGTTCTGTACAGGAGCCAGCTGAGTCTCTGCTTCTGTTCTCAGAATCTGTTGGCTCGCAAACACGGGCACAGGCAAGCAGCATTCTGCAATTTGAAGAAGAGGGAGTATGCAGTGATGCGCAACAGCTGTGTCTCTCTCAATCTGAAGAGGCGGGTGAGCCAGTGCCGATGGACAGCACACCGCAGAACGCATCTCATGATGATGATGAGACTCAGGTGCCAGGTTTTGTGGAGCATGGTGCTGCCCAGACCATCCAACAGCAGCAGGTGTTGGAAGAGGGTAGTGGAGATGATGAAGTCCGAGACCCAACATGGCGTGAGCAACAGGAAGGTGGTGGGAGCAGCTCTGAGGAAGAGATTGGCCCAACGGTACAAAGAGGAGGGAGAGGTAGGCTGCAGACTCGCTTGCCTGTAGCCTCCAGTTTGGCACCTGTTGGGAGCAGTTCTCTTACAAATGTCAAAATTGGCGCTCCCATGACTTGCACTGCGTGGTCCTTTTTTGACAGACTTGTAGATGATATTTGCTATGTTAAATGCAAGCTGTGTAAGCAAAAAGTTAAAAGAGGTAAAAATATCAGTAACCTGAATACCACAAATATGTGGAAACATGTACGGACAAAGCACGTAGCTGAGTTACAAAGACACACTGGAGATGTAGGCCAACCTACAGCAGCACCTACATCTTCAGGTCGTGTTGGAGCCTCTACCTCCAGCTCACACACACCTGGTTCGGCTTCCTCACAGGATCTCCATGGAAGAACCTCGGTCACTGTTGTCCATAGACAAACTGTTATTCCACCCACAGCAGCAAGTTCACAGTCATCGTCACACTCCCAGGCCACAAAACAGCCATCGGTAGCACAGGCATGGGATAAAAGACGGCCATACTCGGCAAACCATCCACGAGCACAGGCTCTGAATGCTGGCATTGCAAAACTCCTGTCCCTTGAAATGCTGTCATTCAGGCTGGTGGAGACTGACAGTTTCAGGAACTTAATGGCATTGGCAGTCCCACAATATAATGTGCCAAGCCGATTTTATTTCAGCAGGCAAGCCGTCCCTGCTCTGCAAAAACATGTCGAGGGAAACATTAAACATGCGCTACTAAACGCCGTCAGTAGCAGGGTCCACCTGACCACCGATGCGTGGACCAGTACCCATGGCCAGGGACGATACCTTTCCCTCACTGCCCATTGGGTCAATGTTGTGGAGCCGGGTACAGATCTTGCCAGTGGCGCTGTACGTGTTCTGCCAACTCCAAGGATTGCAGGAATCCAGTCTGTACACATTGATTCCTCCTCCTACTCCAGTTCCTCAGAATCATCGCTGCACGAGCCGTCACGGTATACCTCCACATGGACCCGTGAACGCTTACCTGTTGCGACCGATATGAGCACAGCCGTGGCCAAACGTCAACAGGCCGTCCTGAAAATGATTTCAATGGGGAATCTAAGCCACACAGCGCAGGAGGTCTGGAATGCTATCAAGCAGGAGAGCGACGTGTGGTTTTTTGCCTGCGAATCTCCAGCCAGGCTTGGTAGTGTGTGACAATGGCCGAAATCTGGTGGCAGCTCTGGGCCTTGGCAACCTTACTCACATACCATGTCTGGCACATGTGCTCAACTTGGTCGTGCAGAGTTTTTTGAGGGACTATCCGGATCTTGCTGGACTGCTGCAGAAGGTCCGCCTAGAGTGCGCTCACTTGCGACTTTCCAGCATAGCCAGATCGCGCATTGCTGCTCTGCAACGCCTATTTCGCCTTCCTGAACATCGCATCATATGTGACGTACCCACCAGGTGGAATTCCACGTTACATATGTTGGAGCGGTTGTGTGAACAGCAGACAGCAGTAATGGAGTATCAGCTGCATCAGGCGCAATCAAGTCGCTCTTTGCGCCGTCCACACTTCACCACTACTGAGTGGGCCTCTATGAAGGACATCTGCGACGTTTTGCGTGCGTTTGATGTCTCAACGCGGATGGCGAGTGCAGATGATGCACTAGTCAGCATGACTGTCCCCCTTATCTGCCTGCTTCAGAAATCACTGAAAGCACTAAAGGAAGAGGTTTTGGAAGAGGTGGAGGATGAGGAGTCACAAATTCAATTACCTTCAGGACAGTCAGCGCAACGTGGTTCCTCACAAAGGGCTGGGCAGGGCTCACTTTGTGAGGAGGATGAGGAGGGAGGGAGGTACACAACGCTCTAGTCAGTATGTAGAGCGAGGGTGGGGTGATGCAGAGGAGGCAGAGATGACGCCTCTTCCACAGGACAGCTTTTGTTGGCCAGTTGGGAGTCTGCAGCACATGGTTGATTTCATGCTTCAGTGCCTGAGAAACGACCGCCGCATCGCCCACATTCTCACCACGTCAGATTATTGGGTGTACACCCTCCTAGACCCTCGCTACCGGGACAACTTACAAACCCTCATCACACCGGGGAACCGGGACCGTAAAATGCGGGAGTACCAAGACACACTGGTGCAATCCATACTGTTGTACATTCCAGCCGAGAGAGATGCTGCTGCTACTGCTTTACAAAGCAGCTCTGTGCGTCGAGGCAGTGTAGACACCTCTACAACAAGAGGGAGAACAAGCAGCGCCTCTGCACAGGGCAAGAGCTGTATGTTACAAATGTGGCGAAGTTTTGTGACAGCGCCAGCAAAGTCTACACCATCCGAGACGGCTCCAGTCACCAGGAAGCAACGTTTCCGTAAGATGGTGACAGACTACTTGTCTTTCCCTCTAAGTGTACTCCCAGATGCCTCTTCCCCTTTCAAATATGGGTCTCTAAGTTGGATACATGGCCAGAGCTTAGCCAGTATGCATTGGAGGTGCTGGCTTGCCCTGCTGCCAGTGTATTATCTGAGCGCGTCTTTAGTGCTGCAGGTGGTGTACTAACAGACCGTCGCATGCGACTATCCTCAGAGAATGTAGACCGGCTTACTTTTCTGAAAATGAACAAGGCATGGATATCACCTGAATTTGCCTGTCTGTTTTCAGATTAAATAACTGTTTGGCAACGTTTTCCATGTCTCCTGTTATGTTCATCTTTCTACCACCTGAACTCTACTCCCTGGGCTACAACACCGCCATTTGTTGCTCGTAAGTAATTGGCAGGGGTACTGACTCCTGGCCAGCCTGGTTACAGCACGACAGCTGTTTCCTGGCAGTGTGAACGTCAATTATCCTCCAATAAGTTGTGCTGTCGTGTTGCATTCGGGTTAGCCGACTCTATGGTGCCTGCAGTTTAGGTGATTCCTATGTGTGCTGTGGGATATGTAAATAAAGGCTGTTTCCATTGTGATAATAGGACAAGCACCCACTGTAGGACTGTGTGATTCGGTAACTACGGACGGCTTGCGTCCTGTCAACTTACATTTTCATGGGTGCGTTCTGCTACCCGTCCGGGGTCCAGTACCGTCAACTGGTTCTCCCCAGTGCCTTTGGCCTAGGTGCCTCCATCTCTGTATACGAGTTCCAGCAACGTCTGCTGGTCCTTGGTAGTGCTTTGGAGCACAGGTACCTCCTGCTTAGTAACCGTGTCACAGTAACGTCAGCTGGTACTCGGTTGTGACATTGCCTCTTTTCCTTCTGCTACCCGTCGGGGTCCAGTACCGTCAACTGGTTCTCCCCAGTGCCTTTGGCCTAGGTGCCTCCATCTCCGTATACGAGTTCCAGCAACGTCTGCTGGTCCTTGGTAGTGCTTTGGAGCACAGGTACCTCCTGCTTAGTAACCGTGTCACAGTAACGTCAGCTGGTACTCGGTTGTGACATTGCCTCTTTTCCTTCTGCTGCTCCTCCGGGTTCCAGCACAGTCAGCTGGTCCTCGTTACTTCCATTGTCTCTTGTTCCATCTGATACCCGTCCGGGTTCCAGTAACGTCAGCTGGTTCTCGGAAATTAGACGACCTTAAAGACCACCCAGAAGAAGATGACGACAACAAGGACGACGAGCATGAAACCAACCAGCCTGAACACCATCACAAAGAAAAAATAAAAGATTACCCAGAAGAAGATCACCAACAGGACAAAGAAGGTTAAGACAAACTACAAGATACAGAACAACAGACAGAAGAACAATAAGCAGAAGATCAAAAAGCAGAAGAACATGAAGTATAAGACCAAAATGAAGAGCAAAATATATGCTCTAAATTCTAAGCAGAAGAAGACTAAGCTGTGTATGGGGGTGAGTCCATTCCTCCTCGTGGTGCCCCTGGAAAATGCCTGCTGCTGCAGGCTAAACTGAACCCGGACAAATACTGTTGTAATTTAAATCTTTTGTGACAGCAAGAACGGAAGGATGAAAAATTCATACTTTTACAGATTACAAGTACAGGAATCTCTGTCACAAATAAGAATATGATGAAGAAGATGAAGAGGAAGAAGATGAACAATTTGAATATGAAGAAGATTAATAGTTTAATAATAACAATATGAGTAATGTAAACAAAAACATGAATAGCAAGAAGTTTAAGAAGAAGATTAAGAAGGTGAAGATGAAGAATAATTTGATGAGAAAGATGATGCTGCTGAAGATTATGAAGGAGAAAGTGTGGCACTGGCAAAAGTTAAAAAGGTGAAGAGCATGGAAGTTGTGAAACATACATATTTGCCAAAATAGAAAAAAGGTTAACAACATTGTCAATTTGTTCGTCAATCCAAACGTATTTCCAAAAAAAAATATATTAATGCTATTCCAATGCATTGGGTTAAACATGTATGCCTTTATTGTCTCCTCAACCTCCCCCAATACATTCTACATTACTCTTTGTTGTTTTCCTTCATGTACAATTAACCAACAAGGCAAGAATGGTTTTTTTTTAATGTCGATATTTGGTTCCCATAGACTTACATTGGACTTCCGGTATCGGTATCGGGTATCGCCAATATTTTAGTGATATCGGCGATACCATTCCGATCCGATATTTTTAGATATCGAGCAGTATCGCTCAACACTAGTCAATAGCTATGGATACCCTGCTCACAGTAGCAAAAAGGATTGAGTCCCGCCGGGACAGAAGGGATGTCCAGTGTTACAACTGTGACGAGTCTGGTCATTTCCGGAACAGGTGCAGAACACCGACTTCGCCCAGAAGAAGAAGAAACACAGAAAGCAGTGAAGAACCCCGTCCATAGGACAGGAGCACGCCAAGTCCACAAGGAACCCCACCAGTGGGACCAATATCCTGAGAGTGGATGGCGTAGTCAGATCTTTTCTTGTGGAACTCCGCAACCTCACCTGTCTATCAGAATCTTCTACGTCCTGTATGGGAATTGATGGTCAAGTCAGATATTTCCAGATTATGAAGCCCATGAGCGTGTGGACTCAGCCAGAACACTCCATCATGTCCCAGTTTGTTGTGTCAAAGACCTGCACCCTCAACCTATTGGGAGTGGACCTACTGCAGAAGCTGAAAGCGACCAGAGTGTTCCAGGAACATGGGACCATGACACTTTCTTCACCCCTGACCCAAGAAGAAACAGGAACCTCAAACAACCACACTGCAGACCTATCACAGGAGGTGCTGGACATAGTACCAGAAAGCCACTCCATCACCCAGAGTCAAGATGTCTCTGACCAACTGAAGGTCTAAATGAACTCGCCTAAGAAGACGGCCTGAGAACTTTGACATTGGCCAGGATATTCAACTCAAGAAGGACCCTACTCACTTCATGGAATGGCAACACCACATCCAGCTCCAACACCAGAGGTTCATCTTTTGCAAGCACCAGGAGGTGCCCCCTGCAATCAACCAGTTCACCCAGGCCCTAGACCGGCAAAATGCCACTCAGCTCTTCAAACTTGTGCACAAATACTGACCTGAGACCGAGCTGGAGAAAAAGAAACAACTGATGACCCGTGCTGAGGAAAAAGCAGCCGGTTAAGGAGACGTCCCAACAAGAAGACCCCCTGTGACCAGAGCAGGTGCTAACACAGTGACTGCCTTGGTGGAGAACAAGAAAGCCAGCTGGTCGTCATCTCTCATGATGTGGATCCTAGTAGACGGCTTGTTTTCCCTCCAGCTCTGTGCCGGGAGATGGGAGTCCCCTGCCGCATAGTGAAGGACAAGGCCAAACTGGGCTGCCTCGCCCATCGGAATCAATACCAGCTTTCCACAGTGAAGAAAAAGACTGCAAACCCCACTGAGTTCAGAATGGTGCAAGGCCTGGAGGCCGTGAAAGAGGCTACGGTATTTGAAACCCCAACAGTGCTGAACCCGCACACTCTGCTCTCAAAAGTTCCAGTCACCGCAACGATATTCACGGTGATCAACCTGGCCAGTGCCTTCTTCAGTGTTCCCCTCCACCTGGATGACCTTCTCCTTTGTGGGGTTGACATCGATACCTGCACAGCCCATTCCTTGTGTCAGGATCCCGTCAGGGTTGGAGCCGATGTTACTGCAAACACTAGGGGAAGCAGAGGCAGGTAACGTGGTCAGGGAATAGCCGGGTCGGTACACTGGAAAGGTGTTATTAGTAGCACTGGATTAGGCAGAGAGCGTAGTCAGAAGGGCAAGCCGAGGTCAGTTCACAGGAAAGCGGTATTGGTAGCAATGGATCAGGCGGAGAGCGTAGTCAGAAGGCAGGCCGAGGTCAGTTCACAGGAGAGCGGTATTGGTAGCAATGGATGCAGCTGGAACAGCAGGAAGTGCTTGACTAGAGGCTAGGAGCACAATAATCTCGCAATGACACACCCACAGGGCCAGGCTTATATAGGGTGTGTAATTGGCAATCAGAGGCCCAATCAAGAGAGCACTGGGTGGAGCCGATCAGGAAGAACAGTCAATGGTATCTGGGTTCAGCAAGGAACTTTGCAGCCAGCAGAATAGCTCAGATGATAGAGCTGCTGGCCGGTGGACAAGAGGTACTGGGTTTGATTCTTGACAGTACTCCACTCCTTCCAGGATGGCCTCTGGACATCTCAGGAGCTGGCTTATCTGGGTACCTCTGATGAAAGGCTCTTGTAAATCTAGGAGCATGGACGTTGTCCTTTGGTTCCCATGAATTTTCCTCTGGTCCGTAACCCTTCCACTGCACCAGATACTGCAGTTTACCTCTGAATTTTCGGGAGTCCAGAATCTTATCCACAATGTATTCTTCTTCACCACGGATCCTTTCTGGTGGAGGAGGTGGCTGAGTTCTTCCTGGAAACGGGTTTTCACAAAAGGGTTTGAGCAAGGATATGTGAAATACTGGATGAATCTTTAGATTGTTGGGAAGTTTTAAACGAAAAGCAACCTGGTTAATTTTTGCAGAAATTTGAAAAGGTCCAATGAATTTTTGACCCAATTTGGAGGATGGCACCTGTGTCTTTAGATTTTTAGTGGACAGCCAAACTTTGTCTCCAACCTGAAGAGCAGGGGGCACTCTCCGATGTTTATCTGCTGCTTCCTTATATTCTTCCTGGGTCTTGAGTAACATCTCTGATACTTCCTTCTGGGATTCCTGCAACTTTGCAAGCCTGTCATTAACAGCAGGAATGGGAGTGTTCACTGGCAGATTAGGGATAAATACTGGATGTAATCCATAGTTAGCAAAAAATGGGGTTTGAGATGTAGCGCTATGTATGGAGTTGTTGTAGGCAAACTCTGCTGTTGGTAAATAGTCCACCCAGTCATCCTGAAGATAGGAAATGAAGCAACGGAGGTATTGCTCCAAAGTCTGGTTCGTTCTCTCCGTCTGGCCATTGGACTGAGGATGGAAAGCGGTAGAAAGATTCACAGTGACTCCCAAGGCTGTACAGAAACTCTTCCAAAATTTTGACGTAAACTGAACGCCTCTGTTAGACACCACGCTGTCAGGAATTCCATGTAACCTGAATACCTCTTTGATCATCAGTTCTGCAGTTTTTTCAGCAGTAGGAATTCCTTCAGTTGGGATAAAGTGGGCCATTTTTGTGAGTCGGTCCACTATGACAAGGATGACGGTCATCTGTTTGGAAGGGAGTAGTTCCACAATAAAATCCATGGAAATAGATCCCCAAGGCCTGGATGGAACTGGGAGTGGTTGCAGGAGTCCTAGAGGAGACGATCGTGGGGTCTTGTTTCGTGCACATGTTAAACAGGTTGAAACATATTTCCTCACGTCCTTCCTACAATTAGGCCACCAAAATAAACGAAGTAGTAAGTCTTGTTTTTTGCAACTCCAGGATGTCCTGCCAGTTTAGAATCATGGACACTTTTGAGGACTTCAAGGCGAGAAGATTCAGGTACATATATTTTGTGTTTCTGCATCCAAAACCCCTCTTTGAATGAAAGATCGACGTCTTCCGAAGGATGGTTAAGGAAAGAGTCCTCTTGGTATCCATCTTTAATTCTATTACATAGTCCTTTAGAGTGCAATATTCCCAAAAAATTTTTAGGGCCTAGAATTGTATCGTCTTTATTAGACCTCTCCTGAGGTTCCGAACACATCCTGGACAGGGCATCAGCCTTGCCATTTCTTGAACCAGGCCGGTAAGAAATTATAAAATTGAATCTTGAGAAAAATAAGGCCCATCGTGCTTGTCTTGCAGACAAGCTTTTTGCTGTACGGAGGAATTCAAGATTCTTGTGGTCCGTGAGGACAGTCACAGGGTGATTAGCCCCTTCCAGAAGATGTCTCCACTCGGAGAAGGCAACTTTAATGGCCAACAGTTCTTTATTACCAATGTCGTAGTTTTTTTCTGCAGATGACATGGTGTGGGAAAGAAACGCACATGGGTGAAGTTGCATTTTGTCCCCAACTCACTGAGACAGAATGGCTCCCACTGCAGAGTCCGAAGCGTCCACTTCGACAGTAAATGGCAATTCAGGATTTGGGTGTACTAACAATGGAGCAGACGTAAAAAGAGTTTTCAACTTGTCAAAAGCCTCCTGTGCCTCCGGAGACCAGAAAAATGCTTTGGTCTTTTTGTTAGTGTAGTAATTGGTAGTATGATCCGTGAAAAGTTCTTTATAAATTTTCGGTAAAAATTTGCAAATCCTATGAAACGCTGGACGTCTTTTAAATTTCTTGGAACAGGCCAGTCCACTACAGCATTGATTTTGCTGGGATCCATGCTCAGACCTTCTGGGGAGATGATATATCCCAGAAATTGGATACTGGTTTGTTCAAACTCACATTTTTCAAGTTTAATGTAAAGATGGTTCTCCTGTAGTCGTTCCAAGACTAACTGGACGTGCCTGCGATGTTCTTCCAAGGTGTCTGAAAATATAAGAATGTCGTCGAGATAAGCCACAACGAATTGATCCAAGAAATCTCGAAATACATCATTAATAAAATGTTGAAAGGTGGCTGGGGCATTGCTAAGGCCAAAGGGCATAACCAGAGATTCAAAGTGTCCATATCTCGTTCTGAAGGCGGTCTTCCACTCATCTCCTGGGCGAATCCGTATGAGGTTGTAAGCCCCTCTAAGATCCAGCTTCGTAAAGATTTTCGCAGAACGGAGTCTCTCGAATAGTTCAGGAATCAAGGGTAGCGGGTAGCGATTCTTGACGGTGATATTATTAATCTCTCTGTAGTCAATACATGGCCGCAGAGTGGAGTCTTTCTTTTCAACAAAGAACAGGGGTGCCCCAGCTGGAGATGTGGAAGGTCGAATAAAGCCTTTCTCTAAATTTTCATCCAGGAACTCTCTTAATACCTTCAATTCAGGTTCGGAAAGATTGTAAATCCGCCCAAATGGAATGGTTGTTCCTGGCAGCAATTCAATGGGACAGTCGTAAGGACGGTGAGGAGGTAATTGATCTGCTTTCTTCTTACTGCAGACATCAGAGAACTGCTGATATTGAGGTGGTAGTTTTCTCCTTCTCATGCGAAATCTCAGAGATTTGGACTTGTTGGAGAACAGGGGGTTCCTTATGACAATTATTCTTGCAGTAGTCAGATGGAAAGGTGATGGTCCTTGATGCCCAGTTGATAGAAGGGTTATGGACTGAAAACCAGGGGATCCCTAGGATAACCGGAAATTTCGGAGATGACATAAGGTGGAAACTAACAGCTTCATGATGATCCGGTTCGATACAAATCTCAAGTTTGATTGTCTCATGCGTGACAGGTCCAGAAGACAAGGGTGATCCATCCACAGTTTCCATTTCAATTGGTGTGGATTTGGTCCTACTGGAAATATTGTTATCACGTGTAAATTTTAAGTCCATAAAATTTCCTCCTGCTCCCGAATCCAACAGGGCAGAGCATTGTATTTTTTGGGTGCCCATTACAACCTGAATGGGGATTACAAAATGAGATGATGTAGTATGTATTTTGTCTGTTTCTGGTGTTACTGATGAGATAGTCTGCATGATGGAATCCGACTGCTGAGAAAGGTCCATATTGCTGGCAGACCTGTTGTTGGTAAAGGCTATAGTCCTTTTGTTAGGACAGTTGATGGCATAATGTCCAGGGTCCCCACAATAGAGGCAGAGATGTTCTGCACGTCGCCTCTCCTTCTCCTGTGCAGAGAGTGGTCTTCGGATGACGTCGATCTGCATTGGTTCAGACACGCCTTGCGTCTTTTCTTGGTGGTCTGATGCTGAAAATGAGAAGCCAGGGCTATTCCCAAGTGCTCGCAGTCTCTCCTTTCTCCTTTCAGTAAGTCTCTGGTCTATCCGGATACACAGTTGAATAAAGTCCTCCAACTGGTCAGGGGTCTCAACCCTGGCAAGCTCGTCTTTCACTGGTTCTGATAACCCTCGTCGAAATTGACTTCTCTGGGCCGCTGAATTCCAGGTGGTGTCGGCCACCCAGCGACGGAACTCCCATGTATATTCCGCAACAGAGCGACGTACTTGGCGCAAATTATGTAATTTGGTTTCTGCTGTGACACAGCGGTTTGGGTCATCAAAAACTTGATTCATAGCTGCGGTGAAAGCTTCCAGGTCATTAAAGAGGCCATAGTCCTTTTCTACATAAGGCGAAGCCCAAGCAAGAGCTTCATCCGTCAGGAGATTTATCATGAAAAAAAACCTTCTTCCTCTCACTGGTAAAGGGAGCAGGTTGCATCTGGAAGTATATGCGGCATTGATTGAGGAATCCTCGGTACTGCTGGCGATACCCACTGAACTTTGCAGGCAGCGGCAGCCGCGCGTTTGATTCGGACCCTGAATTGCGCACGTCCAGAAGTTGTTTTTGTAGCTCAATTACTTCCTGTTGTAGACCCGTGAACTCAGTTTGTAACTTGGAATATTTTCCTTGATAGTTAGTACAAAAATTTTGAAGTTCCGTAACTTGCTGCCTCAGGGTGCTTACAGCGGACTCCATTTTGGCGCGAGATTATTCTGTCAGGATCCCGCAGGGTTGGAGCCGATGTTACTGCAAACACTAGGGGAAGCAGAGGCAGGTAACGTGGTCAGGGAATAGCCGGGTCGGTACACTGGAAAGGCGTTATTAGTAGCACTGGATTAGGCAGAGAGCGTAGTCAGAAGGGCAAGCCGAGGTCAGTTCACAGGAGAGCGGTATTGGTAGCAATGGATCAGGCGGAGAGCGTAGTCAGAAGGGCAAGCCGAGGTCAGTTCACAGGAGAGCGGTATTGGTAGCAATGGATCAGGCGGAGAGCGTAGTCAGAAGGCAGGCCGAGGTCAGTTCACAGGAGAGCGGTATTGGTAGCAATGGATGCAGCTGGAACAGCAGGAAGCGCTTGACTAGAGGCTAGGAGCACAATAATCTCGCAATGACACACCCACAGGGCCAGGCTTATATAGGGTGTGTAATTGGCAATCAGAGGCCCAATCAAGAGAGCACTGGGTGGAGCCGATCAGGAAGAACAGTCAATGGTATCTGGGTTCAGCAAGGAACTTTGCAGCCAGCAGAATAGCTCAGATGGTAGAGCTGCTGGCTGGTGGACAAAAGGTACTGGGTTCGATTCCTGACACCTTGTCTCTCCTACTCTACCTGGAGGAACAGCAACGCAAGGTCTGGAAGAACAAAGTCCAGCGGTGTCAGAAGCAAGTTACATCCCTGGGACACTGTATTTGCCCACCAGACGAAACACCTGTCAAATGACTGGAAGACCACTGTGGAGAAGATGGCTCCCCCAACAACTCCGAAGATGCTGCAGGCCTTCCCTGGTCTAGTGTCGTATTGCAGAACCTGGATCCCTGATGCCTCAGTCCTAATGCAGCCTCTGTGCGCTTGCATCAACGCAACCCCGCTCCTTCTATCAGACGCAGCCTTCAACCCATTCAGGAGATTGGAAGAACTCCACAGTCTCAGCGCCAATACCAGGCCTACCTGACTACGAGAAGCCTTTCCGTCTACCTGATGGAAGAAAGAAGGTCATGCTACTGGAGTCCTGACACGGATTCACGGGGGAAAACAGAGACTTTTAGGCTGCCTCTCAGCCCGCTTGGATCCAGTTGCAAGAGGAGCACCCTCCTGCCTGATGGCAGTATCTGCAGCACACACCTTCCTGGACAAGACTGCTGACATCACTCTTGGACAGCCACTGGAAACTCTTACTCCACACGACATCTTGGCAATCCTCAATCAACTCAACCAACAATAATCTCCCCACCGCCAGACATCTTTGTGGCGCCTCTATCGCCTTTGTCTCACAATGTCACCGTCTCCAGACCTACAGTCCTCATCTCGGCCACTCTACTCCCACTCCCAAGAGGGGATACAATATGGACTTTTCAGAACAAAAATTTACAGAATTTATCCTCCACTTGAATGGCTCCAGATTTGCAGATGATGAAGAAGTTTCCACACAGGAAGTGCAGTGACCAGCAATCAAGAAATCCTGTGGTCCAGAAGTCTGTCACCTAGCCTGTCAGCCCAGGAAGGCTTTCTACAATGGACTCCAAACCCTGCCTACCACAAAGTATGCACCCTATGGTGGTCCAATGGGCACATGGACCCACACACACAGATCAAAGACACAGATGAATGATCTGATTGGTGCTTACTGGTTCGCTTCAGGGATCTCTACCCTAACAGGAAAATTCACCAGCAGCTGTCTGACCTGCGGCAAATGCAAGCCTGGACGTGTGGAAGAAAGTCCTCCTCAACTCATCTGGCAAGACCACTCTACCAGCTTCAGAGGATCCAGATAGACCACATCCAGATATCGCCAAGTGGAGGATTAGAATACGCCGTTGTGATCAAAGAAGTGTTTTCAAGATGGACAGAAGCCTTCCAAGTCAGCAAAGACTACTGCAAAGCAGCTACTTTCGGAAAATAGTGTGCAGATACGGGTTCCAGAAGTGATAGAGAGTGATCAGGGACCCGCATTCACAGCAAATCTGACACAAGAGATCCGGTTAGCAGTAGGGTCAGATTTAGGCCTACACACTCCTTACCACCCCCAGAGCAGCGGGAAGGTAGAAAGACTGAACGGAACACTTAAGAATAGGATGCTGAAAATTGCCCAAGAGACACGCAAACCATGGCATGACACACTCCCAATTGCATCGTTTAGCGTAAGGCACACTCCCAGAGACCCAGTAAAGCTGTCACCATGCAAATTTTGTTTGGATCTAGTCCCGAGTTAGGTGCATTCTTCCCTCAGCAGAATATGCAAAATGATATCTTGTTTGCTTATGTAATTGAATTGGTCAAAAAACTAATGTCCATTCTCGAGTTTTTTCTCTTCACTGCCAGATCCAGACTCCGTGTCCGGTACGCACTCCTTGAAAGCCAGGAGACTGGGTGTTGGTGAAAAAAGTTGGAAATGAGAACACTCGATCCCAGATTTGATGGCCCTATCCAAGAGCCCCAGATGACACCAACCTCTGTGAAACTAGAGGGAAAGCCTGCTTGGATCCACGTATCGCATCGCAAGGAAGCTCCCATGCCAGAAGAGACACCTAAGCCATGAAGGATGTCGTGGATGCTCTGACTGACCAGACAGATGACCTACCTGATGAAGAATACACACGTTTTTCTGAACATGCAGTTAAATAAAGAGACTATGATTGCAAACACATGAACCCCTGCTAGGGACAGATCTCCTGACCGCCCATTTGCGAAAAGCCTGCATCGATGAGGGGTACATGTGTTATGCATGTGCCAGCCCATTGGCAGAACAAAAGAGTTGCAGCGCTTTGGGACAGGAGTAGGTTTTTAGGGCAAGTGGTATCTAAGGGGGGGACTGTCATGGAAATATACATGTATTCCATATATATTCAATATATATACATATGCATTTACAGTTAGATAGATCTCACTTGCTAAAAATCCTGTGCTCACACATATCTATGAAAAAGCTGATGCTAGCTATAATCAGTCGTTTAAGATGACCCTGGCCTACATAAGTCAGGCTATAGCTCATAGGGACTTTTTACACAAGGACACAGAAAATGGAAACAAGGATAGAAAGTCTTGATAGATATCTCTTGTTTTCTTTACTAGTCACGCAGGAAAGATGGGGCAAAGAACAATAAACAATAAATCTGCAACTTCAGCCCTTTTATCATAATTATCATACTTATCATACTTACACTAAAACAGCCAATAACCTAGCAGCTTTTAATTGTATGCTAATTGACTAACCAGCCCCTTTTTGTAAACGTATAAAACCTTGAATGAATAATAAACTGTTGGTCTTGACGAACTGTTATACTGACACTTCCATCGTGGACAGTTCTCATTTCGTCTGAGCGCTCAAAGAAAAGACATTTAATATAAGATTGGGAACAGCAGCAGCAAACACTGCAGGATAGATTTATCCTAATTAAATTTCCATAACAGGAGCCCACTCAGAAGTTTCATCCCACCCGAACCAGAGCCCTATCTATGCTTCTGGTGTAATGCTTGACCCCCCTTTGTCCACTATATTACTACTCCTTTAGAAGTAGATAGAGTAGGGTAACATATTACACCACTGTTCCCATAGAAGTGGATGGAGCAGTGGTGTAGTACGTGACCCCACTCTGTCCACTTCTATTGGAGCAGTGGTGTAATAAGATATTGTAGATAGAACAGATAAATAGAACACATAGATGTTTTGTAGATATATGTCACAAGCCCCCTACATATAATAAACCTGCACCCTTTAGTGCCTTTGAAATAGCACTAAAGGGTGTTTAGTCTAATAAATTAAAATAATGACGTGGGGTCCCCCTTTTATTGGTAACCAGCTAAGTTAAAGCAGACAGTTGTGAGATTATATTATCATGCTGGGAAGTTCATTGACTATTGGGCCCTTCCCAGCCTAAAAAATAGCATCCCACAGCCACCCCAGAATTGGCGAATCACAATAGATATGCGAATTCTGGAGCTTTACCTTCGTTCTTCCCGACTGCACTGGTTTGGTGACAATTGGGGTAATCGTAGTTGTGGTTGATGAGAGCTGTGATTTGTTAAAAGTCTATCAGACACCCCCATTAACAACCCACAGGCTAAACACACAGGCAGAAAAATAAATTTTATTTAAAAAAAACAGTCCCCGACACGTTTCCTGGTTCACCTATTATTTTTTAAAAGAAAAACCTATGCAGGTCTGAAGTTGTCCATGGCATTCCCACGAAAATCCCAGAATCCGACATCCAAAGCCTATGGAGCCTCATTCAGGAACCAAGCATCATAGGCTATAAAGCCTGTAATGAGAGGTGATGCCAGTAACTACACCGCTCATCAGATTAATTCTTTATGTATAATGGCCCCATAAAGTGCTCCACAGTATAACTGTCCCATACAGTTACCACAGTATAATGGCGTCATGTAGTGCTGTACAGTATAATGGCCTCATATAGTGCCCCCCAGTAAAATTGCTCCATATAGTGCCCCACAGTATAATGGCTTCATGCAATGCCTCACAGTATAATGGCCCCATACTGTGCCCCACAGTATATTGGCCCTATATAGTGCCCCACAGTTTAATGGTTTCATATACTGCACACAGTATAATGACCCCATATAATGCCCCACAGTATAATGGCCCCATTCAGTGCCCCACAGTATAATGGACCACTATAGTGCCCCCCAGTATAATGGCCATATACAATGCCCCAATATAATAGCCCAATATAATGCCCCACAGTATAATAGCCACATATAGTGCCCCACAGTATAATGGCCAGGTATAGTGCCCCACAGTATAATGACCCCATTCAGTGCCCCACAGTATAATGGCTCAAACAGTGCCCCACAGTATAGTGGCTCAATATAATGCATCCCAGTATAATGGCCCAATATAGTTCCCCCCTGTATAATGGCCCCATATAGTTCCCCACAGAATAATGGCCCCATATAATGCCCCACAGTATAATGGCGCCATATAGTGCCCCATAGTATAATGGCCCCATATAGTGCCCCACAGTATAATGGCCCCATATAGTGACCCATGGTATAATGGCCCCATATAGTGACCCATGGTATAATGTGCCCCATAGTATAATGGCCCCAGAAAATGCCCCACAATATAATGGCCTCGTTCAGTGCCCTACAGTATAATGGCGCCATATAATACCCCCAGTATAATGGCACGACATAGTGCTCCACAGTATAATAGCTCCATATAGTGCCTCACAGTATAATGGCATAGTGCCCCACAGTATAATGGCGCCATAAAGTACCCCATAGTATAATGGTTCCCTATACTGCCCATAGTATAATGACCCCATATAATGCCCCACAGTTTAATGGCCCCATTCAGTGCCTGACAGTATAATGGCCCCATATAGGGGCCCACAGTATAATGGACGCATCCAGTGCTCCACAGTGTAATGGTCTAATATATTGCCCCATAGTAAAATGTCTTCATTTATAGTTCCAGAGTATAATGGCCCCATATCCTGGCATATGTTCTCCACCCTGGTATAGGGACCCCATCCTGGTTTATGTCCCCCCGTCCTTGTATTTAACCCCAACGTGGTATATGACCCCCATCCTGTTATATGTCTCCATCCTGGTATATGGCCCCCTGTCTGGTATATATCTCCATCCTGGTCTATGGCCACCAACCTAGTATATGTTTTCATCCTAGTATACGTTCCTGCATCCTGATATGTCTCCAATCTGGTATGTAGCCCCCATTTTGGTATATGGTCACCATCCTGGCATATGGCCCCCATTCTGGTATATGACTGAGCAGTGGGTGCGACGACAGGGGTAAAGTGGAGCCCACAGTATACACTGCAGGCTACACAAACATGGCCATTATCTCTTGTCACAGCTGTGACCTGGACAGCCCAGGGGCGTTCCCAGGTCGTAACTAGAGACAGGAGGCGTATCCTCAATACAAGAGATGCGGTCGCCGTCCGACCGCAGGCATTTATGCCCTGGGGCTGCTGTATGTGAGGTGTGTAAGTGTCCTATTCAGACACTTACACACCCCCAAATGAAAATGGAAGCCCCCAGTGGTAAAGTAAAAAATAAATAAAAAAATAACTAATAAAGTGGTACATTTAATTTTGTATTACAAATAATCAATTATATCATCAACAGTTATTAATACTTTCACACTTGGTTTTTTTGCGCAGCGCATCGTGCGCTATCGGACGCATGCGCAATGTTCCCCTATCTTTAACATGGCGGGCGCAGGGTCTAGCGCTTGGACGCGTTCATCTGCGTTTGGCGTGCGCTGCGCATTTTCCAGGTGTGCTCCCATACGCGCTAGACGCTACATGTTGCATTTTTTTCCCGCCCAACCGCTTTAAAAAAATGCGTGCTTAATTGTAAAACACTGGGCAAAACTGTCACTGAAAAAGACCTGGGTGTATGGGTGGACGACAAACTCACATTTAGTGGCCAATGTCAGGCAGCTGCTGCCAAGGCAAATAAAATAATGGGATGCATTAAAAGAGGCATAGATGCTCATGAGAACATAATTTTACCTCTATACAAGTCACTGGTGCGACCACACTTAGAATACTGTGTGCAGTTCTGGTCTCCGGTGTATAAGAAAGACATTGCTGAACTGGAGCGAGTGCAGAGAAGAGCGACCAAGGTTATTAGAGAACTGGGGGTCTGCAATACCAAGACAGGTTATTACACTTGGGGTTATTTAGTTTGGAAAAACGAAGGCTTAGGGGTAGTGTTGAGCGATACGATACTGCAAATATCGGGTATCGGCCGATATTAGCTGTATCGGGCTTTCGATTCCGAGATCCGATATTGTCGTCATATCGGATACCGGAATCGGAATTGTCACTGTCACTGTCAGTGTCCGTCGGTCGGGTCTGTCAGGAGTCAGCGGCACTTACCTGGCAGAAGATCTCCGGCGGTCACGGCCTGGACTGCTTGATGGCCGACATCATCTTTCCCCGGCGGTCACATGCAGTTTCTCGCGATAACTGCAGTGACTGCTGGGTAATCCCGGCCGTAAAGCAGTCAGTCCGATGACGTCACCGCCGGGGAAGCAGGTAATCAGCTGTGCTGCGCCGGGATGACAGGCTCTGCCTGTCATTCCGATGTAGCAGAGCTGGATCGTCGTGGGACATTCGTTACTATGGACTGCGTCGGACAGGTGGTATACTGTTGGTTTGTTTTTTTCCTTTTTTTACAGGAGATCGATGGCGTCGCAGGAATGAGAGAGTAATAAAAGAAATGAAAACTGTTGTCTCTTTTATTTCATTAAAAGACTTTTTTCTTGCTGTGTCTTTTTTTTTATACATTTTTATACATTTAAAAACTTTGGGATTAATAATGGATCGGTGTCTTATTGACGCCTATCCATTATTAACCGGGCTTATTGTCACCGTGCAATCAACGGTGACATTAACCCCTTATTACCCCACTTGCCACCGCTACAGGGCAGTGGGAAGAGCCGGGTAAAGTGCCACAATTGGCACATCTTTTGATGCGCCAAATGTGGGGCTGCTGTATTATCAGGCTGTTGAGGGCCAAAATCCATGGGCCTTGACAGTCTTTTAATACCAGGCCGCAGCAGTCTGCATTTTACTTGGCTGGTTAACAAAAATAGGGGGACCCCTACGCTGTTTTTTTTTCGAGGGGATCCCCTATTTTTGTTAACCAGCCAAGATAAGCAGACTGCTGTGGCCTGGTATTATCAGGCTGGCAAGGTCCATGGATATTGGATCCTTACCAGCCTGAAAAAACCAGGCCTCAGCAGTCTGCTTCATCTGGCTGGTTAACAAAAATAGGGGGGACCCCACGCCAATTTTTTTCGAGGGGATCCCCTATTTTTGTTAACCAGCCAAGATATGCAGACTGCTGTGGCCTGGTATTATCAGGCTGGCAAGGTCCATGGATCTTGGCTCCTTACCAGCCTGAAAAACCAGGCCTCAGCAGTCTGCTTCATCTGGCTGGTTAACAAAAATAGGGGGACCCCTACGCCGTTTTTTTTTTCAAGGGGATCCCCTATTTTTGTTAACCAGCCAAGATATGCAGACTGCTGTGGCCTGGTATTATCAGGCTGGCAAGGTCCATGGATCTTGGCTCCTTACCAGCCTGAAAAACCAGGCCTCAGCAGTCTGCTTCATCTGGCTGGTTAACAAAAATAGGGGGGACCCCACGCCAATTTTTTTTCGAAGGGAACCCCTATTTTTGTTAATCAGTTCCCTCTGACGTCACTGATGGTGTCCCTGGCTGACCTGAAGTGAAAGTGGAAAGTAATAAATTAAGCTTTCCACTTCCTCTCCTGTCAGCCAGGAGAGGAACTGATTCATTTGGGGGTTTACTGTGAGGCTGCAGCATTAGCTGCGGTCCCTGCAGTAAACATTAACCCTTTCTGAAGGATTACACCGTGGGACCTGACTGTGCATGGGATAGGTAAGAATAATTTTGCTTTTTTATTTTATTTTTATTACAGGAAATGGTTTTTGCAGTCAAATAAAAGATGGTCAAAAACATGTGTCTTTATTTCATTAAAATGATTTTTCATTAAAGTGTGTGTGTTTTATTTTTATTTCATGCAATAGGATTAATAATTGATAGTTGTATAATTGACAGCTCTCAATTATTAACCTGGCTTAAGGTGACCTTTCAATTGCAAGGTGGCTTTAACCCCTTATTAACCCATTCGCCACCGCTACAGGGCTGGGAATAGACGGGCAAAGTGCCAGAAAGGGCGAATCTAATTATAGATTTGTCTTTTCTGGGGTGTCTGGGTGCAGATGTTAGTAGCCAGGGGGGGGGCAAAAATAATGGTCCCTCTCTGGGCTATTATTATCTGCCCCCACTGCTGGCTTTGTCTGTCTGGTTGCGAAAATAGGGCGGGAGCCCACGCATTTTTTTGCAACAATTTTACACCTCATATATATATATATATATATATATATATACATGTCATTGAATTTGTGACACATATTATATATATATATATATATATATATATATATATATATATAGTTCATACACTTCTACATAGTATAATAGCCGCTAATTCAATTGCCGGCTTTTGTGAAAATGCAGAACCCGACATGAAATGACACATGGTTTACATAGAGTTAACCTTGTCATTTCAAGTTGTTTGATCTATTGTTTTCACTAACAATTACATCAGTCTATGTGTGCAAAATTTCACACCTGTAGGGGTTAATTAAAGGTGTAAATTCGTAGCAAAAAAGTCCGTTTTTTTTACAACGAATTTACACCTTTAATTAACCCCTACAGGTGTGAAATTTTGCACATATAGACTGATGTAATTGTTTGTGCAAATCACATATCAAACTACATGAAAAGACATGGTTAACCCTATGTACACCAAGTGTCATTTCATGTCGGGTGCTTCTGTCTTTTCACAGAAGCCGGCTTTACCCGGCAATTGAATCAGAGGCTATTTTACTATGTAGAAGTGTATAAACTATACATATATGTATATATATATGTCACAATGACATGTATATATATATATATGTATTCTATGTGTGTATATTTTGTGTTTACAACGAAAGAAAGGGTTTTTTTTAGTTGCGATATTTTGTTCCCATAGACTTACATGGGACTTCCGGTATCGGTATCGGATATCGCCGATATTTTAGTGATATCGGCGATACCATTCCGATCCGATATATTTTTGGATATCGGAAAGTATCGCTCAACACTACTTAGGGGTGATCTTATTACAATGTATAAATATATGAGGGGACAGTACAAAGACCTTTCTAATGATCTTTTTACTCTTAGACCTGTGACGGGGACAAGGGGGCATCCTCTACGTCTGGAGGAAAGAAGGTTTAGCCATAATCACAGACGCAGATTCTTTACTGTAAGAGCAGTGAGACTATGGAACTCTCTCCCGTCTAATGTTGTAATGAGTGATTCCTTACTAAAATTTAAGAAGGGACTGGATGCCTTTCTTGAAAAGTATAATATTACAGGCTATATTCACTAGTTTTTTAGATATTGCGTTGATCCAGGGAGCTAGTCTGATTGCCATATGTGGAGTCGGGAAGGAATTTTTTTCCCCAATGTGAAGCTTACTGTTTGCCACTTGGATTTTTTTTTGCCTTCCTCTGGATCAACATGTTAGGGCAGGTTAGGATAGGATATGGGTTGAACTAGATGGACTTAAAGTCTTCCTTCAACCTTAATAACTATGTTACTATGTTAGATGATAGATACAGATGATAGAGACAGATGATAGAGACAGAGATGATAGATACAGATGATAGAGACAGAGATGATAGAGACAGATGATAGAGACAGAGATGATAGAGACAGATGATAGAGACAGAGATGATAGAGACAGATATAGAGACAGATGATAGAGACAGAGATGATAGAGACAGATGATAGAGACAGAGATGATAGAGACAGATGATAGAGACAGAGATGATAGAGACAGATGATAGAGACAGAGATGATAGAGACAGATGATAGAGACAGAGATGATAGAGACAGATGATAGAGACAGAGTTGATAGAGATGATAGAGACAGAGATGATAGAGATGATAGAGACAAATGATAGAGACAGATGATAGAGACAGAGATGATAGAGACAGATGATAGAGACAGAGATGATAGAGACAGATGATAGAGACAGAGTTGATAGAGATGATAGAGACAGAGATGATAGAGATGATAGAGACAGATGATAGAGACAGAGATGATAGAGACAGAGATGATAGAGACAGATGATAGAGACAGAGATGATAGAGACAGATGATAGAGACAGAGTTAATAGAGACAGAGATGATAGAGACAGATGATAGAGACAGATTATAGAGACAGAGATGATAGAGACAGAGATGATAGAGACAGATGATAGAGACAGAGATGATAGAGACACAGATGATAGAGATGATAGAGACAGAGTTGATAGAGATGATAGAGACAGAGATGATAGAGATGATAGACAGATGATAGAGACAGAGTTGATAGAAATGTGACACGTAGACAACCCATGCGCTGAAAAAATGCAAACGCATGCAAAAACACTTGAAATCGCATACAAACGCTGCGTTTTTTGGTCGTAATGCGCACGCTGATGTGACTAAATATCGCAGCGTTTATAAGCGTTTGCATGCATTTTTTTTTAATGTGTTTCATGTGCGCACTATGCGCTGCGCAAAAAAACGCAAGTGTGAAAGTAGCCTAAGCGCTGTTTTCCTCTGAAGCCTTGGGTCTGATGGTTCAATTAGTATAGTGGATGCATGACCCAAACTACATAAATATCTGATAGATCTTCACACTCCATAAAGAGTAACCTGTTCCACAGACACGGTAAGAATTTTTGATTTATACTTATTAATTTTCATTTGTGATGCTTTTTTAGATGAATTGAATATTACACAATTTGCTTTAATTGTCAGATTAGTGACCTTTGCTTTACTGAGATTTGCCACAGCATCACATTTAATAGGTAGAATGCATAATTTTATTGGCAGAATTGAAGGATAATTTTATAATTTTCGAGACATTACAATGAAAAATAGATAAATAATTTTATACAAAAAAAGATTTCAATGTTTCATGAATACAAGAATTTCAATTTTGGAGCAATGACCTTGCTGTTGGAGAAGATATAAATCTTTTGGTTGGTGTCTGCTAGAAGGAATATAAATAAGTAACTTGATGCCTTGTTTCTTTATTCACGATTTAAGACGCACACTTCCTGCTCAATGAAGGGATCATGGATCCCTATTTTCCAGTGCAATTGCAGGAGACAAAGTCATTCACCAGTTTCCATGTTCTATTTTCCAGATGTCTGACACTTATTTTTCAGTCAATTTCACAGATATTGTGGGAAATCGTTGCAACTTGTTATTCAGCATTCAGAAATCGAATGTCACTGTTCTATCTAACTGCAAAATTTTATAGTATGTTCACATTGCAGCAGATAAATGGTATTTGTATTGATACAATACTTTTCCTTTGAATTGTACTTTCTTAAATCTTTTGTGAAAGAAGATTTACTAGATTGTACGCACCATGTCTTATTTGTAATTTAGACAGTGAGATTACATTGCAAAAATCTTCTTAGCTGTAATTTGCTTATTAATCCTATAGAGATTTCCAACTGTAGCACTATTTTTTTCTATATTTGGAGATAAGGGATGTATGCAGTGTTAGCAATTCATAAAGCAATGGATAGATTAGAATTTAGCTGATATTTTTACAAAGGCTTCCTTTTGTAGGACATTATTATAGTGTTGCTACTTAACTAGCGACATTCAGTAATTCTGGTAACTTGATGCCTTTCAGGTCCAATTATTTTGCTATTTTGGTTTGCCCTGAAGTTTACCTTTTGGTGGAACTCCTTCATATAAACGTAGAGCTGGGAGAATCATTTGAAATTCTGATTCGCTAGCATTGCCGATATTTACAAATGAATTTGAATTGAAATAATGAAAAGCTTCTAATTTACTAGAAATTTACTCTGAGTTCTGGACTCAATGGAACCCAATTTGAGCTCTTTAACCCCTTAACGACCACCGATATGCCTGTTAATGGTGGCAGTTAAGGGTACTTATTCCTCAGCGCCGCTTTTTAACGGCGCTGAAAAATAAGGTTATAGCGCAACCCAGTGTCAGAAATTCTCCAGGGTCTCGGCTACCAGGGGCAGCTGTAACCCCGGAGAACATGATTCGGGTCGGTTTTTACCCACCCCCGTATTGCGATCACCGTTATTCACAGAATAACCACGATCACAAAAAAAAGTCAGATTTCCCATTTAATTTCTCTTTCCTCCCATGATCTAGCACATGAGAGGAAAGAAAAATGGGGCCTCGCTGGACCCTCCTGCATCCCCAGTCCTGTCCCCCGGCGTCTTCTTCCAGGAAGAAAATGGCGGGCGTATGCTCAGTGCACCCGCAGAGATCTGACGTCCGGCATCCGGCAACAATAGGAGATTTTTCCTATTGGTTCATTTTGATCACTGTGATAGACCCCATCACAGTTTTTAAAATAAAAAAATAGTAAATCAAACCCCCCTCTATCAGGTAAAACTAATAAAATAAAAAAAGTATTTCCATTTTTCCGTTTAGGGTTGGGCTTGGGTTGGGGCTAGAGCTAGGGTTAGTGTTGGGCTAGGGATGTGTTAGGATAGGGGCTAGGGTTGTGTTGGGGTTAGGGTTGTGGTTAGGGTTGTGGTTAGAGTTAGAGTTAGGGTTGGGATTATGGGATTATGGTTAGGGGTGTGTTATGATTAGGGGTGTGTTGGGGTTAGGGTTGTGGTTAAGGTTATGGTTGAGATTGGATTTAAGGGTATTGGGGTTAGGGTTGGAGTTAGAATTGGGGGGTTCCACTGTTTAGGTACATCAGGGGGTCTCCACACGCGACATGGCGCCCACCATTGATTCCAGCCAATTGTGAGTTAAAAAAGTCAAATGGTGCTCCCTCCTTTCTTAGCCCTACCATGCACCCAAACAGTGGCTCTCCCCCACATACGGGGTATTGGCGTACTCAGGAGAAATTGCACAACAAATTTTGTGGTCCATTTTCTCCTGATACCCTTATGAAAATAAAAAGGTTTGGTTCCAAAGTAAGTTTTTTGTGAAAAAAATAAAATGTTAATTTTTTCCTTTCACATTGCTTTAGTTCTCGTGAAGCACCTGAAGGGTTAATAAACTTCTTGAATGTGGTTTTGTGCACTTTGAGGGGTGCATTTTTTAGAATGGTGTCACTTTTGGGTATTTTCTGTTATATCGACCCCTCAAACTCACTTCAAATGTTAGGTGGTCACTAAAAAATGGTTTTGTAAATTTTATTGGAAAAATGAGAAATCGATCATCAACTTTTAACCCTTATAAACGTCTTAACAAAAAAAAATTGTGTCCAAAATTGTGCTGATGTAAAGTAGACATGTGGGAAATGTTATTTATTAACTATTTTGTGTGATATTACTCTCTGATTTAAGGGCACAAACATTAAAAGTTTGAAAATGTCAAAATTTTCCAAATTATTGCCAAATTTCTGTTTTTTTCATAAATAAATGCAAGACATATCAAGGAAATTTTACCACTAACATGAAGTACCATATTTCATGAAAAAACAGTCTCAGATTCAGTGGGATACGTTGAAGCGTTCCAGAGCTATAACTTCATAAAGTGACAGTGGTCAGAATTGTAAAAATTGGCTTGGTCATTAAGTACCAAATTGGCAGTCACTAAGGGGTTAATGCAAACACAGCCTAATGTCAGTTACTAATACTAATGCCCAAGTGTTCTCAACCTATCTGACAATGAAAAAAGGATACTAACTATTGGTAACTGACAGTGGTAAAAATATATATAATTTTTTACTTTAACCCCTTCACCCCAAGCCATTTTTCACTTTCCTTACCAGGCCAAATATTGCAATTCTGACCAGTGTCACTTTATGAAGTAATAACTACGGAAAGCTTCAACATATCCCAGTAATTCTGATAATTTTTTTTTCATGAGACATTGTACTTCATGATAGTGGTAAATTTTGGTCAATATTTTTTGCATTTATTTATTAAGATATAGAAAATTTGAAAAAAAAAAAATCACAAATTTCAAACTCTGAATTTTTATGCCCTTAAGCCTAATTGTTATACCACATAAAATAGTTATAAAATAACATTTACCACATATCTGCTTTATATCAGCATCATTTTTTAAGCATTTTTTGTTGTTAGGAAGTTAAAAGGATTAAAAGTTTATTAGTAGTGATGAGTGAACGTGCTCGATAATACTCGTTACTCGCCCGAGCATCGCTGTACTCGCAGTACTCAGCGAGCACCGAGCATTTCCGTGATTGCTCGGCGGGAGTTCTGGTGCACGCCCTGTAATGCCACTGTAAGGTTCTAGCAGGAACGTGGGATGCAGTGATGGACGGGAGGCAGAGCAAGGTTTAACAGATTTTATTAACTCCATGCAGGGAGACAGAGGGTTAACAAGGGGTTAAACAACGTAAGTTGTAGAAGGATATGACAAGTTGCAATACAATGGTACAGTTGACGGCGGTAACGATGAAAGTCACGGGTTCCCATTTCTCGCTGGTGTCAGAAGTTCTGCAAACTGTAATTCCTGCTGGGGAACTCAATGGCGCCTGCAACGGCAGGCGCGGTGTCTTTATTAAAGGGGTTCAGCAAACAACAATACCCCGCCTTCTGGTGACAGCGGTCGGTCTCCGGTACCTTCTGCTGCCCCTAGTCCATATACTGTAGTGGCTAAACATCGATGAGGGACACAGTACTGTACTAGCCCAGCGTGGCTCTGCTAACATAAGCTGACAAAGTCAGGTCACAAGTGTCTGGGCAGATATTCACTAACAGATATTCGGGGTGTAAATAATGGACACGCTCCCTGTCTCTTTCAGGCGGCACACGCGCGGTACTCACGATACCGAAGCAATTGGAACCTGGCTTTATGGCGGACGCAGGACACACTCTGCACGTCTCTCTCTCTCTAGTCCCCGCTGTTGGGGAGGGAGATGCTGGTCTGCGTGGTGCTGCGGCTCCCGGCTGGAGCATTCCCTTCTGTGGCCGCTGCAACACCCTGCTCAGCTCTGACCTGTGTGCTCGGCTCGACACGGCTCTGCTCTGTACGGCTCTGCTCTGCCAGACTGCTGCTGAGTACACTACTCCCCTCAATGCAGCAACCCCTGTCCTTCAGGCCTGCCGCAACACTCTCTGGTGGGGAAGCAGAGCGCTCTCCTCACCACTCTGCGCTGGCGCCACACTGCCTTATTTCACTCGCTTTCTCTCTTTTTATGTCTCTGCTGCTGCGAGCGCTGTTCTGGCTCTCCCCACCCCCCTTGGTCAGGAGGAAGGGCCGACTCATTCAAGCTTCCCCCTGGGAACAGTGGATGCAGCCTCTTAAGTTCCGGACCCGGCACACAGGTACCCCCTGTCTCTTCATCCCCCCTATACTGCAGCCATCTTTGTTGTAGTATTACAGTGATTGGCTGGCCGCACAGCTTCATCAGGTGTATAAGAGACCTGGCGCCGCCATGCTCAGCACAGTCTGCTCCGGAATTAGCGAGTGTAGGGAGAGCTGCTGCCGAGATAGGGTCAGATTTGGGGTTTAGAAGGTAGTGTAGGTATACCATCAAAGAAGACACAAATCCAGCTTAATCAACAGTTCTTCTAAGGACTAATTACGGGTAGTGTTGAGCGATACTGCCCGATATCCCTAAATATCGGATCGGATTGGATCGGCCCGATACTCAAAAAGTATCGGGTATCGCCGATCCGATACCGGAAACCCAATGCAAGTCAATGGGACAGAAATATCGGGACTAAAAAAAACCCTTTCTTTCCTTGTAAACACTAGATTTACACACATAGAATACATATATATATATATATATACATGTCATTGTGACATATATATATATACTGTAAGCTTTTCAGGGGATTTAGCTCTGGGATCGCCGTCTTAGGGAGACGGAGTGGCATAAAGAGACCATTCACAGACAGTGGTTCTGTTAAAAACTGGCCGCAACCAGTTTTATTAAAGTCCACAGCAAACAGAACATGAATTAAAACAAAATCATAAACATAAAGCCTAGGCGTGTCCCGCCACTAATTACACTTAGATAGATTACCCTTTCTATCCGGGTCCAGACTCTAATAGTCTGTGCCCAAAACAACACATATGTTCAGTAGTTACCAGCGTGCAGCTCACATGAGGCTCCAATGGCGTCTGAAGTCAGATCCAGACTGAGAGATAGAGCCCCCTCTGAACTTCTCAAGCAGGTACTTATGGCTGCCTAATTAAGCAGCTGTGTTCACTCCGGGTTGTACTGAAAACCTGTCCCAGATAGGAATGGAATGAACACCGCACTGACAACCTATTTTATGCGCCCCAGCTAAGAAACCTGGGCGAGATATACACGCCGTCCAGCACACACCCCTTCACTGTCTCACATATCCCCCCCCTCTTCTCCAGACCGGAGGACTGGTCAGAGATTCCGAAGAGACAGTGAACTCTGGACAAGGCATCAGCATTACCCTGTAATTTCCCAGGTCTATGCTCCACCGAGAAATTGAACTCTTGAAGTGAAAGGAACCACCTTGTCACCCTGGCATTCCTTTCCTTGTTCTGCTTCATCCATGTCAGAGGAGCATGGTCTGATTGCAATTTAAATCTCCTACCCAAGAGGTAATACCGTAGGGAGTCCAGGGCCCATTTGATTGCGAGGCACTCTCGCTCCACAATGGCATAATTTTGTTCAGCCGGTGTCATTTTTCGACTTAGATACAGGACTGGGTGTTCTTCACCCTTCACGACCTGTGACAACACCGCCCCTAACCCCACATTAGAGGCATCAGTTTGAACAAGAAACTCTTCCCTGAAATTAGGGGTGACCAGAACTGGTCTTTGACACAAAGCCATTTTCAACGACAGAAATGCTTTTTCTGCCTCCGGATTCCAATTTATCATTTTGGACTTCCCCCCTTTTGTCAGGTCAGTCAATGGGGCAGCAATGGAGGCATAATTTGGTACGAATCTGCGATAGTACCCAGTGATGCCCAAAAATGCTTTGACCTGTCGTTTTGTGAGGGGTACAGGCCAGTTTCGAATTGCCTCTACTTTATCGATTTGTGGCTTGATCAGCCCTCTGCCAATCACATAGCCCAAGTACTTGGCTCTTCTAGGCCAATTGCACATTTCTCTGGGTTTATGTTCAGCCCAGCTCCGCCTATCGAGTCTAGGACGGCTTGTACCTTAGCGAGGTGGCTCTCCCAATCAGAACTGAAAATTACCACATCATCCAGGTAGGCAGCTGCATAGGCTTGATGCGGGCGTAGGATCTGGTCCATAAGCCTCTGAAAGGTAGCTGGGGCTCCATGCAACCCGAATGGCATCACCAGATACTGAAACAAACCTTCCGGGGTTGCAAAGGCCGTTTTTTCTTTTGCCTCCTCAGATAGGGGTATCTGCCAGTACCCTTTTGTCAGATCGAGGGTTGTAATATAACGGGCACCCCCTAACCTCTCGATTAGCTCATCTACCCGTGGCATCGGGTATGCGTCAAACTTTGACACTTCGTTCAACTTTCTGAAATCATTACAGAACCTCCAGGTTCCATTAGGTTTTGGGATCAGAACAATCGGGCTACACCACTCGCTTTGGGCCTCCTCAATGACCCCGAGGTCTAGCATACGTTTGATTTCAGTAGAGACTATCTTTCTGCGGGCTTCTGGAATTCTGTACGGTTTTATTTTTACCTTAGTACCGGGCTCAGTCTCGACATGGTGTTTTACGAGAGAAGTCCGGCCGGGCAAGTCAGAAAACCTCTGCCGATTTTTCTGCAGAAACTCCCGTACTTCCTGTTTTTGGTGCACGGACAATGTCTCACCAATGGTCACCGGAGGTAGAGATGGTTTTACCCCTTTCTCTACTTCACCCGAGGCCAACAATGCCTCTCTGTCCCTCCAGGGCTTGATCAGATTGATATGATATATCTGGTAGGGCTTCCGTCTCCCGGGTTGGTGTACTTTGTAAGTAACCTCGCTCATTTTTTGAACGACCTCGTATGGACCATGCCACTTGGCCAAAAACTTACTTTCCACCGTGGGAATTAGAATTGGACTCGATCCCCGGGATTGAAAGACCTAATTTTTGCTGACCGATTATAGACTCTGCTTTGAGCTTCTTGGGCTCTCTGCAGATGATTCTTCACCAATGGCATAATTTTAGCCATCCTCTCTTGCATCTGGGCAATATGCTCTATAACACTCTTGTATGGAGTTGTCTCGGTTTCCCAAACCTCCTTGGCTATGTCCAGCAAGCCCCGCGGATGCCGACCATACACCAACTCAAAGGGAGAAAATCCCGTAGAGGCCTGGGGAACCTCTCTGACCGAAAACAATAAGTAGGGTAACAGGTAGTCCCAGTCCCTCCCATCTTTCTCTACTGCTTTCTTTAACATATGTTTTAATGTTTTATTAAAACGTTCAACCAACCCATCCGTCTGGGGGTGATACACAGATGTCCGAATGTGCGAGATTTTAAGCAACTTACACAGTTCCTTCATCACTTTGGACATAAAAGGTGTGCCTTGGTCCGTGAGGATCTCTTTAGGAATTCCTGTCCTGGAAAACATATGAAAAAGTTCCCGTGCAATATTTTTAGATGCCATATTTCTTAAAGGGACCGCCTCGGGGTACCGGGTTGCATAATCAAGGACAACTAAGATGTATTGGTGTCCCCTGGCTGATTTTACAATAGGACCTACCAAGTCCATTGCTACCCTTTCAAAGGGGATTTCTATAACCGGCAACGGAATTAATGGACTCCGGAAGTGAGACACCGGAGCATTTATCTGACACGAGGGGCAGGTTTTACAATAATCCTCCACATCTCGATAAACCCCGGGCCAGTAAAACCTCTGAAGAATTCTTTCCTGGGTTTTGTCCATCCCCAGGTGCCCACCCAGCACGTGGTTATGGGACAAACCTAACACCATACTTCTATATGACTTAGGTACCAGGAGCTGACTCACGGCCTCTCCCTTTACTTTAGTGACCCTATACAGCAGGTCATTGTTCATGGCAAAATGGGGAAATTTTTCATCAGAGCCGGGCTCTTGTGGGATCTCATTCAGAACAGTTATATTCTCCCTGGCATGTTTAAGAGTGGGGTCTTGCAATTGCTCACTCCCAAAATTGCCACGGGACAACCGGTAGGTCAGGGACATTCTGTTCTAGAGAAACATCCTCCCCCTCCCCCAACATCACCTGAAATGGAAATTCATCATTATCAATATCATTATCATGATTACTATCAGCATCAGCATCATTATCAGGGTCATCATCATTATCATGATCATCATCATTATCATGGTCATCATCATTATCATGGTCATCACATAAGTTTAACGGCCCACTAGCCTTGTGTTCCGCCCCTCGGGACTGCGCACCCTCAGTAGGAGCTTCATCACACTGTCCAGCAGAAACATTTTTTTTCCAAAGACCCCAAAACAGGGGAAAGTCACGACCCAATATGGCGGGATGCATCAAGTTCTTCACTACCCCCACTTCATATGAGATTCCCCGAGTTTTGTGACGAAGTCTGAGGAGGTTACTGGGTAGACTTTGACGTCTCCATGTATGCACACCACGCTTAGGTACCTATCTGTGACGAAGTTCCCATCAGCCAGACTAGCATGTATTAGAGTCACTCGGCTTCCTGAGTCGAGTAGGGCCTGTACTGGGCACCCATTTATCACGACCTGACACAGCTGTGGGCCAGTCTCCTCGACTAGGGTGGCCACGCACACGGGCTCGGCGAGGAACGAGAGAGACTGTCCAGCGTCACAGTCCATAGGTTCCCCCACTAGTGGACAATTGGCTGAAATATGACCTTGTTCACGGCATCTCCAACACTGTCTCAGGTCAGGGTGTTCAGACGGGGAGACCTTCCTAGGTCTGGGTTCTCCTGGTAGGTAAGTATCACCCTTCCGCTCATACATGTCCCTCGGGGCTGACCGGACTATCAACAGCCCCCCTTGCCCCCACAGCTGGAACCCTCTTACCGGAAGATGACGGAGGCCGGGTATTCCGAACTGATGATCGCTCGGACGGCTGGTCACGTAGATAGTCTTTGGTGGCGAAATACCTTTCTATTAGGCTGACCAGTTGATCGGCATCTTTGGGGTCTCCCTGTCCGACCCAGAGCTGGACCTCAGGGGGAAGGGCCCAGATGTACCGGTCCAGCACACCTTTTCAACCATTTGGGCAGGGGTGCTGACGTCAGGTTCCAACCACTTTTTTACCAAAGAAATCAAGTCATACATTTGTGAGCGAGCAGGCTTGTCTCGCCTGTATCTCCAGTTATGGACTCTCCTGGCACGGACTGCCCTCGTCACACCCAGGCGGGCAAGAATCTCAGCTTTCAACTTAGTATAGTTTTTGCTGTCCTGCTCGCTGAGGTCAAAATAGGCTTTTTGGGGTTCCCCAGTCAGATAGGGCGCGACCACCATAGCCCATTCAGATTGTGGCAGATTCTCCTTCTCTGCCAGTCTCTCAAATATAGCCAGATACGCCTCCACATCGTCATGAGGCGTCATCTTCTGCAGAGTCTGTTTTACCGCCTTCTTTACAGGGATAATGCCGGTAACCCGGCGTCTTCATTCGGGGACGAGGTGCTAGGAGTTTTTTTAGTGCTGCAACCTGCTCCAGTAACAACCGGTTGGTTTCCTGCTGTTGCTGCTGGCTCTGCTGGGCCTCTAGGTGTTGTTGCTGCATGGCTCGCTGTTGCTGCTGCATGG
>JARQOD010000001.1:365218661-365339452 GCA_033576555.1 Oophaga sylvatica | reverse complement strand
CCAGCCGAAAAACCGGCCCCTCAGCATCTGTTCATTGGCCGGTTAAAAAAAAAGGGGGGGGACCCCACGCCATTTTTTTGAAAGGGAAACCCCTATTTTTGGTTAACAGTTCCTCGACGTCCTGAGGTGTCCCGGCTACCTGAAGTGAAAGTGGAAAGTAATAAATTAAGCTTTCCATTCCCCTCCTGCAGCCAGGAGAGGAACTGATTCTTTTGGGGGGGTTTTACTGTGAGGCTGCAGCATTAGCTGCGGTCCCGCAGTAAACATTAACCCCCTTTTGAAGGATTTACCCTGGACCTGCTGTGCAGGGATAGGTAAGAATAATTTTGCTTTTTTATTTTTTTTTATTAAAGGAAAGGTTTTTGCAGTAAAAATAAAAGATGGTCAAAAACATTGCTTTATTTCTTTAAAATGATTTTCATTAAAGGTGTGGTTTTATTTTTATTTATGCAATAGGATTAAAAAATTGATAGTTGTATATTGAAGCTTCAATTATTAACCGGGCTTAAGGTGACCTTTCAATTGCAAGGTGGCTTTAACCCTTTAACCCTTTCGCCCCCGGCTACAGGGCAATGGGAATAGACGGGCAAAGGCCAGAAAAGGGCGAATCTAATTATAGATTTTCTTTTCTGGGGGGGTCTGGGTGCAAATGTTGTAGCAGGGGGGGGGCAAAAATATGGTCCCTTCTGGGCTATTTTATTGCCCCCTGCTGGCTTTGTCTGTTGGTTGCGAAAATAGGGGGGACCCACGCATTTTTTTGCAACAATTTTACCCTCATATATTTTTTTATTAATTAACACATGTCATTGAATTTGTACACATTATTTATATATTTATATTTTATAAATATATTTATATATATATAGTTATACACTTCTCAGTATAATACCCCCTAATTCAATTGCCGGCTTTTGGAAAACAAACCCGACATGAAATGAACTGGTTTACATAGAGTTAACCTTGTTCTTTTAAAGTTGTTGATCTTTTGTTTTCACTAACAATTACATCATCTATGTGTGCAAAATTTCACACCTGTAGGGTTAATTAAAGGTTAAATTCGTAGCAAAAAAGTCGTTTTTTTTTACAAAAAATTTAACCTTTAATTAACCCCTACAGGTTGAAATTTTTTCAAAATATAGCTGATGTTTGTTTTGCAAATCACATATCAAACTCATGAAAAGGACAGGTTAACCCATTACACCAAGGTGTCATTTCATGTCGGGTGCTTCTGTCTTTTCAAAAAAAACCGGCTTTACCCGGCAATTGAATCAGAGGCATTTTACTATGTAGAAGTGTTAAACTATAATATATGTAATATTATGTCACAATGACATGTATATATATATATGTATTCTATGTGTGTATATTTTGTGTTTACAACGAAAAAAAAGGGTTTTTTAGTTGCGAATTTTGTTCCCATAGACTTACATGGGACTTCCGATCGGTATCGGAATCGCCGAAATTTTAGTGATATCGGCGATACCATTCCGATCCGATAATTTTTTGGTTATCGGAAAGTACGCTCAACCTACTTAGGGGTGATCTTATTACAATGTTAAATATTGAGGGGACAGTTACAAAGACCTTTCAAGATCTTTTTCTCTTAGACCTGTGACGGGAACAGGGGGCACCCTCTACGTCTGGAGGAAAGAAGGTTTAGCCATAATCACAGAGCGATTCTTTACTGTAAGCAGTGAGATATGGAACTCTCTCCCGTTAATTTGTTGAGTGTTTCCCTTACTAAAATTTAAGAAGGGACTGGATCCTTTCTTGAAAATAAATATTAAGGTTTATATTCCTGTTTTTTAATTTGCGTTGATCCAGGAGCTAGTCTGATTGCCATATGTGGAGTCGGGAAGGAATTTTTTTCCCCAATGTGAAGCTTACTTTTTTGCCATTGGATTTTTTTTTGCTTCCCTGGACAACATGTTAGGGCAGGTTAGGATAGGATTGGGTTGAACTAGATGGACTTTAAAGTCTTCCTTCAACCTTAATAACTAGTTATATGTTAGATGTGATACAGATGATAGAGACAGATGATGAGACAGAGATGATAGTTCAGATATAGAGAAGAGAGATAGGACAGATGTAGAGACAGAGAGATGGACAATATAGAGACAGAGATGATAGAGACAGAGTGAGACAGAATGATAGAGACAGATTATAGGCAGAGATAGAGACAGAGATGATAGGGGACAGATGATAGAGACGAGATGATAGAGACAGATGTAGAGCAGGTGATAGAGACGATGATGAGACAGAGATATAGAGACGATGATAGAGACAGAGATATAGAGAAGATGATAGAGACAAGTTTGATAGAGGATAGAGCAGAATGATAGAGATGATAGAGACAAATGATAGAGAAAGTGATGAGACAGAGATGTAGAGACAGTTATAGAGACGAGATGATAGAGACAGATGATAGAGAAGAGTTGATAGAGATGATGGGAGACAGAGATGATAGAGAGGGATAGAGACAGATGATAGAGACAGAGATGATAAGCGAGATGATAAGACAGTGATAGAACAGAGATGTAGAAAACAGTTATAAGACAGGTTTTTAGGACAGAGATGATAGAGACAGATAAATAGACAGTTTTTAGAGACAGAGTATAGGACAGAGAGATAGGAAGATGATAGAGACAGAGAGGGATAGGACACAGATGATAGAGATGTAGAGACAAGTTGATAAGATGATAGAGACAGGATATAGAGATGATGACAGTGATAGAGACAGAGTTGATAGAAAGTAAACCGTAAAAACCCATGCGCTGAAAAAATGCAAACGCAGAAAAAAAACACTTGAAATCGCTTTACAAACGCTGCTTTTTTTTTTTTTTTTTGGTCGTAATGCGCACCTGATGGGGGACTAAATATCGCAGCGTTTATAAGCGTTTGCATGCAATTTTTTTTTAATGTGTTTCATGTGCGCACTATGCGCTGCCAAAAAACGCAAGTGTGAAAGTAATAAGCGTTTTTCCTCTGAAGCCCTTTGGGGCTGTTTGGGTTTGAATTAGTATGTGGAGCATGACCCAAAATACATAAAATTGATAGTCTTCCCCAAATCCATAAAAGTAACCTGTTCCACAGACACGGTAAGAATTTTTGATTTATACTTATTAATTTTTAATTTGTGATGCTTTTTTAGATGAATTAAATATTACACAATTTGCTTTAATTGTCAGATTAGGACCTTTGCTTTACTGAGATTTCCACAGCTCACATTTAATAGGTAGAATGCATAATTTTTTTGGCGATTGAAGGATAATTTTATAATTTTCGAGGCATTACAATGAAAAAATAGATAAATAATTTTATACAAAAAGATTTCAATGTTTATGAATACAAGAATTTTTATTTTTGGAGCAATGACCTTGCTGTTGGAGAAGTTAAATTTTTTTGGTTGGGTGCTAAAGAATTAAATAATAACTTGTGCCTTGTTTCTTTATTCACGTTTAAGCGCACACTTCCTGCTCAATGAAGGGATCTTTGGGTCCTATTTTCCAGTGCATTGCAGGGACAAAGTCATTCACCCATTTTTCCCGTTCTATTTTCCAGATGTCTGACACTTTTTTTTCAGTCAATTTCACGATATTGTGGGAAACGTTGCAACTTGTTATTCCGCATTCCCGAAATCGAATGTCCTGTTCATCTACTGAAAATTTTATAGTATGTTCAATTTGCAGCAGATAAATGGATTTGTATTGATTACAAACTTTTCCTTTGAATTGTTTCTTTTTTAAAATTTTTTGTGAAAGAAGATTTTTCTAGATTGTCGCACCATGTCTTATTTGTAATTTAGCAGTGAGATTACGCAAAAAAACTTCTTACGTAAATTTTCTTATTAATCCTATAGGATTTCCAACTGTACCTATTTTTTTCTATTTTGGAGATAAGGGATGTATGCAGTGTTAGCAATTCAAAAAGCAATGGAAAGATTTTGAATTTAGCGATATTTTTCAAAGGTTCCTTTTGTAGGACATTATTATAGGTTCTACTTAACTCGAATTCAGTAATTCTGGTAACTTGATGCTTTAGGCCAATTATTTTGCCTATTTTGGTTTGCCCTGAAGTTTCCTTTTGGTGGAAAATCCTTCATATAAACGAGAGCTGGGAGATCATTTGAAATTCTGATTCGCTAGCATTGCCGTATTTACAAATGAATTTGAATTGAAAAATGAAAAAGCCTAATTTACTAGAAAATTTTTTAGTTCTGGACTCAATGGAACCCAATTTGAGCTCTTTAACCCCTTAACGACCACCGATACGCCTGTTAATGGTGGCAGTTAAGGGTACTTATTCCTCAGCGCCGCTTTTTAACGGCACTGAAAATAAGGTTATAGCGCAACCCAGTGTCAGAAATTCTCCAGGGTCTCGGCTACCAGGGGCAGCTGTAACCCCGGAAACATGATTCGGGTCGGTTTTTACCCACCCCCGTATTGCGATCACCGTTATTCACAGAATAACCACGATCACAAAAAAAAGTCAGATTTCCATTTAATTTCTCTTTCCTCCCATGATCTAGCACATGAGAGGAAAGAAAAATGGGGCCTCGCTGGACCCTCTGCATCCCCAGTCCTGTCCCCCGGCGTCTTCTTCCAGGAAGAAAATGGCGGGCGTATGCTCAGTGCACCCGCAGAGATCTGACGTCCGGCATCCGGCAACAATAGGAGATTTTTCCTATTGGTTCATTTTGATCACTGTGATAGACCCCATCACAGTTTTTAAAATAAAAAAATAGTAAATCAAACCCCCCTCTATCAGGTAAAACTAATAAAATAAAAAAAGTATTCCATTTTTCCGTTTAGGGTTGGGCTTGGGTGGGGCTAGAGCTAGGGTTAGTGTTGGGCTAGGGATGTGTTAGGATAGGGGCTAGGGTTGTGTTGGGGTTAGGGTTGTGGTTAGGGTTGTGGTTAGAGTTAGAGTTAGGGTTGGGATTATGGGATTATGGTTAGGGGTGTGTTATGATTAGGGGTGTGTTGGGGTTAGGGTTGTGGTTAAGGTTATGGTTGAGATTGGATTTAAGGGTATTGGGGTTAGGGTTGGAGTTAGAATTGGGGGGTTTCCACTGTTTAGGTACATCAGGGGGTCTCCACACGCGACATGGCGCCACCATTGATTCCAGCCAATTGTGAGTTAAAAAAGTCAAATGGTGCTCCCTCCTTTCTTAGCCCTACCATGCACCCAAACAGTGGCTCTCCCCACATACGGGGTATTGGCGTACTCAGGAGAAATTGCACAACAAATTTTGTGGTCCATTTTCTCCTGATACCCTTATGAAAATAAAAAGGTTTGGTTCCAAAGTAAGTTTTTTGTGAAAAAAATAAAATGTTAATTTTTTCCTTTCACATTGCTTTAGTTCTCGTGAAGCACCTGAAGGGTTAATAAACTTCTTGAATGTGGTTTTGTGCACTTTGAGGGGTGCATTTTTTAGAATGGTGTCACTTTTGGGTATTTTCTGTTTATATCGACCCCTCAAACTCACTTCAAATGTTAGGTGGTCACTAAAAAATGGTTTTGTAAATTTTATTGGAAAAATGAGAAATCGATCATCAACTTTTAACCCTTATAACGTCTTAACAAAAAAAAAATTGTGTCCAAAATTGTGCTGATGTAAAGTAGACATGTGGGAAATGTTATTTTATTAACTATTTTGTGTGATATTACTCTCTGATTTAAGGGCACAAACATTAAAAGTTTGAAATGTCAAAATTTTCCAAATTATTGCCAAATTTCTGTTTTTTTCATAAATAAATGCAAGACATATCAAGGAAATTTTACCACTAACATGAAGTACCATATTTCATGAAAAAAACAGTCTCAGATTCAGTGGGATACGTTGAAGCGTTCCAGAGCTATAACTTCATAAAGTGACAGTGGTCAGAATTGTAAAAATTGGCTTGGTCATTAAGTACCAAATTGGCAGTCACTAAGGGGTTAATGCAAACACAGCCTAATGTCAGTTACTAATACTAATGCCCAAGTGTTCTCAACCTATCTGACAATGAAAAAAGGATACTAACTATTGGTAACTGACAGTGGTAAAAATATATATAATTTTTTACTTTAACCCCTTCACCCCAAGCCATTTTTCACTTTCCTTACCAGGCCAAATATTGCAATTCTGACCAGTGTCACTTTATGAAGTAATAACTACGGAAAGCTTCAACATATCCCAGTAATTCTGATAATTTTTTTTTCATGAGACATTGTACTTCATGATAGTGGTAAATTTTGGTCAATATTTTTTGCATTTATTTATTAAGATATAGAAAATTTGAAAAAAAAAAAATCACAAATTTCAAACTCTGAATTTTTATGCCCTTAAGCCTAATTGTTATACCACATAAAATAGTTATAAAATAACATTTACCACATATCTGCTTTATATCAGCATCATTTTTTAAGCATTTTTTGTTGTTAGGAAGTTAAAAGGATTAAAAGTTTATTAGTAGTGATGAGTGAACGTGCTCGATAATACTCGTTACTCGCCCGAGCATCGCTGTACTCGCAGTACTCAGCGAGCACCGAGCATTTCCGTGATTGCTCGGCGGGAGTTCTGGTGCACGCCCTGTAATGCCACTGTAAGGTTCTAGCAGGAACGTGGGATGCAGTGATGGACGGGAGGCAGAGCAAGGTTTAACAGATTTTATTAACTCCATGCAGGGAGACAGAGGGTTAACAAGGGGTTAAACAACGTAAGTTGTAGAAGGATATGACAAGTTGCAATACAATGGTACAGTTGACGGCGGTAACGATGAAAGTCACGGGTTCCCATTTCTCGCTGGTGTCAGAAGTTCTGCAAACTGTAATTCCTGCTGGGGAACTCAATGGCGCCTGCAACGGCAGGCGCGGTGTCTTTATTAAAGGGGGTTCAGCAAACAACAATACCCCGCCTTCTGGTGACAGCGGTCGGTCTCCGGTACCTTCTGCTGCCCCTAGTCCATATACTGTAGTGGCTAAACATCGATGAGGGACACAGTACTGTACTAGCCCAGCGTGGCTCTGCTAACATAAGCTGACAAAGTCAGGTCACAAGTGTCTGGGCAGATATTCACTAACAGATATTCGGGGTGTAAATATGGACACGCTCCCTGTCTCTTTCAGGCGGCACACGCGCGGTACTCACGATACCGAAGCAATTGGAACCTGGCTTTATGGCGGACGCAGGACACACTCTGCACGTCTCTCTCTCTCTAGTCCCCGCTGTTGGGGAGGGAGATGCTGGTCTGCGTGGTGCTGCGGCTCCCGGCTGGAGCATTCCCTTCTGTGGCCGCTGCAACACCCTGCTCAGCTCTGACCTGTGTGCTCGGCTCGACACGGCTCTGCTCTGTACGGCTCTGCTCTGCCAGACTGCTGCTGAGTACACTACTCCCCTCAATGCAGCAACCCCTGTCCTTCAGGCCTGCCGCAACACTCTCTGGTGGGGAAGCAGAGCGCTCTCCTCACCACTCTGCGCTGGCGCCACACTGCCTTATTTCACTCGCTTTCTCTCTTTTTATGTCTTGCTGCTGCGAGCGCTGTTCTGGCTCTCCCCACCCCCCTTGGTCAGGAGGAAGGGCCGACTCATTCAAGCTTCCCCCTGGGAACAGTGGATGCAGCCTCTTAAGTTCCGGACCCGGCACACAGGTACCCCCCTGTCTCTTCATCCCCCTATACTGCAGCCATCTTTGTTGTAGTATTACAGTGATTGGCTGGCCGCACAGCTTCATCAGGTGTATAAGAGACCTGGCGCCGCCATGCTCAGCACAGTCTGCTCCGGAATTAGCGAGTGTAGGGAGAGCTGCTGCCGAGATAGGGTCAGATTTGGGGGTTTAGAAGGTAGTGTAGGTATACCATCAAAGAAGACACAAATCCAGCTTAATCAACAGTTCTTCTAAGGACTAATTACGGGTAGTGTTGAGCGATACTGCCCGATATCCCTAAATATCGGATCGGATTGGATCGGCCCGATACTCAAAAAGTATCGGGTATCGCCGATCCGATACCGGAAACCCAATGCAAGTCAATGGGACAGAAATATCGGGACTAAAAAAAACCCTTTCTTTCCTTGTAAACACTAGATTTACACACATAGAATACATATATATATATATATATACATGTCATTGTGACATATATATATAACTGTAAGCTTTTCAGGGGATTTAGCTCTGGGATCGCCGTCTTAGGGAGACGGAGTGGCATAAAGAGACCATTCACAGACAGTGGTTCTGTTAAAAACTGGCCGCAACCAGTTTTATTAAAGTCCACAGCAAACAGAACATGAATTAAAACAAAATCATAAACATAAAGCCTAGGCGTGTCCCGCCACTAATTACACTTAGATAGATTACCCTTTCTATCCGGGTCCAGACTCTAATAGTCTGTGCCCAAAACAACACATATGTTCAGTAGTTACCAGCGTGCAGCTCACATGAGGCTCCAATGGCGTCTGAAGTCAGATCCAGACTGAGAGATAGAGCCCCCTCTGAACTTCTCAAGCAGGTACTTATGGCTGCCTAATTAAGCAGCTGTGTTCACTCCGGGTTGTACTGAAAACCTGTCCCAGATAGGAATGGAATGAACACCGCACTGACAACCTATTTTATGCGCCCCAGCTAAGAAACCTGGGCGAGATATACACGCCGTCCAGCACACACCCCTTCACTGTCTCACATATCCCCCCCCTCTTCTCCAGACCGGAGGACTGGTCAGAGATTCCGAAGAGACAGTGAACTCTGGACAAGGCATCAGCATTACCCTGTAATTTCCCAGGTCTATGCTCCACCGAGAAATTGAACTCTTGAAGTGAAAGGAACCACCTTGTCACCCTGGCATTCCTTTCCTTGTTCTGCTTCATCCATGTCAGAGGAGCATGGTCTGATTGCAATTTAAATCTCCTACCCAAGAGGTAATACCGTAGGGAGTCCAGGGCCCATTTGATTGCGAGGCACTCTCGCTCCACAATGGCATAATTTTGTTCAGCCGGTGTCATTTTTCGACTTAGATACAGGACTGGGTGTTCTTCACCCTTCACGACCTGTGACAACACCGCCCTAACCCCACATTAGAGGCATCAGTTTGAACAAGAAACTCTTCCCTGAAATTAGGGGTGACCAGAACTGGTCTTTGACACAAAGCCATTTTCAACGACAGAAATGCTTTTTCTGCCTCCGGATTCCAATTTATCATTTTGGACTTCCCCCTTTTGTCAGGTCAGTCAATGGGGCAGCAATGGAGGCATAATTTGGTACGAATCTGCGATAGTACCCAGTGATGCCCAAAAATGCTTTGACCTGTCGTTTTGTGAGGGGTACAGGCCAGTTTCGAATTGCCTCTACTTTATCGATTTGTGGCTTGATCAGCCCTCTGCCAATCACATAGCCCAAGTACTTGGCCTCTTCTAGGCCAATTGCACATTTCTCTGGGTTTATGTTCAGCCCAGCTCCGCCTATCGAGTCTAGGACGGCTTGTACCTTAGCGAGGTGGCTCTCCCAATCAGAACTGAAAATTACCACATCATCCAGGTAGGCAGCTGCATAGGCTTGATGCGGGCGTAGGATCTGGTCCATAAGCCTCTGAAAGGTAGCTGGGGCTCCATGCAACCCGAATGGCATCACCAGATACTGAAACAAACCTTCCGGGGTTGCAAAGGCCGTTTTTTCTTTTGCCTCCTCAGATAGGGGTATCTGCCAGTACCCTTTTGTCAGATCGAGGGTTGTAATATAACGGGCACCCCCTAACCTCTCGATTAGCTCATCTACCCGTGGCATCGGGTATGCGTCAAACTTTGACACTTCGTTCAACTTTCTGAAATCATTACAGAACCTCCAGGTTCCATTAGGTTTTGGGATCAGAACAATCGGGCTACACACTCGCTTTGGGCCTCCTCAATGACCCCGAGGTCTAGCATACGTTTGATTTCAGTAGAGACTATCTTTCTGCGGGCTTCTGGAATTCTGTACGGTTTTATTTTTACCTTAGTACCGGGCTCAGTCTCGACATGGTGTTTTACGAGAGAAGTCCGGCCGGGCAAGTCAGAAAACCTCTGCCGATTTTTCTGCAGAAACTCCCGTACTTCCTGTTTTTGGTGCACGGACAATGTCTCACCAATGGTCACCGGAGGTAGAGATGGTTTTACCCCTTTCTCTACTTCACCCGAGGCCAACAATGCCTCTCTGTCCCTCCAGGGCTTGATCAGATTGATATGATATATCTGGTAGGGCTTCCGTCTCCCGGGTTGGTGTACTTTGTAAGTAACCTCGCTCATTTTTTGAACGACCTCGTATGGACCATGCCACTTGGCCAAAAACTTACTTTCCACCGTGGGAATTAGAATTAGGACTCGATCCCCGGGATTGAAAGACCTAATTTTTGCTGACCGATTATAGACTCTGCTTTGAGCTTCTTGGGCTCTCTGCAGATGATTCTTCACCAATGGCATAATTTTAGCCATCCTCTCTTGCATCTGGGCAATATGCTCTATAACACTCTTGTATGGAGTTGTCTCGGTTTCCCAAACCTCCTTGGCTATGTCCAGCAAGCCCCGCGGATGCCGACCATACACCAACTCAAAGGGAGAAAATCCCGTAGAGGCCTGGGGAACCTCTCTGACCGAAAACAATAAGTAGGGTAACAGGTAGTCCCAGTCCCTCCCATCTTTCTCTACTGCTTTCTTTAACATATGTTTTAATGTTTTATTAAAACGTTCAACCAACCCATCCGTCTGGGGTGATACACAGATGTCCGAATGTGCGAGATTTTAAGCAACTTACACAGTTCCTTCATCACTTTGGACATAAAAGGTGTGCCTTGGTCCGTGAGGATCTCTTTAGGAATTCCTGTCCTGGAAAACATATGAAAAAGTTCCCGTGCAATATTTTTAGATGCCATATTTCTTAAAGGGACCGCCTCGGGGTACCGGGTTGCATAATCAAGGACAACTAAGATGTATTGGTGTCCCCTGGCTGATTTTACAATAGGACCTACCAAGTCCATTGCTACCCTTTCAAAGGGGATTTCTATAACCGGCAACGGAATTAATGGACTCCGGAAGTGAGACACCGGAGCATTTATCTGACACGAGGGGCAGGTTTTACAATAATCCTCCACATCTCGATAAACCCCGGGCCAGTAAACCTCTGAAGAATTCTTTCCTGGGTTTTGTCCATCCCCAGGTGCCCACCAGCACGTGGTTATGGGACAAACCTAACACCATACTTCTATATGACTTAGGTACCAGGAGCTGACTCACGGCCTCTCCCTTTACTTTAGTGACCCTATACAGCAGGTCATTGTTCATGGCAAAATGGGGAAATTTTTCATCAGAGCCGGGCTCTTGTGGGATCTCATTCAGAACAGTTATATTCTCCCTGGCATGTTTAAGAGTGGGGTCTTGCAATTGCTCACTCCCAAAATTGCCACGGGACACCGGTAGGTCAGGGACATTCTGTTCTAGAGAAACATCCTCCCCCTCCCCCAACATCACCTGAAATGGAAATTCATCATTATCAATATCATTATCATGATTACTATCAGCATCAGCATCATTATCAGGGTCATCATCATTATCATGATCATCATCATTATCATGGTCATCATCATTATCATGGTCATCACATAAGTTTAACGGCCCACTAGCCTTGTGTTCCGCCCCTCGGGACTGCGCACCCTCAGTAGGAGCTTCATCACACTGTCCAGCAGAAACATTTTTTTTCCAAAGACCCCAAAACAGGGGAAAGTCACGACCCAATATGGCGGGATGCATCAAGTTCTTCACTACCCCCACTTCATATGAGATCTCCCCGAGTTTTGTGACGAAGTCTGAGGAGGTTACTGGGTAGACTTTGACGTCTCCATGTATGCACACCACGCTTAGGTACCTATCTGTGACGAAGTTCCCATCAGCCAGACTAGCATGTATTAGAGTCACTCGGCTTCCTGAGTCGAGTAGGGCCTGTACTGGGCACCCATTTATCACGACCTGACACAGCTGTGGGCCAGTCTCCTCGACTAGGGTGGCCACGCACACGGGCTCGGCGAGGAACGAGAGAGACTGTCCAGCGTCACAGTCCATAGGTTCCCCCACTAGTGGACAATTGGCTGAAATATGACCTTGTTCACGGCATCTCCAACACTGTCTCAGGTCAGGGTGTTCAGACGGGGAGACCTTCCTAGGTCTGGGTTCTCCTGGTAGGTAAGTATCACCCTTCCGCTCATACATGTCCCCTCGGGGCTGACCCGGACTATCAACAGCCCCCCTTGCCCCCACAGCTGGAACCCTCTTACCGGAAGATGACGGAGGCCGGGTATTCCGAACTGATGATCGCTCGGACGGCTGGTCACGTAGATAGTCTTTGGTGGCGAAATACCTTTCTATTAGGCTGACCAGTTGATCGGCATCTTTGGGGTCTCCCTGTCCGACCCAGAGCTGGACCTCAGGGGGAAGGGCCCAGATGTACCGGTCCAGCACCACCTTTTCAACCATTTGGGCAGGGGTGCTGACGTCAGGTTCCAACCACTTTTTTACCAAAGAAATCAAGTCATACATTTGTGAGCGAGCAGGCTTGTCTCGCCTGTATCTCCAGTTATGGACTCTCCTGGCACGGACTGCCCTCGTCACACCCAGGCGGGCAAGAATCTCAGCTTTCAACTTAGTATAGTTTTTGCTGTCCTGCTCGCTGAGGTCAAAATAGGCTTTTTGGGGTTCCCCAGTCAGATAGGGCGCGACCACCATAGCCCATTCAGATTGTGGCAGATTCTCCTTCTCTGCCAGTCTCTCAAATATAGCCAGATACGCCTCCACATCGTCATGAGGCGTCATCTTCTGCAGAGTCTGTTTTACCGCCTTCTTTACAGCGGATAATGCCGGTAACCCGGCGTCTTCATTCGGGGACGAGGTGCTAGGAGTTTTTTTTAGTGCTGCAACCTGCTCCAGTAACAACCGGTTGGTTTCCTGCTGTTGCTGCTGGCTCTGCTGGGCCTCTAGGTGTTGTTGCTGCATGGCTCGCTGTTGCTGCTGCATGGCCTGCTGGGCCTCTAGGTGTTGTTGCTGCATGGCCTGCTGTTGCTGCTGCATGCTCTGCTGTTGTTGCTGCATGGCCTGCTGATGTTGCTGCTGCATGGCCTGCTGGTTCTGGGCCAGCTGCTTAACGAGCTCCTCCATACTGCTGGACATCTTGGGCTGGCTGACAGCCTTCACCCAAGACATATACACTCCACAGTCTTCTCCACAATAAGTTCAGTTTTGCGGTGCAGACACCTTTTTTTTTTTTTTTCAAAGTCTTCAGCCACTGTGCTGCCCAGCATTCAAGCACCAATTGTAAGCTTTTCAGGGGATTTAGCTCTGGGATCGCCGTCTTAGGGAGACGGAGTGGCATAAAGAGACCATTCACAGACAGTGGTTCTGTTAAAAACTGGCCGCAACCAGTTTTATTAAAGTCCACAGCAAACAGAACATGAATTAAAACAAAATCATAAACATAAAGCCTAGGCGTGTCCCGCCACTAATTACACTTAGATAGATTACCCTTTCTATCCGGGTCCAGACTCTAATAGTCTGTGCCCAAAACAACACATATGTTCAGTAGTTACCAGCGTGCAGCTCACATGAGGCTCCAATGGCGTCTGAAGTCAGATCCAGACTGAGAGATAGAGCCCCCTCTGAACTTCTCAAGCAGGTACTTATGGCTGCCTAATTAAGCAGCTGTGTTCACTCCGGGTTGTACTGAAAACCTGTCCCAGATAGGAATGGAATGAACACCGCACTGACAACCTATTTTATGCGCCCCAGCTAAGAAACCTGGGCGAGATATACACGCCGTCCAGCACACACCCCTTCACTGTCTCACAATACATATATTTATAGTTCATACACTTCTACATAGTAAAATAGCCTCTGATTCAATTGCCGGGCAATGCCGGCTTTTGTGAAATTACAGAAGCACCCGACATGAAATGACACATGGTTTACATAGAGTTAACCATGTCTTTTCATGTAGTTTGATATATGGCTTTCACTAACAATTACATGAGTGTATGTGTGCAAAATTTCACACATGTAGGGGTTAATTAAAGGTGTAAATTCGTCGTAAAAAAACACATTTTTTTATACGAATTTACACCTTTAATTAACCCCTACATGTGTCAAATTTTGCACACATACACTCATGTAATTGTTAGTGAAAACCATATATCAAACTACATGAAATGACATGGTTAACTCTATGTAAACCATGTGTCATTTCATGTCGGGTTCTGTATTTTCACAAAAGCCGGCAATTGAATTAGCGGCTATTATACTATGTAGAAGTGTATGTACTATAAATATAAATATATATATATGTGTCACAAATTCAATAACATGTATATATATATATATATATATATATATATATATATATATATGAGGTGTAAAATTGTTGAAAAAAAATGCGTGGGCTCCCGCCCTATTTTCTCAACCAGACAGACAAAGCCAGTGAGTGGGGGCAGATAATAATAGCCCAGAGAGGGACCATTATTTTTGGGCAACCCCCTGGCTACTAACATCTGCCCCCAGACACCCCAGAAAAGGCAAATCTATAATTAGATTCGCCCTTTCTGGCACTTTGCCCATCTATTCCCATTGCCATGTAGCGGTGGCGAATGGGTTAATAAGGGGTTAAAGCCACCTTGCTATTGAAAGGTGAGTTTAAGCCAGGTTAATAATTGAGAGCTGTCAATTAGACAACTATCAATTATTAATCCTATTGTATGAAATAAAAATAAAATACACACACTTTAATTAAAAATCATTTTAATGAAATAAGCACACAGTTTTTGACAATATTTTATTTTACTGCCATTCCTTGTGGAGCCCTTGTTCACCTGTAATAAAAATAAAATAATAAAGCAACATTATTCTTATCTATCCGATGTTTAGTCAGGTCCCCCGATGTAATCCTTCTGAAAGGGTTAAATGTTTACTGCAGAGACCGCAGCTTATGCTGACAGTCTCACAGTAAACCCCCGAATGAATCATCTCCTCTCCTGGCTGATAGGAGAGGAAGTGGTTAGCATAATTGATTGATTCCCACTTTCACTTCAGGTCAGCCAGGGACACCCACAGCATCAGTGACGTCAGAGGGAATCCCGGCTGACCTGAAGTGAACTGGTTAACAAAAATAGGGGATCCCCTCGAAAAAAAAATGGCGTGGGGTCCCCCCTATTTTTGTTAACCAGCCTGATAAAGCAGACTACTGAGGCCTGGTTTTTCAGGCTGTTAAGGAGCCAATATCCATGGACCTTGCAAGCCTGATAATACCAGGCCACAGCAGTCTGCTTATCTTGGCTGGTTAACAAAAATAGGGTATCCCTCGAAAAAGAATGGCGTGGGGTCCCCCCTATTTTTGTTAACCAGCCAGATGAATCAGACTGCTGAGGCCTGGTTTTTCAGGCTGGTAAGGATCCAATATCCATGAACCTTGCAAGCCTGATAATACCAGGCCACAGCAGTCTGCTTAGCTTGGCTGGTTAACAAAAATAGGGGATCCCCTCGAAAAAAAAAATGGCGTGGGGGTCCCCCTATTTTTGTTAACCAGCCAAGTAAAAAGCAGACTGCTGCGGCCTGGTATTAAAAGACTGTCAAGGCCCATGGATTTTGGCCCTCAACAGCTTAAAAATACCATGCTGCAACAGCCCCACAAATGGCGCATCCAGAGATGCGCCAATTGTGGCACTTTACCCGGCTCTTCCCACTTGCCCTGTAGCGGTGGCAAGTGGGGTAATAAGGGGTTAATGTCACCTGTGATTGATCAGTGACAATAAGCCCGGTTAATAATGGAGAGGCGTCAATAAGACATAGATCCATTATTAATCATAGTTTGTAAATTTTGAAAAAAATACACAGCCAGAAAAAAGTCTTTTAATTAAATAAAACACCACACAGTTTTCATTATTTTTATTGCACGCTCATCCTGCGACGCCATCGTTCTCATGCAAAAAAAAAAAATAACAAACCAACACAAATACTCCCTGTCCGACGCAGTCCAAAATAACGAGTGTCCCACGACAAGTCCAGCTCTGCTACATCTGGATGACAGGCTGAGTCTGACATCCACATAGAGCAGAGCTGCTTACCATTGTTGCTTCCCCGGCGGTGATGTCATCCGGACTGGTTTACAGCCAGCTGTCGCGAGAGTACAGCTGGCCGAGATTACCTAGTACCCGGCAGCCCGTGCAGTTATCGCGAGATGCTGCATGTGACCGCCAGGGAGAGGGTAATGGCCGGCCTGGATGGAGGGATGGACGTGACCGCCGGGGATCTTCTGCCAGGTAAGTGCTGCTGACACCTGACAGACCTGACCGACACTGACAGTGACAGTTTCGGGAAGTTCCTGTGTCACGTACTTCGTTCTGTGACACAGGAACTCCCCATAGACTTTGTCGGAAAACTCCGATTCCGGTATCCGATATGACAAAAATATCGGAACACAGAATCGGTAATCCGATACAGCAAATATCGGCCGATACCCGATATTTGCAGTATCGGAATGCTCAACACTAATTACGGGGTATATAGATTGCAGTGCTAGGTAGGCAGGGAGTGTATGTGGGTATATAAATATCAGAGTAAGGCATGCATGCACTATATGTGGGTATATAGATATCAGTAGCAGGCAGGCATTGCATATGGCATACTTAATTGCATACTAGAGGGTCCATTCTATTACTGTCTGCTGCTGCCTATTACATATATTGACCGTATATACACAGCCCTAGGTCTCAGTGGGCAGCGATCCCGAACCCCTTTTTTTCTCTAATTGCTTGTTAATAGAGTTGAGCGATACTTTCCGATATCCAAAAGTATCGGAATCGGAATGGTATCGCCGATACCATTAAAATATCGGCGATACCCGATACCGATACCGGAAGTCCCATGTAAGTCTATGGGAACAAAATATCGTAACTAAAAAAACCCCATTCTTTCCTTGTAAACACTAAATATACACACATAGAATACATATATATATATATATACATGTCATTGTGACATATATATATACATATATGTATAGTTTATACACTTCTACATAGTAAAATATCCTCTGATTCAATTGCCGGGTAAAGCCGGCTTCTGTGAAAAGACAGAAGCACCCGACATGAAATGACACTTGGTGTACATAGGGTTAACCATGTCTTTTCATGTCGTTTGCTATCTGATTTGCACAAACAATTACATCAGTCTATGTGTGCAAAATTTCACACCTGTAGGGGTTAATTAAAGGTGTAAATTCGTTGTAAAAAAAACGGACTTTTTTGCTACGAATTTACACCTTTAATTAACCCCTACAGGTGTGAAATTTTGCACACATAGACTGATGTAATTGTTTGTGCAAATCAGATAGCAAAGGACATGAAAAGACATGGTTAACCCTATGTACACCAAGTGTCATTTCATGTCGGGTTCTGCATTTTCACAAAAGCCGTCAATTGAATTAGCGGCTATTATACTATGTAGAAGTGTATGAACTATAAATATAAATATATATATATATATGTGTCACAAATTCAATGACATGTATATATATATGAGGTGTAAAATTGCTGAAAAAAAATGTGTGGGCTCCCGCCCTATTTTCGCAACCAGACAGAGAAAGCCAGTGAGTGGGGCAGATAATAATAGCCCAGAGAGGGACCATTATTTTTGGCCCCCCCCCTGGCTACTAACATCTGCCCCCAGACACCCCAGAAAGGGCAAATCTCTAATTAGATTTGCCCTTTCTGGCACTTTGCCCGTCTATTCCCATTGCCCTGTAGCGGTGGCGAATGGGTTAATAAGGGGTTAAAATGACCTTGCAATTGAAAGGTCACTTTAAGCCAGGTTAATAATTGAGAGCTGTCAATTAGACAACTATCAATTATTAATCCTATTGCATGAAATAAAAATAAAACACACACACTTTAATTAAAAATCATTTTAATGAAATAAAGACACATGTTTTTGACCATCTTTTATTTTACTGCAAAAACCATTTCCTGTAATAAAAATAAAATAAAAAAGCAAAATTATTCTTACCTATCCCATGCACAGTCAGGTCCCACGATGTAATCCTTCAGAAAGGGTTAATGTTTACTGCAGGGACCGCAGCTAATGCTGCAGCCTCACAGTAAACCCCCAAATGAATGAGTTCCTCTCCTGGCTGACAGGAGAGTAAAGGCTGGGTCTCACATAACGATACACCAGCGATCCCGACAACGATATGCACTTGTCAGGATCGCTGGTGTATCGCTACATGATCGCTGCTGAGCTGCCAAACAGGCAGCTCAGGCAGCGATCTGGGACAGCGACACTGCGAGTAACATCGCTTAAGGGCCCGTCTCACATAGCGATATCGCTACCGTGATCGCTGCTGAGTCACTAGTTTTGTGACGCAGCAGCGAGCTCACCAGCGATATCGCTGTGTGTGACATTCAGCGACGATCAGCCCCCCTGCCGGGTATCGCTGATCGTCGCTGAAATGTCAGGACCTTTTTTTTGATCGCTGGTTTCCCGCTGACAGGCACGCTTCGCTGCGTGTGACAGGCGGGAGACCAGCGATCCGCTGGTAACCAAGGTACACAGCGGGTTTCCAGGCGCGGGGCTGTGCCTAGAAACCCGCTGTGTACCTTGGATACCAGCGCCCTGATGCAGAGGAGCTGGTATCCAAGGTACACAGCGGGTTTCCAGGCACCGCGCAGCGCTTGGAAACCCGCTGTGTACCTTGGATACCAGCTCCCTGCATCAGGGCGCTGGTATCCAAGGTACACAGCGGGTTTCTAGCACAGCCCCGCGCCTGGAAACCCGCTGTGTACCTTGGTTACCAGCGGATCGCTGGTCTCCCGCCTGTCACACGCAGCGATGCGTGCCTGTCAGCGGGAAACCAGCGATCAAAAAAAGGTCCTGACATTTCAGCGACAATCAGCGATACCCGGCAGGGGGGCTGATCGTCGCTGAATGTCACACACAGCGATATCGCTGGTGAGCTCGCTGCTGCGTCACAAAACTAGTGACTCAGCAGCGATCTCGGTAGCGATATCGCTATGTGAGACGGGCCCTTAAGTGGAAAGCTTAATTGATTGCTTTCCACTTTCACTTCAGGTCAGCCAGGGACACAATCAGTGACGTCAGAGAGAACTGATTAACAAAAATAGGGGTTCCCTTCAAAAAAAAAAATGGCGTGGGGTCCCCCCTATTTTTGTTAACCAGCCAGATGAAGCAGACCGCTGAGGCCTGGATTTTCAGGCTGTTAAGGAGCCAAGATCCATGGACCTTGCCAGCCTGATAATACCAGGCCACAGCAGTCTGCATATCTTGGCTGATTAACAAAAATAGGGGATCCCCTCAAAAAAAATTGGCGTGGGGTCCCCCCTATTTTTGTTAACCAGCCAGATGAAGCAGACCGCTGAGGCCTGGATTTTCAGGCTGTTAAGGAGCCAAGATCCATGGACCTTGCCAGCCTGATAATACCAGGCCACAGCAGTCTGCATATCTTGGCTGATTAACAAAAATAGGGGATCCCCTCGAAAAAAATTGGTGTGGGGTCCCCTCTATTTTTGTTAACCAGCCAGATGAAGCAGACCGCTGAGGCCTGGATTTTCAGGCTGTTAAGGAGCCAAGATCCATGGACCTTGCCAGCCTGATAATACCAGGCCACAGCAGTCTGCATATCTTGGCTGATTAACAAAAATAGGGGATCCCCTCGAAAAAAATTGGCGTGGGGTCCCCCCTATTTTTGTTAACCAGCCAGATGAAGCAGACCGCTGAGGCCTGGTTTTTCAGGCTGGTAAGGATCCAATATCCATGGACCTTGCCAGCCTGATAATACCAGGCCACAGCAGTCTGCTTAGCTTGGCTGGTTAACAAAAATAGGGGATCCCCTCGAAAAAAAAACGGCGTAGGGGTCCCCCTATTTTTGTTAACCATCCAAGTAAAATGCAGACTGCTGCGGCCTGGTATTAAAAGACTGTCAAGGCCCATGGATTTTGGCCCTCAACAGCCTGATAATACCAGGCTACAGCAGCCCCACATTTGGCGCATCAAAAGATGTGCCAATTGTGGCACTTTATCCGGCTCTTCCCACTGCCCTGTAGCGGTGGCAAGCGGGGTAATAAGGGGTTAATGTCACCGTTGATTGCACGGTGACAATAAGCCCGGTTAATAATGGAGAGGCGTCAATAAGACACCGATCCATTATTAATCCCAAAGTTTTTAAATGTTTAAAAAAAAGACACAGCAAGAAAAAAGTCTTTTAATGAAATAAAAGAGACAACACAGTTTTCATTTCTTTTATTACTCTCTCATTCCTGCGACGCCATCGATCTCCTGTAAAAAAAGAAAAAAAACAAACCAACAGTATACCACCTGTCCGACGCAGTCCATAGTAACGACAGTCCCACGACGATCCAGCTCTGCTACATCGGAATGACAGGCAGAGCCTGACATCCCGGCGCAGCACAGCTGCTTACCAGCTTCCCCGGCGGTGACGTCATCGGACTGACTGCTTTACGGCCGCGATTACCCAGCAGTCAGTGCAGTTATCGCGAGAAACTGCATGTGACCGCCGGGGAAAGATGATGGCGGCCATGAAGCAGTCCAGCCCGTGACCGCCGGAGATCTTCTGCCAGGTAAGTGCCGCTGACTCCTGACAGACCCGACCGACGGACACTGACAGTGACAATGACAATCCCGATTCCGGTATCCGATATGACGAAAATATCGGAACTCGGAATCGGAATTCCGATACAGCCAATATCGGCCGATACCCGATATTTGCAGTATCGGAATGCTCAACACTACTTGTTAACACTGCAGAATACAGCCAGATCCTTTTCATAGTACAGCATGAAAATACAGCTATTTTAACCCCTTAACCCCAAGTGTGGTTTGCACGTTAATGACCGTGCCAATTTTTCCAATTCTGACCACTGTCCATTTATGAGGTTATAACTTTGGAACGCTTCAACGGATCTTGGCGATTCTGAGATTATTTTCTCATGACATATTGTACTTCATGTTAGTGGTAAAATGTTTTCGATATAACTTGCATTTATTTATGAAAAAAATGGAAATATGGCAAAAATTTAGCAATTTTCAAACTTTTAATATTCATGCCCTTAAAACAGAGAAATATGTCACACAAAATAGTTACTAAATAACATTTCCCACATGTCTACTTTACATCAGCACAATTTTGCAAACAATTTTTTTTTGTTAGGAAGTTATAAGGGTAAAAAGTTGACCAGCAATTTCTCATTTTTACAACAACATTTTTTTTTTTGGGACCATATCACATTTGAAATCACTTTGAGTGGTCTATATGATAGAAAATATTCAAAAGTGACACCATTCTAATAACTGCACCCATCAAAGTGCTCAAAACCACATTCAATAAGTTTATTAACCCTTCAGGTGCTTCACAGGAATTTTTGGAATGTTTAAAAAAAAAATAACATTTAACTTTTTTTCACAAAGTATTTACTTCAGATCAAATTTTTTTATTTTACCAAGGGTAACAGGAGAAATTGGACTGCAAAAGATGTTGTGCAATTTGTCTTGAGTATGCTGATACCCCATAAGTGGAGGGGAACCACTGTTTGGGCGCATGGCAGAGCTCGGAAGGGAAGGAGTGCTGTTTTGACTTTTCAATGCAAAATTGGCTGGAATTGAGATTGGACTCCATGTTGCGTTTGAAGAGCTACTGATGCACCTAAACAGTGGAAACCCCCCCAAAAGTGACACCATTTTGGAAAGTAGCCCCATAAGGAACTTATTTAGATGTGTAATGAGCACTTTGCCCCCAAGTGCTTCACAGAAGTTTATAACGTAGAGCCGTAAAAAGAAAAAAATCATAATTTTTCCACAAAAATGATCTTCTCGCCCCCAATTTTTTATTTTCCCAAGTGTAACTGGATCGCCCACCAGGGCAGTGGGATACTTGGTACCGGGCCGGTGTCTTAAAGGGATGTGTCACAGCAGCAGTGACCCGGTCCGTGGCCCTGGGCGTCCAATAAAAGGGGAATATTTACAGGGGATGATAGAGGTGACCAGCGCTGCAGTGCAGATCCTCTGGGACAGATGGTGTGGTGCAGCAGAGTTGGAATAGCTTCCCACAGGTGAAGCATGTCCCAAGGCAGAGAGGTGTTGTAGAGAGTAATAGTGCTGGGAGATGTAGCAGAGTGGAGTGTGTTTTGCAGGAAGAACTTGAGAGGACACAGTCAGATGCAGTTTCCAAAGCTTTGCTCACAGTTTTGCAGGCAAAGTATCCAGGGCAATGAGTACAGATGGTGCTGGAGTTGGCCTGAAAGCAATTTGGAATCTCCTTATTTCAGGTGGGATGTGAGGTCTCCTTTATAGCGCTATTCTCTGAGGCACTTGCTGCTGTAAGCTCTGTCCAAGTTCCTCTCTCTGTCTCTTGTCTAAGTAGAACTTCACTCTCATAACAGGCAGCTGTAGCCTGCTTCAGGAATCTCTCTATGGAGTCTCCGGCTCACATATGCTGCTGCTGTGTATTCGAGTCTTAGTTGGGACAGAGGACCTGCTGTCTTTTGCCCTCCGGATTCTGCTGCTGGGAGTTTAGTTACCCACTCAGCCTCGGACTCCGGGGTCCAGTTTCTGGTGCTCAGACCTGGGGGTGAGCTCTCTATAGCTCCTCTTTCCCCAAGCTTGTCTCCACACGTCACTCCTCTCTCAACCCCACAGCCAGACTCCCTAACTCCTCCCCCAGCTTGAATGTTCTAGAGGAGCTCTCCTGAAATCAGGTGTTAGAGCTCCCCTTTCTGGTCTGGAGTATGAAAGGTGTTGTATGCTGTGTTACCCGCTAAAAGGATCCTTCCTTGCTCTCAGGCATGACATCACTCCCCTCTGGAGGGAGGCAAGGTCACTGTAGCAACCGAACTCCAGGGGTGCCACATAACAGGAGAAATTAGACCCCAAAAGTTGTTGTATAATTTGTCCTGAGTGCGCTGATACACTATATGTGGGGGTAAACCACTATTTGGGTGCATGGCAGAGCTCGGAAGGGAAGGAGCGCCGTTTTGACTTTTTCAATGCAGAATTGGCTGGACTCCATATCGCGTTTGGAGAGCCCCTGATGTGCCTAAACAGTGGAAACCCCCCACGAATGACACCATTTTGGAAACTAGACCCCTCAAGGAACTTATCTAGATGTGTGGTGAGTACTTTGAACAACCAAGGGCTTCACAGAAGTTTATAACATAGAGCCATAAAATTCAAAAATCATATTTTTTCCACAAAAATGATATTTTCACCCCTAATTTTTTATTTTCCCCAGGGTAACAGAAGAAATTGGACCCCAAGAGTTATTGTGCAGTTTGTCCTGAGTACGCTGATACCACATATGTGGGGGGGTAAACCACTGTTTTGGCACATGGCAGAGTTCTCGGAAGGGAAGGAGCACCGTTTGACTTTTTCAACACAGAATTGGTTGGAATTGAGATCGGACACCATGTCACATTTGGAGAGCCCCTGATGTGCCTAAACAGTGGAAGCCCCAAATTCTAACTCCAACCCTAACCCCAACACACCCCTAACTCTAGTCCCAACCCTATCCATAAACCTCACCCTAACACACCCCTAACCCTAATCTCAACCCTAACCCTAATGGGAAAATGGAAATAAATAAATTTTTTTATTTTATTATTTTTCCCTAATTAAGAGGATGATAAAGGGGTTTGGTTTACTATTTATAGCGGGTTTTCTATGATTGACAGCTATCACATGCTAAAAGATTCTTTTTATTGCAAAAAATAGTTTTTTCATCACCACATTTTGAGAGCTATAATTTTTCCATATTTTGGCCCACAGAGTAATGTGAGGTCTTATTTTTTGCGTTTTTATTGGTACCATTTTTAGGCACATGACATTTTTTGATCGCTTTTTGATCACATGTTATTCCACTTTTTGTTCGGCGGTATGATGATAAAGCATTGTTTTTTTGCCTTTTTTTTAAGGGTTCAATAAAGGGGTTAACTAGTGGGACAGTTTTATAGGGAGGGTCATTACGGACACGGCAATACAAAATATGTGTACTTTTATTGTTTTTATTTACATAATAATGTGTTTATTGGGGAAATATTTTTTTTTTTTTATTTAGGGATTTTTTAAAATATTTTTACACGTTTATTTTTATTTTATTTTTACAATTTTACATTGTCCCAGGGTGGGACATCACTATATAGTGTCAGGTCACTGATCTGACAGTTTACAGAGCACTGTGTCAGATCAGCGATCTGACAGACAGTGCAGGAGGCTTGCCGGAGCCTGCTCTCAGGGAGGAGGTGTCACGTCACCATTGGATTCAGTGGCTGGTGTTCCTGCCTCGGCCGCTGGGAGGCGCCGGACTCCTTCGGCTGGTGGTGACGGTGATAGGAGAGCGGTATCCTCATATGGTTCCGCTCCTTTGACGCCGGCCTCTGTCGCTGCGCATCGCCATGTTTCGCCTGTGGGTAATGTTGGCGACAGAGAAGGGGTCCCTGCGCAGGCGTCTGGTGGGCATAGGCTTCGCTCTTCTGTCAGAGGTGAAGTGGTTGGTATCAGTCATGCATCGCCATCTGGCCTGGTTCTGGGGGCGGTACAGATGAGGTCATCAGACTGTGAGCCTGTGAGAGGTAGCCATACCCTTCAAATGCCTTGGAGCCTGGCTTGCAGGCCGCCAGATATAGTCTTGGTTCCCCAGTGTGCTAGTTTGTTTTGCTATTGTATTTCTGACCTTTGCCTGGATTTCTGACTGTTCTACTGCCTGCCGATTTTGTATCTCTGCTGCCCGCCTGGTTTTGACTTTAACTTTAGCCTGAATTTCTGACCCTTCTACTGCCTGCCGATTTTGTACCTTTGCTTCCCTCCTGGTTTTGACCCTTGGACTTCTGACTACGCATTTGGTCTCGCTTTTTATTCCCTTCCTAGCGTCCTTCCTACTCCGGTCCACTGCTCTAATAGGCAGCTACCCCCTGGGCTTCACTGTAATTCCAGATCCCTGTATAGGGGTAAAGGGTCTCGGGTTTCTCGGGGTGCTGTCTTACCTGCAGTTCAGACCTGAAGTGGGCGGACGTCACATTATACCTGGCCTTAAAAAAAAGTTTTTATATATATATTCTGGATATATATAAAAGCATTTCCTAACTCTTTCTCTGAATTTTTTTTTCCTTCCTCTCCTTTTCTGAGCTGATTTTGTTGCTAAAGCACCTGTGTCCTGCTTCATTGCTCAGTCCTGTGGAGGATCACTCCCATCATCTCCTACTAAAATGCTGCACAAGCCACAGTCTGGAGATCTCTGGGAGAACACTGGATGTCAGAAGCCTTCACTGCCTGGACATCAGCACCTGGGTAGCTCTGGCCATGCCTGCCCAGGTGCCCAGGTATTGCCCGCTGATGCGGCCAAAGTCCTTTTACCTACTTCGTTGTTTTACCTAAAGAAATCTGTGTGTGTGTTGAGGCTTATGCGGATAGTGGCTCAGAAGGCAATTTCATAGATTTTTTGGTAGCGAGAAATCTTGGTGTACCACTGCTAAGGCTTAATGTGCCCATTAAAACCACTGCTATTAATGGCACTCCTATCGTCCAGAATGGAGTGGAGTTTGTCACTGAGGAAATATCAATGTCAGTGGGATCGTTACATGCTGAACATGTGTCATTTTTTGTTATCCATAATTTATCATCCGCTGTTATTCTGGGTATGCCATGGTTACGCAAACATAATCCATTCATTGACTGGCACTTGGGTGATATCGTGCGCTGGAGCCCAGAGTGTCAGGATAATTGTATATCGCTATCAGTGAACCAAGTTAAAATCACACCTCCCCCTTTGTACGCTATGCATTCAGAGATTATGAGGATGTATTTTCTGTATTGGAATCAGAGAAATTACCCCCTCATAGAAAGTACGATTGACCCATAGACTTAGTACCGGATTCTCGCCTCCCTAAGGGGAGAATATTTAACCTCTCTGGTCCAGAACGTCAGACCATGAAAGACTACATAACAGACAGTTTGCGAAAAGGGTTTATTAGACCATCCACCTCACCAGTGGGGGCCGGGTTCTTTTTTGTGGAAAAGAAAGATGGTGGTCTCAGACCTTGCATTGATTACAGTGAGTTAAACGCAATCACTGTGAAAAACCAGTATTCGCTTCCACTCATTCCTGATCTTTATAATCAGCTGTTGGGAGCCCGTTGGTTTACTAAACTTGACCTCTGAAGAGCATATAATCTTGTCCGTATAAGAAAGGGAGATGAGTGGAAGACCACGTTTAACACACCCCTCGGCCACTTTGAGTATCTCGTAATGCCGTACGGGCTCAGTACTGCACCTGCAGAGTTTCAGAATTTTGTGAACGAGATTTTCAGAGATATTAGTGGTGTTTATGTGGTCGGTATTTGGACGACATCCTGATTTACTCTTCTGACATTGTGACGCACGACCAACACGTCTGCTCTGTCCTCCAGAGACTCAGAGAGCATTCTTTATTTGCCAAACTAGAGAAATGTGTCTTCATGACACAGGAGATACAGTTTCTGTGGTATATTTTGTCGGCTCAAGGGTTTCGCATGGATCCTTCTAAAATTCAACCCAATAAGGAATGGGTACAACCCCAATCTCTAAAGGCATTGCAGCGATTTTTGAGTTTCGCTAACTACTATCGTAAATTTATTAAAGGTTTTTCCGAGATAGCCAAACCACTCACTGATTTGACTCGGAAAGGGGCGGATGTGGTTAACTGGAAGCCTGAAGCACTTCATGCATTTTCTGCCTTAAAGAAATGTTTTTCCTCTAACCCGATATTGGTTCAGCCTGATCTGGACCGCCCCTTTATTGTTGTAATGTGTATAGTACAGTTCATATAGCGTCTTGTGCTTGGGTGCGATGAAAATACATGAGACACAGGTTTGATATAGAAAGTCTTGTATTACTTCATACAAGTTGGCAAAAATGGTCACACAGTTTGCAGACACAGAAGCAGGAGACACAGCAGGCCAGAGTAATCTAAGCTCAGCAATCACTCTCCACAACAGGTTCAGGATCTTCTTCTCTGTTACCGTAAGTCCATGCAAACGTGGGTCTTTCAAAGAGCAGGGTTCAGAGTCCACAAGTGCTTCAGAGTTCCTCAGTAGGAATAGCTGGAGTACAAGGTCCAAGGCTTCAGGAGTCAGGTCACAGGTTCACTGCAGGCTAGATTCTGAAGCACTGATTGCTCAGCTGTGGCTGCTTAAGAAGCAAAAGGAGAGAATCAGGGCGGGAACATGCAAGCTGGAAACTCCATATTGACTGAGGGCAAGATAGCTGCAGCAAGACAGAAAGTAAAATGGCTGACGAACAAACTGAGTTTCAGGAACATGTACACAGAACCTTACAATTGTAGAGGTAGATGCCTCTGAAGTTGGAGTCGGAGCAGTGCTATCGCAAGGCACTGCATCCCTCACTCAACTTCGTCCGTGTGCCTTCTTTTCCTGAAAATTCTCTTCCACCGAGGGGAATTATGATATAGGTAATCGGGAATTGTTGGCAATCAAATGGGCCTTTGAGGAATGGCGCCACTTCCTCGAAGGTGCCAAACATAAGATCACTGTAATTACTGACCACAAGAACCTGACCTACTAGGAGTCAGCAAAAAGACTGAATCCTAAACAGGCATGGTGGGCCTTGTTCTTTTCTAGGTTTGATTTTGTGATTACTTTTCGACCAGGTACTAAAAATGTAAGGGCTGATGCCCTTTCTCGAAGTTTTTGCCCCTCACAGGTAGAGGACTCTGAACCGACTCCAATACTAGCCAAGGGAATTGTTATTTCAGCTGTATCCTTGGATCTTCTGGAAGAAATCCATAGATCCCCAGAACAGGCACCTAACACTACTCCCCAAAAACTATTTGTTCCGGCCACATTCCGCCTTCAAGTTCTGAAGGAATCAAATGATTCCATCCTGGCAGGGCATCCAGGCATCAAAAACACCATCAGACTTGTAACTAGGAATTTTTGGTTGCCAACTGTAGTAAAGGACTGTAAGGACTATGTACTGGCCTGTGAAACCAGTGCTCGCGCTAATTCTCCCCATAATCTCCCTGCTGGGTGGCTCCAGTCCCTGCCTGCCCTGAGAGTCCTTGGACCCATATCTCCACGGACTTTATTACTGATCTGCCACTCTCAGAAGGGAAGACGTGTATCTGGGTGGTGGTGGATAGATTCAGCAAGCAGTATCATTTTGTTCCTTTGTCCAGATTACCTAATTCCGAGACCCTGAGCAAATTATTCATTACTCATGTTGTGCGATTGCATGGTATTCCTGTGAATATCGTGTCCGATAAGGGCACCCAGTTTGTTTCGAAGTTTTGGAGGGCATTCTGTAAACGAATTGGAATGGAATTGTCCTTTTCCTCTGTCTATCAACCTGAAACCAATGGTCAAACCGAACGCACCAACCAAGCGCTTGAGCAGAATCTACGTTGTTATGTCTCTGAGCATCAGTCCGATTGGGTGGAACACCTACCGCTAGCAGAGTTTGCGATGAATAATCAGTACCAGGAGTCCATCAAGACTACCCCTTTCTACTGTAATCATGGGCTGCACCCAAGTTTTGGTTCGTTCTCTTCTAGGATGTCAGATGTCCCTGGGGTAGAAAGGACCATAGACCAGTTAAAAACTATCTGGTCAGAAGTCAACGTAAACTTGAAAGGGGCTCAGGCTAGACAGGCTTTGTCTGCTAATAGACGGTGCTCCAAGGGCCCGGACCTGGGAGTTGAGGACAAAGTTTGGCTTTCTACAAGGAATATTAAGCTCAAAGTGCCATCTGCCAAACTAGGTCCCAGGTTTATTGGTCCGTATGAAATTATTGAGGTGATTAATCCAGTAGCCTTTTGTCTGAAGCTCCCTCAATCATTTAAACTGCCCAATGTATTCCATAAGTCCCTTCTCAAATTGTATCGCTCTCCGATTCGTCCTGTCCAGTCCCCTCCTCCTCCGGTTTTGGTAGGGGGTGCTTTGGAATACGAAGTCCAAAGGATCCTTGATTCCCTTTTAGTGAGAGGATTCAAGCAGTATCTGGTGCATTGGAAGGGCTATGGTCCGGAGGAAAGGTCCTGGGTGCCTGCCAGTAACGTCCATGCCAAGGATTTGATCAGGAAGTTTCATCTCCTTCATCCCAACTTCATCCCGGGTTTTGAGGGTCCAGAGGCCCCTCTTAGAGGGAGGGGTACTGTCATGTCGCCATTGGATTCAGTGGTGGTGTTCCTGCCTCGGCCGCTAGGAGGCACCGGACTCCTTCGGCTGGTGGTGCCAGTGATAGGAGAGCGGTATCCTCATATGGTTCCGCTCCTTTGATGCCAGCCTCTGTCGCTGCGCATCGCCATGTTTCTCCTGTGGGTAATGTTGGCGATAGAGAAGGGGTCCCTGCGCAGGCGTCTGGTGGGCGTAGGCTTCGCTCTTCTGTCAGAGGTGAAGTGGTTGGTGTAAGTCATGCATCACCATCTGGCCTGGTTCTGGGGGCGGTCCAGATGAGGTCATCAGACTGTGAGCCTGTGAGAGGTAGCCATACCCTTCAAATGCCTTGGAGCCTGGCTTGCAGGCCGCCAAATATAGTCTTGGTTCCCCAGTGTGCTAGTTTGTTTTGCTATTGTATTTCTGACCTTTGCCTGGATTTCTGACTGTTCTACTGCCTGCCGATTTTGTACTTCTGCTGCCAGCCTGGTTTTGACTTTAACTTTAGCCTGAATTTCTGACCCTTCTACTGCCTGCCGATTTTGTACCTTTGCTTCCCTCCTGGTTTTGACCCTTGGACTTCTGACTACGCATTTGGTCTCACTTTTTATTCCCTTCCTAGCGTCCTTCCTACTCCGGTCCACTGCTCTCATAGGCAGCTACCCCTGGGCTTCGCTGTAATTCCAGATCCCTGTATAGGGGTAAAGGGTCTCGGGGTTTCTCGGGGTGCTGTCTTACCTGCAGTTCAGACCTGCAGTGGGCGGATGTCACAGGAGGCCTTCAGAACAACGTAATCACATCGCGTTGCTCTGAAGGTCTGAGGGAAGCATGCAGGGAGCCTGCTCCCTGCGCGATGCTTCCATATGCCACGGGAATGCTGTGATCATGCTTGATCGCAGTGTGCTGGGGGTTAAAGTGCCGTGAGCGGTCTGTGACCGCACCTGGCACTTAGTGCCGGGTGTCAGCTGTTAGAATCAGCTGTCACCCGGCCATGATCAGCTGCGCTCCCCCCTTGAGCGCGGCTGATCGTATATGACGTACTATTCCGTCCATGGTAATTAAGTCCCAGGGCACATGGTCGGAATAGTACCACTGATGGAAGAAAGGGGTTAATCGGGTTTGCCTGTCCCAGCCCTGACATCTGAGTGCACATAAAAATCTGCCATTTTTTGTGGCATTGTAGAATTTTTTTACACCATTTTGCTGCCCAAAAAATGTTTGGCTTCCCACAAAAATATTTAGCTACAGGACAGATATTTTACACTGGGTTTTGTCCGCCACACGGATCGCGCTGAAAATTTTGCCAGTTCAGACCTCCATAGAATTTTTTTTGCTTTGCCATAGCCTACTTATTGACACAATTTTGCTGGCCAAAAAAAAAAATATAGGGCAATATCTTAAAGTGGGCTCTCTTCGTCAGACGCCTGTGACGCGCACCACACTGAGGTGGTACCAAGGCTATGGGGTACTCGGCACCGAGCCCATTGATTTCTATGGGAGATGTCACTGGCAGCGGGACTCGGTCCGTGGCCCTGGCGGTCATGCAATGGGGGATATTTACAGGGGAATTGTAGATTAGAATAGTTCGTGACGCCACCTGTGGTTTCTGATCAATTGGACCAGCGCTGCTATATGGATCTTCCTAGGGGATGTTATGAGGCAGCTGGATGGTAAGTCTCCCACAGGCGAGACTGGTCCCTGGAAGTCTATGGTGGTGCAGGGTGTAGTAAATGAAACAGTCTCACACAAGGCAATCTCTTTCCATACCTTTACTTGTAGATGTTTCAGGCAGGTCCCGGGAAGCTGGTCGGGGTGGAGAATGCACATTCAGGATAACCGCTGAGCAGGTTAGAGGCCTCCTTTAACCTTGTATATGTGTGAGTACAAACTTGCATGAAGCCAAGTTAACTCTGCTAATCTCCAGCTTGTTCAATAGCTGCAACGCCCGGCTGACATTGTGGTAGAGCCTTCTATGTCTCTGATTATCAGATGTTGAAAGAACTAAGTCTATATTTGCTGATCAGGCTAGACTCCTGTTCTCCCTGACTCCGGTTACGTATCAACGCTTAGGGCTACCTTCTGCGACTTGTAGTCCAGAAAGCCTCCGGTTTTCTTATTACTAGGCGTGAAGCACTAGCAACGCTTCGGACCCCGGTGTCCGGTTAACTGAGTGAGGGTGGTCTGTCCCTTTGTCACTCTTACTTCTCCACTCGCCCTTCGCCCTGCTCTCGCTCTTAACGTAAAGCACGTGTAGCAAGCGTGCCAAGGTCAGATTTCCTTCAGTGCTCACTGACCTGTTCTCTGTTGACTCGTTGGTATAACTGCTTTGATTCCTTTCCTCCTTCTTTCTTAGGAACACGGGCAGCTTGTTCTGAGTAGCAGGTTAAGGGGTAGCTCTGACTAGGCTAGGATGATTCACTTCACCCGTACTAGCCTCCACTTTCTTGTCAGATGAGCTACACAAGCTCTGTCAGGATTCAGACTTCTCTCCTCTCTCTCCGTCTGTCTGACTGGAAACTGATCTTAAGATGGATGGGATGACTCACTCCTGAGCCACCCGGAGCTTGACTGCACTGTCCTAAGACAGGAAACAGACTGACTGACTGAACCCTTTGCTTGCTACGTCACACAACTAAATAGCCTGATATGCCCCTAGTGGCAATGCTGAGAAGTGTGCGTGAATGAATATCAAGCTTCATGGTTACCTTCTTGTGCATTTTCCTGGAATATGTGTGCCTGCGTAGCTGGGCCACACATCCCCCTTGGTTAAACACAGCACTCCCGGGCTGTAAAAGAGAAAAGAAAAACATTTTGTTTTGCATATAACATCAAACAATTTTTAACTCATCCCTTGCGGGAGGTAAGAATTCTTGAACGTTAGAATTTGTACATTAGAAAAAAATATAAAAATATCAAAAAACACTTTCATAAATACAAGACAAGATTCTTGTGGAGGACCCGCACCAAAAACCTCCCACGTGGGTCCTGGGTGGGCTGCAGGACTTCATTGCTGCAGACCTCACTCTAGGCCACACCATACGGGTTTTTCTTCAGAGGTAGTTAGGTTTTGTGTAAAACCAAAATGAGGCACCGAAGTGCGAACTATTTACATTGAAAGTTTTTGGGCTGGCAAAGTCCACAGCCACGCAGTCCATGCATGATAAAACATTTCACATATAACATTTCAAGAGATATTAACTTTTTACATTTTCTGATGCAGTAAACCCTTGTCTGGGTCATACTAAACTAGTTTACTAGAACTACTCTTGATAACGAATAGGTAACCTTCCTTTCGTTGTACGTTCTGACCTACGTGGAGTGGTGTCAAGTGTAGTAGTCTCTAGCCTATCTGCTCTGTGTGCCGGCAAACTGTAAACACGACTCCACCTTTCTAGGGATCTGGCAAGCATGCTAGCGACTGGGCGATGCGGTACTGCTCCACCAGGGGTTTCCACTCCTTGTGGTGCTGCCTCTTGTGGTTCCGCTGCTTGGGATCCCAATGGTTGAGGGTCTGCCGGAACAGGTCCTTCTGGAACTGACTCTACTGGCACAATTGGTATGACTTGATGTAGACATTCTTCTTGCGGTTGATAAAACTGCAGCACAGGAATGATTACTGCTTCTCCCACTCTGGGCCAATCCGCAGGTAGATCTCCCAGATCCGTATGTATGACCGCTTCATCATTTTCTTTCTGAAGGACAACAGGTTCTTCCTCACGAAGCTTTAATGGGCCCGGACACAACTTTAGATGATCTCTAGACACAGTTGCAGTCGTTTTTCCTCCATCCTTGCTGATGGTACAGGTTTTTCTGTTATCAAATTTGGAATTTTGCACGACATATGGCTCCTGTTCCCACTGATCATCCAATTTGTGCATTCTTCTTTTTCTTTTTAGCACCATTTCTCCAGGCATTAAAGACTTAGCGGGAGCATTTTTGTTGTAGTTCTTCTCTTGCCTTTCTCTTACTTTATTGAGACTGTCTTCTACGCAGGCTTGTACTCTCCTGTACTGTTCCTGTCGATTCGTGTCCCAATCTTCAGCAGTGTCATCAGCCTCTGGCTCTACCACGCCAAGTTCCAAATCCATTGGCAGCTTTCCTGGTCTTGCTCTCATAAGGTAGGCTGGAGTGCAGTTGGTGGAACTTACTGGTATGTGGTTGTACAAGTCGACCAGGTCAGGTAACAAGTCTGGCCACCGATTTCTTTTTTCCAGGGGTACAGATTTCAGTAAATCAATGACAATGTGATTCATCTTTTCACAAAGGCCATTAGTTTGAGGGTGGTACGGTGTTGTTCTGATCTTCTTACACCCATACAAGTGACAGAATTCCTGAAACAGTTCAGCTTCAAAGGCTGGACCTCGATCAGTCAGTACCTGCTCTGGATATCCGTGTGGTCTGCAGAAACTTGCTTGGAAGGTCTTTGCTGCTGTCTCTGCTGTCAGATCTTTGACAGGGGCGACCACCAGAAATTTGGAATAGTGATCCACCATGGTCAGGGCATATAAGTATCCCAACCTGCTTGGTGATAATTTGACATGGTCCAATGCCACGATCTCCAAGGGACGAGTCGTCTGGATAGGCTGCAGGGGTGCCCTCTGACTACAGTAGTCTTTTCGTCTGAGGCCACAGGGTCCACAGTTCCGGCACCACTTCTCGATGGAGCTGCGCATCCCTACCCAGTAGAACCGACACCTCAACAGGGTCTCCAGCTTTTTCCAGCCAAAGTGTCCTGCTTGATCGTGGTAGGCTTCTAACACCATTTGGATGTCTGCTCTGGGAACCACTATCTGCCAAACCATCTCATGGGTCCTTGGGTCGACGTATCTCCTGCACAACTTCTCACGGTAGATAAACAACCGGCTTCTCTCGTTCCACAGGAGCTTTGCTGGTATAGGTGCATCTTTCTCCAAGGAGGAACCTTCCTGTCTTATCAACTCCTTGATACGGCTGACCACTGGATCGCTGTCCTGAGTCTCCTTCCAGCTGTGATGAGGTAAAGGGTTTAACGTCTTTCCACATTGCTCTCCGTGGACTCGTTGCTCATGGATCATCCCATTTCTGTGGAATGCAGGTAGCTCAATCTCTTCCAGGTCGTCCGATTCTTCCTCCGTGTCGGATTCATGCGGCATTCTGGACAAGGCGTCAGCGTTGGCATTTTTACGGCCTGCCCTGTACTTGATGGTAAATTGATAGTTTGACAGCCGAGCCATCCAACGTTGCTCCATGGCTCCCAGCTTGGCCGTTTCAAGATGCGTCAAGGGGTTATTGTCCGTGTACGCAGTGAACTTGCTGGAGGCAAGGTAATGTTTGAATCTTTCCGTAATGGTCCAGACCAGCGCCAGGAACTCCAACTTGAAGCTGCTATAGTTTTCTGGGTTTCTCTCAGTTGGCCGGAGCTTCCTGCTTGCATATGTGATGACTTTTTCCTGGCCATTCTGCTTCTGACTGAGGACAGCTCCTAATCCTTCGTTACTGGCATCGGTATACAGCAGGAACGGTTGGTTGTAATCAGGGTAGGCTAAGATTTCATCGCCTGTCAGGATCTCTTTCATCTCTTTGAATGCCTCAGCTTGTTCTTTACCCAGTGGAATGGAGGATTTCTGCTCTTGAGGGGTTGTCCTACCAGGAGGTCCTGCAGAGGCGCAGCTTTCTTGGTGTAATCTTTTACAAACCTCCTGTAGTAACCTGTTAGTCCCAGGAACTGGCGCACCTCCTTGAGATTCTTCGGCTCGGCCATTTCTGGATGGCCGTGACCTTCTCGGGATCCGGCGCTACTCCTTCGGAGCTGACAATATGCCCCAAGTACTGTACCTTTCGTTTGAGCAGATGGCACTTTGAGGGCTTCAGTTTCATCCCATACTTGGACAGTGATTCGAATACCTCTGCCAGGTGTTTCAGATGATCCTCTTACGTCTTGGAGTACACTATTACGTCGTCCAGGTACAGCAACACGGTTTCAAAGTTGAGATGTCCCAGGCAGCTCTTCATCACTCTCTGGAATGTTCCCGGGGCACTGCTGAGTCCAAACGGCATTCTGTCAAACTCACAGAGTCCCATTGGGGTGGTGAAAGCCGTCTTCTCCCGATCCTCCTCAGCCACAGCTACTTGCCAGTACCCACTAGTGAGGTCGAGGGTGGAAAAGTAGTTAGCCGTTTTCAAAGCAGCTAAGGATTCCTCAATGCGTGGTAATGGGTATGCATCTTTATGTGTTATGCGATTTACTTGTCTGTAATCTACACACATTCTCATGCTTCCATCCTTTTTCTTAACTAGGACTAGAGGTGCTGCCCAGGGACTACAACTATCCCTTATCACCCCGGCTTCCTTCATGTCACGCAACATTTCCTTAGCTTTCTGATAGTGGGCTGGAGGTATAGGCCTGTATCGCTCTTTGATGGGAGGATGACTGCCTGTAGGGATATGATGCTGTACTCCCTTAATTGTCCCAAAGTCAAGTGGGTGCTTGCTAAATACCTGTGCGTACTCCTGTAACACCCGTAGTACTCCCTGTTTCTGGTGGGCGGAAGTGGTGTCTGTCCCGACATGGAGCTGCTGACACCAATCCGCCACCTGGGTTGTCGGGTCATTATCCTCTGCTGGTTGGCGGGAGGCTAAGGACTCGGTTGGGAGAATAGAATTGTTATCTACGGTATGTAATTTAGCAAAAGTGGCATAACGTGGTAAATTTACTTCATCTTCTCCCCAGTTGAGAAGTCGTACTGGTACTCTCCCATTTATTACTTCCACTACCCCTCTAGCAGTCAAGAGTGTAGGTCTGTGCTCTGAACAATAGGGCTCTACTACTGCTTGGTAGTTCTGTCCTTTCAGACCTATTGCTGCTCTACACCATATCAGCATTTCACTCATTGGGGGTATCACAATGGGGTTCGGGTCCGTTACCCGTACATTACCAATTTCACCATCTGTAAGCTTCGCTTGCTGCTGGCACATCAGGGCCCGGATCTCCCTCTGGATCACTCCCTTCTGCTTTGGCTTGGCAACTTCAGCGAGCTGTTGGAGCAAAAACACAACTTCTCCCAGACAGTTACTGATAATGTTAGTACCTAAAATCACATTTAAGCCATTTTCCTCATTCACAGTCTTTACCACTAAGAGTCCCTGATCCTCCAGCTCCACTCTGCCCACCTTTACGTCCACGTTTTTGGCTCCGAGTACTTCAACAGGGAGACCATTAGAGGCGTATACTGTAAAGTCAGGGCTCGGGGGCTGGAGACTGTCCATGGACCAGAATTTATTATAAAGGACATCAGGTATGATGGTCACCTGAGATCCAGTGTCTAGCAGTGCAGGGATTGCGATCCCGTCCAGAATGATGGACAGGTAGGGCCTTCCACCTACAAACCTGCGTGTTGTGAATGGGTTTGAGATGAGTTCTGAGCAGAGGCTCCCTCTGGTGGTTACAAGCGGTACTAGTGAGGATTGGGAATCAGGTGTTACTGATTGGTCTTATTTAAGGGAATCATTTTCCCATCAGGGTTGCCGGTGATCAATTGTTCTGGTCTGAATCCTTCTTTCCAGTTTCCCTTGTAGCCTGCTGTGTTGTGTCTGCATCTCCTGCTATCAGATAAGACAATTTCTTATTTTGTGTTTTTGTTATATTTTTGCATTTTGTCCTGCACTTCTGTGGGGGCCTTCTGGGTCCCCTCCGGGGGCTTTTGCCCTCTCAGTTTAGTCCAGCCACTGTGTTTTGTAGTTTTGCTTTTTCCAGTTTTTTCAGTGGCTGCTGTTTTTGTTACACCAGAGAACTAATTTAGGTGGTAGAGGTCGTGTGATCTCAGGTGATTTTGAAATTAGCAGAGTTGGTGTTTTTTCAGGGTTTTCTGAGATTGCAGTAAGTGCCCTTCCTATCCTTTTCTATTTAGATAGTTTGGGCCCCAGCGTTTGCTCATACTATTTTCTTTCTGTGTCAGTATTTCCTCTTGTCTAACCGCCATTACATGTTTGGGGGCTTTCTATTATCTTTGGGGTTCTGCTCCGGGGCAGATAGCTTTCCTATTTCTATCTTTAGGTGTAGTTAGTTTCTCAGGCTGTGACGAGGCATCTAGGACCATCGTAGGAACGCTCCACGGCTGCCTCTAGTTGCGGTGGTTAGTCAGGGTACTGCAATCCCATAGATTCCAACTGCTCTGGTGTATTTCCTTTTTTACCTGCACTCCTCAGCTACCGTAACATAACAGTATCACCGGCCATAAAAATTGTATGGTACTCACAGAAGGGAAAAAATATTTTGAAGGAAGAAAAGTTGTCAGAGATATTTTTCTGTTTGTTGCATTTTTTTTTTTTTTTCCCTCTGTATCTCTGGGTGCTGGGGAGGATCTTTTCTCCCAATGGAGTTTGCACAGTTGTCTGGCCGTGTGGATCAGCTTGCCACTGAGGTTCGGAGTATTGCTGCATATCTTGCTAGGTTGCCTGTTGTGGAACCTAGGATTCCCATGCCAGATTTGTTTTTAGGGGATCGAGCTAAGTTTCAGAATTTCAAAAATAATTGTAAATTGTTTCTTGCCTTAAAATCTAAGTCCTCAGGAAACGCAGCGCAGCAGGTTCAAATTGTCATCTCTCTCCTGCGCGGCGATCCTCAGGATTGGGCTTTTTCCCTGACACCTGGGGATCCTGTTTTGAGTGATGTTGATGCATTTTTTCAGGCTTTGGGGTTATTGTACGATGAGCCTAATGTCACTGATCAAGCTGAAAAGCCTTGTTGGCATTAAATCAGGGGCTTGATGACGCTGAGTTATACTGTCAGAGATTCGTAGGTGGGCAGTCCTGACCAAATGGAATGACGACGCTTTGGCGGCCCTTTTCCGGAAGGGTCTGTCGGATAATGTAAAGGATGTTATGGTGGGATTCCCTGTCCCCTCTGGTCTCAATGATTCTATGTCATTAGCGATTCAAATTGACAGACGTTTGCGTGAGCGGAGAAGTATGCGTGGAATGGTGTTGCCTTGTGAGCCAGCTGCTGAGCCCATGCAGTGTGATGGAGTGGTGTCTGGGGCACAGCGTCATGAGTTTCGAAAGCGCAATGGGTTATGTTTCTACTGTGGTGATGCCTCTCATGCTATTTCAGTCTGCCCTAAGCGGGGAAGACGTTTTGCACGCTCAGTTGTCTTGGGTAGTGTTCAGACTAAGTTTTTATTAACTGTCACTCTGATATGCTCTCTGTCCTCATTTTCTGCTCAGGCTTTCGTTGATTCTGGAGCAGCTATTAACCTGATGGATTATGATTTTGCTAAACGTTGTGGATTTCCCTTGATACCCCTACAGAAGTCTATTCCCCTACTGGGGATCGATTCTACCCCTTTGGCTGAGAATAAACCCCAGTTTTCTACTCAGGTGATAATGAGGGTTGAACCTGATCACCAGGAGTGCTGCAAATTTTTGGTTCTATATAATCTGCATGACATTATCGTGCTGGGTTTCCCTTGGTTACAGTCTCATAATCCTGTTTTGGATTGGAAATCTGTGTCTGTAACCAGTTGGGGCTGCCAATGTGTTAATACCAACACTCCTGTTTTTTCTGCCTCCCCCCAGGCTGAGGATGTTCCTGACTTTTTGTTTGATTTTTCTGATGTGTTTAGCGAAAGTAAATCTGCATCCTTACCTCCCCATAGGAGCTATGACTGCGCTATTGAATTAGTGCCAGGTAGTAAATTCCCTAAGGGTCGCCTTTTTAACTTGTCTGTACCTGAACATGACGCTATGCGGTCTTATATCAAGGAATCATTGGAGAAGGGTCATATCAGACCATCCTCTTCACCCTTAGGTGCCGGTTTTTTCTTTGTGGCCAAAAAAGATGGTTCATTAAGGCCGTGTATTGATTATCGTCTCTTGAACAATATTACTGTGAAATATCAATACCCGTTACCCTTGATTTCTGACCTGTTTTCCAGGGTGAAAAACGCTACTTGGTTTACCAAGCTTGACCTCAGGGGGGCGTATAACCTTATTCGCATTAAGCACGGGGATGAATGGAAGACGGCATTTAACACCCCTGAAGGGCATTTTGAGTACCTTGTGATGCCCTTTGGGCTCACTAATGCTCCTTCCGTCTTCCAGTCCTTCATGAATGACATTTTCAGGGATTTTGTGGACAAGTTTCTGATTGTTTATTTGGATGATATCTTGATTTTTTCTAATGACTGGGACTCTCATGTGAAACATGTTCGAACTGTATTCCAGATTTTGAGAGAGAATGCTCTGTATGTGAAGGGATCAAAGTGTCTTTTTGGCGTACAGAAGATCTCATTTCTGGGATTCATTTTGTCCCCATCTGTTATTGAAATGGACCCGGTCAAGGTTCAGGCCATCTGTGATTGGGTCCAACCTACTTCATTAAAGGCTCTTCAGAGATTTTTGGGTTTTGCCAATTTTTATCGTAAATTTATTGGTAATTTCTCTGTTATTGTTAAACCATTAACTGATTTGACCAGAAAGGGTTCTGATGTGGTGAATTGGCCTCCTGAGGCAGTCTCTGCATTTCAGGAACTTAAGCAGAGATTCACTTCTGCTCCTGTTCTACGGCAGCCTGATGTTTCTCTGCCATTTCAGGTGGAGGTTGATGCCTCTGAAATTGGGGCAGGTGCCGTTTTGTCCCAAAAAGATCCAGAGACCTCTAAAAGTAACCCTTGTGCCTTTTTCTCTCGAAAATTTTCTCCTACTGAACGTAATTATGACGTGGGTAATCGGGAGTTATTGGCCATGAAGTGGGCTTTTGAAGAGTGGAGACATTGGCTGGAGGGAGCCAAACATCAGGTGGTGGTCCTTACGGACCATAAGAATCTGGTCTATCTGGAATCTGCCAAGCGACTCAATCCTAGACAGGCCAGGTGGGCCTTGTTTTTCACACGTTTTAATTTTGTGGTTTCCTTTCTTCCTGGCACTAAGAATGTTAAGGCGGATGCCCTCTCGAGGAGTTTCCTTGCGGACTCTCCTGAGCTATCTGATCCCTCTGTTATTTTGAAGGAGGGTGTAGTTCTTTCCGCCATCTCGCCCAATTTGAGACTTGCTCTGGAGGGGTGTCAGGAGGATAGGCCCGAGCGCTGCCCTGTTGGAAAATTGTTTGTCCCGGACCAATGGAAAAAGAGTGTGATGTCTGAGATTCATTGTTCCGCATTGGCTGGGCATCCCGGAATTTTTGGTACCAGAGACTTGGTTAGTCGGTCGTTTTGGTGGCCTACCTTGTCTCGCGATGTCAGGGAATTTGTGCAGTCCTGCGGGACTTGCTCTCGCTCCAAGCCTTGCTCTCGCTCTAGTGGTTTGTTGATGCCATTGCCTGTGCCCAAGAGACCATGGACCCATATCTCTATGGATTTCATTTCCGATCTTCCGTTTCTCAGAGAATGACCACCATCTGGGTAATTTGTGATAGGTTTTCCAAAATGATACATCTTGTGCCATTACCTAAGTTGCCTTCCTCCTCTGAATTGGTGCCGTTGTTCCTTCAGCACGTGGTTCGTTTACACGGCATTCCTGAGAACATTGTGTCTGACAGAGGAGTCCAGTTTGTTTCCAGATTTTGGAGGACTTTTTGTTCTAAACTGGGTGTTCAATTGTCTTTCTCCTCGGCATTTCATCCTCAGACCAATGGTCAAACTGAGAGAACAAACCAGACATTGGAGACTTATCTAAGATGCTTTGTGTCTGCTGATCAGGATGACTGGGTCTCTTTTTTGCCTTTGGCTGAGTTTGCTCTTAATAATAGGGCTAGCTCTGCCACTTTGATGTCTCCGTTTTTCTGTAATTCTGGGTTTCACCCTCGATTTTCTTCAGGACAGACGGAGGCTTCTGTCTGTCCAGGTGTTGACTCTGTTGTTGAGCGTATGCAGCAGATTTGGGACCAGGTAGTGGAGAGGTTGTCCCTCTCTCAGGAGAAGGCCCAGCGGTTTGCTAACCAGCATAGGACTGATGGTCCTCGGTTTAAAGTGGGGGACTTGGTCTGGTTGTCCTCAAAGAATATTCCTATGAGAGTAGCATCTCCTAAATTTAAGCCTAGGTTCATTGGACCTTATAAGATCATGGAGATTATTAATCCTGTTTCTTTTCGTTTGCTTCTTCCAGGGACATTTAAGATCCATAACGTGTTCCACAAGTCCTTGTTGAAGAGGTTTGTTGAGCCAGTGGTTCCTGCTGCTGTGCCTCCTGACCCTGTTTTGGTTGAGGGCAATCTGGAGTATGTGGTTGAGAAAATATTGGATTCTCGTTTTTCTAGACGAAGACTCCAGTATTTGGTTAAATGGAGAGGTTATGGTCAGGAAGATAATTCTTGGGTGTTTGCTTCGGACATCCATGCTAGGAGACTTATCCGTGCGTATCATAGAACTCATCCTGACCGACCTGGTTGCTCAAATGAGGGTTCGGTGACCCCTCCTCAAGGGGGGGTACTGTTGTGAATGGGTTTGAGATGAGTTCTGAGCAGAGGCTCCCTCTGGTGGTTACAAGCGGTACTAGTGAGGATTGGGAATCAGGTGTTACTGATTGGTCTTATTTAAGGGAATCATTTTCCCATCAGGGTTGCCGGTGATCAATTGTTCTGGTCTGAATCCTTCTTTCCAGTTTCCCTTGTAGCCTGCTGTGTTGTGTCTGCATCTCCTGCTATCAGATAAGACAATTTCTTATTTTGTGTTTTTGTTATATTTTTGCATTTTGTCCTGCACTTCTGTGGGGGCCTTCTGGGTCCCCTCCGGGGGCTTTTGCCCTCTCAGTTTAGTCCAGCCACTGTGTTTTGTACTTTTGCTTTTTCCAGTTTTTTCAGTGGCTGCTGTTTTTGTTACACCAGAGAACTAATTTAGGTGGTAGAGGTCGTGTGATCTCAGGTGATTTTGAAATTAGCAGAGTTGGTGTTTTTTCAGGGTTTTCTGAGATTGCAGTAAGTGCCCTTCCTATCCTTTTCTATTTAGATAGTTTGGGCCCCAGCGTTTGCTCATACTATTTTCTTTCTGTGTCAGTATTTCCTCTTGTCTAACCGCCATTACATGTTTGGGGGCTTTCTATTATCTTTGGGGTTCTGCTCCGGGGCAGATAGCTTTCCTATTTCTATCTTTAGGTGTAGTTAGTTTCTCAGGCTGTGACGAGGCGTCTAGGACCATCGTAGGAACGCTCCACGGCTGCCTCTAGTTGCGGTGGTTAGTCAGGGTACTGCAATCCCATAGATTCCAACTGCTCTGGTGTATTTCCTTTTTTACCTGCACTCCTCAGCTACCGTAACATAACACCTGCGGTTCCAGTCTAAGGGGCCTGATGAGTCTACTCCTGGGTGTTGGCCCTCGGACCCAGGATCTGCTCGTTTAAAGGACACTGATAAGCCATATGACCTTTCCGGTTGCAGCGGTAGCAGATGATTTCTCGGCGAGGCTGGTGCTGATCAGGGGTCGCTCCTGGGGGTGGCGTTATCTTCCTCCGGTGAGGCGACGTCCTCCATTTCCTCCGGTTCATCCAAGGGACATCCTCTGGACAGTCGGCTAGCATGATCTTTTCTCCTTCCTCTTTCCGCAGTTGCAGGGCACTCATCACAGTGGCCAGATTATTAGTCAGCTGGCGCACTTCTGAGCGCAGACAGTCCAACTCAGTAGGGGGTGTCACCTGCGTTTTGGCTTCTGCCACTAGCGGGGAAAAGGTGGGTACTGCCGGCTTTAGAGTGGCTTCACCCAGGTGATACTGGGTCGCCACCTCAGGCTTTTCCAGGGGTCGCAGCCCTTTTATAGCCATATCCTTTAAGGCATCAAAGGTAGCATCAGGATGATCCAAGTACCACCAGTTCACAGTCCTGCCCTCCGCTTGGGACCTCAGTCCCCGGACAAATTGTTCTTTCAACATTTTGCTTTCATCAATGGCACTTATAGGGTTAACCTGTTTGAGAGCTCGCAGGGCCCCCTGTAATCGGCAGGCGTAGTCCCTAATACTGTCACCTGGTCTCTGAGAGCATTGGTAAAATGCCATTCGGAGATCTGTTTCTGTGCGGTCCTCAAAGATAGTTTGCAGCTTTAAGAGAATCGCAGGCACCGACTCCTGGTCTGCAGTGGTCCAAGTCTCCACTTCTCTCTCAGCAGCACCAGCTAACTGCCCTATTACCACTGCAGCTTTTTGCTTCTCTGTCATCGAATACATGTCCAGGATACTGCATATTTTCCGTTTGAACACTGACAGGGTGTCTGGCTCGTCGCTGTACTGAGGGAGCCACTTCGCTCCTGGCATGTATGGGAGCGTTAGGGGCATGAGCGGGACCACAGGACCGGGTGAGGGACCCACATTTCCATCCTGCACTACAACGCCCAGCGGTAAGTCATTGGGGCCCCCGGCTGGGGCCGCGCTGTCTGCCGGTTGTTGCGACATATTGGCATCCCCCTGTTTAATCTGAGCCTACCTTTTCCAAAGGCTGCAGCTCTCCAGATACAGCGATGGAGACGGGACCTGAGTCGCTGGCGCTCTGATGTCAGAGCGTTCACTGCAGCGCTCACAGGACCTGCCGCCGCGTCAGCGTTGGGGGCGTGGCTAGGGAACAGCGCGCTCTTTCAGGTACGCCCACAAATGCACGCCCACCTTCTTCACCAGCGCCTCAGGGCGCCAATATGGCGGTAAAATGGCGGCAAATGGCGCCAAAAGTGACAAACGGCAATACAGTCTCTTCTGCATAAAACAGTCAATATAGGCAACACAATTTTTGAAAGCTTCGTATCCTGTTCGTGACGCCAGAAAAGATGACGCGCACCACACTGAGGTGGTACCAGGGCTATGGGGTACTCGGCACAGAGCCCATTGATTTCTATGGGAGATGTCACTGGCAGCGGGACTCGGTCCGTGGCCCTGGCGGTCATGCAATGGGGGATATTTACAGGGGAATTGTAGATTAGAATAGTTTGTGACGCCACCTGTGGTTTCTGATCAATTGGACCAGCGCTGCTATATGGATCTTCCTAGGGGATGTTATGAGGCAGCTGGATGGTAAGTCTCCCACAGGCGAGACTGGTCCCTGGAAGTCTATGGTGGTGCAGGGTGTAGTAAATGAAACAGTCTCACACAAGGCAATCTCTTTCCATACCTTTACTTGTAGATGTTTCAGGCAGGTCCCGGGAAGCTGGTCGGGGTGGAGAATGCACATTCAGGATAACCGCTGAGCAGGTTAGAGGCCTCCTTTAACCTTGTATATGTGTGAGTACAAACTTGCATGAAGCCAAGTTAACTCTGCTAATCTCCAGCTTGTTCAATAGCTGCAACGCCCGGCTGACATTGTGGTAGAGCCTTCTATGTCTCTGATTATCAGATGTTGAAAGAACTAAGTCTATATTTGCTGATCAGGCTAGACTCCTGTTCTCCCTGACTCCGGTTACGTATCAACGCTTAGGGCTACCTTCTGCGACTTGTAGTCCAGAAAGCCTCCGGTTTTCTTATTACTAGGCGTGAAGCACTAGCAACGCTTCGGACCCCGGTGTCCGGTTAACTGAGTGAGGGTGGTCTGTCCCTTTGTCACTCTTACTTCTCCACTCGCCCTTCGCCCTGCTCTCGCTCTTAACATAAGCACGTGTAGCAAGCGTGCCAAGGTCAGATTTCCTTCAGTGCTCACTGACCTGTTCTCTGTTGACTCGTTGGTATAACTGCTTTGATTCCTTTCCTCCTTCTTTCTTAGGAACACGGGCAGCTTGTTCTGAGTAGCAGGTTAAGGGGTAGCTCTGACTAGGCTAGGATGATTCACTTCACCCGTACTAGCCTCCACTTTCTTGTCAGATGAGCTACACAAGCTCTGTCAGGATTCAGACTTCTCTCCTCTCTCTCCGTCTGTCTGACTGGAAACTGATCTTAAGATGGATGGGATGACTCACTCCTGAGCCACCCGGAGCTTGACTGCACTGTCCTAAGACAGGAAACAGACTGACTGACTGAACCCTTTGCTTGCTACGTCACACAACTAAATAGCCTGATATGCCCCTAGTGGCAATGCTGAGAAGTGTGCGTGAATGAATATCAAGCTTCATGGTTACCTTCTTGTGCATTTTCCTGGAATATGTGTGCCTGCGTAGCTGGGCCACACACCTGATCTATCAGTGGGCTAAAAATTGTGGCATTTCAGGGCTACATTCCCTTTTTTGCTGTGTCTTACCCTATTTGTATACACTGTTTTAGGGTAAAAAAATTAACAAATACAGACCACATGGTGAACAGTGTGGTATCTCCGTCAGACGCCTGATATATCTATGTGCTAAACATTGTGGCATTTCAGGGCTACATACCCCTTTTTTTTGCTGTGTCTTACCCTATTTCTATACACTATTTTGAGGTAAAAAATTTACAAATACAGGCCACATATTGAACAGTGTGGTATCTCCATCAGACGCCTATCTATGTACTAAAAACTGTGGCATTTCAGGGGTAAATTCCCCTTTTTGCTGTGTTTTACCCTATTTGTATATACTATTTTGGGGTAAAAAATTTACAAATACAGACCACATATTGAAGAGTGTGGCATCTCCGTCAGATACCTGATCTATCTATGTGCTATAAATTGTGGCATTTCGGGACTACATTCCCCTTTTTTTCTGTGTCTTACCCTATTTCTATACACTTTTTGGGGTATTTCCGTGACACGCCTCATATATCTGTGATCTACAAATTGTGGCATTTGAGGGCTCCATTCAACTGTTTTTGCTGTGAGTTACCCTAGTTCTAAACAATATTTTGCTGTCAAAAACAAAAATACTGGCCACATATTGAACAGTTTAGTATCCCGGTAAAAATACTTCTGTTTCAAGTTGTTATTGCTGCTTCATGACTGTGTCTTAAATGCACCAAATACTACCACCATCATCTTCTGCCTAGAGGCAGTTACTGTGCAGATAGAAAGTTTGAGGAGCAGAGGGTGAATGCTTGGGCGGTGTTGTACTCTGTATCTGGATTACGAAGGTGAAATCTTCAAGATTAAATCATGACTGCATGAACCAGAGCAAGAGCATGTGGAAGAGCACGGTGCCAGGACTCCCAACTACCATAGCCTGGTGTTCCTGGGCCGGATTCTGACAATCCATCACCTACTTATAATGAACTTGTTGGACAAGGATGTCAAAAAGGAGCCTCTGCAGTTTCTAGAACAGAAGCTAGAGATTTTGACATTACAGCTTGATTTCAAGATGTGTCAATTGGAGAGGGTGCTGGTCGTAGATGTGACTAATATGATATGGGTGTTTCCACTAGACAAACCATCCAATATATTATTGAATCAAAATCTTTTTTTTCTCGCTACTCTATTCAGCTGTCACAAACTATGTCAAATTGATATCTAGTTCCCAGTGGGTCCTGTCACAGTGCCATGTTGACTACAGTCCCCAGATGTTATCTAGATCCCTAATGTCACCTCTGCTTTATCAGCATAATGAATTAATAGGAAAAACACATGGCTTTGATAGAGCTGTTCTTTTCTTGCCAAAGAAACTAAGATCAATGAGGTGGTTAGCCGCACCTGAAATTTAGAAATAGTAAAGATTACAATTACTTTCACCAATGAGTTACCACACACTTCACCAACTTGCTTTCACTTTTACATTATATTCCAAAGCCTTGAATAAGATGATGAATATATTATGATTAGTGTTGAGCGATACGATACTGCAAATATCGGGTATCGGCCGATATTAGCTGTATCGGGCTTTCGATTCCGAGTACCGATATTTTCGTCATATCGGATACCGGAATCGGATTTGTCACTGTCACTGTCAGTGTCCGTCGGTCGGGTCTGTGAGTGTCCGTCGGTCGGGTCTGTCAGTGTCCGTCGGTCGGGTCTGTCAGGAGTCATCGGCACTTACCTGGCAGAAGATCTCCGGCGGTCACGGGCTGGACTGCTTCATGGCCGCCATCATCTTTCCCCGGCGGTCACATGCAGTTTCTCGCGATAACTGCAGTGACTGCTGGGTAATCCCGGCCGTAAAGCAGTCAGTCCGATGACGTCACCGCCGGGGAAGCAGGTAATCAGCTGTGCTGCGTTGCGATGACAGGCTCTGCCTGTCATTGCGATGTAGCAGAGCTGGATCGTCGTGGGACTGTCGTTACTATGGACTGCGTCGGACAGGTGGTATACTGTTGGTTTGTTTTTTTTCTTTTTTTACAGGAGATCGATGGCGTCGCAGGAATGAGTGTATAATAAAATTAATGAAAACTGTGTTGTCTCTTTTATTTCATTAAAAGACTTTTTTCTTGCTTTGTCTTTTTTTTATACATTTAATAACTTTGGGATTAATAATGGATCGGTGTCTTATTGACACCTCTCCATTATTAACCGGGCTTATTGTCACCGTGCAATCAACGGTAACATTAACCCCTTATTACCCCACTTGCCACCGCTACAGGGCAGTGGGTAGAGCCGGGTAAAGTGCCACAATTGGCACATCTTTTGATGCGCCAAATGTGGGGCTGCTGTAGCCTGGTATTATCAGGCTGTTGAGGGCCAAAATCCATGGGCCTTGACAGTCTTTTAATACCAGGCCGCAGCAGTCTGCATTTTACTTGGCTGGTTAACAAAAATAGGGGGACCCCTACGCCGTTTTTTTTTCGAGGGGATCCCCTATTTTTGTTAACCAGCCAAGCTAAGCAGACTGCTGTGGCCTGGTATTATCAGGCTTGCAAGGTCCATGGATATTGGATCCTTACCAGCCTGAAAAACCAGGCCTCAGCGGTCTGCTTCATCTGGCTGGTTAACAAAAAATAGGGGGGACCCCACGCCAATTTTTTTCGAGGGGATCCCCTATTTTTGTTAATCAGCCAAGATATGCAGACTGCTGTGGCCTGGTATTATCAGGCTGGCAAGGTCCATGGATCTTGGCTCCTTAACAGCCTGAAAATCCAGGCCTCAGCGGTCTGCTTCATCTGGCTGGTTAACAAAAATAGGGGGGACCCCACGCCATTTTTTTTTCGAAGGGAACCCCTATTTTTGTTAATCAGTTCCCTCTGACGTCACTGATGGTGTCCCTGGCTGACCTGAAGTGAAAGTGGAAAGCAATCAATTAAGCTTTCCACTTCCTCTCCTGTCAGCCAGGAGAGGAGCTCATTCATTTGGGGGTTTACTGTGAGGCTGCAGCATTAGCTGCGGTCCCTGCAGTAAACATTAACCCTTTCTGAAGGATTACACCGTGGGACCTGACTGTGCATGGGATAGGTAGGAATAATTTTGCTTTATTATTTTATTTTTATTACAGGAAATGGTTTTAGCAGGTAAATAAAATATGGTCAAAAACTGTGTGATTATTTCATTAAACTTCTTTTTTATTAAAGTGTGTGTGTTTGATTTTTCTTTCATACAATAAGATTAATAATTGATAGTTGTCTAATTGACAGCTCTCAATTATTAACCTGGCTTAAAGTGACCTTTCAATTGCAAGGTGGCTTTAACCCCTTATTAACCCATTCACCACCGCTACAGGGCAATGGGAATAGACGGGCAAAGTGCCAGAAAGGGCAAATCTAATTAGAGATTTGCCCTTTCTGGGGTGTCTGGGGGCAGATGTTAGTAGCCGGGGGGGGCCAAAAATAATGGTCCCTCTCTGGGCTATTATTATCTGCCCCCACTCACTGGCTTTGTCTGTCTGGTTGCGAAAATAGGGCGGGAGCCCACACATTTTTTTTCAGCAATTTTACACCTCATATATATATATATATACATGTCATTGAGTTTGTGACACATATATATATATATATATATTTATAGTTCATACACTTCTACATAGTATAATAGCCGCTAATTCAATTGACGGCTTTTGTGAAAATGCAGAACCCGACATGAAATGACACTTGGTGTACATAGGGTTAACCATGTCTTTTCATGTCCTTTGCTATCTGATTTGCACAAACAATTACATCAGTCTATGTGTGCAAAATTTCACACCTGTAGGGGTTAATTAAAGGTGTAAATTCGTAGCAAAAAAGTCCGTTTTATTTACAACAAATTTACACCTTTAATTAACCCCTACAGGTGTGAAATTTTGCACACATAGACTGATGTAATTGTTTGTGCAAATCAGATAGCAAAGGACATGAAAAGACATGGTTAACCCTATGTACACCAAGTGTCATTTCATGTCGGGTGCTTCTGTCTTTTCACAGAAGCCGGCTTTACCGGCAATTGAATCAGAGGATATTTTACTATGTAGAAGTGTATAAACTATACATATATGTATATATATATGTCACAATGACATGTATATATATATATGTATTCTATGTGTGTATATTTAGTGTTTATAAGGAAATAAAGGTTTTTTTTAGTTGCGATATGTTGTTCCCATAGACTTACATGGGACTTCCGGTATCGGAATCGGATATCGACGATATTTAGTGATATCGGTGATACCATTCCGATCCGATATTTTTAGATATCGAGCAGTATCGCTCAACACTAATTATGATTTGAAGCAAATAGGTATGAATAATTATCAACCAAATGATGTTACAGAAGTCAGAACACACAACCTATCTGTGTGGCAATGATTTACCACTGAAATTTTGAAGTATGAGACTAGCATGAGACTAGCATCACTAGATTGATGTGAGCCACAAAGCCCTTCAAAGTGAAACTGTTCTTGATGTAATGTACAATTTGCTCTTGAAAATTATAACATGCCCTCACTGATGCTTGCATTAAAGAACTGATTGGCCAGATATGTACGGACTCAGGAAGACCAGGTTGCAGGTACCTGTGCTGCGCCAGGTCCGGAACTGTCAAGGCTGCGTCCCCTTTTTCCCTGGGGAAGGAATAGGGGAACGGACAGGCCCCATTACCCAGGAAGAGGAAGCGTGTTTAGACAAGGAACCTGTCCATAAGCTGATGGAAAAAAACACGCAAAGCAGGAGTGAGTCCACCGCTGTTAGCGTGTGAGCAGCAAGGCAGGCAGCGCACTGTGCACCCCAAGCGCCTGCGCTGCGACAGACTGCAGCAGACAGACCCGGTAACCTAGAGACTGGGGAGAAAGCGTTCACGACATCAGATTTTTTTTTACATAGACAAGCAGCGTGTAATGTATGTAGTACAGTTCATATAGCGTCTTGTGCGTAAGTCCATGCAAACGTGGGTCTTTCAAAGAGCAGGGTTCCAGAGTCCACAAGTGCTTCAGAGTTCCTCAGTAGGAATAGCTGGAGTACAAGGTCCAAGGCTTTAGGAGTCAGGTCACAGGTTCACTGCAGGCTAGATTCTGAAGCACTGATTGCTCAGCTGTGGCTGCTTAAGAAGCAAAAGGAGAGAATCAGGGCGGGAACATGCAAGCTGGAAACTCCATTTTGACTGAGGGCAAGATAGCTGCAGCAAGACAGAAAGTAAAATGGCTGACGAACAAACTGAGTTTCAGGAACATGTACACAGAACCTTACATTACTCCCCCCTTAGGGACAACCTCCGGATGACCTCAGGCCAGGCTTGTGTGGGTACCTCTGATGAAACTGACGGAGCAAGCGAGGAGCATTAACGTTATTGACTGGTTCCCATGAGTTGTCCTCCACTGGGTAGCCCTGCCATTTAATCAGATATTGTAACTGATTTCTATACAACCTGGAATCTAAAATCCTTTCCACCACAAATTCTTCCTGACCATCGACTAGCACTGGGTCAGGGCAAGGAGAAGAACGTCCAGGAAACGTATTGGATGTCGCAGCCTTTAGTAGGGATACATGAAAGACAGGGTGAATTCTCATAGTTCTGGGCAGTTGAAGACGACAAGCAACGGCACTTATAATTTTACTGATTTTATAGGGTCCAATGTACTTATGTCCCAACTTAGACGATGGAATCCTTAACTTAAGATTTCTGGTTGACAGCCAGACCAAGTCTCCTACCTTGAAAGCTGGTGCAGGTTTACGAAATTTATCTGCTGCTTTCTTGTACCTTTCCTGAGCCAATTCCAGATTCTCCTTTAGAAGATCCATATTCTTCTGTAAAGACGTGATTCTTTCAGCCACTGCTGGTAAAGGCGTTTCTATGGGAAATCGTGGTAGAATGTTAGGATGATAACCTAGATTAGAGTAAAAAGGAGACTGCTTAGTGGAGGCACTCTGAGAGTTGTTATACGAGAACTCAGCTAATGGAAGTAGATCCACCCAATCATCCTGTAGGTGGCAGATAAAGCAGCGGAGATACTGCTCCAGGGTTTGATTGGTTCGTTCGGTCTGTCCATTAGTCTGGGGATGAAAAGCAGAAGAAAGGTTTACTTTAATGTCCAATGCTGCACAGAAATTTTGCCAAAACCTAGAAGTGAATTGCACCCCTCGATCCGAAATAACCTCATCCGGTACTCCATGTAAGCGAAACACATCTTTAATCATCAAATCTGATGTCTATTTTGCAGTGGGTAAGCCGACACAAGGGATAAAATGAGCTGCCTTTGTTAGACGGTCAACCACCACTAGAATGGTGTTCTTCCCTTGAGAGGTTGGTAACTCCACAATGAAGTCCATAGAAATGGATCCCCATGGGCGGGACGGGGTGGGAAGAGGCTGTAACAGACCAGTTGGTGAGGAGCGAGGTGTTTTGCATCTTGCACAGACTTCACATGAAGTGACATAGTTTAAAACATCCTTCCTGCAAGTGGGCCACCAAAAGAAACGAGAGAGAAATTCCTGTGTCTTTAGAATTCCTCTATGCCCAGCTATCTTGGAATCGTGAATGAGTTGCAATACTCTCAATCTGACTGTTTCAGGAATATACAGGCGTTGTCCCTGAATCCACACACCATTCTTAAAGACAAGACTTACGTCCCTTGGGGGTTGTGCCAAAAAGGAATCCGCATGGTATGCTTCCTTGATGTCCTTAAGTAGGTCTTGATTATGAATTACTCCTAGGAATCTAGAGTCAGGAAGAATAGTCTTAGGAGGAGTAATTGGACGTGTCTCTGCTGAGTAAATCCTAGAGAGTGCATCAGCCTTTCCATTGCGCGATCCTGGTCTATAAGAAATGATAAAATTAAATTGGTTTAAGAAAAGATTCCAGCGAGCCTGGCGAGGAGTCAGGCACTTAGCCGACCTGATAAACTCAAGGTTACGATGGTCTGTCAGGACGACTATTTGCTGTGCAGCTCCCTGAAGAAGGTGTCTCCATTCTTTGAAGGCGGCAATAATGGCCAACAACTCTCTATTGCCCACATCGTAGTTCCTCTCAGCCGAAGACAACTGCTGGGAAAAGAAGGCACAGGGATGCAAGACATTCTTCTCACCTGTTCTCTGAGAGAGTATAGCTCCAACGGCACAGTCTGAAGCATCCACCTCTATTATGAAGGCAAGCTCGGGGTTGGGATGTACTAGGATAGGTGCAGTGGTAAATTTATCTTTTAGACGGGAAAATGCTTCCTGGGCTTGGGGAGTCCAGGAGAACCTAGACTCTTTCCGGGTAAGTTGGGTGATAGGTGACACTACCTCAGAGAAATTTCTAATGAAACGTCTATAGAAGTTGGCAAACCCGATGAAGCGCTGTACCTCCTTCACATTTCTAGGACTTGGCCAATCCTTGATGGCTTGGGTTTTGCTTCCATCCATACTAATTCCTTGTGTAGACAGTACATACCCCAGAAATTGAATTTCGGTCCTATGGAATTCACACTTTTCAAGTTTGATGTAAAGATGATTTTGTCTTAGACGTTCCAAGACCATTCTCACATGTTCATGATGTTCCTCTGTGGAGTTAGAAAAAATTAGAATATCATCCAAATAAATTACCACGAATGTATCTAGGAGATCCCTGAAGATGTCATTCACCAAGTGTTGGAAAGTGGCTGGGGCGGTACTCAGACCAAAAGGCATAACTAGATATTCAAAGTGTCCATAGCGTGACCTGAATGCAGTCTTCCATTCATCCCCAGGTCTAATACGGACTAAGTTATAGGCCCACGAAGATCTAGTTTAGAGAAAATTTTGGCATGTCGCACTCTCTCCAATAACTCAGGGATTAAAGGCAATGGATAACGGTTTCTAATAGTAACCTTATTGAGTTCCCTATAGTCTACGCATGGTCTCAGAGATCCATCTTTCTTCTTTACAAAGAAGATGGTGCACCTGCAGGAGATGAAGAGGGGCGTATGAAGCCCTTGGCTAGATTTTCGTCTATGTAATCCTTTAAAGCCTTTAGCTCGGGCCCCGCCAGGGGGTAGATCTTATCCAAAAGGTATCTCTGCTCCAGGCAATAATTCAATTGGACAATCATATGGACGGTGAGGAGGAAGCTGGTCAGCGTTCTTCTTGTCACATAAATCCACATAGTCCTGGTATACAGCTGGTAGTTCAGGGACTGACATGGTTCCTTTAGGAACAGAGCAAGCTGAAACTTTTGGACTCATCTGTTTCTCTGGAAAGTGTAATTCCTTGGTCTCCCAGTTAATGGTAGGATTCTGAGCCTGCAGCCATGGTAGCCCTAGAATAATGGGAAAGTGGGGAGAAGAGATAAGCATAAAGACAGTTTCTCTTGATGATCTTTACCCATAAGAACCCTCAAAGGCTCTGTTTCCTGATCCACTGGTCCAGAGGTCAGCAGGGAGCCATCCACAGTTTCCATCTGTACTGGAGTAGCCTTCTTCACTGAACGTATCCCCTGTTTCAGAGCAAAGGAGACATCCATAAAATTTCCACTTGCCCCTGAGTCGATCATAGCAGAGCTAGACACCCAAGCTGAGTCAACCCAGAGTTTGATGGAAAGAAAGCAATGAGAATTGTTTTTCTTACAACTCAGCTGGGACACCGCTGAGGAAACTTGAAAAATGGCAGCGTTTACACAGTCAACGTCCTCAGAGGTAACGGAGTTTAAGTCCGAGAAATCAAGATCTGTTGCTGCAGATCTCTCTGGAGCCTGAGGCTCGGACCTGACAGATCCCCTCTCGCAACACTCACAATGAATGAGTGCTGCAGTAGTCTTACGAGAACGGCTGGGGCAGTTTATAATGAAGTGCCCTGACTTACCACAATAGAAACATAGATTCTCCTTAAAACGATGTTCCTTGCGTGCATCACTAACCCGTCGTTGTAAAGAGTCTACCTGCATGGGTTCAGGTTCAGGTTCCCGTGTAATCCTACTCAAAGGTTCCTTAGCTGGAGAGGAAGGTAGGAAAAGGTTAGTGCGATTGCTTTCGAACCATCTCTCTTGCCTGCGTTCAGTCAGACGAGTATCAATACGGATGCAGTAGTTAATAAAGTCACCTAACGCAGTGGGAGGGTCGGCACGAGCAAGTTCATCCTTAATCAGTGGAGATAACCCTTTTCGAAAAATAGATTTTTTGGCGGAACTGTCCCAGGTGGTATCAAGGGCCCATCTCCTGAAATCCAAGGCATATTCAGCTACCGAGTGCTTACCTTGGCGCAAAGCTAACATGGCTGCTTCAGCTGTTGCACCTCGATTGGGGTCATCAAACACCTGCCCCATGGCTGAAATAAAAGCATCAAGGTGATTCAAACAATCATCCTCAGTCTCAATCAGAGGGTTTGCCCACATCAAAGCCTTGTTGGTAAGCAACATAATTATAGTAAGCACCTTAGATCGTTCAGTGGGAAATTGTGAAGCATGTGCAGAAAAAAAAAGATTGCATTGATTAATAAATCCCTTGAATTTCTCACGTTCACCGCCAAAACGAAAAGGGGGCAACTTGAGAATCCCAGAACTCGGGGCTACGGCAGGAGCCTGGACTCGCTCTTCTAGAACCTCAATCCTGGCTCGCAAATCCTGGGCAGTCTGTCCAAACACTTGCAAATTGTGATTAGTGAGGTCCTGTAGGCTTGAAAAACGGGTCTTTATATTCTGCAAATCTGCAAGGATATTATCAGTCACTCTGCAAAGTTCCTTTATGCGGGCCTCCATTTTCCAGATCTTTTAAGACAGGAGTACTGGAAGAAGAGGAGAGGAGAAAAAAAAACAATAGTGTTTACCTGTGGTAACACTGCAGAGAGAAAAAAAATTAAGGGAACTGCTCACCTGGAATGGTTGTGAGAAGTCACAACCACTATCATCACAGAAAGTTCACCCGGACATCTGATATCCACAGTTACAGCAGACAAAAAAGAGAAAAGAGAAAAAAAAAAAAACAATAGTGTTTACCTGTGGTAACACTGCAGAAAAAAAAACACTTAAGGGAATTGCTCACCTGGAATGGTTGTGAGAAGTCACAACCACTGTCATCACAGAAAGTACAACCGAACATCCGATATCCACAGTTACAGCAGACACAGCCTTTCCAGACCCAGCAGACACTAACGTTTTGTCTTCAGAATCTTGTAATGTATGTAGTACAGTTCATATAGCGTCTTGTGCGTAAGTCCATGCAAACGTGGGTCTTTCAAAGAGCAGGGTTCAGAGTCCACAAGTGCTTCAGAGTTCCTCAGTAGGAATAGCTGGAGTACAAGGTCCAAGGCTTTAGGAGTCAGGTCACAGGTTCACTGCAGGCTAGATTCTGAAGCACTGATTGCTCAGCTGTGGCTGCTTAAGAAGCAAAAGGAGAGAATCAGGGCGGGAACATGCAAGCTGGAAACTCCATTTTGACTGAGGGCAAGATAGCTACAGCAAGACAGAAAGTAAAATGGCTGACGAACAAACTGAGTTTCAGGAACATGTACACAGAACCTTACACAGCGAGTAGGAGGCTAAGCAGCGTGCTCCATCCTTAGAGCACTGGCGCCGCAAAGGACTGTTCCCGTTGGCTCCCAATGCAAAAAGCGGTACTGCCAGAGAGTGAGGCGCTGTGTGCCCAGTGACCGCTAGAGAGCGAGTTGTCGTGTGCTCTGTAACCGTCAGTACAATGCACATGTGCAGTAAGGAGAGCCACTTCATGCCACATGTCCAGTTTGGATAACCAATAATTATAAGGCACAGAGGAATGATGAAGGATGTTGGTACGGTCAGCAAGGTACTCCCTCAGCATCTTCCCAAACTTTGCACTCCTTATGAGAGTACCCCATGCCTCAGGGCCAGGGCGATGGGAGGGTCTGAGAAAACTGTCCCATAACTTTGCCCGTGTTCCATTGCCTTTGCTGGTTTGGAGTTATGTCACTCTCACCTGTACTCTTTGGCTGTCCAACGAACTGTGACCTCTGCCAGCAGTGTTTTGAGATGGGATATTTTTTAATAATTCCGCAAGAAGGGCCCTCTGGTACTGCAACATTTTTGCACACCTGTCTGCCTCTGGATAAGAGATATCAAGTTCTCCTATTAGCGTATGTCTAGAAGTGTCACAAATCAGTATTGCCAGGCTGTCAGCCAAAATTTGGAGAATGCGAGGGTCACAGGAAAAGCAGCGTAACAAACTCAACCAATGCATGCCAGACTGCTAACAGGCAAGACTTCCATGTCCACACCAAGAGGATGACTGATCATGCTCTCCTCCTCCTCCTTGTCCTCAGGCCATCCACAACTTTTGACTAACTCTGCACTATCATTATAAATACAGCATTGTAAATACACTCCTGTACTTTGTATCTCCCGCACCTCAATGTAGATTGTAAGCTCTTATGAGCAGGGTCGTTTTCTTTTGGATTAATTATTGTATTATTGTTATAGTTGTTATTGTTACTTAGGACTGTTGTGTATGAAAATGTTAAACTGTAAATATGTTGCCGCTGTATAAATAACGATTATTAGTATTATTAGAACACAAAGAAGCAGCATGGTGACTCTAATTATGGCATCATCGCCTCTCACCATCTTGGTGGATTCCTCCAACTTTGGGAGGATGGTACATATGTCTGAAATCCATGTCCACTCCTGAGATCTTATGCGTAAAGTCTGAACTGAATACCGACGGCCTTGTTGATACTGGTAGTCAACAACTGCCCTCTTCTGCTCACAAATCCTTTCCAACATGTGCTGTGTAGAGTTCCAAAAAATGGGCACATCACACACCAGTGGGTGAGCCGGAAGCAGCAAATGCTGCTGAAGCATGTCAAGGGCGGATGAAGCTGTAGCTGACTTTCTAAAATGGGCACGCAAGGCGAGATACTTTCACAAGCAGGTCCGGCAGTTGCTTTTGAGAAACCGTTGAACAACGAGGTTAAGCATATGGGCGAGGCAGGGTACGTATGTGAGCTCGCCTTGCCTTAGAGCCGCCAGCAGGTTCTGGCCATTGTCACACACGACCAACCCTGGCTGTAGGTTCAGCGGTGTCAGCCACATATCTGCCTGCTCTTTCAGAGCTGTCCACAACTCTTCAGCATTGTGCGATTTGTCACCTAAGCATATCAGCTTCAGCACAGCCTGTTGCAGCTTGGCTGAGGCAGTGCTTCCAGCTTGTGACTGATGAGTTCATTTCGGATATGGAGGCTGAAGAGGAGGAGGTGCAGGATCTGTAGACTTGGGGCTAGCGTGATTGATGTAGGGCCCGCAATCCTTGGCATCGGGAGGACGTTTTCCATCACAATGTTCGACTGGGTCCCGGCGTCCAATATGTTAACCTAGTGTGCCATCAGCGAGAAGTACCATCCTTGCCCACAAGCACTTGTCCATGTGTCCGTGGTTAGGTGGACTTTCCCAGTAACAGCATGGTTGAGGGCCCGGGTAATGTAGTGGGATACATGTTTGTGTAATGCCGTGACGTACCACCGGGAGAAACAGTGGCAGCTGGAGACAGAGTACTTTGGTACAGACACCGAAATCAGGTTGCAGAAAGCTTCCGTCTCTACGAGGCTAAACGGCAACTTTTAGTCTGCAAGCAGACGAGAAATGGGTGAATTTAGTACTGGGTTCTTTGTGGCATTGACTTTATATTTCCGCTTGTGTTCCAAGGACTGGGGTATGGACAACTGAACGCTGCGCTGGGACAAGGATGTGGACTTGCTTATTGATGGTGCTGTTTGAGTTTGTGTGCAACAACAGATGCAGGGCTGGAGGCATCTACGCATGCACTATGGACAGGGGATTTGCTTGCATGCACAACCACAGAAGAAACAGTGGTATCACCTGCAGACACGATTCCTGGAGCCTGGTGTTCGGACCACAAAATCGGGTGCTTTGCTGCCTTGTGCCTGATCATGCTGGTGGTGGACAGGCTATTATTTTCGCTACCCCTACAGATACTGGCATGGCCGGTTGTGCAAAAGGCCTGTTTGAGGTTATTGGCAGAGTCTTTAAAATCCACCAGACTCAGGAAGACCTAACAGTTGTACTGGCAACTTCCGTCGTGTTGGTGTTATAGGGACATTCAGTGTCTCCCTCTCCCACACCACCCCCTCACCTCGCCCTCTGTGTTTCTGGGTTCCCCAAGGCTCAGTTTTAGGACCCCTACTCTTCTCCATCTACACCTTTAGCCTGGGAATCCCACGGTTTGCAATATCATCTCTACGCCGATAACACTCAGATCTACCTATCTCAACCTGACATCACCTCCTTACTGACCAAAATCACACAATGTCTATTTCATCCTTATTTTCTACTCGCTTTCTAAAAGTGAACATGGACAAAACAAAATTCATCATCTTTTAACCATCTCACTGTACCCCTCCACCAGAACTATCCATCAATGTTAATGGCTGATCACTAGAGTTGAGCGAAACAGGTCGGTCAGATTCAAAAGTCGCCAACTTTCGCCAAAGCGACCATAGCGTGCAGTCGGCCATGCGGTCGTCAACCCCAGCGCCCAAGTCGGTTTTCCATAATGCTTGCAGGCGCCTTTTTTCAGCCACTGAGCAAGGACGTACACTAAGGGCAACGAGGTGACATGTGCATCGTCCACCACCATCTTAGAGAAGGGCATTGCAGTGATTGGCTTGCTTTGGGGGCCTCATAGTGTCTATAAAAGCCCTGAGCGCCGACCTCCATTTTACTTCTGCCGATATTAACAGTAGGGAGAGGTTGCTGACGCTGTTTACCAGTAGGGAGAGAGTTAGGGCTGGAAAGAGAAGTTCTTCTGTGCTTGTGCTGATAGCAATTGTGCTGTACAGTTAGTGTGCAGTGACAGGGGAGGCTTTTCTTGTGTGCAGCAGCGCTGGTTATTAGGCTGCCTGCTAGCTGTATTGCTGTGTGTACACTGCTGTGCTGACTGCTTTTTACACAGCACTAATACTTTATTCTCTTTTTTCTGCACACTTCATGACCATTCATTTTTTCCAACACCGTAAAGAGCTGTACGCTCCTCACACACTACCGTGTACCGGCTGGTATCACGGACAAATACATGCTGACTATCTGTCACCGTATACAGCTGTACGCTTCTGAGACAGTACCGTATATCTGCACTTTGTATTACGGTCAAATCCATACTGAATGATCATCTGTGTGTGACTCCGGAAATATATACGGAGATTGCAATTTTCCCCTACACCGTATACAGCTGTACACTTCTGAGACAGTAACGTATATCTGCTCTTTGTATTACGATCAAATCCATACTGAATGATCATCTGTGTGTGACTCCGGAAATATATACGGAGATTGCAATTTTCCCCTACACCGTATACAGCTGTACGCTTCTGAGACAGTACCGTATATCTGCTCTTTGTATTATGGTCAAATCCATACTGAGTGAGCGTCTGTGTGTGACTCCGGAAATATATACGGAGATTTAAATTTTCCCCTACACCATATACAGCTGTACACTCCTCATACAGTACCATATATCTGCTGGTATTTTGGGTACATTTTCACAAACATGAGGAATTATGGTGTAAGAGGCCGCGGACGTGGGCGGGGGGGGCCACCAGGTACTGATGGTGGTGGTGCATCTGCTGGTAGTGCCAAAATCACAATAGCACCTAAGGCAGGAGGTGTTGAGCCTGCGTCATCGTCTGGCTTCAGCAGGCCTGAAAGGCTCCCTTTTCTGGGACTAAGTAAATCGCTTTGAAAGCCGGAGCATTAGGAACAGGTTTTGGCTTACATTGCCGAAACAGCCTCCAGCTCTATCGCCTCCTCTTCTGAAGTTTCAAAAACTCCAAGCACTGAGTCATCATTGCAGGCTTCTGGTCAGGAACAACCCCTTTCCTTGTGTCCTTCACCCCCACCAAAAGGGAAGAATGCGGCAGGCCACACTTCAGATTACTCCATGGAGCTCTTTTCACATACCATGCCTGGGTTATCAAGTCAAATCCTGAATTCACCAGTCCAACATGAACCTGACATGGAGTGCACTGATGCACAGCCACTGCTATATGATTGTGCTGGTACATTCAACCAGAGCACTACATTGCCCTCGCAGTCTACTGAGCCAGAATGTGACCCTGATGAAACCCAGGTGCCCCTTAATGCTTATTGTACCACCTTACACGGTGACACAGAGGAAGGTGCAGATGAAATTGAAGAGAAGGTGATGGATGACCCAGTTGTTTACCGTGATTGGCATCCAGTGGGGGAAGAGGGTGCCGCTGGCAATAGCTCAGAAGAGGAGGAGGATCCGCAGCAGGTATTGACATCGCAGCTAGGGTTATCTGGCAGGCCCGTAGCAGTCCAAAAAGGTGTTAAAAAAACAAAAAGAGTTGCAGGACAGCTTGGCCAGACGGTCAAATTAGCACAGTGTGCAAGCCCTGAAAATTTATACCATAGTAGGAAGAGTCCAGTGTGGCACTTTTTTGACCAAAATCCTATCGATGAGGTAAAGGTTATCTGTAAGAAGTGCGGAAGGACCTATAGCCGAGGGAAAAATCTCAGAAATTTGAATACCAGTTGCATGCTTAGACATTTAATGACGACTGTATAGACATTTAATGAACATGCACTTGCAAGTGTGGACGGACTACAAAACCTCAGGTAGCACATGTGCACCTGCTCCTATTGAAGGTAGCCAGCAACGCTCCATCGCTTCCCCCACTGTAAGCCCACCGGTTGGCACACCACCAGCAAGAAATGTTGAGGTGTCATCGCAAGGCCAAAGCAGTCAGGGATTCACAATGTTTTTGCAACGAAAGACTGCATCTAGGCCATCACCACCAACACCACCATCACCATCACCAACCCCCTCTCAGTCCGTCATGTCCACCGATAGTTCCACCATATGCAGCTCTCAAGTCCAGATCACCTTACCAGACACTCTGAGTAAAACAAGTAAGTACTCATCCTCTCATCCACGTACACTGGGTTTCAAAGCCTACATTGCCAAACTGATCTTATTAGAGATGATGCCCTTCCATTTGGTTGAAAGCGCAGCGTTCCGAGAGCTCATGGCCTACGCTGTCCCACAATATGACCTACCCAGTCGGCACTTCTTTTCTAGAAAAGCCATCCCTGCCCTCCACCTGCATGTGAAAGACCACATTGTCCATGCACTCAAACAATCAGTGAGTGGAAAAGTGCACCTCACAACAGATGCATGGGCCAGTAGGCATGGCCAGGGCTGTTACGTGTCCATCAATGTGCACTGGGTTAATGTGGTGGATGCAGGGTCCACAGGGGACAGTGGCGGTGGGACAGTGCTGCCTAGCCCTCTGTATAGGCAACAGTTGGCTGTAGGCATTCGACCCTCCTCCTCCAGAAGCAAAAGCTCGTCGACAGAACGCAGTCGCATGAGCACTCAATCCGCAGCTGCCAGTGTTGCACACGAGGTGTACCACTATCGAATAGCTAGTGGTAAGCGTCAGCAGGCTGTTTTAAAGATGATGTCTTTGGGCGACAACAGACACACCGCGGAGGTACTGGCTGACTACTTGCAGAGAGAAACTGAGTCATGGCTGGGCAGTCTACATCTTGAGCCAGGCAAGGTAGTCAGTGATAACGGACGTAATTTTGTGGCAGCCATAGCCCTGGCAAAACTCAGACACATACCTTGCCTGGCTCACACCTTGAACCTGGTGGTGCAGTGCTTCATAAATAATTATCCGGAGTTACCTGCCCTGCTCCATAAGGTGCAAAGACTGTGCTTGCACATTCGTCGCTCGCCCGTAGACTCCAGTCGTATGCAGAGGCTGCAGCGATAGCTCCACCTCCCCAAGCTAATCATAGACGTTGCAAAAAGGTGGAACTCCACCATGCACATGGTTGAGAGGCTGTGCGAACAGAGGCAGGCTGTAATGCATTTTTGGGAGGATCCACGGGAAGGCAGTTTGAGGGCAGACATCGAATTGTCGGGTGTGCAGTGGTCAAAGCTGAAAAACCTCTGTAAAGTCCTTCAGTGTTTTGAGGAATGCATACGGCTGGTAAGCGCAGAGGACGCCATCATAAGCATGAGCATCCCACTTATGCATCTGCTCATGCAAACTTTGACGCACATTAAGGATCAGGTGTCTGCAGTGGAGAAAAAGGAGGAGAAGGAGGAGGAGGGAAGCCTTGATGACAGTCAGGCGTTGTCTGCTCAGGGAACTGTCCTGGACGAGGTGGAGGAAGAAGAGGAAGAGAAGGAGGAGGAGGATGAGGGGGATGATTATTTTGGGGAGGAGGATGCTTCTCAGGGGGCAAGAGAAAATGTTGGCTTGCCAAGGTCAGGTACAGGGTTAGTGCGTTACTGGAGGGATGTGGATTTGGCAGAAAGTGCTCCTCCACCCACCACTGGCAGTGCATTATTGCCACCTGGAACATTGGCCCACATGTGTGATTATGTCTTGCGGATCCTAAAAAGGGACCACGCGTTGCCAAAATTATGAAGGATGACAACTACTGGTTGGCCAGCATCCTCAATTCACGCTATAAAGGCAAATTACAGAACATCATGCCACAGGAGAACCTAGAGCTAATATTGGCGAACAAACAAGCAACTCTGGTAAACCGTTTGTTAGAGGCATTCCCAGCACACAGCAGCGGTGCAGGTTCTACCACGAGCCGTACTGGGCCAAATGGAAGAGGTGTTCGTGGTGCACACAGCTGAAGTGGCGTTGGAGACAGGGGTTTCATAACCATGTTGTGGTCTGATTTCTCGAGTAATGCTCACACGACTGGTACTACTGAATCGATTGCAACAGACAGGAGACAGCAGTTGTCAACTATGGTTCAAAATTAATTCTCCTCCCCTATCGATGTTTTCCCTCACAGTTCATTCCCCTTTGACTACTGGGCCTGTAAAATGGACACCTGGCCTGAATTGGCACTATGAGGGGCCCTGTGCCAGTGCCGGAGCCCATGAGTGGGCCCCCCCTGCTTGCTCAGAGCCCCAGCACTTGCAATACTTACCTCTCCCTGCTTCATTACTGTGACGTCTTCCGCGTTTCCTGACAGTGACATTCAGGTCAGAGAGCGCGATGACGTCAAGTCTGTGCGCCCTCTGCCTGAACAGTCACAGTGCAGAGAGCTGGAAGATGGCGACGCAGAGGAGTCCAGAGTAGAGCAGTGCCCAGCGAGGAGAGGTATTTCATTTTTTTTAATGTTTGGAGCAATATATGGGGAGCATTATACACTGGATAATTATATATGGGGCCCATCATACACTTGAGCATCATAGATAGGACCCATTATACACTGGAGCATTATATATGGGGCCCATCATACACTGGAGCATTACAAATGGGGCCCATTATACACTGGAGCATCATATACAGGGCCAATTATATACTGGAGCATCATATATGGGGCCCATTATACACAGGAACATCATATATGGGGCCCATTATATACTGGAGCATCACATGGAGCCCATTATATGGAGCATTATATATGGGGACCATTATATTTGGAGCATTATATGGGGCTCATCATACACTGGAGCATCATGTGAGGTTCATTATTTATGGGGCATCATATAGGTCCCTTTATATATGGAGCATCATATGGAGCACATATGGGGCCTATTCTGTATGGAGCATTATATGGAGCCCATTCTGTATGGAGCAATATATGGGGCTCATTATTCTGTATAAAGCAATATATGGGGCTCATTATTCTGTATGGCACACTATGTGGTTCCCATAATACTGTATGGATGACTATACTGTCCGGTTTTTGAGCTATTGTAGAATTTACAATAGATATCACTCATGTAATGTAAGAAGTGAAGTATTTGGCATTGTACTATACCTATCTTTCTCTGCCGTATCGAAGCATCATGAATTGTGGTATTTGTTAAAGGGGCCCACTGAGACTCTTTCGCCCGGGGCCCACGAAAACCTGGAGCCAGCCCTGCCCCCCCTCAACTTTAGCCAAATAACCCCCAGTTTTCAATGTGTTACTATTATTATAAAGTAAATTAAGGTTGACAAGCTTAAGTAATAAGAATTGATGTAGTTGGCATTGAAATGGGCACTGTAGGTGTGTTTACTGTCCTCCGCTCACTGGCGACTGTTATTCCCCATTGACTTGCATTGGGGTCGGGTTTAGTTTTTGGCCGAACTTCGACTTTTGCCGTGAGTTAGTCGGCCGATCCCGTTCGACTCAAGTATTGGTAAAGTCGGATGGTCCGAAACCCGACTCGACCCTCCAGGAGGCAAAGTCGCTCATCTCTAGTACCAACCAAATGGGAATAGGACAATGGAGAAAGCATGCACCAAAAAAACAGCACTCCAGTAGAAACAACGCCCTCCAGCTCAGCACAGCGACTTCAAGTAGCTAGGAAGTAAAACTTTCACTGGCAAGGAAGAGGAGATCTGACCAAATTTTATAGGGAGAGGAATTGACCAGGTCAGGAACAGCTGTGAGCTGGAGTTGCAAGTTTCTAACCAGCAAAAAAAGAATTGTTAACCTCTGCAGCATCAAAGGTAATGAAATAAATTTAATAAAAAAGACAAACACACCAGCGAAATGGAAGATCTGTGATTCACAATACATAATGATTTTCAAATTCCAACAAATCACCCAGCAAGAAATTTGGCTCTCACAGACCTGTTAGCTTTTTCTTAAAGTCCTCCTACTCTGCACTCATGACCTGTAATAATTGCAACTGTTTGAACTTGTTACCTGTGTAAAAGACACCTGTCCACACATTCAATCAATCACACTCCAACCTCTCCACCATGGCCAAGAACAAAGAGCTGTCAAAGGACAACAGGGACAAAATTGTACACCTGCACAGGCTGGGATGGGCTACAGGACAAGAACAATAGGCAAGCAGCTTGGTGAGAAGGCAACAACTGTTGGCACAATTAGAAAATGAAAGAAGCACAAGATGACTGTTAATCTTCCTCGGTCTGGGGATCCATGCAAGATCTCGCCTCATGAAGTCAGAAATCAGCCCTTAAAATCCTGCATGGCAAGCTATGTCCCCCTTCTCACGCCAGCACATTTCCAGTCCCGTTTGAAGTCCGCCAATGACCATCTGGATGATCCAGAGAAGTCATGTGAGAAGGTCTTGTGGTCAGATGAGACCAAAATAGATCTTTTTGGTATCAACTCCATTTGCAGTGTTTGGAGAAAGAAATAGGATGGTGGAGGAAAACCATAGTTTAGGGGTGCTTTTCTGCAAAGGGAAAAGGATGACTGCACCATACTGAAAGATGGATGGATGGGGTCATGTAACGCAAGATTTTGGCCAACAACCTCCTTACCTTAGTAAGCGCATTGAAGATGTTGGGTCTTCCAGAATGAGAATGACCTGAAAGACACAGCCAGGGCAACTAAGAAGTGGCTCCGTAAGAAGCATTTTAAGGTCCTGGAGTAGCCTAGCCAGTCTTCAGACCTGAACACAATAGAAAATCTTTGGAGGCAGCTGAAACTCAATTGTTTCCCAGTGACAGCCCAGAAACCTGAAAGATCTATAGAAGATCTGTATGGAGAAGTAGGCAAAAATCCCTGCTGCAGTGTGTGTAAACTTGGTCAAGAACTACAGGAAACGTCTAACCTCTGCAATTGCAAACAAAGGTTTCTGTACCAAATTTTAAGTTCTGTTTTTTTTTTTATCAAATACTAATGCAAATTAGTTATGTAAAAATCATAGAATGTGCTTTTCTGGATTTTTTTTAAGATTCTGTCTCTCACAGTTGAAGTGTACCTATGATAAAAATTACAGACCTAGTCATTCTTTGTAGGTGGGAAAACTTGCAAAATTGGCAGTATATCAAATACTTATTTTCCCCACTATACATAGGGGCCTGTAGGTGGGTCATCATGCTATTCATGGGCCTGTATGTTGGACCATTTTACCATACTATATAGAAGGCTGTGGAGGATCATTATACTACATAGTGACAAGTGAGGAAACCATTATGCTATATGGTGGGCTGCTGGGGGACCATCTTACAGTGTGTGGTGACCATGATGCTGTGTGGGGTTGCTGTGGGTTAATAACTATAAGGTGTGTGGGATTGTAGAGAGACCATCATACTCTGTGGGGGTCAGTATTGACCATAATAATGAGTGGGGAGGCTGTGGTGGACATTATACTTTGTGGGGAGGCTGTAGTGATAATCATTGTGTGTGGAGGGCCTGAGATGACCATCATACTGTGTTGGGGTGGCTGGGGTTACCATTGTAAAGGGACGACCGCTGCAAGATGCTGTGGTAGCCATGCTGGTTCAGTATGCCTTCAATTTTGAATAAATCCCCAACAGTGTCGCCAGCAAAGCACCCGCACACCATCACACCTCCTCCATTCTTCACAGTGGGAACCAGGCATGTAGAGTCCATCTGTTCACCTTTCTGCGTCACACAAAGACACGGTGGTTGGAACCAAAGATCTCAAATTTGGACTCATCAGACCAAAGCACAGATTTCCACTGGTCTAATGTCTTTTCCTTGTGTTCTTTAGCCCAAACAAGTCTCTTCTGCTTGTTGCCTGTCCTTAGCAGTGGTTTCCTAGCAGCTATTTTACCATGAAGGCCTGCTGCACAAAGTCTCCTCTTAACAGTTGTAGAGATGTGTCTGCTGTAAACCTACGATTTCTGAGGCTGGTGACTCGGATAAATTTATCCTCAGAAGCAGAGGTGACTCTTGGTCTTCCTTTCCTGGGGCGGTCCTCATGTGAGCCAGTTTCTTTGTAGCGCTTGATGGTTTTTGCAACTGCACTTGGGGACACTTTCAAAGTTTTCTCAATTTTTCAAACTGACTGACCTTCATTTCTTAAAGTAATGATGGCCACTCGTTTTTCTTTACTTAGCTGCTTTTTTCTTGCCATAACACAAATTCTAACAGTCTATTCAGTAGGACTATCAGCTGTGTATCCACCAGACTTCTGCACAACACAACTGATGGTCCCAACCCCATTTATAAGGCCAGAAACCCCACTTATTAAACCTGACAGGGCAAACCTGTGAAGTGAAAACCATTTCCGGTGACTACCTCTTGAAGCTCATCAAGAGAATGCCAAGAGTGTTCAAAGCAGTAATCAAAGCAAAAGGTGGTTACTTTGAAGAACCTAGAATATAAGACATATTTTCAGTTGTTTTACACTTTTTTGTTAGGTATATAATTCCACATGTGTTAATTCATAGTTTTGATGCTTTCAGTATGAATGTACAATTTTCATAGTCATGAAAATAAAGAAAAATCTTTAAATGAGGTGTGTCCAAACTTTTGGTCTGTACTGTACATAACATCATACAAGCCATACATTTGCACAAGTAAACACAATTAAAGAGGATGAAACCTTTAAAGGGTTAATACCCTTCACCTCCTTACACCATCATATTGTGTGTGAGGGCTGGAGTAGCTATCATACGGTGTAGGGTTTGTGGGTCCATCATACTGTGTGGGTGGACAAATGTGGGAACATTACTCTGTGCAGGGGCATGTTTTGGGGCACCACATTCTATGAGGGCCATGGAAGGGTTATCATAGTGGACAAGAAATCTTATGGGCTTTGGTAGGGTTAAAATAACTGTGTAAGTTCAGCATTAGATATTCTCTGTGTCATAAAGTTGGGAAGCATGCCCCTCTGTGACTGATCCTACAGTATGTGCCATGATAGAACTTTTTCAAAGGGGTCCTTTGAGTTCTATGTGTTGGTATTATAAGTGGGTTCAGGGTAATTATTATATTATTATAAGGGATCAAGGGCAATTATAATAATAGGCACAGGGGGGCATTATCGCTCCAGGGTGCATTATTACTATGAGGAAGTACAGAGGAAACATTATTACTGTGGCACTGGAGAGGAGGCAGATGAGGCACTGCTATAGTGTGGGACACAAAATGAGGGTAATATTACTGTACAGGTCACAGAGAGGCATTATTATTGTTCAGGGCACTGATAGCACTATGTGGCTTTTGTAGAGGTGAGGAAATGTGAAGAGTGAGCTAGAAAAGCAATAAGACAAGGATGTTTCTGTGTTACATTTTGCAGGAACGAGTTATGGATGGATAAAGAAGTCTTGGCGATCTGGGCCCAGTAAAAAAAAGGAAAATTAATGACAGCAATCAGTGAGAACTTAACTGGTGAAAACATGCACAGTTTACACATACTGTATATAGTCTGCAGAATATTAGTGTGCAACTGATATTACCATTATATGGTCACTGTATGGTGGTAACATCAGTCTTTGCACATAGGTTTTGCCTCATGATCAGTATGACGGTATTATCACCACTGCATAACTGTTAATATTTGTATGTTATACTGTAATATTATTAAATCTTATATAGTGGTAATATATAGGTAGTAGTCTTGATTTTCTGCAGGCAGTGTCCTATAGGTAATACAGATCCCAATCTGGGAAAGGGGGTGGCTGCGGCATGGGCCTGTGTGCCTTCAAATGCCAGGGCTGAATTTTAGTCACAGCCCATCCCTGTCCAGCATGAACACTGAGGAGCTTGGAGCATTTTCACACTGTCTAAGTCAAGTCTAAGTTTATGAATTAACACTAGAACTACTGATGGAGTCATTTTGACTCCTTTCGTTTTTTATTTCTCTTCTGTGACTACATTTTTCAGAATTCCGGCTTGAAACTCGGTGACTTTTCCTCAAATATGATGTGAAAAAAGATTTTGTGAGAATAAATAATTTTGGTGAAAAATTTGCGCGTTTTTTTCAAAATTTACCAAGAACTACTGAAGGGAGTCATTTTGACTCCCTACTATATTTTGAGGTCCTTTTGTCACTAAATGTTGCTATAAAGTTTTGTGCATAATTTTTTCACTCTGTCTTATTTACCCTGATGTTCATATAGATGTAGTTCAATTTACATGTCAACTTTTCACATTTTCCTTGTGTTTTACCTGCTTGTATTACTGTGTAATGCTGAACAAAATAGCTTGTTTACTCTAGGCTCTTATCGATAGTCTTGAGGCATGGCGTTTATTTTTTGATTCATATATATTGACACATATAAAGAACTGTACGCTTGCAGAAGCATGCAGGAACAATAATTTACAGTTTATCTGATGAGGAGCTAGATGCATTCATTGCCATATTCTATGCTCGTGGAATATCTGGCACGAACCGTCACTCGATTAGCAGTATTTGGTGTAATGACTGGGGAATACCGTTTTGCAAAGCGACAATGTCTAGGGACCGCTTTGTTGAAATTATGAGGTTTCTCAGATTTGATGAGAAATCTACTCGATCGGAGAGACTGCAAACGGACAAGTTTGCTCTATTTTCTACTGTGTGGGACAGGTTTATTGAAAATTGTATTGCGTGTTACAAACCTGGCCCATACATAACGGTGGATGAGCAACTTTTCCCAAGCAAAACTAGGTGTCCATTCACGCAGTACATGCCTTCCAAACCAGATAAATATGGCCACAAATATTGGCTAGCTGTTGATAAGGAGAGCAAATATCTGGCAAATGGCTTCCCTTATCTAGGCAAAGATGACACACGCCGTGCTGAGGATTGTTTAGCTGACCATGTGGTAATGAAGTTATTGGACCCGTTTTTGAAAAAAGGTCGCAATGTTACAACCGATAATTATTTTACTTCAGTAAAATTAGCTAAACAGCTAAAAAGCAAAGGAACAACCATCGTGGGAACACTGAACAAGATAAGGCGAGAAGTGCCTAAAGAAATAAAATCCATGAAAGAGGAATTGTACAACACTAAAGTGTTTAGAAATGAAGACAATTTTACACTTACAGTATATCAAGGAAAGCCCAACAAAAATGTTGTCATTTTGAGTTCCGTCCATCCAGATGTTGTTGTTGCGTCTGATTCCGCTAAAAAAACTCCAGAAACGGTAAAGTTTTACAATGAAACAAAATATGGAGTAGATGTAGTGGATCAGATGGCACGAAAATATACCACACGAACATGCACAAGGAGATGGCCTGTTCATGCATTTGAAAATGCCTTAGACTTTGCGGGTATAAATGCATGGATAATATTCAATGAGATAACCCACCAAAAAATGTCACGCAAGGCATTTTTGCAAACGCTTGTGAGAGAGTTGAGTGGTCCTTATGTCACAGATAGGGAAAAGGGTTCCACGTCCCAAGTTTCTACATGCTCAGAAGTGATGGTTCAAACAAAATTTTGCCAGATCAAAGAAAAGTGCAAGAAAAATAGATCTGTCGGCAATTGTAAGACTTGTGGTAAGTCTTTGTGTGGGCAATGTACTGCCATAAATCAAAGGCAATGCCTAAAATGCGAAACACCAAATGTTTAGAAGGTGAATTCTGCGGCATATTTTCATTTTTATGCTCCTCCACCTACATTTTCTCTGCTTTTTGTTCTTCAGTTGTTGTTTATATGTGTGCACTTGAATAAAAAAAAATGTTTGAAAAACGTCTATTATAATTATTGTTATTTTCTGTAGAAAAATAAGAAAAGCAGAAAAAAAACAATCAAAAGCATTACTGTTGGATCTCACAATAATTGTACATTACAAAAAATATAATTATTAATAAATAACCACAAATGAAACTCTAAAAATAAACGAAAACAAGCAAGGAGTCAAAATGACTCCTTTCAGTAGTTCTAGGCAGGGTCACGAGTCCAGTAGTCCTAGTGTTAAAGAACACATTTTTAGGTAATATGCCCCAATGTGCAAAATGCTATATGTACCATAGATTGGATATGAAGTGTTTTTTTTTCATGAGTATAACTTAAATCTTTTGCAGCCAGAAATCTCTATCATAATTTTGCCAGTCAGGCAAAAGAGTTCTTGGGTGGATAATAAAGGTATCACCTTCTCTTTATTGCTACAGAAATGATGGATGGAATGCAACTGTGAATATTGATTTCATATTGGATTATGGCTATATTTATTGGTTTCATTGCCTATGATTTCGGATAGAGAGGCCAATTATCTGTGTAGCACACTGAGCTGCGTGGCATAACTCTGGTTGGATACAGCTGTAAGACAAAATATTTTATTTTCAAGGGAAAGACTGTTAACATCATGAAAGGCGCAACTGCTCTGTCAGTCAATGTGAAGTAAACCCTTAATTCATACCTCAGAGATCCCTGAAGCCAGGAGAGTTGGATTTTTGGTGGAATGCATTTGAGAGATAGAGAGGAGGTTAAATGTGATGAACTGGTAATTAATTCATGCTTAACTTCCATTGAGAGGAGCTGTTCTGACGGACAAAAGACATGTTCCTGACAAGTGCCAGCGGCAGAGCAGATAAGTCTGGTTAATAATCAATAAGCTCCAGGCCAGCATGGTGTGTTCTGTTGGAAGTGAGAGAAGAGCGAGGTGTTTGTGGGGATTAGTTCTTGGAATGTAAATCTTCTTTTGTTTATTGCCATGCAATATATACATGTTTACATTTAATTTATTATTTTACATTACAAAGCAACAGATTCTCGTATTTGGCTTGGGATTTTAATTATTCATATTTGCATTGAGGACGTCGCTAAGTGTCAATAAGAAATTCCCCATGCCACATATTGTTTAGCGTTCTTTATTTCTTTGCAGTGATAACAATGTAAAGTTAAAGACTTTTTTATGGTTGGGTTGCCTTACATTGGTTATATTGGTTAAGCCAAACTAAAAGTATGTATTCCACACTTTATTTTAAGAAACAACCGGGCACAACGGGCAGCTGGTACTGTACACTCTTGTAGGAGTGAACTCCAAAATATCTTTTAATCTTGACTTTTTAGCCCCAAAATTATGTTCTTCCAGTACAGTGGTTTATTCTCTACTTAATTAATGAAATTCATGTCTCATAACTACGTGACATCAGTCTGACCCAGCCACACCGTGCTAAATCATGATAAAAGTGGAAAAGAAAGCACCTAACCCTATGGAGCGTAGCTGATATATTTTCTTTAGAATTCTTCAAATTGTGCACAGATTATAACTTTGAGTAACATCCTATTTTGTTTTAGTCAATTTAAGAGAAGGGCATGATGACCTCAAAGCCATGAAAGTTTAGCTAACTTTTATCTTATCCCACTAACTCCTCTTTGAAATTGTGCTTGCAAACTGGTTCAGTAGCGGCAAAGAACAAGAGAGTGAGGTGGGGAGGAGGATTTTGCTAGGACCTTTAAGCCCCGAATTATGAAAAACACAGGGAGGAACAGCTCAATGGCACAAGGCACCCATGGGGACTTCCTGAAAGGTTTTAGAAATTCAAAGCAGGTCTCCGAACCTCAAAGCAATGTCAGTCAGTGTGCCGGGACAGGGATCACTAAGACTGCAACCAAACAATACAGGATTGTCTAAAGAAGGTGGGAAAAGAGGGTCTCCGAAGCGCTCTCTCACAGCAGCGGTTCCGCTAGTCAAGCATGCGTTCCACATGAATCATTTCTGGACAGAGCCTGGGCATAATCCCCCCCAGTCTCTCTATGACAACTTGACGGAGAATTTTGGTTTGAGTGACAGGAGGCAGGCGATTGACATGGCAGAAACACTATGCTTTCTCTCTGTGATAAACAATATAAACTTACGGAGAGATTTTTGGAAATAGTTACAAAAAATAATGATCTCTGTCACTAAATGAAGGAAACAGCACAGCTTTACATCTGTGGTATGGGGGACATTTTACAAGAAGCCAGTTCTTTCTGGCAAACTTTTCAGCCAGTGCTGTAGGGCTGTAAAATGATGTCAGATCTGTGCGACACCACAACTCTGGAACGGGAGGGTGTTTGGGATGCTGGCTTGATGGTACATTTCATTGCTGGGTATATGTATTGTAACTCACACTATATACACTGTCATCTATCCTAGAAAAATAATCTCAAACACCTTCTCCCTGCAATGACTGGTGACATTAAGAAATTAGATCAGCTTCTATTTCCCCCAAAAATGTTCTTTTTAATAAAACATGTTCTGATTTGTAGGTATTCATAGGCACAATATGGTCAGATGAAAACTGACAGTACATAACACATCTAAAGCTGAAGAATACACATAAAACAGTGTGAGAATAAAAAGAATCAGTTTGCAAAATTTCTGTGTTCTCATGCAAGTCTTCGGAAATGCCTGCTGAGGCTGCATGTTCAGATTGGTTCAGACAGCATCTGGTTTTAATTGCTGCATTTCTACAGAATCTTTCTTCAAGGCATGGATTATGGTTTAAAAGCTAGTCCCACTCACGTGTTTTATAAAAGGCGATAGAAAACGTTGCAAAATTCTTCTTTGTAACTAACATTTCATTTATGACATATGTATGTATGAAATGCATATTCCAATTATACCCTAACAAGCTTAACACAAATTTCTAGGCGTAATAAAGCTTTTAAATCACCAGTGACACCTTGCCAACTACAGGGTCTTAAGCCTGAAATTTAATTACGGTACATCCACTTTGTTTAAGTTTTAGAATTGCCATATGTGAAGTAATCACTGCAATGGAGTAATGATTTAGGCTACAACATCCCATAGAAACGAATGGAGAGACCTCCTGATTCCTGAAAGGATTATAAAGTGTCTTTCTGAATCATTTAGCATTATGTAGTGCTGAACCTTAGAAAGAACTTGCCGCAAGCAAAATAAACATCTTCACTTATCTGAAATTTCCAATAATATTTTGTCACCATGTGACAATGGCTCATTAAATAAGAAATCCCATATTTTTAAGTCGGGATCTATTCCAAACTTGGAACACTTGCCTTTCATCATCTCTATAAACAGAACATTTGGTTACCACTTGCCTTCACTTAAATTATTATTCCAAGTGGAGAGTTGTCATGGGCCTCATTGTTTGGTCTTTCTTGTCTAAACACAAGCGCTCCACATGACTGAATATATGAAGTTTTTTCCACAGTCATTACAATGTTCCATTGATTAGTTACTTTCCTGACTAACAAATACTCGTGCAAGAAGGGTGTTCAGGAAAAGCCTAGTGCCAACATATGTTCTTCTGCACCAAAAATCCCAAAATCCCAGAGTGTGAGTACTATAACACAGGATACTCATCACTCTAGAGACATAAACTGACATGCAAACTATAACATGTGAAAACTATCTTGAAATTTATAGGACATACAATACAGTGAGAAAAATAAGTATTTGATACACTACCGATTTTGCACATTTTCCCACCTATAAAGAATGGAGAAGTTTGTAATTTTTATCGTAGGAACACTTCAACTGTGAGAGACAGAATTTAAAAATAAAAACGAGAAAATCACATTGGATGATTTTTACATAATTTAGAAACCCATGCAAACACAGGGAGAACATACAAACTTACAGATATAGTCTTTGGTGGGGTTTGAAACCAAGACTCCAGCGCTTCAAAGAAATAGTGCTAACCACTGAGCCAGCATGCTGGCCAGATAGGTCTATGTTACCATTACTGTAGATAGGGCGGCACAGTGTTTAGCACCGCAGTCTTGTGGTCCTGGGTTCAAATCCCACCAAAGACAACATCTGCAAGGAGTTTGTATGTGTTAGGCTCCGGGATTCCTCTGCTGTGCAAGATAAATCCCAAGCCTTGTCCGCTGCCATGGTATCCCATTGCTTGACCTAGCGCCTGTCTCGGCCACGTGTGGGGTTAGCACGAGCTGTTTACAGGCACAGTCAACCCACGTGCTTATTCCCTATTGTTCTTACTGGGCATTGCACGCTCCTTTTTCTGTACCGCTCAGTGGTTAGCTGAGCATTGTACTTAGATTTTCTATGCCACTCGATGGTTAGCTGAGTTAGGTATTTATATTTTCTGAGCCACTCAGTGGTTAGCTGAGCTGGTACTCATCTCCCATGTACCCCTCGGTGGTTAGCTGAGTTGGTACTCATCTTTCTTGTACCCCTCGGTGGTTAGCTGAGCTGGTACTCATCTCCCTTGTACCCCTCGGTGGTTAGCTGAGCTGGTACTCATCTCCCTTGTACCCCTTGATAATTAGCTGAGCTGGTACTCATCTCCCTTGTACTCCTCGGTGGTTAGCTGAGCTGGTACTCATCTCCCTTGTACCCCTTGGTGGTTAGCTGAGCTGGTACTCATCTCCCGTGTACCCCTCGGTGGTTAGCTGAGCTGGTACTCATCTCCCGTGTACCCCTCGGCGGTTAGATGAGCTGGTACTCATCTCCCGTGTACCCCTCGGTGGTTAGCTGAGCTGGTACTCATCTCCCTTGTACCCCTCGGTGGTTAGCTGAGCTGGTACTCATCTCCCTTGTATCCCTCGGTGTTAGCTGAGCTGGTACTCATCTCCCTTGTACCCCTTGGTGATTAGCTGAGCTGGTACTCATCTCCCTTGTACTCCTCGGTGGTTAGCTGAGCTGGTACTCATCTCCCTTGTACCCCTTGTTGGTTAGCTGAGCTTGTACTCATCTCTCGTGTACCCCTCGGTGGTTAGCAGAGCTGGTACTCATCTCCCTTGTACCCCTCGGTGGTTAGCTGAGCTGGTATTCATCTCCCTTGTACCCCTCGGTGGTTAGCTGAGCTGGTACTCATCTCCCTTGTACCCCTTGGTGGTTAGCTGAGCTGGTACTTATCTCCCTTGTACCCCTTGGTGGTTAGCTGAGCTGGTACTCATCTCCCGTGTACCCCTCGGTGGTTAGCTAAGCTGGTACTCATCTCCCTTGTACCCCTTGGTGGTTAGCTGAGCTGGTACTTATCTCCCTTGTACCCCTTGGTGGTTAGCTGAGCTGGTACTCTCTCCCTTGTACCCCTCGGTAGTTAGCTAAGCTGGTACTCATCTTCCTTGTACCCCTTGGTGGTTAGCTGAGCTGGTACTCCTCTTCTTGTACAATCATGAGTATTATTTGGTGTTGGGTTTTAGTGTTCCATTCACACTGTGTGGAGTTAATTCAGTGTGTTTAAGAAGGAACGCTCACTAGTAGTTTTTTTTATCCGTCATTGTTCACACTAGTAGCAGTTTTACATCTCTGCGTGATGGACCCCGGGTTGTGATCACACTTTATAGTTTAATTTAATTTAGTGTGATCCGCAAACCCTAACAGTATGTTCTCCCTGTGTTTGCATGAGTTTCCTCCGGGTTCTCAGTTTTCCTTGTACTTTCCAAAGACATACTGATAGGGAATTTAGATTGTGAGTGCCAGTAATGTCTGTGAAGTGCTGTGGAATTAATGGCGCTATATAAATGAGTAAAATAAATAAATACTGTTTCCTTGGAAAATATCTATGCACTAGTCATGTGATTTTTAATTGCACCACGATTGCAGATGTTGGAAATAAGGCTTTTCAGATATAAACCATGGAAGAACTTGACAGTCCTAACAAAAAGAAAAAGCTGCTTCTGGCAGTTTATCTTTTATATTTGCTGAGTTGTTTGTTAACGGCTATGTTCACATTATAATATAGTGTAAGCTCAGTGTGGCTTCTACATTGTTCAGAAGATATAGAATTATACACATTTCCTGCTCTGGTTAACAAGAAAATCATGATGCCAGCCATATGGTGACTTAAATTAAGAGCAATTAAAAGAAATTTCTGTTTACACAGTTTTTGAAAAAGTCTATCTGTATAGAAAGGAATTACGTGTAGCACCACACTGTATTGGGCTGCCCACTAGCGCTGAGAACAGCAGCAGGTCAGTGATCTTTAGCCTAATTTCATTTGTCTTTAGAGATGAGTTCTCATTTTATCTCCTCCACTTTCCTTATAAAGTGTGCTGCGTCCCCCAGCTAATAATCAGCTCACAGCTGATGGCAGGGAACAAGCTAATAATAAATAGTTGAAATACCTGAATAATTGAATCAGTGGTGCCCTTTTCTTTATATGTGTGCATATTAGCTTGACCAGAACATAAATGTAGATTTTCTCTATGAATTATCAATATGGTAGACAAGTAAAAAAGTATACCATATTTTACGGATTATAAGACGCACTTTTTTCCCCCAAATTTTGGGGAAAATGGGGGTGCATCTTATAAAGCGGATATACCTTATCGGCGCGCCGCTGCGGTTGTCCGTTGCAGCACTGTGCCGGCGCTGCTGTGGAGGATTTGCTGACAATTTGTGAAAGGCCAGAGCCGCCCACATTTCCATGGTTTCCTCCTGTGTGGTGGACTCCAGGAAAATGGCCGCCGGGGGCAGCGCATGCGCAGATGAAGATCTCTGCACCAAGATCTTGGGAGATTAGATCTCAGTGCTCAGCCACCACCCTCGGTACACAATAAGACGCATGGATTATAAGAAGCACCACCATTTTATAAAAAAAATTATAACTAAAAGTTTTTTTTCCTATTTTTCGCCTCAAAATATGGGGTGCTTCTTATAATCCGAAAAATATGGTATTTGATTCTTTTTTTATTCCTATAGCTGTAAGAGCTTAGCCTTGTTTGTATTCTTATAGCATAACATTACTATATGCTGTGGTATACCCTGAATTCCTTTTGATTCCATCTGGTGCATGATTGCGTAGGTGCACATTGTACATTGAACTGCTGCAGTGACATCTACAGTACGATGACAAAATTCTGCACCAAATTATGCAGGTTTCGATATTAATTGTTAAAATGAATTTTATTACTCTACCAACATTGTGGATACGATTTTGCAAAACCTTATCAATTGACATTTTATGGATTTAAAATCCGCAACACCGCTCCATTCTCTACTGAGCGTGAATGAGATTTCTGACGATTCATACAATGATGGTGCAGTAATATGCACCAAATTTTTGCCCAGATGATTATAGTGAAAACTCTATTCCCATTCATCCTAAAAAAATGTTTTGTGGACTAGAAGGAACCAAGATGCTGATTGTCCCTTCCATGAATTCCTCACACAGCCCATGTGACTTGGATATGATTGTAAATGGTTAATCAACTTTCTATAATCACTCATAGGCCGGGGTCACACTTGCAACTGCAATGCGATAAACTCACGCTAGTCTCTCGTCTCAATACCCGGCACTGCCGCCGGCACTCGGACCGGAGTGTTCAGCTATATAGAAATACATGCAGCCACAAACTTCGGCCCCGAGTGCCGGCGGCAGTGCTGAGTATTGAGGTGAGAGACTCGCATTGTAGCTGCAAGTGTGACCCCGGCCATACACTCACCTATCACATTGGACTAAAAATTAGTTAAGTGAACCCCAAAACTACTTACTGCCACAGAGACACCTACCCTGTGTAACACACCAGTACACACAAGCACACTTTCTCTAGAATCAAATGGGAAAAGTTATAGCAGGCTGGTGTTCAGAGAGTAAGGGTCTGTCTACATGAACGACCGAGGGCACTAAATAACCGCCCAGTGCACATAAATTGCCGTAGTTCTCAGCAGGGATTCCTATTTACACAAAATGATGCGCTGCTGAGAATAATCTTTTGCGCTGCACAAAAGATCGTTTCGCTCACGAATGAGCGTTTCGCCCGTTCATCAGTTGATTGGAGGCCAATTTACACTGAAAGATCATCATAGAAAGAGATGATTATTAAGGAGAACAAAAAAAGTCAAAAAAAGTATCTCAAAAAATACATGTTTTATTTAATACAAAAAATATAAATGTAAAATATAAAAATATAAATGACAATAAAATTACAGCATTGTGCATATATATTCGATAATTATACATATAATTATGGATGAGATGATCCACCTAAAAAAAAGAATTATTCTTACCGTTAATTCGGTTTCTAGTAGCATTCCACGACAGCATAGGAGGATGTCTCCTTGTCCTATTGGGGACAGGAATACAGAGAGGTTAAAAACCCCTCCCACCTCCCATTAACCAGTGTTTTACCACACATTTAGAAACGGTTACCTTTAGTATTCTCAGAACTTAATCCAAGAATTTCGGGAGGGAATTGGCGCTGTCGTGGAATGCTACTAGAAACCGAATTAACGGTAAGAATAATTCTTTTTTCTCTAGTAGCCTTCCACGACAGCATAGGAGGTATACCAACCAATTCAATTTTAAGGGGGGGTTATGGCCTGGAGAACTTTCCGGCCAAAGACTAAGTCCCGATTGGACCAAAAGTCCAATCTGTAATGCTTCGTGAAAGTATGCAAGGAAGACCATGTTGCAGCCCTGCAAATCTGCTCAGACGAAGCTCCAGCTCTTTCAGCCCAGGATGCTGCTACGGATCCTGTTGAGTGGGCCTTCAGGCCCGCTGGTGGAGCTATATTCTGGGCCAAGTAAGCTTCAGATATGGTTTTCTTTATCCAAGTGGCAATTGTGTTTTTTGCCACTTTTTTACCTTTATTTTTACCGTATAAGTGAACAAAGAGATTCTGGTCAACTCTAAAGGATGATGAAAAATCAAGGTAGTGAAGAACAATTCTTCTAACGTCCAGGGTATGGAACTGTTGTTCTTTTAGGTTTGCCGGTTTATTGCAAAAGGAAGGTAAAACTATGTCCTGTGATCAGTGAAAATCTGATACGACCTTGGGAAGAAAAGATGGATCAGGACGAAATATAATAGCGTCATCTCTGATGAGCAAATATGGTTCTCGTATTGAGAGGGCCTGTAATTCCCCTATTCTTCTGGCTGTGGAAATGGCGATCAAAAATGCTGTTTTACATGCTAGAAATTGAGGGGAACATGTCACCAAAGGTTCAAAGGGGGGTCCTGTAAGACCCTTGAGAACTATGTTTAAGTCCCATGGTGGGACAATGATTTGTTTCCTAGGGTTCAGTCTGAGTGCTGACACCATGAATCTTTTAATCCACTTATGGTCCGCTAAATTTTGGTCATACACCGAACTTAGAGCTGACACCTGGACTTTTAATGTGTTTGGTCTGAGACCAAGTTCCAACCCTTTCTGTAAAAAGTCCAGTATTTTAGATATATCAGGACTAGAGTTGAGCGATACTTTCCGATATCCAAAAGTATCGGAATCGGAATGGTATCACCGATACCATTAAAATATCGGCGATACCCGATACCGATACCGGAAGTCCCATGTAAGTCTATGGGAACAAAATATCGCAACTAAAAAAAACCTTTATTTCCTTGTAAACACTAAATATACACACATAGAATACATATATATATATATACATGTCATTGTGACATATATATATATACATATATGTATAGTTTATACACTTCTACATAGTAAAATATCCTCTGATTCAATTGCCGGGTAAAGCCGGCTTCTGTGAAAAGACAGAAGCACCCGACATGAAATGACACTTGGTGTACATAGGGTTAACCATGTCTTTTCATGTCCTTTGCTATCTGATTTGCACAAACAATTACATCAGTCTATGTGTGCAAAATTTCACACCTGTAGGGGTTAATTAAAGGTGTAAATTCGTTGTAAAAAAACCGGACTTTTTTGCTACGAATTTACACCTTTAATTAACCCCTACAGGTGTGAAATTTTGCACACTTACACTCATGTAATTGTTTGTGCAAATCAGATATCAAACTACATGAAAAGACATGGTTAACCCTATGTACACCAAGTGTCATTTCATGTCGGGTTCTGCATTTTCACAAAAGCCGGCAATTGAATTAGCGGCTATTATACTATGTAGAAGTGTATGAACTATAAATATATATATATATGTGTCACAAATTCAATGACATGTATATATATATATATATATGAGGTGTAAAATTGCTGAAAAAAAATGCGTGGGCTCCCGCCCTATTTTCGCAACCAGACAGACAAAGCCAGTGAGTGGGGGCAGATAATAATAGCCCAGAGAGGGACCATTTTTTTTGGCCCCCCCCGGCTACTTAACATCTGCCCCCAGACACCCCAGAAAGGGCAAATGTCTAATTAGATTTGCCCTTTCTGGCACTTTGCCCGTCTATTCCCATTGCCCTGTAGCGGTGGCGAATGGGTTAATAAGGGGTGTAACATTTCCAGGGGATTTAGCTCTGGGATCGCCGTCTGGGTAGACAGAGTGGCACGGAAACAGTTCATTCAGACAGCAGTTCTGGTGAAAACTGGCCGCAACCAGCTTTATTAAAGTCCACAGCAAACAGATAAAAACAAATCATAAACAGAAGACCTAGGCTTGTCTAGCCACTAATTACACTTAGATAGATTTCCCTATCTATCCGGGTCCCGACTCTACCAGCCGGGGCCAAAACAACACATATGTTCAGCAGTTACCAGCATTTACCAGCATTGAGGTTCACAGAGTCTCCTCCTTGTGTCTGAAGGCACCTTCAACGTCCAGACTTGAGAGAGCTCCCCTCCTATTCAGCCGCTATTCACACGGATTCTCACTGAGACTACTCCTGTGTCCGGGGTACATCGAGCACCCAGACTGAGATAGCTCACACTCCTGGAGACTGCTTCTTGTGCCGGGACTCCTTGTCCAGACTAAGCGAGCTCTCTGACTGTGTTTGCAGACACCTACTTCTGGTCTCCTAATTAACAGCTGAATGGTTTCAGGCCTGAGCTGCAAGTGTGTGCTGAATGTAAGGTGTAGTGACCTTTCTCTACCACTAGGTTTACAAAGCCACACATTTCCCTTATACCATACAGCACAGTACCTAGGTGAAATGTACACCCCATTCGACACATATTCCTTCACTGTCTCACAGGGGTTAAAATGACCTTGCAATTGAAAGGTCACTTTAAGCCAGGTTAATAATTGAGAGCTGTCAATTAGACAACTATCAATTATTAATCCTATTGTATGAAAGAAAAATCAAACACACACACTTTAATAAAAAAGAAGTTTAATTAAATAATCACACAGTTTTTGACCATATTTTATTTACCTGCTAAAACCATTTCCTGTAATAAAAATAAAATAATAAAGCAAAATTATTCTTACCAATCCGATGCACAGTCAGGTCCCACGGTGTAATCCTTCAGAAAGGGTTAATGTTTACTGCAGGGACCGCAGCTAATGCTGCAGCCTCACAGTAAACCCCCAAATGAATAAGTTCCTCTCCTGGCTGACAGGAGAGGAAGTGGAAAGCTTAATTGATTGCTTTCCACTTTCACTTCAGGTCAGCCAGGGACACCATCAGTGACGTCAGAGGGAACTGATTAACAAAAATAGGGGTTCCCTTCGAAAAAAAAATGGCGTGGGGTCCCCCCTATTTTTGTTAACCAGCCAGATAAAGCAGACCGCTGAGGCCTGGATTTTCAGGCTGTTAAGGAGCCAAGATCCATGGACCTTGCCAGCCTGATAATACCAGGCCACAGCAGTCTGCATATCTTGGCTGATTAACAAAAATAGGGGATCCCCTCGAAAAAAATTGGCGTGGGGTCCCCCCTATTTTTGTTAACCAGCCAGATGAAGCAGACCGCTGAGGCCTGGATTTTCAGGCTGTTAAGGAGCCAAGATCCATGGACCTTGCCAGCCTGATAATACCAGGCCACAGCAGTCTGCATATCTTGGCTGATTAACAAAAATAGGGGATCCCCTCGAAAAAAATTGGCGTGGGGTCCCCCCTATTTTTGTTAACCAGCCAGATGAAGCAGACCGCTGAGGCCTGGTTTTTCAGGCTGGTAAGGATCCAATATCCATGGACCTTGCAAGCCTGATAATACCAGGCCACAGCAGTCTGCTTAGCTTGGCTGGTTAACAAAAATAGGGGATCCCCTCGAAAAAAAACGGCGTAGGGGTCCCCCTATTTTTGTTAACCAGCCAAGTAAAATGCAGACTGCTGCGGCCTGGTATTAAAAGACTGTCAAGGCCATGGATTTTGGCCCTCAACAGCCTGATAATACCAGGCTACAGCAGCCCCACATTTGGCGCATCAAAAGATGTGCCAATTGTGGCACTTTACCCGGCTCTTCCCACTGCCCTGTAGCGGTGGCAAGTGGGGTAATAAGGGGTTAATGTCACCGTTGATTGCACGGTGACAATAAGCCCGGTTAATAATGGAGAGGCGTCAATAAGACACCGATCCATTATTAATCCCAAAGTTTTTAAATGTGTAAAAAAAAGACACAGCAAGAAAAAAGTCTTTTAATGAAATAAAAGAGACAACACAGTTTTCATTTTTTTTATTACTCTCTCATTCCTGCGACGCCATCGATCTCCTGTAAAAAAATAAAAAAAACAAACCAACAGTATACCACCTGTCCGACGCAGTCCATAACGACAGTCCCACGACGATCCAGCTCTGCTACATCGGAATGACAGGCAGAGCCTGACATCCCGGCGCAGCACAGCTGCTTACCAGCTTCCCCGGCGGTGATGTCATCGGACTGCTTTACGGCCGCGATTACCCAGCAGTCACTGCAGTTATCGCGAGAAACTGCATGTGACCGCCGGGGAGAAGAGGATGGCGGCCATTAAGCAGTCCGGGATGTGACCGCCGGAGATCTTCTGCCGGGTAAGTGCCGCTGACTCCTGACAGACCCGACAGACGGACACTGACAGTGACAGTGACATCCCGATTCCGGTATCCGATATGACGAAAATATCGGTACTCGGAATCGGAATTCCGATACAGCCAATATCGGCCGATACCCGATATTTGCAGTATCGGAATGCTCAACCCTAATCAGGACGCAATGGGTCTGGAATATCAGGGTGACACCAGGAGGAGAACTTTTTCCAGACCTTGTTGTAAATAGTATTAGTTACTGGTTTCCTGGATTTTTGAAGAGTGGCGATCACAGGTCCTGAAAGTCCTTTCTCTCTGAGAACCCGGGCTTCAATAGCCAAGCTGCTAGGTTCAGTTTCCGGGGATCTGGATGATGGAGATGACCTTGTTGGAGAAGATCGACCTCCGGTTGCAACTGAATTGGTCCTTCTGCCCGCAACTCCAGAATGAGATGGAACCAACTCCTCTTTGGCCAGGCTGGAGCTACTAGTATGACCGGGACTTGATCGTCTAGGATTTTTCTCAGAGTTTTTGCCAGAAGAGGTATTGGGGGAAAAACGTAGGCCAATCGGAAATTCCAAGGATGACTGAACGCATCTACCCCTAGGCATCCATCTCCTGGATTTAGGGAAAAAAATGTTTCTACCTGGGCATTCTGCCCCGAGGCCATCAAATCCACATCGGGAAGGCCCCACAACTCTGTAAGTGACCTGAAGACTTTTCTCTTTAGGCTCCATTCTCCTGGTTGCAGGTCTTGACGGCTAAGGAAGTCTGCCTGGTAGTTCTCTGAGCCTTTCAGGTGAACTGCTGATAAGGAAAGGAGATTGGCTTCGGCCCATTGGAGAATCTGATTTGAAATGTTCCTCAGACTGTTGAATTTGGGGCTCCCTTGGTGCTTGAGATGGGCCACTGTAGTCATGTTGTCCGAAAGAACTCTGACATGATAACCTGAGATTAGAGAACTGGCTGCCTGAAAGGCTTTTAGTACTGACTTTAGTTCCCTGTAGTTGGAGGATTTGGCGCTGTCCTGCTGACACCATAGGCCCTGGAAGGGAGTCTGTAGCACCACTGCTCCCCAGCCTCTTGAACTTGCGTCGGTTGTCACTGTCAACAAGGGAGCTTGAGACCAGTCTATTCCCTTGCGTAGGTTTGAAAGATTTAACCACCAAGACAGGGAGGTTTTGACCCTTCCTGGAGTTCGTATCTTCTTGTTTAGAAAGGCAGGGTTTCCATTCCAATTCTCTAGAATGTGTGCCTGAAGTACTCTGGAATGGGCTTGAGCCCATGCCACGGATTGTATACAGGCTTTCATTGACCCTAGCAGGGACATAGCTGCCCTCAGCGATGGAGTTGTTTGACTTCTGAAGGCTAGAGTTTTGGATATCAGGTGTTGGCGGTGGTCGTCTGGTAGATATGAAGTCTGATTCTCTGCATCCAGAAGGACACCTAGAAACTTTATTACTTTTGAAGGTTGGAGTTGAGACTTCTTTGTGTTGACGATCCAACCTAAACTCTGAAGGATGTCTCGAGTTTGATGTAACCTTGTCTCGAGGATCCTGGCTGAGGGACCGATAATTAGAAGGTCGTCTAGATAGGGGACTATAGCCAATCCTTGTTTTCGAATATGAGCTATCGTTTCCGCCATAATCCTCGAGAATACCCTTGGGGCTGACGAAATGCCGAAGGGGAGTACTTTGAACTGAAAATGTACTATCTCGTGATCTAGACGGACCGAAAATCTCAGAAACTTCCGATGAAGAGGATGTATTGGGATGTGAAAATAGGCGTCTTTGAGATCTATGGTTGCCATAAACGAGCAACGGGTTATCAAGGGAATGGCTGACTTTACCGATTCCATCTTGAATCTCTGGTAGGAAACTGAATGGTTGAGGTTTTTCAGATTTATTATGATCCGAGCTTTCCCCGACGGTTTTTTTACTATGAAAATGTGGGAGTAATGGCCTTTCCCTTGCTCGTCTCGTGGAACCATGGATATTGCGTCTGAGGCTACCAGATTTTGGATCTCTGTAGCGATCAAAGATTGACTCTCTTGTGATGGTAGGGAGGTTACTCTGAATAGTGGAGGAGGGGGAGACTCGAAATCTATTAAGAGACCATCTCTTATTACATTCAACACCCAGCGGCTGCTGGAAATCTTTTGCCAATTGTCTAGGAATTTCGAGAGTCTCCCTCCTACCTGCTGGGAGTCATTGCTTCTCCTGTTGTGCCTGCTGGGGGACGAGGATATTTTTAGGTTTCCCTTTTGCATGACTCCATCTTCCCGTCTTCCCTTTACCTCTATACTGAGTAGATTGAGCCCGGGAAGGTTGAAAAACTCGCTTCTTGGGAGGCCTTTGTTCTGGAAGAGCTTTCTTCCTATCTGTGGCCTTTTCTAGGATGTCATCCAGGGCAGGCCCGAATACATAGTCTCCTTTAAAAGGAATGGAGCACAATTTAATTTTGGAAGTAACATCCCCGCTCCACATTTTAAGCCAGAGGGCTCTACGGGCCGAATTCGTTTGGACCAGATTTCTAGCCGCAATGCGTATGGACTCTAAAGAAGAATCAGCCAAAAAACCCGCTGCTTTATGCAGGATGGGTAGAGAGTCTAGCATGTCATCTCTTGGAGTGCCCTGGGAGATATGAGTTTCCAGTTCCTGGAGCCAGCGATGAAGAGATCTGGCAACACAGGTGGACGCTATATTGCTCTTGAGGGCCGAAGAGGAGGTCTCCCAAGATTTTTTAAGAAGACTTTCGACTTTCCTGTCCATGGGATCCTTCAGTTGGGAGGAATCCTCAAATGGCAGAGCCGTTTTCTTCGCTACCCTCGCCACTTGTACATCCACTTTAGGGATATCCCACTTGATAGGATTTTCATCCAGAAGAAATCTATTTTTAAACTCTGAAGGGATTGCGAGGCGTTTCTCTGGAAGCTCCCACTCCCGATTTATTATGTCCGATATACTCTTATGGACTGGAAACCCGACCATCTGTTCCGTCAGAGCCCCGCCAAAAAATTCATCCTGAACGGAATGAGGGACCGGTAGGTCCTCCAACCCCATAGTGTTACGTACCGCACTAACTAGCTCCTCAATATATTCTGAGGAGAAAAGGAATTTCCTTAATTCCGCGGTTTTATGAACCAAGGGATTTTCCCACTTGGATGATGATGACCCCTGGGATATGTCGGACTCAGAATCCGAATGTTCCGCCTGGATCTTTCTCTTTTTTGGGAGAGATGGACCAGGTGAGGGTGTAGGAGGCGGGGGTGGGGGAGTTAATACGGCTAGTGAAGATTGCACTTCTTGTTTCACCAGGGTACGGATCTCATCTAACCACGATGGATGCTCTGCACTGATCACTTTATCTGTGCACTTTTGGCAGAGTTTTTTCTCCCATTTGGGAGGTAATTTCAGGGAGCAAATAGCGCATTTGTTCCTTTTAACTGAGGGTCTCTGGGATGAACCTTCTCCCTGTAATAGAGGGAGAGAGGAGTAAAGAAAATGGGGTTCCAGGAGCCTTTTAACAAGGGAGGGGGCCTTTCAGTACTCACTGCGGCCAGAGAAGCGCTGGGCTCTGCAGTCGCAGGGCTGGACGTCTCCATAGCAGGTATTTCGGCCCATAGGCGCTTACCTGCTGACGTCTTCTGGCAGGTTTTATACCCTCGGTATAAGCGCTGCCCAGCGCTTGGATTCCCCCTCCCCCTCCGGTCCCAGCACAGGTGGAAACGAGTGCTAGCGATGTCAGAGGCTATGGGAAAGCCTTGCGTTCCACTGTGGAACGCAAGACCCGGAAGTGATGCTGCACTTCCGGGTCAGACCGCACGTGGAGGGGAAGACGCCGGAGAGCTGCAGGAGGCCTCCGGCGGGGAGAGTCGGCCCGCTTTATCCCCATGAGGGGACGCAGGGAGACCGCCTCGGTGTGGTCCCGGGGTCGGGAGCAGCCACGGAGGAGGGAGGCGCGAGGACCCGACCACCGCTGCCCGGCTAATAGTCAGACCGCACATGGAGGTGCGCACAGGTAACGCTGCAACAGCCGGCCACCAGCGTACCAGGATCTCTCCGTGCCCCAAGGGGGACAGGAAAACACTGGTTAATGGGAGGTGGGAGGGGTTTTTAACCTCTCTGTATTCCTGTCCCCCAATAGGACAAGGAGACATCCTCCTATGCTGTCGTGGAAGGCTATTAGAGAAAATGGACACCCCCCTTTGAGGAAGCGAGCGCATAGCTCGCGAAACGCGCGTCAGGGTTCTTGGACATCCTGTGGATACTACGACCTGCTTCTGAGAAATGGGTAAATTCTACCACTATATATATATATATATATAAATGCATGCCTATTTTTTCTCTATACTCATAATAGCGCTACCATAGGTAAATACGATATAGTCACGGTATGGCAGCCCTGTGTGGACCCAGTAAGGACTTTATGATAACAAATTGCGCTTTTCAGATATGATATGGCATTCTAAGCGGGCATCCACAATGTCCATTTTTTATGTGGATCATCTCATCCATAATTATATGTATAATTATCGAATATATATGCACAATGCTGTAATTTTATTGACATTTATATTTTTTGTATTAAATAAAACATTGTATTTTTTGAGATACTTTTTTTGAATTTTTTTGTTCTCCTTAATAATCATAGTTATCCCTAAGTAAGTATCTTTTCTGTTTGCTATTTGGTTTTCTATTAGAACCATCATGGAAAGAGAGTTCTTCATGCTTGAAAAAGACCTATGGCGGTCGAAACGTCGCATCTGGCAAAATAAAGACATGAATTGATCTTCACCTGGATTGGTATGCTGTTCTTCATTTATTTCCTCTTTGATAAATGACGCAAAAACATTTGTTTTTTCGGTAGACTGTTTCCAGATGAAAGTAGTTTTCAGAACAAACTGCTGATCATAACCTTACATCTGTCCACAAAATATTAAACTTCGATTTGATTCACACAAGTCATAATACTGACACTTTAAAATGCAACAAAATCTTTTTAGATGGCATTTATGACCGCATTTGTATCAGATGTGCATCCAACAAGGAAATGAGTCATTCTGCAATAATGGGCCAAAACAATAACATTTTTTCTTACTGCCCCTAAAGGCTAATTATGCAACCAGAACCATTCATGAATTTGGACATAAGAATATAAATATCAGATTTTAAGGAGACTTTGTTGTAGATATATCATTAAACCCTAAATAAATGCAAGTTTATGTCACTAAACATATGTGTAACCATCTTTTTATACAATAACCTTACAAAACTAACCCCAAACCTTAAAGAAGTGCCATATATTGTATGTGAAATGGCTGTTGGGTTAGGAAGCAGAATTATGTAGCGTGATAAGGCTCCATGTGGCCACGCAAAAGTTAGGACTGTATCATTTCTATGAAGGCAAGTGAAGAGTCTTCTGATGATACATTGCAGTCATTTCTTTCTGAAAACCTAATGTGAATGAATACATCCACTAGACAACAATGCAGAATATCTTGTCAGTGAATACATTCAAGCAATAAGTAAATACAAATATTCCGTCTATACAACAAGCCGGTGTGATTTCAAGTCTTAATGATACAATCTTTTCATCTGGAACTTATTCTTTATTTTATCATTATTTCGCCCAGGTAGCATTTTATGACTAAAATCAACAAGAAGCATCACTTTTGTCATTGTTGTGTTTTATGTTTCCCCTGACTTCCCTGTTCTAGTTCCACATGCCTGCTCAGAAAGGCAGACGGTAGAAAAGAAACTAATTAAAAATTGGAAGTGTCTCACATTGGAGCATTTGGATGTGTTCAGTAGTGAAAAAACGAGCGTCTTGTTGCAAGAAAATCAATTTTACAGTTACAGAAGCAGAATAAATAGAGGTGGTGCATTAAAGCAAATGAAAAGCCCCCTAGAACAAGGAGCACAAAGAAGAGGGCAGCCAGATAGTGCCGACTGATCTGAATAGGGCGGAAGACAGCCTCCTTGCCTGCTGCTTCATCCTGAAATCTGCTTACTTAATGTTTGATACATGTCCTACATAATAATTTCTCTGAGAATAATAAGAGGTGTGGATCCATTGCAAACGTTAAACTTCATTAACTACTTCAAAGAAATTTTCTTACTTGTACTATTAAATAGGTATGGGAATGAAGAAGGCATAGGAAAAGCATACAGTAGTAAAGAGTTCAAATGCCAAACTGCTATTTTGTGAGGTCTTTTTCTGATTAGTCACATATTTACTTTACATTTTTTGTTTTACTAGGAATCAATTACTGAATTTCCAATTAAGTATTTACATAGGTCTGTTTTTCTATAAAGTTTCTAGGTTTACAAAAAGGAAAAAGTACATTTTCTTAGAAAAAAGTAATTGAAATATTATATTGTTAACGATTATTTAATTAGAAACTTTACCAATCTAAAAATATTATGAAAAATTAGTTTTGCAATTATCCACTAGATGTCTGCAAGACTGATATAAAGACCTGACAATCCATTTGCAGTTTAGCAGATTGTCATCAAGCAAAAATTGTATCAACATAACAGCAGTGTAACGGGAATGGTGGTGGAACCACTGTGCCATGGTCCGAGAAGAGCCTGGAGGGGCAAAACTAGGTGAACAACTGACTTTTCGCTAGAGCTCCTGATGGTGGAGTTATACTTGGCTCCAGATGGGACCAGGTGCTACACCAGAACTGATCTCAGATGCATGGTAGCTAACCCCAAAGGGGCAGGGAGCTGGAATTGGCTGTGAGGGAAACCTCAGCTGGTACAGGCAGGCACAGCAGGAACACAGGAATGGCAGGTGATGGTGAGGATGGGCAGTATACAGGCAGGCACTGGCAAGTATAGGCAGGTATGGCTGTTATACAGGTGGGCACAGACAGGTACAGGCTGGTGCGGCTGTTATACAGGCTGGCACAGCTGGTATACAAGTGGACCCAGCAGATATAGGCAGGTACGGCTAATACACAGGCAGGCACAGGCAGGTGCAGGCTTGTACTGGCAGGTACAGGCATGTACTGGAAGATAAACTAGGACAGGGAGCATTAGAACTAGCAAGCATGCAACTAACAAAGTGAACATGTTGCTCAGGCACCTTCCAAAAGGTGGAGGTGCCTTAAGTAATATGTGTCATTGGCTGGGGACACTTTTGGATGGCACGCGCTGTCCCTTTAAGATGCAAGTGTGCACACGCACCCTAAGCACAGTGCCTAGAGATCTGCGAGCTGTGCGCAGATCCCGGGCAGCAGCATGAGGAAGAGGAAGTGCGAGACGGTAGCTGCGATGGTGTGATGATACTGCAAGCTTCATTTCTTGTGCTGTTTCCAGAACTTTCCCCATAGTACTACAACCCCACCGTTTGCAAGCACAGGGCAAAGTTACCCCTCCCTCCTTTTCTCTGCAGCTCACGCTTCCCTTCCCCCTCCCAACCTGCAGTCAAGCTCAGTGTAACCTGAGCTACCAGTGCTGGAAGTTTTCCCGCTTCACCGCAGGGGTCCCCATTGTCAGCAACATGTGCTGTCCCTACCATAGCAGCCATTTTGGAGACTTTATTCTGTTTTGGTTATAACACGGTGGGGATTTGCGTCAGAAACACGAAAGTTACTGTTTTGAAGCCTGTGTCCATGGGCATCGTTCCCGTGGTACTGGAGAACCCGTAACTCCAACAGAACCCGAGAAATGGAATTCTCGGATGCCCTATGAACTAGTTCATCCAAGTTTGGGCTCATTGGAACCGTCATTTTAAAGTAAGATCATTGATAGGTCTGCCGTTATTCTGCTAGGTTCACAGGACGAGGGATGGACCTTATGATATTTCAGAGCTCAAATCATACACTTCTGTCCCGGGGAGGTGGCCAGAAAAACCCTCCCCTTTTCGTGAGGTCAGCAGCCCCAGGTATAAGTCTGGCAGTGAGCCCCCCTTGTCAGTCCCTGCTGTGATGTCCTGACTAAGAGATCTGCAAATGAACTATGACGTGTGGCTCCTTCCCCCAGCCTGGCTTGCCTATGCCTATGTAACTATCATGTGAGTTATTTTCATTTTTAATCCCGTTTATTTTCTGTAACCATATTGTACATAACTATATTGCCTCAGCTTGTTACATCTTTTTATATTGTATAAGCACTGCCTGTCTTTTTAAGGAATAAACCTATAAATTTATTAGTTTGTTTCTCCTGCTCTATAAACGAATTTGCAGGCGCCTGAAGTACTACGCTACTGTTTTGGGGTTGCTACGGACCCTCTTGATAAATTGTTCCAAGTAAACCGTGGCTGGTGGCAGATATAAAGAAGGGGTGTAAAGTGTTGACCTATGGGGTGGCGTTGGCGGTGACGGAGCGGGTTTTATAAGTGTATTACCCGGCTGCGGCTCGGAGTAATTATAATTCCCTCTCTGCAGCGTGCCCAATAGCCAGCACACATCCCAGTGACCCGTCTGGCGACTAATTATCCTAGGTGCAGTTCCCTGACTGACCTGAGGGTAAGGGGGGCGCCAGAGAGCTGCAAGTTCCTAAGTGGAATAATTATAAATCCCTGCAGTTTACTGGGTCGGACGGCAGCAGCCGTCGTGTGTGTGCACCGTTTCATCACATATTGGTGGCAGCGGTGGGATTATAGAGCATTAGTGATCTGGTTTGAGCAATCATTCCATTCACTAAAAAACTTGCACGGTTCTTCAGGGACCCTGTAACTAAAGTTTTGGAGAACAGACTCAGTGTTTATTAGTCCTGACTCCTGAGACAATTGTGTGTACTTGCGGTTACCCCTCCCTTCTCTTTGTTTTTCTATCCTATCTTTTATTTGGCAATCATGGCTACGAGGGGATTCGACTGGTATAATCGGAGTAGCAGGGAAACTCTTCTAGCCATATGCGAGTGGAGGCAGATTGTCCCCATGGACCAAACCAAGGCCGCAGTGATCCAGGCCCTGATGGCACAGGACCACGCTCAGAGCGAGGAGGGCGCAGGAGCCGGCCCAAGCCAAGGTGGTGCCGCAGAAGCAGAGGCCCAACCCCTGACTGCTTACACCCAGGGCGGGATGGACCCTTACCTGCAGGCGGCCCCGGAGGGACTCTCCACTGACGACCATGAAGAACGCCTGAAGCTGATCCAGAAAGCTCAAGAGAGAGCCGACCAGCGAGAGGCCAAACAGCGAGAGGCTGAGATAGCCGAGCGCCAAGCCCAGTGAGAGGCCGAGAGAGCCCAGCGAGAGGCTGAGAGAGCCGAGCGGGAAGCTCAGAGAGCCCATGAACTGGAGCTGCTCAGACAAGGGGCAATGCCCTCCACAGCCCAGAGCAGTGTGCCCAGCAGCGCTCAGAGTCCCAAGCCCCGGCCGGAGCACTTTCCCGTGATGGAAAAGGACGGAGACTTGGACACTTTTCTGCGGGCCTTTGAGAAAGTCTGCAGACAGTACCGGCTGCCTGACAACCAATGGGCCAGGTACTTGACTCCCGGGCTAAAGGGCAAAGCTCTGGAGGCGTTTGCTTCACTCACGCCGGATCAAGATGACAACTATCAGGCCATCAAGCAGGCCCTGATCGCCAAGTACCAGCTAACCCCTGAGGTATACCGAAAGAAGTTCCGGAAGCTCCAACGTGGCCCACACGACAGTTATAGCGATGTGGTGCAAGGACTCAGGAACCACTTTGACCAGTGGATCCATGGACTGTCAGTTGACACCTTTGAGAACCTGAGGGACCTGATGATCAAAGACCAGTTCCTGCATCTGTGCCCAGCTGAGGTCCGACAGTTCATCCTGGACCGAGAACCGGAGGACGCGGTCAGAACAGCACGGATCGCCGACAGCTATGAGGCCAACCGGAAAACCGAGGTGCGGAAGCCCGTCACCGCCCGCTGGGGAGGGGGTAAGCCTGCAACCAACCCCAGTGCCCCTGCCAGCCGTCCCTCTGGAGGCACTATCCCCTTTGCCAGCGCCAGGCCTACATCAGACCCCCGCCAGTGTTTCTCCTGTAAACGGACAGGACACATCAGCGCCACCTGTCCGGAGAGGCAGAAGAACCCCCCAGCCAAGGCCTCCGGGCCCAACGCCTCTGTTCTTTTGGTGGGTGGTGTGGTGGGGAGGGTTGATGACAACGTTCAGCCCGTCCGCGTGGGGGCCCGTCTTGCTACAGGCCTCAAGGACACCGGGGCTGAACGAACCCTCATCCGACCCGAACTGGCGGCCCCTGAAGAGTTGATTCCGGGGAAAACCTTAACTGTCACCGGGATTGGGGGCGTACACTACCCTTGCTGATAGCCCGAGTTTTCATTGACTGGGGTGCCGGGAGCGGGGTGAAGGAAGTGGGGGTGTCCGAAAACCTGCCCACTGATGTTTTATTGGGGACTGATCTGGGGAGGATGGTCGCGTACTATGTCCCTGACACCCCTCCCCAATCTGATAATAAGGTTAACGTTAACCATGATGTTGATGATGATGGGAAACTGAATGTGTTACCTGCAATGCTTTGCGAAGTGATTATGCAACCGATAACCTTTCTTTCACTAGGAATGATGTTGATAGTGATTATCTGTGCCATCTGAATCTGTTAACCCTTTCTCTGAAGTGGTAGATGTGTCCACAGGTACAGGAGCGTTCAGTCCCGTCGCTCTGCGGAGTGAGACGGCTGAGGAACCCCTAGCAGGAGCAAGCGACAGTGCTCAAGGAAATGGGGAGGTGCATGGGAACCGGGAGGAAGGTGACGCCATGACCCTGACCAGTGCCACCGAGGAAGGTAACTGGCCCATAAGTAGCACTGCTCCTGAAGGGTTGGGGGTGGATGGGGAGGTAGAGCCCATAGCAGCGCAGGCTGATGGGTCTATAGAAATCCCCGGGGAGACTGCATATGTAGCTGCTGTCACCCGCAGTCAGAGTGCCCGGATCGCAGGTAGCGCCCTGCCATCTGGACCCTCCTCCGCTACAGGAGAGACTGAACCAGAGGTGGACCAAGAGCCGGTCCCAGAGGGTCCCAGTGAGGAAGGAACCCTGACGTCACTTCTGGCTGCCTCCAGCCAGGAGTTCCAGGCCGCTCTGCACTCAGATGCGAGCCTGGAGAACTTGAGGCACCTCGCCGAGACGCCCATCTCCGTGACTGATAAGGAGAGGGTGTTCTGGGAACAAGGAAGGTTGTACCGGGAGACAGTACCCGGAGATTCCCAAAAGGAGTGGTTGAGGGAAAAACAGCTGGTCGTCCCGCACCAGTTCCGAGGTGAGTTGTTGAGGATTGCCCATGAGATTCCACTCGCTGGACACTTGGGGATCAGCAAAACTAAGGCACGGCTGTCTCAACACTTCTATTGGCCCAAGATGGGGACAGATGTGACTAACTACTGCCGCTCCTGTATCACCTGTCAAAGAGTGGGGAAGGCGGGGCCTGCTCTTAAGGCTCCCCTGATACCGTTGCCAGTGATAGAGGAGCCTTTCCAGAGGATTGCGGTGGACATTGTGGGCCCGCTGGCCGTTCCCAGCAGCTCTGGAAAGCAATACATCCTTACTGTGGTAGACTACGCTACCCGGTACACGGAGGCAGTAGCTCTGTCCTCAACTAAGGCAGATAAGGTGGCGGATGCACTTGTGACCATCTTTTCACGGTAGGATTTCCCAGGGAGATGCTTACCGATCGAGGGACCCAATTTATGTCTCGCCTAATGAAGGCTCTCTGCAGCAAAATGCAGGTGACGCGTATGGTATCGAGTGCGTATCACCCACAGACCAATGGTTTTGTGTGAACGCTTTAACGGTACCCTCAAACAGATTCTCCGCATGCTGGTTGAGACCCAGGGACGCGATTGGGAGCGGTACCTCCCACACCTGCTGTTTGCCTACAGAGAAGTCCCGCAGGCCTCGACGGGGTTCTCCCCCTTCGAGCTCCTGTATGGCAGGCGAGTCCGGGGACCCCTTGGGTTGATAAGAGAATCCTGGGAAGATGAGCCAAACCCCACGGAAGTGTCCATCGTGGATTATGTCATGCGCTTCCGCGACAAGATGCAGACCTTGACGCAGTTGGTGCATGACAACATGACGCAGGCTCAGGCTGACCAGAAGCACTGGTACGACCAGAACGCCCGGGAGCGGACCTACCAGGTGGGTCAAAAGGTGTGGGTGCTGGTCCCCGTACCAAAGGATAAGCTTCAGGCAGCCTGGGAAGGCCCGTACGTCATGCACCAACAGCTCAACCCAGTCACCTACGTGGTCACGCTTGACCACACTCGGGGTAGGCGCAAGGCCTTTCACGTCAACATGATGAAGGCCCATCACGAACGTGAAGCCTGCGTCCTACCGGTCTGCAACCTGCCCGAGGATGGGGAGGAGGATCCCCTCCTAGACATGCGGGCCCAAGCTAATGCCAATGGGTCCATTGAGGACATGGAGGTAAATGCCTCGCTAACCGTCTCCCAGCGGTTGCAGTTGCTGACCACTCTGGAACCCTTCCGGGCCGAGTTCACGAACCGACCCGGAAGGACCGAGTTGGCAGTCCACGAGGGTGGACACCGGGGATCATGCCCCATTACGGCGGACACCTTATCGGATCTCTGAGGAAGTGCAGCAGATTATGCGCCAGGAGATCCACGAGATGTTGCAGCTGGGGGTGATCCGGCAGTCCAAAAGCGCGTGGGCCTCACCTGTAGTTCTCGTGCCAAAAAAGGATCGGACCACCCGGTTCTGCGTGGACTACAGGGGGCTCAACGCCATCACTACCTCTGATGCGCACCCAATTCCACGCATCGAGGATCTGCTGGAGCGGTTGGCGAATGCCAAGTACATATCCATCATGGATTTAAGCCGGGGATACTGGCAGATTCCCCTGAGCCCTGCGGCGCAGGAGAAATCCGCCTTTATCACCCCTTTTGGACTGTACGAGTCCACGGTCATGCCTTTCGGCATGAAGAATGCCCCTGCCACTTTCCAGCGGATGGTCAACCACCTGCTTCAGGGACTGGAGGAGTACGCTGTGGCGTACCTGGACGACATTGCCGTCTTCAGTTCCACCTGGGAGGAACACCTTCAGCATCTCCAGGAGGTGCTCAAGCGTATTCACCAGGCAGGTCTGACCATCAAGCCGGGAAAATGCCAGATGGGCATGAGGGAGGTCCACTACCTGGGGCACGGGTAGGCGGGGGTTCCATGAGTCCAGAGCCCGAGAAAGTGGACGTGATCGTGTCCTGGCCCACCCCCAGGACCAAAAAGCAGGTGAAGTCCTTCCTGGGCACTGCAGGGTACTATAGGCGTTTCGTTACCCAACTATAGCGCCATTGCAAAACCCTTGACGGACCTCACCAAGGGCGGTCTACCCCAAACAGTCAGCTGGACAGATGGCTGTGAGGTGGCATTCCGAGCTTTGAAAACAGCCCTGTGCAGCTCTCCAGTGTTGAAAGCCGTTGACAGCAGTCGGCCATTCCTGGTACAGACTGACGCCAGCGAATTTGGCCTCGGTGCTGTACTCAGCCAGGTTGACTCGGGGAACCAGGAGGACCCCGTGTTGTACCTGAGCCGGAAACTTCTGCCGAGGGAAGTGGCATACTCCACCATCGAGAAGGAGTGCCTGGCCATGGTCTGGGCACTGTAACGTTTGCAGCCCTACCTGTACGGGCGCACCTTCAAGGTGGTCACCGACCACAACCCTCTGAGCTGGCTGCACACAGTGTCCGGAACCAATGGTAGGTTGCTACGCTGGAGCCTTGCCCTGCAGCAGTATGATTTTGCCGTACAACACAAGAAAGGCAGTGATCATGGGAATGCTGATGGGTTGTCCCGACGTGGCGAACCGCTGAGGTGCGCATGGCGGATTACCGAGAGGTCATGCCTCCGTAGAGCCCTCTAAGGGGGGGAGGTGTGATGATACTGCAAGCTTCATTTCTTGTGCTGTTTCCAGAACTTTCCCCATAGTACTACAACCCCCACCGTTTGCAAGCACAGGGCAAAGTTACCCCTCCCTCCTTTTCTCTGCAGCTCACGCTTCCCTTCCCCCTCCCAACCTGCAGTCAAGCTCAGTGTAACCTGAGCTACCAGTGCTGGAAGTTTTCCCGCTTCACCGCAGGGGTCCCCATTGTCAGCAACATGTGCTGTCCCTACCATAGCAGCCATTTTGGAGACTTTATTCTGTTTTGGTTATAACACGGTGGGGATTTGCGTCAGAAACACGAAAGTTACTGTTTTGAAGCCTGTGTCCATGGGCATCGTTCCCGTGGTACTGGAGAACCCGTAACTCCAACAGAACCCGAGAAATGGAATTCTCGGATGCCCTATGAACTAGTTCATCCAAGTTTGGGCTCATTGGAACCGTATTTTAAAGTAAGATCATTGATAGGTCTGCCGTTATTCTGCTAGGGTTCACAGGACGAGGGATGGACCTTATGATATTTCAGAGCTCAAATCATACACTTCTGTCCCGGGGAGGTGGCCAGAAAAACCCTCCCCTTTTCGTGAGGTCAGCAGCCCCAGGTATAAGTCTGGCAGTGAGCCCCCCTTGTCAGTCCCTGCTGTGATGTCCTGACTAAAGGGTATGCCACACTAAACAACATCGCTAACGGGATCGCTAAAAAACGTCACTATTTAGCGATCCCGTTAGCGATGTTGTTGTGTGCGGCATGCAGCAACGACGTGGCCCCTGCTGTGATCTCGTCCATCGTCCTGATCGTTCCGGACCCTATTCTGATCGTCGGCGTCCCGCTGGGTAAGTATATATCGCTGAGTGTGGCACCTTTTTTAGCGATTTAGCAGTACTTTTGTACCGCTAAAGTCGTTAAGGAGATCGCTAACCGCGATAGCGTCCTTAACGACATCGCTAAATGTGGCCGACACTAGCGATATTGTAAACGATCCCGCTAGCGATCTCATTAGTATGCGACGCTAACGAGATCGTTAGCGGGATCGTGTAGTGTGGCAGTACCTTAAGAGATCTGCAAATGAACTATGACGTGTGACTCCTTCCCCCAGCCTGGCTTGCCTATGCCTATGTAACTATCATGTGAGTTATTTTCATTTTTAATCCCGTTTATTTTCTGTAACCATATTGTACATAACTATATTGCCTCAGCTTGTTACATCTTTTTATATTGTATAAGCACTGCCTGTCTTTTTAAGGAATAAACCTATAAATTTATTAGTTTGTTTCTCCTGCTCTATAAACGAATTTGCACGCGCCTGAAGTACTACACTACTGTTTTGGGGTTGCTACGGACCCTCTTGATAAATTGTTCCAAGTAAACCGTGGCTGGTGGCAGCTATAAAGAAGGGGTGTAAAGTGTTGACCTATGGGGTGGCGTTGGCGGTGACTGAGCAGGTTTTATAAGTGTATTACCCGGCTGCGGCTCGGAGTAATTATAATTCCCTCACTGCAGCGTGCCCAATAGCCAGCACACATCCAAGTGACCCGTCTGGCGACTAATTATCCTAGGTGCAGTTCCCTGACTGACCTGAGGGTAAGGGGGGCGCCAGAGAGCTGCAAGTTCCTAAGTGGAAGTGGGATAATTATAAATCCCTGCAGTTTACTGGGTCGGACGGCAGCAGCTGTCGTGTGTGTGCACCGTTTCATCACATATTGGTGGCAGCGGTGGGATTATAGAGCATTAGTGATCTGGTTTGAGCAATCATTCCATTCACTAAAAAACTTGCACGGTTCTTCAGGGACCCTGTAACTAAAGTTTTGGAGAACAGACTCAGTGTTTATTAGTCCTGACTCCTGAGACAATTGTGTGTACTTGCGGTTACCCCTCCCTTCTCTTTGTTTTTCTATCCTATCTTTTATTTGGCAACCATGGCTACGAGGGGATTCGACTGGTATAATCGGAGTAGCAGGGAAACTCTTCTAGCCATATGCGAGTGGAGGCAGATTGTCCCCATGGACCAAACCAAGGCCGCAGTGATCCAGGCCCTGATGGCACAGGACCACGCTCAGAGCGAGGAGGGCGCAGGAGCCGGCCCAAGCCAAGGTGGTGCCGCAGGAGCAGAGGCCCAACCCCTGACTGCTTACACCCAGGGCGGGATGGACCCTTACCTGCAGGCGGCCCTGGAGGGACTCTCCACTGACGACCATGAAGAACGCCTGAAGCTGATCCAGAAAGCTCAAGAGAGAGCCGACCAGCGAGAGGCCAAACAGCGAGAGGCTGAGATAGCCGAGCGCCAAGCCCAGCGAGAGGCCGAGAGAGCCCAGCGAGAGGCTGAGAGAGCCGAGCGGGAAGCTCAGAGAGCCCATGAACTGGAGCTGCTCAGACAAGGGGCAATGCCCTCCACAGCCCAGAGCAGTGTGCCCAGCAGCGCTCAGAGTCCCAAGCCCCGGCCGGAGCACTTTCCCGTGATGGAAAAGGACGGAGACTTGGACACTTTTCTGCGGGCCTTTGAGAAAGTCTGCAGACAGTACCGGCTGCCTGACAACCAATGGGCCAGGTACTTGACTCCCGGGCTAAAGGGCAAAGCTCTGGAGGCGTTTGCTTCACTCACGCGGATCAAGATGACAACTATCAGGCCATCAAGCAGGCCCTGATCGCCAAGTACCAGCTAACCCCTGAGGTATACCGAAAGAAGTTCCGGAACCTCCAACGTGGCCCACACGACAGTTATAGGATGTGGTGCAAGGACTCAGGAACCACTTTGACCAGTGGATCCATGGACTGTCAGTTGACACCTTTGAGAACCTGAGGGACCTGATGATCAAAGACCAGTTCCTGCATCTGTGCCCAGCTGAGGTCCGACAGTTCATCCTGGACCGAGAACCGGAGGACGCGGTCAGAACAGCACGGATCGCCGACAGCTATGAGGCCAACCGGAAAACCGAGGTGCGGAAGCCCGTCACCGCCCGCTGGGGAGGGGGTAAGCCTGCAACCAACCCCAGTGCCCCTGCCAGCCATCCCTCTGGAGGCACTATCCCCTTTGCCAGCGCCAGGCCTACATCAGACCCCCGCCAGTGTTTCTCCTGTAAACGGACAGGACACATCAGCGCCACCTGTCCGGAGAGGCAGAAGAACCCCCCAGCCAAGGCCTCCGGGCCCAACGCCTCTGTTCTTTTGGTGGGTGGTGTGGTGGGGAGGGTTGATGACAACGTGCAGCCCGTCCCGTGGGGGCCCGTCTTGCTACAGGCCTCAAGGACACCGGGGCTGAACGAACCCTCATCGACCCGAACTGGCGGCCCCTGAAGAGTTGATTCCGGGGAAAACCTTAACTGTCACCGGGATTGGGGGCGTCCACTACCCTTGCCGATAGCCCGAGTTTTCATTGACTGGGGTGCCAGGGAGCGGGGTGAAGGAAGTGGGGGTGTCCGAAAACCTGCCCACTGATGTTTTATTGGGGACTGATCTGGGGAGGATGGTCGCGTACTATGTCCCTGACATCCCTCCCCAATCTGATAATAAGGTTAACGTTAACCATGATGTTGATGATGATGGGAAACTGAATGTGTTACCTGCCAATGCTTTGCGAAGTGATTATGCAACCGATAACCTTTCTTTCCCTAGGAATGATGTTGATAGTGATGTATCTGTGCCATCTGAATCTGTTAACCCTTTCTCTGAAGTGGTAGATGTGTCCACAGGTACAGGAGCGTTCAGTCCCGTCGCTCTGCGGAGTGAGACGGCTGAGGAACCCCTAGCAGGAGCAAGCGACAGTGCTCAAGGAAATGGGGAGGTGCATGGGAACCGGGAGGAAGGTGACGCCATGACCCTGACCAGTGCCACCGAGGAAGGTAACTGGCCCATAAGTAGCACTGCTCCTGAAGGGTTGGGGGTGGATGGGGAGGTAGAGCCCATAGCAGCGCAGGCTGATGGGTTTATAGAAATCCCCGGGGAGACTGCATATGTAGCTGCTGTCACCCGCAGTCAGAGTGCCCGGATCGCAGGTAGCGCCCTGCCATCTGGACCCTCCTCCGCTACAGGAGAGACTGAACCAGAGGTGGACCCAGAGCCGGTCCCAGAGGGTCCCAGTGAGGAAGGAACCCTGACGTCACTTCTGGCTGCCTCCAGCCAGGAGTTCCAGGCCGCTCTGCACTCAGATGCGAGCCTGGAGAACTTGAGGCACCTCGCTGAGACGCCCATCTCCGTGACTGATAAGGAGAGGGTGTTCTGGGAACGAGGAAGGTTGTACCGGGAGACAGTACCTGGAGATTCCCAAAAGGAGTGGTTGAGGGAAAAACAGCTGGTCGTCCCGCACCAGTTCCGAGGTGAGTTGTTGAGGATTGCCCATGAGATTCCACTCGCTGGACACTTGGGGATCAGCAAAACTAAGGCACGGCTGTCTCAACACTTCTATTGACCCAAGATGGGGACAGATGTGACTAACTACTGCCGCTCCTGTATCACCTGTCAAAGAGTGGGGAAGGCGGGGCCTGCTCTTAAGGCTCCCCTGATACCGTTGCCAGTGATAGAGGAGCCTTTCCAGAGGATCGCGGTGGACATTGTGGGCCCGCTGGCCGTTCCCAGCCGCTCTGGAAAGCAATACATCCTTACTGTGGTAGACTACGCTACCCGGTACCGGAGGCAGTAGCTCTGTCCTCAACTAAGGCAGATAAGGTGGCGGATGCACTTGTGACCATCTTTTCACGGGTAGGATTTCCCAGGGAGATGCTTACCGATCGAGGGACCCAATTTATGTCTCGCCTAATGAAGGCTCTCTGCAGCAAAATGCAGGTGACGCGTATGGTATCGAGTGCGTATCACCCACAGACCAATGGTTTGTGTGAACGCTTTAACGGTACCCTCAAACAGATGCTCCGCATGCTGGTTGAGACCCAGGGATGCGATTGGGAGCGGTACCTCCCACACCTGCTGTTTGCCTACAGAGAAGTCCCGCAGGCCTCGACGGGGTTCTACCCCTTCGAGCTCCTGTATGGCAGGCGAGTCCGGGGACCCCTTGGGTTGATAAGAGAATCCTGGGAAGATGAGCCAAACCCCACGGAAGTGTCCATCGTGGATTATGTCATGCGCTTCCGCGACAAGATGCAGACCTTGACGCAGTTGGTGCATGACAACATGACGCAGGCTCAGGCTGACCAGAAGCACTGGTACGACCAGAACGCCCGGGAGCGGACCTACCAGGTGGGTCAAAAGGTGTGGGTGCTGGTCCCCGTACCAAAGGATAAGCTTCAGGCAGCCTGGAAGGCCCGTACGTCGTGCACCAACAGCTCAACCCAGTCACCTACGTGGTCACGCTTGACCACACTCGGGGTAGGCGCAAGGCCTTTCACGTCAACATGATGAAGGCCCATCACGAACGTGAAGCCTGCGTCCTACCGGTCTGCAACCTGCCCGAGGACGGGGAGGAGGATCCCCTCCTAGACATGCGGGCCCAAGCTAATGCCAATGGGTCCATTGAGGACATGGAGGTAAATGCCTCGCTAACCGTCTCCCAGCGGTTGCAGTTGCTGACCACTCTGGAACCCTTCCGGGCCGAGTTCACGAACCGACCCGGAAGGACCGAGTTGGCAGTCCACGAGGTGGACACCGGGGATCATGCCCCATTACGGCGGACACCTTATCGGATCTCTGAGGAAGTGCAGCAGATTATGCGCCAGGAGATCCACGAGATGTTGCAGCTGGGGGTGATCCGGCAGTCCAAAAGCGCGTGGGCCTCACCTGTAGTTCTCGTGCCAAAAAAGGATCGGACCACCCGGTTCTGCGTGGACTACAGGGGGCTCAACGCCATCACTACCTCTGATGCGCACCCAATTCCACGCATCGAGGATCTGCTGGAGCGGTTGGCGAATGCCAAGTACATATCCATCATGGATTTAAGCCGGGGATACTGGCAGATTCCCCTGAGCCCTGCGGCGCAGGAGAAATCCGCCTTTATCACCCCTTTTGGACTGTACGAGTCCACGGTCATGCCTTTCGGCAGAAGAATGCCCCTGCCTTTCCAGCGGATGGTCAACCACCTGCTTCAGGGACTGGAGGAGTACGCTGTGGCGTACCTGGACGACATTACCATCTTCAGTTCCACCTGGGAGGAACACCTTCAGCATCTCCAGGAGGTGCTCAAGCGTATTCACCAGGCAGGTCTGACCATCAAGCCGGGAAAATGCCAGATGGGCATGAGGGAGGTCCACTACCTGGGGCACCGGGTAGGCGGGGGTTCCATGAGTCCAGAGCCCGAGAAAGTGGACGCATCGTGTCCTGGCCCACCCCCAGGACCAAAAAGCAGGTGAAGTCCTTCCTGGGCACTGCAGGGTACTATAGGCGTTTCTTACCCAACTATAGCGCCATTGCAAAACCCTTGACGGACCTCACCAAGGGCGGTCTACCCCAAACAGTCAGCTGGACAGATGGCTGTGAGGCGGCATTCCGAGCTTTGAAAACAGCCCTGTGCAGCTCTCCAGTGTTGAAAGCCGTTGACAGCAGTCGGCCATTCCTGGTACAGACTGACGCCAGCGAATTTGGCCTCGGTGCTGTACTCAGCCAGGTTGACTCGGGGAACCAGGAGCACCCCGTGTTGTACCTGAGCCGGAAACTTCTGCCGAGGGAAGTGGCATACTCCACCATCGAGAAGGAGTGCCTGGCCATGGTCTGGGCACTGCAACGTTTGCAGCCCTACCTGTACGGGCGCACCTTCAAGGTGGTCACCGACCACAACCCTCTAAACTGGCTGCACACAGTGTCCGGAACCAATGGTAGGTTGCTACGCTGGAGCCTTGCCCTGCAGCAGTATGATTTTGCCGTACAACACAAGAAAGGCAGTGATCATGGGAATGCTGATGGGTTGTCCCGACGTGGCGAACCCGCTGAGGTGCGCATGGCGGATTACCGAGAGGTCATGCCTCCGTAGAGCCCTCTAAGGGGGGGAGGTGTGATGATACTGCAAGCTTCATTTCTTGTGCTGTTTCCAGAACTTTCCCCATAGTACTACAACCCCCACCGTTTGCAAGCACAGGGCAAAGTTACCCCTCCCTCCTTTTCTCTGCAGCTCACGCTTGCCTTCCCCCTCCCAACCTGCAGTCAAGCTCAGTGTAACCTGAGCTACCAGTGCTGGAAGTTTTCCCGCTTCACCGCAGGGGTCCCCATTGTCAGCAACATGTGCTGTCCCTACCATAGCAGCCATTTTGGAGACTTCATTCTGTTTTGGTTATAACACAGTGGGGATTTGCGTCAGAAACACGAAAGTTACTGTTTTGAAGCCTGTGTCCATGGGCATCGTTCCCGTGGTACTGGAGAACCCGTAACTCCAACAGAACCCGAGAAATGGAATTCTCGGATGCCCTATGAACTAGTTCATCCAAGTTTGGGCTCATTGGAACCGTCATTTTAAAGTAAGATCATTGATAGGTCTGCCGTTATTCTGCTAGGTTCACAGGACGAGGGATGGACCTTATGATATTTCAGAGCTCAAATCATACACTTCTGTCCCGGGGAGGTGGCCAGAAAAAACCCTCCCCTTTTCGTGAGGTCAGCAGCCCCAGGTATAAGTCTGGCAGTGAGCCCCCCTTGTCAGTCCCTGCTGTGATGTCCTGACTAAGAGATCTGCAAATGAACTATGACGTGTGGCTCCTTCCCCCAGCCTGGCTTGCCTATGCCTATGTAACTATCATGTGAGTTATTTTCATTTTTAATCCCGTTTATTTTCTGTAACCATATTGTACATAACTATATTGCCTCAGCTTTTTACATATTTTTATATTGTATAAGCACTGCCTGTCTTTTTAAGGAATAAACCTATAAATTTATTATTTTGTTTCTCCTGCTCTATAAACGAATTTGCACCGCCTGAAGTACTACGCTACTGTTTTGGGGTTGCTACAGACCCTCTTGATAAATTGTTCCAAGTAAACCGTGGCTGGTGGCAGCTATAAAGAAGGGGTGTAAAGTGTTGACCTATGGGGTGGCGTTGGCGGTGACGGAGCGGGTTTTATAAGTGTATTACCCGGCTGTGGCTCGGAGTAATTATAATTCCCTTACTGCAGCGTGCCCAATAGCCAGCACACATCCAAGTGACCCGTCTGGCGACTAATTATCCTAGGTGCAGTTCCCTGACTGACCTGAGGGTAAGGGGGGCGCCAGAGAGCTGCAAGTTCCTAAGTGGAAGTGGGATAATTATAAATCCCTGCAGTTTACTGGGTCGGACGGCAGCAGCCGTCGTGTGTGTGCACCGTTTCATCACAGGTGGTGAGTCGGCATCCCTGCCGGGGAAAGAAGGAGGCATGCAGGGACACCGGCGCTACAAGCAGTGATTGCAACATAAGTATACCATGGCATACCAATGATTTAAGAGATTTAATCATTGTGCAGCCAGTTACACTGAAGTCTACAGTATGTAAACTGATTTGGGATTGGCTAAGTAGAATGGAATGTACTGGTATGTTTTAAAAACAAGTCAGAATCCTCAGCCTACCCTCTGCTTTTCTACTCTCTTCAAAACCCCTGTTGGCTTTTTTGTTTGACACAATTGAGGCACCAGGAAATAATAAAAAAAATGTTTTATTAAAAATTTCCCAGGAACATAACTGTTATTTGGAATAGAAATTAATCAATCTTCTTATTATATTTTAAAGGATTATTCCCAACTCCAGAGCTAAGCTGTTTCTGTAACTCCCACTCATTTACATGACCGTCACAAGAACAGCACTGTTCAGCCTCTCCCAGCTTTGACAATGGCTCCATGTTCAGTTTTCAGTAGATAAAGCTATTCCAGTCTCAGCTATAAAAAGCTTAGATGGGAATAACCTTTTAATTATGAGTTGCCTATTTCAAATCCCTTCTCTCATTCCAGGTAGCTCCTCTTCTTTGTTTGTTACAACACAGAGAACTTTTAAAGCAGACAGCACACAGAGAGGAAATACAGTATATCCATGTGAATATGCCCTTGAATGTCCACCACATATACAACAGATTAATGTAGGCCAAATTTGCCGATTTTGTCAAGGCACGCTATAAACTAAAATGTATGGTATCTCACTATCCATCATCTGTTAGGGAAGAGAAAATAGAAGGGCATAGCTGGAGTATAGGCCTGTACATGACAGGGGTTTGAAAGTAGAATTCCAGGAAGGAGTTAACTGCTAATTAGGCACGTTCACAGATGAGTAATAAAGGGAGCTGTAGGTAGATGGATAGGTAACATGGGGTGGGATTGCCAAATGTCGGTGCCCTCCTGAACACCTGAGCTCTGATGTCTCATGCCGACTCCTTCAGTGACTTCTCTGGAATGGGTTAGCTCTTCCATGGGAACTCTAGGTATCGGTGCAACACCCGCACCTTTTCAAGAGACTTCGTCTGATCAGTTTCTCGGTGCATAGCAATGACGAGGCCCTACACCAGAAAGTGCAGTAACCATGACCGCATCTCAGGATGCTATCAGGTCATGGGAGGAGATGCTACCTCCACCCTTTCTAGTTTTGCCGGGGCTTTTAATGGCTGCCCCCTCATGTTACTGGGGGGACAACGGATAAGGAAATCGACTACCAGTGCGACTACCTGTGCCAGTCCCATACCAGTGAAGGGGCCAGTGATCATGCAGGCCCATTGCATTCTAATCTTTGCTTATCTAAAGAGAGTGATAACAGCAAGGAGGACTGCGATGAGGTCTTGAATGGAGTTCAACTCCTGCTTTCCACTGTGATAGTGGTTCCAGTTTCCACCCAGAGTCAGCCTTGTAAGAACTTCTCATTATGTTTATCCTTATTTTTTGTCTGTTCTAATGTTTCCAGTGTTTGTAGATTAGAGGAACGTATACTGGCTTTAGTTAATTCTGGTAGTTTAGCTAGTGTACATGTTTTTGAGAAATTTTTGGGAATAATTCTTAGCTAGATTTAATATGCAAATTGCCTCTTCAAACAAAGAGGACTTGTACTCTATAGCGCCACCTATTGGAAGTAGCAATCCTACAAGTCACAATCAACCCTTTCACGAGTCTTGTAATATGACTTAGGATAAAAGCTACTTCCAATAGGTGGCGCTATAGAGTACAAGTCCTCTTTGTTTGAAGAGGCAATTTGCATTATTAAAATTTCCCAGAGGAGCATTGCACGGTGAATAAGCCTCCTTACCTTGACACGCCAGAGCTGGTATGTCACTCTCCACAAGGAGAAACCTTACCCCTAGACCTTAGCTAGATTTAGAGATGCTATGTCACGGTCAGGTTAGCCTGGTTGGTGCTTGGGTAAGTGATAAGGAAAAGGAGGCATCTGCTTCCCAGGCATCAGTTTCTGGCACAGTAGCCTCCACAGGATCAGCAGATCCTGGGATTAGGCTGGTTGATGCGGCCCAAGGGGAAGAAAAGTCTATGTCTATTTTGGTGGCCCTTTGAGGGCTTATTTAAAACAGGAAACAAAGGAAAAAATATTGAAAGATAAGCATGTTGAAATGTTCTCTTTACTCCCCTTAGTGAAATTTATTTTGTATAAAATTAAACCAGATGAAAGTTAAAAAGAGGAGGAAGAAAAAAGGCCTTACCATTTTTCAACTGGCCTTAAGCTTTTATTATTTTAGCCAATTTGACTGAGGAAAATGATTTTGTTACATGGACTCTCTAGGCTTCACCTATCGAGTCTTTGGTGTTGCCAGGGTCGGTATTAGGCAAAGTGAGGCCCTGGGCAAAAGTTTAAGTTAATGTCCTATATGCTCACATATTGCACCATCACACTCAAACATTTCGGTTGCATTTACATGCGCTGAGTTCAGACTATTAAATGAGCATTAGTGAAGTCGTTTGGCACTTGTTTACTGGCCTCTTTACACAGGCTGACAGAATGATGGGCACAGAACGATCACTAGTAGATCAATCTGTCCCCATAAAGTATAATGTTATCAGCAGCACCTCTCCAGTTTACACCGGGCAATGTGCTGCTGAGAACAACGATCTTTGTTCCACCATAAACAGCCCAATCATCCGATGAACATGCAGCATTTTGCTCATTCATTGGGCGATTGTTGAATGACAGACTGGAACAGAATGGAGCCTGCCCTTGTGGGCTTACAGTCTAGAGGATAATGGGGAAAGAGACCGTATAGTAGGGGGTAGGGTGTAGCGGCAGCTTCGGTGCTGGTGAGGTGGCAGCATGGTCATTGCAGGCTGTAAGCCTTCTGGAAGAGATCGGTTTTCAAGTTTCATCTGAAGGTTACGAGTGTGGTGGATAATTGGATGTGTTGAGGCACAAAGGATGGGGGACACTCGGGAGAGCTCTTAGAGACAGTTGGGTAAGGAGCATATGAGAGTGGAGGAAAAAAGAAGGTATTGGGAGGACTGAATATTGCGTGTTGGAAAATATTAGCCCAGATTATTAAGGGATTAGTTCAGAGATATGCAAAGAAGACCAATTATGTAGGGCTTTGTAGGTCAACATTAGCAGTTTTAAATGGATACATTGGGGAATTAGGAGCTAATGATGGGATACACAGAGGGGAGAAACAGAGGAGTAGTGTGGAAAAAGGTAGTTTAATTGGGCAGCAGAGTTAAGGATGGACTGGAGAGGTTTGAGAGCAGGGAGGACATTGCAATAGTTGAGGCTGGAGATAATGACATTTTAGTAGATTCAGGGTTGAGGAAATGACAGATTCTGCAAATATTTTTGAGTTGGAGGCAGCAGGAGAAGGCTAGTACTTAGATGTGCGGTTTGAAGGAAAGGGCAGAGTCAAGGGTTACTCCAAGGCAGCGGACTTCCGACTCTCCAGAAAGCATAGTATCATTCATTTAGATAGATAGCTAGTAGTAATGAGCGAGTACTAAAATGCTCGGGTGCTCATTTCTCGGGCAAATTGGAATGCTAGGGTTCTTGACTCAAGCAACGAGCCCAATATAAGTCTACGAGAAACCCAAGCTTTTTTGCCACAACCCACCCGGAGGTCTTTTTAGGGTATCAAAACATCGGAAATCTATGGGAACAGTGCTCAAATGACATGGGAACATCATGCGGAAGACCCCTGGAAGCATTTCTGACTCCTAGGTCACTTCTGTGAACAATGTTGTCAGAGTGTTATGACACTTTTACAGGCGCACACTAAAACATATAAAAACGAAACCAAACTGGATTTTCCTGGGAAATTTGTTAAGGAACATCCTTTCCAGGGTAATGATTTGTATGTAAGGCAAAATAAATAACCCCCCAAAAAATATACCTCCACCACTTGGGCTATATTCACACATAGTGTTTTTGATGCAGTTTTCAACTTTAGCATTGGTTTCAACTGATACAAATGCATTCACTGGGATATGTCTTTTTAACATTTGACTACCTTAGCTGGCTATGTGGTGTGTGACACATCATCAGACACATCCTGTTTCATTTCTGAAGGAGGGACTCTGAAAGTCACAAAGCCTATTTTTATAGGGGCATCAGGTGGCATTAATATTCTTAAAGGGCCATCAGCCGGGTATGCTTTGTTGTTCCCATTATTAAACAGTGGGTCTCCTATACAGTTATTACCTATGCAGCTGGGCTGACAAAAATTAGGACGCACCCCAATACCCCTTTGATGAGACATACAGGAGGGCCTCATGAAAAAATGTTCCCATTATAAGAAATTGGGTCTCCCATAGTGTTTACCTATGCATTGAATGCAAGGCCTGCTTTGCCCAAAGTTACACGCACCCCAATAACACTTGGAACAGATGTCCTGGATGGCCACATGAAACCAAAGTTCCCATTATATTTATTGTTTTTACTCCCATACAGTTTGCCCATGAAGTGAATGCAAGGCCTGCCCTGCCACAAACTTACACGCACCCTAATAACACTTGGAACAGACGTCCTGGATGGCCACATGAAACCAAAGTGCCCATTATTAGAAATTTTGTACTGCCACACTGTTTGCCTATGCGTTGAATGCAAGGCCCGCCTTGACACAAAGTTACACGCACCCTAATAACCCTAGAACCGACGTCCTGGATGGCTACATGAAACCAAAGTTCCCATTATTTTTCATTTGGTACTGCCATACTGTTAGCCTATGCATTGAATGCAAGGCCTGACCTGCAACAAATTTAGACGCACCCCAATACCCCTTTGAAGAGACGTACAGGAGGGTCTTATGAAAAAATGTTCCTATTAGAAGAAAGTGGGTCTCCAGTAGTATTTACCTATGCATTGAATGCAAAGCCTGCCTTGCCCCAAAGTTACATGCACCGCAATAACACTTGGAACAGAAGTCCTGGACGACCGCATGAAACCAAAGTTACCATTATTATGAATTTTGTACTCCCATACAGTTTGCCCATGAAGTGAATGCAAGGCATTCCCTGCCCCAAAGTTACACGCACCCCAATAACTCTTAGAACCGACATTCTGGATGGCTACATGAATCCAAAGTTCCCATTATTTTTCATTTGGTGCTGCCATACTGTTTGCCAATGCATCAAATGCAAGGCCTGCCCTGCCCCAAAGTTATACACACCGCAATAACCCTTTGAACCGATGTCCTGGATGGATACATGAAACCAAAGTTCCCATTATTTTTCATTTGGAACTGCCATACTGTTTGCCTATGCATCGAATGCAAGGCCTTCCCTGCCCCAAAGTTACATGTACCCCAATAACCCTTTGAAGTGACGTAGTGGATGACCACATGAAACCAAAGTTCCCATTATTAGAAATTTGGTACTGCCATACTGTTTGCCTATGCATTGAATGCAAAGCCAGCCTTGCCACAAAGTTACACGCACCCCAATAACACTTGGAAAAAACGTCCTAGATGGCCACATGAAACCAAAGTTATTATTATTATTATTATTTATTTCTATAGCACCATTGATTCCATGGTGCTGTACATGAGAAGGGGTTACATACAAATTACAGGTATCACTTACAGTAAACAAACTAACAATGACAGATGATACAGAGGGGAGAGGACCCTGCCCTTTCGGGCTTACATTCTACAGGATTGTGAGGCAGGAGACAGTAGGTCGGGGGGTTGCAGCAGTTCCGGTGTTGGTTGAGGCGATATCTCCGGTAGTGGTGAGGAGGTAGCAGGGTCATTGCAGGCTGCAGGCTTTCCTGAAGAGATGGGTTTTCAGGTTCCCATTATTATTTATTTGTTACTGCCACACTGTTTGCCTATGCATTGAATGCAAGTCCCGCCTTTCCACAAAGTTACACGCACCCCAATAACCCTTTGAACCTTAATACTGGATGGCCACATGAAACGAAAGTTCCCATTATGCTTATTTTTTTACTCCCATACAGTGAATGCAAGGCCTGCCCTGCCACAAACTTACACGCACTCCAATAACACTTGGAACAGACATCTTGGATGGCTACATGATACCAAAGTTCCCATTATTTTTCATTTCGTACTGCCATACTGTTTGCCTATGCATCAAATGCAAGGCCTGCCCTGCCCAAAGTTACATGCACCCCAATAACCCTTTGAACCGACGTACTGGATGGTCACATGAAACCAAAGTTCCCATTATTATAAATTTGGTTGTCCCATACTATTTTCCAATGCATTTAATGGAAGGCCTGACATGCCCCAAAGATACACTCACTTCAATAACCCTTTGAACTGACGTAGTGGATGGCCACATTAAACCAAACTTCCCATTATTAGGATGTTGGTACTACCATACTGTTTGACTATGCAGTGAATTGCAGTGTTAAGCCTGAAGAACCAGCATCGGAGAATTACAGTGTTTTTGGATGAAGAAACTGCAGTGGAGACTTGCAGTGTTGAGGATGTAGAGCCATCACTAGGGGAATGGGTGTGCACTCAGGTCTCAAGGTGAAAAAAGGTGCTGGTGAATTTGGACCCTATAGGACCAAATACTATCAAGATATGAAATTCACCGCACACACTATTGTATTTTATTTTTGCAAAATTATTATTTATTGTGCTCCACAATGCTGGATAAAGTGCCGTGTAAATATAACAAAGATACCCCTACATTCACATATACCCGACGTTTCGACTCTTCCCGAGTCTTAGTCATGGGGTACTAAAGAGAAATGAAAGAAAACAACGGGGTGAGTATTTACAACACAATATCAAATGTATACATACTAAAAATAAAAATACACAATATACAATATATACAGGGATATGTACAATAGATAAATATAAGTATAACGAGAATACCAGAATATGTCATTTATCAATAATATGCTATTATAGTTATCATCTGACTGTGTAATATAATGATAGAAAACTGCTTCTTATGATTGAAATAAATATCTCATGCTCCGCAAGAGCAAGCTAGAAGAAAAGGGAGAGAGGAGATACCTGAATGGTGGGTAGTACAGAATACGGGCACTTGTCACAGTTAATGAATCAGAGATTGTAGCAGTGGTTATGCAGCACTAGAACAAAAATGGGACATATGATATAAAAATACACTGTGGCCGTTCCCAGTGGGACTGGTTTGAGGGTAAATGCCATGATTAGTTACCTGTATCGTCAGACTATATATGCATGACAGGAAGCTGATTGATAGAAAGAAAACACTTATTAGCCCACCCAAGAAGTTCCCACAGTGGAGTAATCGCTCTGGAGTTGTAAAAGAATCACAGTCGTTTACCTGAATAAAGATAAGAATCTGAATGGCGGCGCTCCCGCGCCCTGCCACGGACTGCTAAATGCGGCTGTGAGTGGGATGGGGAACAGCCTGGCTTAAATGACTGCAGCGTGTACCGCCGGACCGGAAGTGCGTGGTCCCGGACCGGAAGTGACGCTGCGGTATGGTCTGTGACACTGCGCATGCGCAGAGATGTAAGGTATCGCCATTTTAGGTACTGGTAAGGAAACTGAGGGCGTCCACATGAAGAAGAGAGGAGAATGATGATAATTATGGCCAGAAAGGTGATCATAAGGGAGAGGGAGGATTGGCTGAAATAAGAGGAGTGAGAATAAAGAAAGAGGAAAATAAAAATAATGGGGGAATGGCAAGTTGGAATAGTGGAGAAGACAAGGAAGGAGAAAAGGGAGAAAAAAGAAAAGAAAAAAGGGGAGAAAGATAATCCTTTAAGAGGTGCATGAAAAAAATGAATAAATGAAAATGGGAAGATCGCAATAAGAGGGAAAAATGAAAAAGAAAAAAGAAAAAATAAAAAAATAAAATGAAAATAGAAATAAAATAAAAGAAATTGGAATTTAAAATATCAAAAATAATAAACGTCATTAATTGAAAAAATGAAAAAAATGAAAAAATGAAGAAAAGAATGAAAAAAATGAAGAAAAATGAATAAAAAGGTGAAAGAATGAAAAAAATGAAAAAATGAAAGAAAATAAAATAAAAAGTAAAAAACAAAAATATTAAAATAAGAAAAATGAAAAAAATGAAAAGAATGAAAAAATAAATGAAAAAATGAAAAAATAAATAAAAAAATAATGATGCAAAAATGAAGAAAATGAAAAAATAAAAAAATGAAAAAATAGAGGGTTAAAAATCAGACTTACCGGTAAGGAATAATATTCAACGAGTCTGGAAACAAATGAGATAAGAAAATTATTAGAGCAGCCAATTGATCTCCCTATTAAGGCCTTTAGGGGATAATGTATCGAGTTTGTGGATCCAATACGTTTCTCTAAGTTTTAATCGTCTGATGTAGTCACCACCCCTTCTGGGTCTCAAAACTTGTTCAATTACCTGAAATTTTAATTGAGCTACAGAATGTTTATATTGAGCAAAATGTTCAGGTAAAGGTAGCCAGATTTTGCTAGTACGTATAGTCGACTTGTGACTCGCTATCCTGTCGCGTACATGTTGGGTAGTCTCGCCCACGTACAGGAGACCGCACGGACATTTAATCACATATATCACATTGTTAGAGTCACACGTGAAAAAGCCTTTAATGGGAAAGGATTTACCTGTTCGTGGGTGAGTGATGTTGTCCGATTTAATCACATTTGAGCATGATGCACAACTTAAACAGGGGAAAGTCCCATGTCGACGTGATGTGAGAAAGCGTTGTGTAAGCTTAGGTTGCATACTACCAATGTCTGCGTGTACTAACTTGTCTTTGAGATTAATGGCCCTCCTGCTGCACATCAAAGCAGGAGATGTAAACGCATCAATAGAGGGGTATGCCCGTGTCAAAAGTGGCCAGTGCTTACGGATACTTGTATGAACCTTAGACATCAGGGGATGATAGGTATGTACGAACGGGACCCTTTCTTTTTTGATGGTGGATGGAGGTAAAGCAGGTGGTGAGAGGGCACGAGCTACTTCATCCTTAAGGAGTCTGTCAGGATAGTTACGCTCTCTGAATTTATGCGATGTCTCTTCTAAGCGTGTTTTCAGCAAACGAGGATCAGAGACGATTCTAGAGATGCGTGTGAACTGAGATCTCGGAAGACTGTCTTTAGTAGGCTTGGGGTGGCTGCTGGAGTAATGTAGGAGACTATTACAGTCTGTAGGTTTTATGTTGTGAATAGGCTGGAAATGAGTTCTGAGCAGAAGCTCCCTCTGGTGGTTACAAACGGTACTGGACTGTCCAGTGAAGATTGTGAGGATTGGGAATCAGGTGTTACTGACTGGTCTTATATAAGGGAGTCGCCTTCCCATCAGGGTTGCCGGTGATCAATTGTTCTGGTCTCAATCCTTGATTCCTGTTTCCTTGGTAGCCTGCTGTGTCGTGTCTGAATCTCCTGCTAACAGATAAGACATTTTCTTCTTTTTGTTTTTGTGCTTGATTTTTGCATTTTTTTCCTGCACTTCTGTGGGGGCCTTCAGGGTCCCTCTGGGGGCTTTTGCCCTCTCGGTTCAGTTCAGCCACTGATGTTTGTACATTTGCTTTTTCCAGTTTTTTCAGTGGCTGCTGTTTTGTTTTTGGTTACACCAGAGAACTAATTTAGGTGGTAGAGGTCGTGTGATCTCAGGTGTTTTTGAAATTAGTAACGTTGGTGCTTTTCAGGGTTTTTTGGGATTGCAGTAAGTGCCCTTCCTATCCTTTTCTATTTAGTAAGTTTGGGCCCCAACGTTTGCTCATACTATTTTCTGTCTGTGTCAGTATTTCTTCTTGTCTAACCGCCATTACATGTTTGGGGGCTTTCTATGTTCTTTGGGGATCTGCTCCGGGGCAGATAGCTTTCCTCTTTCTATCTTTAGGTGTAGTTAGTTTCTCAGGCTGTGACGAGGCGTCTAGGACCAACGTAGGAACGCTCCACGGCTGCCTCTAGTTGTGGTGGTTAGTGGGTACTGCAATCTCATAGTTTCCAACTGCTCTGGTGTATTTCCTTTTTGCCTGCTCTCCTCAGCTACCAAATCATAACAGTATCACCGGCCCAAAACTGAAAATTATATGGTACTCACAGAAGGGAAAAATATTGTGGAAAGAAAAAAAAAAAGTTGTCAGAGTTGTCAGAGATTTTTTTTTTTTTTTCTGTTTGTTGCATTTTTTTTTTTTTCCCTCTGTATCTCTGGGTGCTGAGGAGGATTTTTTTTCTCTCTCATGGAGTTTGCACAGTTGTCTGGCCGTGTGGATCAGCTTGCCACTGAAGTTCGGAGTATTGCTACCTATCTTGCTAGGTTGCCTGTTGTGGAACCTAGGATTCCCATGCCAGATTTGTTTTTAGGGGATCGAGCTAAATTTCAGAATTTCAAAAATAACTGTAAATTGTTTTTTGCCTTAAAATCTAAGTCCTCAGGGAACGCAGCGCAGCAGGTTCAAATTGTCATCTCTCTCCAGCGCGGCGACCCTCAGGATTGGGCTTTTTCCCTGACACCTGGGGATCCTGTTTTGAGTGATGTTGATGCGTTTTTTCAGGCTTTGGGGTTATTGTACGATGAGCCTAATGTCACTGATCAAGCTGAAAAAACTTTGTTGGCATTAAGTCAGGGGCTTGAGGACGCTGAGTTATACTGTCAGAGATTCCGTAGGTGGGCAGTCCTGACCAAATGGAATGACGACGCTTTGGCAGCTCTTTTTCGGAAGGGACTGTCAGATAATGTAAAGGATGTTATGGTGGGATTCCCTGTTCCCTCTGGTCTCAATGATTCTATGTCATTAGCGATTCAAATTGACAGACGTTTGCGTGAGCGGAAAGGTATGCGTGGAATAATGTTGCCTTGTGAACCTGCTTCTGAATCCATGCAGTGTGATAGAGTGGTTTCTGGGGCACAGCGTCATGAATTTCGAAAGCGCAATGGGTTATGTTTCTACTGTGGTGATGCCTCTCATGCTATTTCAGTCTGCCCTAAGCGGGGAAGACGTTTTGCACGCTCAGTTGTCTTGGGTAGTGTTCAGACTAAGTTTTTATTAACTGTTACCCTGATATGCTCTCTGTCCCATTTTCTGCTCAGGCTTTTGTTGATTCTGGAGCAGCTATTAACCTGATGGATTTTGATTTTGCTAAACGTTGTGGGTTTCCCTTGATACCCCTACGGAAGTCTATTCCCCTACTGGGGATCGATTCTACCCCTTTGGCTGAGAATAAACCTCAGTTCTCTACTCAGGTGATAATGAGGGTAGAACCTGATCATCAGGAGAGTTGCAAATTTTTGGTTCTGTATAATCTGCATGACATTATCGTACTGGGTTTCCCTTGGTTACAGTCTCATAATCCTGTTTTGGATTGGAAATCTGTGTCTGTTACCAGTTGGGGCTGCCAATGTGTTAATACCAACACTCCTGTTTTTTCTGCCTCCCCCAGGCTCAGGATGTTCCTGACTTTTTGATTGATTTTTCTGATGTGTTTAGCGAAAGTAAATCTGCATCCTTACTCCCCATAGGAGCTATGACTGCGCTATTGAATTAGTGCCTGGTAGTAAATTCCCTAAAGGTCCCTTTTTAACCTGTCTGTACCTGAACATGACGCTATGCGGTCTTATATCAAGGAGTCATTGGAGAAGGGTCATTTCAGACCATCCTCTTCACCCTTAGGTGCCGGTTTTTTCTTTGTGGCCAAAAAGGATGGTTCATTAAGGCCGTGTATTGATTATCGTCTCTTGAACAATATTACTGTGAAATATCAATATCCTTTACCCTTGATCTCTGATCTGTTTTCCAGGGTGAAAAACGCTACTTGGTTTACCAAGCTTGACCTCAGGGGGGCATATAACCTTATTCCATTAAGCACGGGGATGAATGGAAGATGGCATTTAATACCCCTGAAGGGCATTTTGAGTACCTTGTGATGCCCTTTGGGCTCACTAATGCTCCTTCTGTCTTCCAGTCCTTCATGAATGACATTTTCAGGGATTTTGTGGATAAATTTCTGATTGTTTATTTGGATGATATCTTGATTTTTTCCAATGACTGGGACTCTCATGTAAAACATGTTCGGACTGTGTTCCAGATTTTGAGAGAGAATGCTCTGTATGTGAAGGGATCAAAGTGTATTTTTGGCGTTCAGAGGATCTCATTTCTGGGATTCATTTTGTCCCCATCTGTTATTGAAATGGACCCGGTCAAAGTTCAGGCCATCTGTGATTGGGTCCAACCTACTTCATTAAAGGCTCTTCAAAGATTCTTGGGTTTTGCCAATTTTTATCGTAAATTTATTGGTAATTTCTCTGTTATTGTTAAACCATTAACTGATTTGACCAAGAAGGGTTCTGATGTGGTGAATTGGCCTCCTGAGGCAGTCTCTGCATTTCAGGAACTTAAGCAGAGATTCACTTCTGCTCCTGTTCTACGGCAGCCTGATGTTTCTCTGCCATTTCAGGTGGAGGTTGATGCCTCTGAAATTGGGGCAGGTGCCGTTTTGTCCCAAAGAGATCCAGAGACCTCTAAAAGTAACCCTTGTGCCTTTTTCTCTCGAAAATTTTCTCCCACTGAACGTAATTATGACGTGGGTAATCGGGAGTTATTAGCCATGAAGTGGGCTTTTGAAGAGTGGAGATATTGGCTGGAGGGAGCCAAACATCAGGTGGTGGTCCTTACGGACCATAAGAATCTAGTTTATCTGGAATCTGCCAAGCGACTTAATCCTAGACAGGTCAGGTGGGCCTTGTTTTTCACACGTTTTAATTTTGTGGTTTTATTTCTACCTGGCACTAAAAATGTTAAGGCGGATGCCCTCTCAAGGAGTTTCCTGGCGGACTCTCCTGAGTTATCTGATCCTTCTGTTATTTTGAAAGAGGGTGTAGTTCTTTCCGCCATCTCGCCCAATTTGAGACTGGCTCTGGAGGGGTGTCAGGAGGATAAGCCCGAGCGCTGCCCTGTTGGGAAATTGTTTGTCCCGGACCAGTGGAAAAAGAGTGTAATGTCTGAGATTTATTGTTCCACGTTAGCCGGTCATCCCGGAATTTTTGGTACCAGAGACTTGGTTAGTCGGTCCTTTTGGTGGTCTACCTTGTCTCGTGATGTCAGGGAGTTTGTGCAGTCCTGCGGGACTTGCTCTCGCTCCAAGCCTTGCTCTCGTTCTAGTGGTTTGTTGATGCCATTACCTGTGCCCAAGAGACCATGGACCCATATCTCTATGGATTTCATTTCCGACCTCCCTGTTTCTCAGAGAATGACCGTCATCTGGGTGATTTGCGATAGGTTTTCCAAGATGATACATCTTGTGCCATTACCTAAGTTGCCTTCCTCCTCTGAATTGGTGCCTTTGTTCCTTCAGCACGTGGTTCGTTTACACGGCATTCCTGAGAACATTGTGTCTGACAGAGGAGTCCAGTTTGTTTCCAGATTTTGGAGGACCTTTTGTTCTAAAATTGGTGTTCAATTGTCTTTCTCCTCGGCGTTTCATCCTCAGACCAATGGTCAAACTGAGAGAACAAACCAGACATTGGAGACTTATCTAAGATGCTTTGTGTCTGCTGATCAGGATGACTGGGTCTCTTTTTTGCCTTTGGCTGAGTTTGCTCTTAATAATAGGGCTAGCTCTGCCACTTTGATGTCTCCATTTTTCTGTAATTCTGGGTTTCACCCTCGATTTTCTTCAGGACAGACGGAGGCTTCTGTCTGTCCAGGTGTTGACTCTGTTGTGGAGCGTATGCAACAGATTTGGGACCAGGTAGTGGAGAGGTTTTCCCTCTCTCAGGAGAGGGCCCAGCGGTTTGCTAACCGGCATAGGACTGATGGTCCTCGGTTTAAAGTGGGGGACTTGGTCTGGTTGTCCTCAAGAAATATTCCTATGAGAGTGGCATCTCCTAAATTTAAGCCTAGGTTCATTGGACCTTATAAGATCATGGAGATTCTTAATCCTGTTTCTTTTCGTTTGCTTCTTCCAGGGACATTTAAGATCCATAACGTGTTCCACAAGTCCTTGTTGAAGAGGTTTGTTGAGCCAGTGGTTCCTACTGCTTTGCCTCCTGACCCTGTTCTGGTTGAGGGCAATATGGAGTTTGTGGTTGAGAAAATATTGAATTCTCGTTTTTCTAGACGGAAAATCCAGTATTTGGTTAAATGGAGAGGTTATGGTCAGGAAGACAATTCTTGGGTGTTTGCTTCGGTCATCCATGCTAGGAGACTCATCCGTGCGTATCATAGAACTCATCCTGACCAACCTGGTTGCTCAAATGAGGGTTCGGTGACCCCTCCTCAAGGGGGGGGTACTGTTGTGAATAGGCTGGAAATGAGTTCTGAGCAGAAGCTCCCTCTGGTGGTTACAAACGGTACTGGACTGTCCAGTGAAGATTGTGAGGATTGGGAATCAGGTGTTACTGACTGGTCTTATATAAGGGAGTCGCCTTCCCATCAGGGTTGCCGGTGATCAATTGTTCTGGTCTCAATCCTTGATTCCTGTATCCTTGGTAGCCTGCTGTGTCGTGTCTGAATCTCCTGCTAACAGATAAGACATTTTCTTCTTTTTGTTTTTGTGCTTGATTTTTGCATTTTTTTCCTGCACTTCTGTGGGGGCCTTCAGGGTCCCCTCTGGGGGCTTTTGCCCTCTCGGTTCAGTTCAGCCACTGATGTTTGTACATTTGCTTTTTCCAGTTTTTTCAGTGGCTGCTGTTTTGTTTTTGGTTACACCAGAGAACTAATTTAGGTGGTAGAGGTCGTGTGATCTCAGGTGTTTTTGAAATTAGTAACGGTGCATTTCAGGGTTTTTTGGGATTGCAGTAAGTGCCCTTCCTATCCTTTTCTATTTAGTAAGTTTGGGCCCCAACGTTTGCTCATACTATTTTCTGTCTGTGTCAGTATTTCTTCTTGTCTAACCGCCATTACATGTTTGGGGGCTTTCTATGTTCTTTGGGGATCTGCTCCGGGGCAGATAGCTTTCCTCTTTCTATCTTTAGGTGTAGTTAGTTTCTCAGGCTGTGACGAGGCGTCTAGGACCAACGTAGGAACGCTCCACGGCTGCCTCTAGTTGTGGTGGTTAGTCAGGGTACTGCAATCTCATAGTTTCCAACTGCTCTGGTGTATTTCCTTTTTGCCTGCTCTCCTCAGCTGCCAAATCATAACAGTTTTACATATAAGTCGGTAGATAGGTTACCGACTGGGTCCTTCAACACCTGAGTATCCAAGAATGAAATGTTATTAATATTGTAGTGAATTGTAAACTGAAGGTCTGGGTCGATAGAATT
>JARQOD010000001.1:365178096-365218561 GCA_033576555.1 Oophaga sylvatica | reverse complement strand
GGTTTAGTGGGGCATTCTCCTGTGCTTTAAAAATCTCATCTTCCAACACAGAGCCCCAAAACACAAAAACAACCCCCTCTTGCAAAATGTTTTTCCTCCCCCCGTATCACCATGGAGAAAAGCTCGAGACAAAGCTCGTTTTAAACATTTTTAGTACCGGGGATGAAGAAACGGTAAAATTTAAAACCCGTGAGAAAAACGTGCCCCCCTAGCCTGACGGGCTTTCAAGCTTTTTGGCAGCACAAGGTAGCCCCGATTTTTATGATCGGGAAAGATTTGAAGGGGAAAAATTCCGCCCCCCCAAAAAATGACCCAGTGTTCAAATGCGATTTTTAATTGCCAAAATTCTCGATTCCGAATCATAATTTCTTCAGATCAAAAATTTTTCTTTGAAAAAAAGAAAGGGGAGTACTCTATCCTTTTTTTCCCTGAGACAACACCGCCCAAACCCCCCACAAAAGAAGCATCAACCTCAACCAAAAAGGGTTTTAGTACTCGGGCTGGGAAAGGGATTGGGCAGAGGACTTCTCCTTTACAACACAAAAGCCTCATGGCCTCAGTAGTCCACTGAACCGCATCATCACCTTTCCTGGTGAGATCAGTCAGAGGTTTGGCAATCACAGAAAATTTTTTAATGAATTTTCTATAATAATTGGCGAACCCCAAAAACCTCTGTATTGATATTGATTTCACACCAATAGGTCTAGGCCAATCCTGCACAGCTTGCACTTTCACCGGGTCCATCTCAAAACCTTCACTGGAGACAATGTAGCCCAAAAAACTAAGTCTCTGTACAGCGAACTCACATTTTTCTAGCTTGGCAAAAAGTGAATTATCCCTCAGTAACTGTAATACTTCACGCACACTCCTCCAATGAGACTCCAAATTTGGTGAATAAATCAAAATGTCATCCAAATACACAACCACACTTCTGCCGATCAAAGGTCTAAGGATGTCATTAATAAGATTCTGAAAAAATGCCGGAGCCCTGGAAAGCCCAAAAGGCATGACCAGATTCTCAAAATGACCCAGTGGAGTGTTAAACGCAGTCTTCCATTCATCCCACTCCTTCATGCGCAACAAATTGTATGCCCCTCGAAGATCAATTTTCGAGAACCACTTGGCCCCCACTAACTGGTTAAACAAATCAGGAATCAATGGCAGTGGGTAAGGATTGCGTACAGTGATTTTATTAATCTCACGAAAGTCTAGACAAGGCCGTAAACCGCCGTCCTTTTTTTTAACAAACAAAATCCAACCGCCACAGGAGACTTAGAAGGCCTAATGTGACCGGCGGCCAAGCTTGTCTGTATGTATTCCTCCAAAGCCTTTCTCTGAGGAATAGTCAAATTAAATAAACGACTTTTAGGAAGAGTTGCTCCAGGGACAAATTCAATTGCACAATCATAATCTCTATGAGGAGGCAATACCTGCGATTCCTTATCAGAAAAAACTTTCCAAAAATCCTGAATAGGTACAGGTAACTCCCCCTTAACTACAGCAGCAATACGCCCGTTACAACACTTGTCATAACAATTAGGACTCCAGGACTTAATTTCATTGGTAGACCAATCCAGTACCGGATTGTGCAATTTTAACCAAGGTAACCCCAAAATCACCGGTGAGGGCAAATTATTCAAAACTACCAAATCCAAATTCTCTTGATGAACACCATTAACCCCTTCACCCCCAAGGGTGGTTTGCACGTTAATGACCGGGCCAATTGTTACAATTCTGACCACTGTCTCTTTATGAGGTTATAACTCTGGAACGCTTCAACGGATCTTCGCGATTCTGAGATTGTTTTCTCGTGACATATTGTACTTCATGTTAGTGGTAAAATTTCTTCAATATAACTTGCGTTTATTTTTGAAAAAAACGCAAATATGGCGAAAATTTTTAAAATTTTGCAATTTTCAAATTTTGAGTTTTTATTCCCTTAAAACAGAGAAATATATCACATTAAATAGTTAAGAAATAACATTTCCCACATGTCTACTTTACATCAGCACAATTTTGGAACCAAAATTTTTTTTGTTAGGAAGTTATAAGGGTTAAAAATTGACCAGCGATTTCTGATTTTTACAACAAAATTTACAAAGCCATTTTTTTTAGGGACCACCTCACATTTGAAGTCACTTTGAGGGGTCTATATGGCAGAAAATACCCAAAAGTGACACCATTCTAAAATCTGCACCCCTCAAGGTACTCAAAACCACATTCAAGAAGTTTATTAACCCTTCAGGTGCTTCACAGTAACTAAAGCAACGTGGAAGGAAAAAATGAATATTTTACTTTTTAGCCACAAAAATTATCTTTTACAAACTTTTTTTTTATTTTCACAAGGGTAAAAGGAGAAAATGGACAGATAATGTTGTTATGCAATTTCTCCTGAGTACGCCAATACCCCATATGTGGGGGAAAACCACTGTTTGGGCACACGGCAGAGCTCGTAAGGGAAGGAGCGACGTTTGACTTTTTCAAACTAAAATTGGCTGGAATTTAGATTGGATGCCATGTCGCGTTTGGAGAGCCCCTGATGCGCCTAAACAGTGGAAACCCCCCACAAGTGACACCATTTTGGAAACTAGACCCCCTAAGGTACTTATCTAGATCTGTTGTGAGCACTTTGAACCCTCAAGTGTTTCACAAAAGTTTATAAAGCCTGGGTGTGAAAAAAAAAATCATATTTCCACAAAAATGATTTTTTAGTCCCAAATTTTTGAATATTCCCAAGGAAATTGGACCCCAAAAGTTGTTGTCCAATTTGTCCTGAGTACGCTGATACCCATATGTGGGGGGGGAAACTGTTTGGGTGCACGGCAGGGTTTGGAAAGGAAGTAGTAACGTTTTGGAATGCAGACGTTAATGGGGGTCATGTTCCGTTTGCAGTGCCCCAGATGAGCCTAAACAGTGGAAACCCCCCACAAGTGACCCCATTTTGGAAACTAGACCCCCTAAGGAACTTATCTAGATCTTTGGTGAGCACTTTGAACCCCAAAGTGCTTCACACAAGTTTATAATGCTCGGGCATGAAAATAAAAAATCCTATTTTTTTCCCACAAAAATTATCTTTTAGTCACTAATTTTTTATTTTCCCAAGGGTAACAGGAGAAATTGGACCACATAAGTTGTTGTACAATTTGTCCTGAGTATGCTGATACCCCATATGTGGGGGGAACCACTGTTTGGGCGCACGGGAGAGCTCGGAATGGAAGGAGCACCATTTGACTTTTTCCAACCAAAATTGGCTGGAATTGAGTTTGGATGCCATGTTGCATTTGGAGAGCCCCTGATGTGCCTAAACAGTGGAAACCCCCCACAAATGACCCCATTTGGGAAACTAGACCCCCTAAGGAACTTATCTAGATTTTTGATGAGCAATTTGAACCCCCAAGTGCTTCACACAAGTTTATAACGTAGAGCCGTAAAATTTAAAAATCATATTTTTTCCACAAAAATGATCTTTTCACCCCAATTTTTATTTTTCCAAGGGTAACAAGACTCCAAAAGTTATTGTGCAATTTGTCCTGAGTGCGCTGATACCCCATATGTGGGGGTAAATCACTGTTTGGGTGCATGGCAGAGTTTGGAAGGGAAGGAGCGCCGTCTGACTTTTTCAACGCAGAATTGGCTGGACGCCATGTCGTGTTTGGAGAGCTCCTGATCTGCCTAAACAGTGGAAACCCCCATAAATGACACCATTTTGGAAACTAGACCCCTCAAGGAACTTATCTAGATGTGTGGTGAGAACTTTGAACCCCCAGGTGTTTCACTAAAGTTTATAACGTACAGCCGTAAAATAAAAAATCTTTTTTTTTTTTACAAAAATGATTTTTTCGCCCCCAATATTTTATTTTCACAAGGGTAACAGAAGAAATTGGAACCCAAAAGTTGTTGTCCAATTTGTCCTGAGTACACTGATACCCAATATGTGGGCGAAAACTACTGTATGGGCACACGTCGGGGCTCGGAAGGGAAGTAGTGACGTTTTGGATTGCAGACTTTGATGGAATGGTCTGGGGGCGTCATGTCACATTTGGAGAGCCCCTGATGCACCTAAACAGTGGAAACCCCCCACAAGTGACCCCATTTTGGCAAATAGACCCCACAAGGAACTTATCTAGATGTGTGGTGAGCACTTTGAACCCCGAAGTGCTTCACAGAAGTTTATAACGCACAGCCGTAAAAATAAAAAATCTTTTTTTTTTTTACAAAAATGATTTTTTTCGCCCCCAATATTTTATTTTCACAAGGGTAACAGGAGAAATTGGACCCCAAAAGTTGTTGTCCAATTTGTCCTGAGTACGCTAATACCCAATATGTGGGAGAAAACTACTGTATGGGCGCACGTCAGGGCTCGGAAGGGAAGTAGTGACGTTTTGGATTCCAGACTTTGATGGAATGGTCTGGGTGCGTCATGTCGCATTTAGAGAGCCCCTGATGCGCCTAAACAGTGGAAACCCCCCACAAGTGACCCCATTTTGGAAAATAGACCCCTCAAGGAACTTATCTAGATGTTGTGTGAGCACTTTGAACCCCGAAGTGCTTCACAGAAGTTTATAATGTACAGCCGTAAAAAACAAAAAAATAATTTTTTTTGTACAAAAATGATATTTTCGCCCCCAGTTTTTTATTTTCCCAAGGGTAACAGAAGAAATAGGACAAATTGCACAATAACTCTTGGGGTCCAGAGTACGCTGATACCCCATATGTGGGGATAAACTACTGTTTGGACGCATGGCAGAGCTCAGAAGTGAAGGAGCACCGTTTGACTTTTTCAACGCAGAATTGGCTGGAATTGAGATCAGACGCCATGTCACATTTGGAGAGCCCCTGATGTGCCTAAACAGCGGAAACCCCCCAATTCTAACTCCAACCCTAACCCCAACACACCCCTAACCCTAGTCCCAACCCTAACCACAAACCTAACCCTAACACACCCCTAATCCCAACCCTAACCCTAATCCTAACTTTAGCGCCAACCCTAACCCTAACTTTAGCCGCAACCCTAACCCTAATGGGAAAATGGAAATAAATACATTTTTTTAATTTTATTATTTTTCCCTAACTAAGGGGGTGATAAAGGGGGGTTTGATTTACTATTTATAGCGGGTTTTTATGATTGGCAGCTGTCACGCTAAAAGACGCTTTTTATTGCAAAAATAGTTTTTTGCATCGCCACATTTTGAGAGCTATAATTTTTGCATATTTTGGCCCACAGAGTCATGTGAGGTCTTATTTTTTGCGGTACGAGTTGACGGTTTTATTTGTACCATTTTTGAGCAGGTGACATTTTTTGATCGCTTTTTATTTCGATTTTTGGGAGGTTAGAATGAACAAAAATCAGCAATTCATGAATTTCTTTTGGGGGAGGCGTTTTTATTGTTCCGCGTGTGGTAAAATTGATAAAGCAGTTTTATTCTTAGGTTCAGTACGATTATGGCGATACCTCATTTATATCATTTTTTTATGTTTTGGCGCTTTTATAGAATAAAAACAATTTTATATAAAAAATAATTATTTTTGCATCGCTTTATTCTGCGAGCTATAACTTTTTATTTTTTCGCTGATGATGCTGTATGGCGGCTCGTTTTTTGCGGGACAAGATGACGTTTTCAGCGGTACCATGCTTATTTATATCGGTCTTTTTGATCGCGCGTTATTCCACTTTTTGTTCGGCGGTATGATGATAAAGCATTGATTTTTTGCTTCGTTTTTTTTTTTTTTTTAAGGGGTTCACTAAAGGGGTTAACTAGTGGGACAGTTTTATAGGGGGGGTCGTTACGGACGCGGCGATACCAAATATGTGTACTTTTATTGTTTTGTTTTTTTTATTTACAGGAAGAAATGAATTTATTGGGGAATATTTTTTTTTTTTTTATTTAGTTTGGATTTTTTTTTATAACATGTTTATTTTTATTTTTTTAACTTTTTTACTTTGTCCCAGGGTGGGACATCACTGTATTTTATCAAATCGCTGGTGTGACAGTGTGCACAGCACACTGTCACACCAGCGATCGCTCAGGCAGTGCAGCAGGCTTCTCAGTGCCTGCTCTCAGCAGGCACTGAGGAAGCCGCCTCCCTCCAGGACCCCAGCGTCATCTTGGATCCGGGTCCTGGGAGGGAGGAAGCCCTCAGAACAGCGCAATCACATCGCGCTGGTCTGAGGGTCTCAGGGGGGCGCGCAGGGAGCCCACTCCCTGCGCGATGATTCCCTGTGCCCCCAGTACACCGCGATCATGTTTGATCACGGTGTGCCAGGGTTTAATGTGCCAGGAGCGGTCCGTGACCGCTCCTGACACACAGTCACAGGTGTCAGCTGTGATAATCAGCTGACACCCGGCGGCGATTAGCTGCGCTCCCCTCAGGAGCGCAGCTGATCGCCTATGACGTACTATCCCGTCCATGGGCAGAATGGCACGGGTTTTATCGACGGGATAGTACGTTTAATGTCAGAGAGGGGTTAATAGTAAGAGGAAATTCACAGATATGGTGAGTAACATTTTTCAAGGGAGAACCATCCACAGAAACCACATTAATAGGGGAAGACAGAAGTTTGGGTTTTAATTTTAGTTTTTACCAAAATGTCCCATCAATCACATTGAGAGTTGAACCACAATCCACAAATACCCGAAACTCCATTAATTCCTCCTCAACAGCAGTGCTAGCAGAAAGAAAGACACCTTTATTGTTTAAACAAGCTATACGGGCGAAACTGACATCATTTTTTTTTCTCTTTATTCACACGAAGCACACAGTTCTTAATGAAATGGTCAGATTTGCCACAATAGAAACACAAACCTTCAGCAAATCTGCGGTCTTTTTCCCGAGAGTGAGGTGCCATTGCTCCAATTTCCATCGGCTCTCCAATGTCAGTACAGTCCCTCTCCAGACTTGGAGCTGACAAGGCAGATTTACTCTCATTAACCCTTGCACGCAGTCTCCTATCCACCCATATGGCTAATTGCATAGCCTCTTGCAAGTTACCAGGTATAGGATAAGCAATCAGAAAATCTTTAACCCTTTCACTTAACCCTGCAAGAAATAAACTTTTCAAAGCTGAATCGTTCCACCCCACCTGAGTGGACCACCTTCGGAAGTGAGTACAATATTTTTCCACATTACCTGATCCCTGTCTCAAACGTCTCAATTCTGTCTCAGCTGATGAAACACGATCAGGATCGTCATACAATAACCCCAAAGCAGAAAAAAAACTATCCACTGATCTAAAGCATGGATCACTAGGCTGCAGAGAAAAGGCCCAGTCCTGAGGTTCTTTGTGCAAAAGTGACATTATGAACCCTATGCGCTGTGATTCATCACCAGAGGATCTGGGTCTCAAACGGAAATACAACAAGCAAGCATTTTTAAAATAAAAAAAATCTTGTTGTTCACCAAAAAATAAATCAGGCAAACGTACCTTTGGCTCCACGAAATGTGCTCCAGAACAACTACTCACGTGTTGCTGGATCTCAGCCACCTCCAGAGAAAGGTCCTGCAGGCGTTGAGCCAAATCCTGAACCGACACCATGATGGAAACAGAAAATCTTTCCTTAGAGATTTTTATTTTTTTTTTTGGGCTGGACTTACTGTTATGATCTGCTACAAGCACTAAGGAAAGATGGGAATTCTGTCCCTACAATAGAACTAAGCTGGATCCCTACGATGTAATGGGGAACCTGATCCTGCGACCAGACCTGCTAAAGTCCTCAGCTAGTCTGAACGAAGACCTATAGTTGCGAGGGAGGAATCCCTACAAGATCTAGGGACTGGGAGAAAAGGTGGACACCTCCTAACAGAAATTGTAGCAGGGAAAATTAAACAGAAAACAAATTACTTAGAGATCCTAAGATCAAGCAAAACTGACTGAGTAAGGCAGCTAAGCACCCGGCTAGCTTAAGAGTAGATAATACAATGAAGTCCAGCAAAACCAGAAGGGCGGAGCCAGACTAAATAGGGAAAAAAGGTCATGTGACCAGCAAACTGAAAAAAACCTAACAAGAGGGTTCTAACAGTGCCCTCCCTTCTAAGAGGATCCTCCGGATCCCCTAGGACTTAGGCTTATCCGGAAACCTCTTGTGAAACACTCTGACAAGTCTAGACGCAGAAACATCATCCGCCCTCACCCATGAGTTATCCTCGGGTCCATAACCCTTCCAAGCGACGAGGTACTGCAAACTCCCTCTATACCGTCTAAAATTTAGGATGCGAGAAATCTCATATTGCCCGTCCTCCACCACCAGGGGAACAGTGGCCGAGATGTCTCCATCTGAGACCTCAGCTTTTTTCAAGAGAGAAACATGAAACACCGGATTAATCTTCCAGGAGGTAGGAAGCTCCAACTTAACAGCAGATTGGTTAATAACCTGAAGTACCTTAAAGGGCCCTACAAACTTGGGACCCAATTTCTTAGACGGAATCCTCAAGCTCAGATTCTTAGAGGACAACCAAACCATGTCACCAATAGCAAACAAAACCTCTTGTCGTTTTCTATCAAAATACACTTTGGATCTTTTGTTAGCCTCCTGAAGATTACCACGCACATCAGTCCAAACTCTCTCCAAAACACCAGAAAAATTCTCCTCTTCAGGTACAGCCGATCCCAACTTGGAAAATGACCCAAATGACGGATGTCTCCCAGTACAACAAAAAAAAGGCGAACAACCAGCAGAAGCAGATGTATGGTTGTTAAGAGCAAACTCAGCAAGTGGCAGAAACTCAGACCACCCCTCTTGATTATCAGTCACAAAACAACGCAAGAACTGCTCAACATCCTGGTTTTTCCTTTCTGTCTGGCCATTAGACTCAGGATGATATTCGGATGAAAACGACAAATGAACTCCCAACCTGTCACAAAAGGCGCGCCAAAAACGAGCCACAAACTGAGGTCCCCTATCGGAAACAATGTCAGTAGGAACGCCATGTAGTCTGACAATTTCCTTGACAAAGGCCTTAGCGAGAGTCTTAGCGCAAGGCAGTTTGATGAAAGGAACCAAGTGACACATCTTGCTAAAACGGTCCACGACCACCCAGATGACAGTGAAACCCTCAGAGGGGGGAAGGTCAGTAATAAAGTCCATAGCCAAATGTGTCCAAGGTGCACTAGGGACCTCCAGAGGGCAAAGCAACCCCGCAGCAGGAGTATGAGAAGACTTAGATCTAGCACACACCGTGCATTGACGCACCCACTTAATGACTTCCTTCTGCCATCCAGGCCACCAAAAGCTGCGACCCACAAGTCTCTTGGTCTCAGAGATTCCAGGATGACCTGCCAACCGAGAGTCATGACATTCAACAAACAAATCTCTCCTCAGGGTACCAGGCACAAACAACCTCCCATGCGGCGTGTTAGATGGGGCATTCTCCTGTGCTTTAAGAATCTCATCTTCCAACACAGAGTCCAAAACAGCAATAACAACCCCCTCTTGCAAATGTTTTCCTCCTCCCTCAGTACCACCATAGGAGAAAAGCTGCGAGACAAAGCATCAGCTTTAACATTTTTAGTACCTGGGATGTAAGTAACGGTAAAATTAAACCGTGAGAAAAACAGTGCCCACCTAGCCTGACGGGCATTCAAGCGTTTGGCAGCATCAAGGTAGACCAGATTTTTATGATCGGTGAAGACTTGAACGGGAAATTCCGCTCCCTCCAAAAAATGACGCCAGTGTTCAAATGCGAGTTTAATTGCCAACAATTTCCGATTACCGATATCATAATTTACTTCAGACTCAGAAAATTTCTTTGAAAAAAAAGCACAGGGATGTACTCCATCCGTCTTTTCCTGAGACAACACCGCGCCGACCCCACAGAAGAAGCATCAACCTCAACCAAAAATGGTTTAGTCACATCAGGCTGCGTAAGGATGGGAGCAGAGCTGAACTTCTCCTTTAGCAACACAAAAGCCTCAATGGCCTCAGTAGTCCACTGAACCGCATCAGCACCTTTCCTGGTGAGATCAGTCAGAGGTTTGGCAATCACAGAAAATTTTTTAATGAATTTTCTATAATAATTGGCGAACCCCAAAAACCTCTGTATTGATTTCACACCAATAGGTCTAGGCCAATCCTGCACAGCTTGCACTTTCACCGGGTCCATCTCAAAACCTTCACTGGAGACAATGTAGCCCAAAAAACTAAGTCTCTGTACAGCGAACTCACATTTTTCTAGCTTGGCAAAAAGTGAATTATCACTCAGTAACTGTAATACTTCACGCACACTCCTCCAATGAGACTCCAAATCGGTGAATAAATCAAAATGTCATCCAAATACACAACCACACTTCTGCCGATCAAAGGTCTAAGGATGTCATTAATAAGATTCTGAAAAAATGCCGGAGCACTGGAAAGCCCAAAAGGCATGACCAGATTCTCAAAATGACCCAGTGGAGTGTTAAACGCAGTCTTCCATTCATCCCCTCCTTCATGCGCAACAAATTGTATGCCCCTCGAAGATCAATTTTCGAGAACCACTTGGCCCCCACTAACTGGTTAAACAAATCAGGAATCAATGGCAGTGGGTAAGGATTGCGTACAGTGATTTTATTAATCTCACGAAAGTCTAGACAAGGCCGTAAACCGCCGTCCTTTTTTTTAACAAAAAAAAATCCAACCGCCACAGGAGACTTAGAAGGCCTAATGTGACCGGCGGCCAAGCTTGTCTGTATGTATTCCTCCAAAGCCTTTCTCTGAGGAATAGTCAAATTAAATAAACGACTTTTAGGAAGAGTTGCTCCAGGGACAAATTCAATTGCACAATCATAATCTCTATGAGGAGGCAATACCTGCGATTCCTTATCAGAAAAAACTTTCCAAAAATCCTGAATAGGTACAGGTAACTCCCCCTTAACTACAGCAGCAATACGCCCGTTACAACACTTGTCATAACATTAGGACTCCAGGACTTAATTTCATTGGTAGACCAATCCAGTACGGATTGTGCAATTTTAACCAAGGTAACCCCAAAATCACCGGTGAGGGCAAATTATTCAAAACTACCAAATCCAAATTCTCTTGATGAACACAACCATTAACCACCTTACCAACTTACCCCAAAGGGTGGTTTGCACGTTAATGACCGGGCCAATTTTACAATTCTGACCACTGTCTCTTTATGAGGTTATAACTCTGGAACGCTTCAACGGATCTTCGCGATTCTGAGACTGTTTTCTCGTGACATATTGTACTTCATGTTAGTGGTAAAATTTCTTCGATATAACTTGCGTTTATTTTTGAAAAAAACGCAAATATGGCGAAAATTTTTAAAATTTTGCAATTTTCAAACTTTGAATTTTTATTCCCTTAAAACAGAGAAATATATCACACAAAATAGTTAAGAAATAACATTTCCCACATGTCTACTTTACATCAGCACAATTTTGGAACCAAAATTTTTTTTTGTTAGGAAGTTATAAGGGTTAAAATTGACCAGCGATTTCTCATTTTTACAACAAAATTTACAAAGCCATTTTTTTTAGGGACCACCTCACATTTGAAGTCACTTTGAGGGGTCTATATGGCAGAAAATACCCAAAAGTGACACCATTCTAAAAACTGCACCCCTCAAGGTACTCAAAACCACATTCAAGAAGTTTATTAACCCTTCAGGTGCTTCACAGTAACTAAAGCAACGTGGAAGGAAAAAATGAATATTTTACTTTTTAGCCACAAAAATTATCTTTTACAAACTTTTTTTTTATTTTCACAAGGGTAAAAGGAGAAAATGGACAGATAAGTTGTTATGCAATTTCTCCTGAGTACGCCAATACCCCATATGTGGGGGAAAACCACTGTTTGGGCACACGGCAGAGCTCGTAAGGGAAGGAGCGACGTTTGACTTTTTCAAACTAAAATTGGCTGGAATTTAGATTGGATGCCATGTCGCGTTTGGAGAGCCCCTGATGCGCCTAAACAGTGGAAACCCCCCACAAGTGACACCATTTTGGAAACTAGACCCCCTAAGGTACTTATCTAGATCTGTTGTGAGCACTTTGAACCCTCAAGTGTTTCACAAAAGTTTATAAAGCCTGGGTGTGAAAAAAAAAAATCATATTTCCACAAAAATGATTTTTTTAGTCCCAAATTTTTGAATATTCCCAAGGAAATTGGACCCCAAAAGTTGTTGTCCAATTTGTCCTGAGTACGCTGATACCCCATATGTGGGGGGGGGAAACTGTTTGGGCGCACGGCGGGTTTGGAAAGGAAGTAGTAACGTTTTGGAATGCAGACGTTAATGGGGGTCATGTTCCGTTTGCAGTGCCCCAGATGAGCCTAAACAGTGGAAACCCCCCACAAGTGACCCCATTTTGGAAACTAGACCCCCTAAGGAACTTATCTAGATCTTTGGTGAGCACTTTGAACCCCCAAGTGCTTCACACAAGTTTATAATGCCCGGGCATGAAAATAAAAAATCCTATTTTTTTTCCCACAAAAATTATCTTTTAGTCACTAATTTTTTATTTTCCCAAGGGTAACAGGAGAAATTGGACCACATAAGTTGTTGTACAATTTGTCCTGAGTACGCTGATACCCCATATGTGGGGGGGAACCACTGTTTGGGCGCACGGGAGAGCTCGGAATGGAAGGAGCACCATTTGACTTTTTCCAACCAAAATTGGCTGGAATTGAGTTTGGATGCCATGTTGCATTTGGAGAGCCCCTGATGTGCCTAAACAGTGGAAACCCCCCACAAATGACCCCATTTGGGAAACTAGACCCCCTAAGGAACTTATCTAGATTTTTGATGAGCAATTTGAACCCCCAAGTGCTTCACACAAGTTTATAACGTAGAGCCGTAAAATTTAAAAATCATATTTTTTCCACAAAAATGATCTTTTCACCCCAATTTTTATTTTTCCAAGGGTAACAAGACTCCAAAAGTTATTGTGCAATTTGTCCTGAGTGCGCTGATACCCCATATGTGGGGGTAAATCACTGTTTGGGTGCATGGCAGAGTTTGGAAGGGAAGGAGCGCCGTCTGACTTTTTCAACGCAGAATTGGCTGGACGCCATGTTGTGTTTGGAGAGCTCCTGATCTGCCTAAACAGTGGAAACCCCCATAAATGACACCATTTTGGAAACTAGACCCTCAAGGAACTTATCTAGATGTGTGGTGAGAACTTTGAACCCCAGGTGTTTCACTAAAGTTTATAACGTACAGCCGTAAAATAAAAAATCTTTTTTTTTTTTTTACAAAAATGATTTTTTCGCCCCCAATATTTTATTTTCACAAGGGTAACAGAAGAAATTGGAACCCAAAAGTTGTTGTCCAATTTGTCCTGAGTACACTGATACCCAATATGTGGGCGAAAACTACTGTATGGGCACACGTCGGGGCTCGGAAGGGAAGTAGTGACGTTTTGGATTGCAGACTTTGATGGAATGGTCTGGGGGCGTCATGTCACATTTGGAGAGCCCCTGATGCACCTAAACAGTGGAAACCCCCCACAAGTGACCCCATTTTGGCAAATAGACCCCACAAGGAACTTATCTAGATGTGTGGTGAGCACTTTGAACCCCGAAGTGCTTCACAGAAGTTTATAACGCACAGCCGTAAAAATAAAAAATCTTTTTTTTTTACAAAAATGATTTTTTTCGCCCCCAATATTTTATTTTCACAAGGGTAACAGGAGAAATTGGACCCCAAAAGTTGTTGTCCAATTTGTCCTGAGTACGCTGATACCCAATATGTGGGAGAAAACTACTGTATGGGCGCACGTCAGGGCTCGGAAGGGAAGTAGTGACGTTTTGGATTCCAGACTTTGATGGAATGGTCTGGGTGCGTCATGTCGCATTTGGAGAGCCCCTGATGCGCCTAAACAGTGGAAACCCCACACAAGTGACCCCATTTTGGAAAATAGACCCCTCAAGGAACTTATCTAGATGTGTGGTGAGCACTTTGAACCCGAAGTGCTTCACAGAAGTTTATAACGCACAGCCATAAAAATAAAAAATCTTTTTTTTTTTTTGCAAAAATGTTTTTTTTGCCCCAATATTTTATTTTTACAAGGGTAACAGGAGAAATTGGACCCCAAAAGTTGTTGTCCAATTTGTCCTGAGTACGCTGATACCCAATATGTGGGAGAAAACTACTGTATGGGTACACGTTGGGGCTCAGAAGGGAAGTAGTGACGTTTTGGATTGCAGACTTTGATGGAATGGTCTGGGGGCGTCATGTCGCATTTGGAGAGCCCCTGATGCGCCTAAACAGTGGAAATCCCCAACAAGTGACCCCATTTTGGAAAATAGACCCCACAAGGAACTTATCTAGGTGTGTGGTGAGCGCTATGAAGCCCAAGTGCTTCACAGAAGTTTATAATGTACAGCCGTAAAAACAAAAAAATAATTTTTTTTGTACAAAAATGATATTTTCGCCCCCAGTTTTTTATTTTCCCAAGGGTAACAGAAGAAATAGGACAAATTGCACAATAACTCTTGGGGTCCAGAGTACGCTGATACCCCATATGTGGGGATAAACTACTGTTTGGACGCATGGCAGAGCTCAGAAGTGAAGGAGCACCGTTTGACTTTTTCAACGCAGAATTGGCTGGAATTGAGATCAGACGCCATGTCACATTTGGAGAGCCCTGATGTGCCTAAACAGCGGAAACCCCCCAATTCTAACTCCAACCCTAACCCCAACACACCCCTAACCCTAGTCCCAACCCTAACCACAAACCTAACCCTAACACACCCCTAATCCCAACCCTAACCCTAATCCTAACTTTAGCGCCAACCCTAACCCTAACTTTAGCCGCAACCCTAACCCTAATGGGAAAATGGAAATAAATACATTTTTTTAATTTTATTATTTTTCCCTAACTAAGGGGGTGATAAAGGGGGGTTTGATTTACTATTTATAGCGGGTTTTTATGATTGGCAGCTGTCACGCTAAAAGACGCTTTTTATTGCAAAAATAGTTTTTTGCATCGCCACATTTTGAGAGCTATAATTTTTGCATATTTTGGCCCACAGAGTCATGTGAGGTCTTATTTTTTCGGTACGAGTTGACGTTTTTATTTGTACCATTTTTGAGCAGGTGACATTTTTTGATCGCTTTTTATTTCGATTTTTGGGAGGTTAGAATGAACAAAAATCAGCAATTCATGAATTTCTTTTGGGGGAGGCGTTTTTATTGTTCCGCGTGTGGTAAAATTGATAAAGCAGTTTTATTCTTCGGTTCAGTACGATTATGGCGATACCTCATTTATATCATTTTTTTATGTTTTGGCGCTTTTATAGAATAAAAACAATTTTATATAAAAAATAATTATTTTTGCATCGCTTTATTCTGCGAGCTATAACTTTTTATTTTTTCGCTGATGATGCTGTATGGCGGCTCGTTTTTTGCGGGACAAGATGACGTTTTCAGCGGTACCATGTTTATTTATATCGGTCTTTTTGATCGCGCGTTATTCCACTTTTTGTTCGGCGGTATGATGATAAAGCATTGATTTTTTGCTTCGTTTTTTTTTTTTAAGTGGTTCACTAAAGGGGTTAACTAGTGGGACAGTTTTATAGGGGGGTCGTTACGGACGGGCGATACCAAATATGTGTACTTTTATTGTTTTGTTTTTTTTATTTACAGGAAGAAATGAATTTATTGGGGAATATTTTTTTTTTTTTTAATTTTGGATTTTTTTTTATAACATGTTTATTTTTATTTTTTTAACTTTTTTACTTTGTCCCAGGGTGGGACATCACTGTATTTTATCAAATCGCTGGTGTGACAGTGTGCATAGCACACTGTCACACCAGCGATCGCTCAGGCAGTGCAGCAGGCTTCTCAGTGCCTGCTCTCAGCAGGCACTGAGGAAGCCGCCTCCCTCCAGGACCCCAGCGTCATCTTGGATCCGGGTCCTGGGAGGGAGGAAGCCCTCAGAACAGCGCGATCACATCGCGCTGGTCTGAGGGTCTCAGGGGGGCGCGCAGGGAGCCCACTCCCTGCGCGATGCTTCCCTGTGCCCCAGTACACCGCGATCATGTTGTCGCGTGTGCGGTTATGTCCAGGAGCGTCGTGACCGTCTGACACACAGTCACGGGTGTCAGCTGTGATAATCAGCTGACACCCGGCGGCGATTAGCTGCGCTCCCCTCAGGAGCGCAGCTGATCGCCTATGACGTACTATCCCGTCCATGGGCAGAATGGCACGGGTTTTATGGACGGGATAGTACGTCTAATGTCAGAGAGGGGTTAATAGTAAGAGGAAATTCACAGATATGGTGAGTAACATTTTTCAAGGGAGAACCATCCACAGAAACCACATTAATAGGGGAAGACAGAAGTTTGGGTTTTAATTTTAGTTTTTACCAAAATGTCCCATCAATCACATTGAGAGTTGAACCACAATCACAAATACCCGAAACTCCATTAATTCCTCCTCAACAGCAGTGCTAGCAGAAAGAAAGACACCTTTATTGTTTAAACAAGCTATACGGGCGAAACTGACCACATTTTTTTTTCTCTTTATTCATACGAAGCACACAGTTCTTAATGAAATGGTCAGATTTGCCACAATAGAAACACAAACCTTCAGCAAATCTGCGGTCTTTTTCCCGAGAGTGAGGTGCCATTGCTCCAATTTCCATCGGCTCTCCAATGTCAGTACAGTCCCTCTCCAGACTTGGAGTGACAAGGCAGATTTACTCTCATTAACCCTTGCACGCAGTCTCCTATCCACCCGTATGGCTAATTGCATAGCCTCTTGCAAGTTACCAGGTATAGGATAAGCAATCAGCAAATCTTTAACCCTTTCACTTAACCCTGCAAGAAATAAACTTTTCAAAGCTGAATCGTTCCACCCCACCTGAGTGGACCACCTTCGGAAGTGAGTACAATATTTTTCCACATTACCTGATCCCTGTCTCAAACGTCTCAATTCTGTCTCAGCTGATGAAACACGATCAGGATCGTCATACAATAACCCAAAGCAGAAAAAAAACTATCCACTGATCTAAAGCATGGATCACTAGGCTGCAGAGAAAAGGCCCAGTCCTGAGGTTCTTTGCGCAAAAGTGACATTATGAACCCTATGCGCTGTGATTCATCACCAGAGGATCTGGGTCTCAAACGGAAATACAACAAGCAAGCATTTTTAAATAAAAAAAATCTTGTTGTTCACCAAAAAATAAATCAGGCAAACGTACCTTTGGCTCCACGAAATGTGCTCCAGAACAACTACTCACGTGTTGCTGGATCTCAGCCACCTCCAGAGAAAGGTCCTGCAGGCGTTGAGCCAAATCCTGAACCGACACCATGATGGAAACAGAAAATCTTTCCTTAGAGATTTTTATTTTTTTTTGGGCTGGACTTACTGTTATGATCTGCTACAAGCACTAAGGAAAGATGGGAATTCTGTCCCTACAATAGAACTAAGCTGGATCCCTACGATGTAACGGGGAACCTGATCCTGCGACCAGACCTGCTAAAGTCCTCAGCTAGTCTGAACGAAGACCTATAGTTGCGAGGGAGGAATCCCTACAAGATCTAGGGACTGGGAGAAAAGGTGGACACCTCCTAACAGAAATTGTAGCAGGGAAAATTAAACAGAAAACAAATTACTTAGAGATCCTAAGATCAAGCAAAACTGACTGAGTAAGGCACCTAAGCACCCGGCTAGCTTAAGAGTAGATAATACAATGAAGTCCAGCAAAACCAGAAGGGCGGAGCCAGACTAAATAGGGAAAAAAGGTCATGTGACCAGCAAACTGAAAAAAAACCTAACAAGAGGGCTCTAACACTGGTCAGTTTCACTTGCTGCTGGCACATCAGGGCCCGGATCTCCTTCTGGATCGCTCCCTTTTGCTTTGGTCTGGCGACATCGGCGAGCTGTTGGAGTAAAAACACAACCTTTTCCAAACAGTTACCAATAATGTTAGTGCCTAAAACCACATTCAATTCATTTTCCTCATTGACAGTCTTCACTACAAGAAGTCCATGGTCCTTTAACTCCACCCTCCCCACTTTTACGTCTACGTTCTTAGCCCCCAGTAAGTAAGAGGGAGGCCGTTAGAGGCGTATACTGCAAAGTCAGGGTTTGGTGGTTGGAGACTGTCCATGGACCAGAACCTGTTATAAAGAATATCAGGTATGATGGTTACCTGTGATACTGTGTCCAGCAGGGCAGGTATTGCGATCCAGTCCAGTATTATGGACAGGAACGCTCTTCCTCCCACAAACCTGCGGTTCCAATCTGAGGGGCCTGATGAGACTATTCCTGGGTGCTGGCCCTCGGACCCAGGGTTTGCTCGTTTAAAGGACACTGGCGTGCAGTGTGACCTTCCTTCTGGCAGCGGTAGCAGACGATCTCTCGGCGAGGATGATGCTGATCCTTCTTTGGGGTGGCGTTGTCCTCCTCCGGTGGGGCGACGTCCTCCTTCTCCTCTGGTTCATCCAGGGGACATCCTCTGGGCAGTCAGCTAGCAGGATCTTTCCTTCTGTCTCCGTCCGCAGTTGCAGGGCACTTATTACAGTGGCCAGGTTTTTGGTCAGCTGGCGCACTTCTGAGCGTAGACAGTCCAGCTCAGTAGGGGGCGCCGCCTGCGTTTTGGCTTCAGCAACCAGCGGGGAAAAGGTGGATACTGCTGGCGTTAGAGTGGCCTCACCCGAGTGACGCTGGGTTGCCATATCGGGTGTTTCCAGGGGTCACAGTCCTTTTATAGCCATATCCTTAAGGGCATGAAAAGTAGCATCTGGATGATCCAAGGACCACCAACGCACAGTCCTGCTTTCCGCTTGGGACATCAGTCCCCGTACAAATTGTTCTTTTAGCATTTTATTCTCATTGGTGACGCTCATGGGATTAACCTGTTTGAGGGCTCGCAGAGCCCCTTGTAGTCGGCAGGCGTAGTCCCGAATGCTGTCCTCTGTTTTCTGAGAGCATTGGTAGAACCTCATTTGGAGGTCTGTTTCGGTGCGGTCCTCAAATGCAGTCTGTAACTTTAGGAAAATTATGGGCACTGACTCCTGGTCTGCAGCTGACCACGTCTCTGCTTCTCTCTCCGCAGCACCAGTCAATTGTCCCACTACCACTGCAGCTTTCTGCTTCTCTGACATTGAGTACATGTCCAGTATGCTGCATATTTTTCACTTGAACCCTGACAGGGTGTCTGGTTTGCCGCTGTACTGGGGAAGCCACTTTGCTCCAGGCATATATGGCAGTGTCAGCGGTACTATCGGGGCCCACAGGCCCAGATGAGGGGCAGCGGTAGAGGGCTGATCCCCAGGGTTGTCGGCCTGGGCCGTGCCGTCGGGCAAGGGCTGTGACATCTTGGCGCCCCCCTAGTGAACCGTGGCCTACCTTCCTCTGTAGGCCGCAGCTCCGCAGGGCACAGTTGTTTGAAGGACCTGTGTCGCCGGCGCTCCGATGTCAGAGCGTTCACTGGAGCTCCCTGTCAGGACCTGCCGCCGCGTCAGCGCATGTGGGCGTGTCCAGAACTCAGCGTGCTTTTACAGGTACGCCTCCTAGTTTTCGCGCGGTAACGCTGTAAATGGCGGACAATGGCGGGAAATCTTCACCACTATACGATATACAGTCTTTTAATAAGGCGCACAGTACCCGGTGGCAACGGACACAACTCCCTCCATTGCCGCGGGCACGCAATCCTGTTTGTGATGCCAGTTATATGAGTCGCCCTCCCAGGGCAGTGGGGTACTCAGATCCGAGCCTATTAACTCCTATGGGGGATATCACGGCAACACAGCTCGGTCCGTGGCCCTGGGTGCTCACCATAAAGGGGGGATATTTACAGGGGAATAAATGTTCGTGTAATCGGTCGTGACGCCACCTGTAGTATCTGGTCAGGGGGGACCAGTGCTGCTGTGCAGATCCTCTGGAAGGAATGATGTTGCGCAGCTAGATGTTAGACCTCCTACAGGTGAGGCTGTTTCCTTCCAGGGCAGATAGAGGAGTAGGGATGCAGGATGGAGGGGAACCCGGCAGGGTAGTCACAAGAAGGTGAACACACTCACACAAGTCACTTTGGTACCTTTACTGAAGATGTTGCAGGTACATCCCGGAGAACGATAGGGTGAAGGGTGCACATCCAGATTCTTGCACTGAGTAGGTATATGGCCTCCTTATTCCTTGTCTTTCTGTAATGAAGTGCTGGCCGGCATGTAGCTGGGCCTGACTTAATCTCTGTCCTGCACCTGGCTGACCTTGTGGTTGGACCTTCTCTTGAAGTACACAGTCCCTGCTTGCAGGGCCCTGCTTGCCTGAACTCCGTCCTCCTGGCCCTGTTACGTATCAGCTCTGTGGTGCTCCTGGGACTTGTAGTCCTCCAGGAATTCCGGTGTTCTCCTACTGGGTCGTGGGGATCCCTGTAGGCTCGGACCCGGCATCCGGTTTATACTTGCTGGGGTGAGCTGGTTAGGCTCCTCTGCCACTTTGCTACTCTCCTCTTGCCTTCGGCCTACTCGGGCCCTCACACGATTATACACACTGGCAGTTAGTGGGCTGCCTCTTCTGCCGCTCTCAGAGCGTCGGCACGCTCCTAGCTCTTTACTGAACTGAGCTGAACTCACTCTGCTGCAGACTGCAGCCTTCTGCCTTTTCTCAACTCTGCTGAGCTGCACTACTCTGCTCCACTGAGCTGCACTTCTCTCAAGTCTCTCAAGTCTACTCTGGCTTCCTGCCTTCACCCTCCTTTTATATTCCTATTAGGGCTCCCTCTGGTGGTCTTAGGGGATGGGTGAAGGTGTGTTTATGCATAGTGAGACCTCTAGTGTTTCGATCCTTCATGCACCCTTCCAGGTAATGTGGAACTGAGTGAAGCTGGGCTCCACACATGAGTCCAAGAGTCCTGACACTAGTACTTGTTTATGGTCATGGGACATGACTTTGGCCCCTCTCTGGGCTGATAGTCCACACTGTAGGTGGTATAGACATAGTACGAAGAGGACCTCCCTAGGCTGCAGACCATCTGCTCAGAGGACATAGGACAATGGGTGGCTTTGTGTTCAGCCCGTGGCATCTCCAGCAGATCAGGTCTTTGCCAGCACCCTTTGGTAATCCTTCAGTGACTCATTGAAATCTCAGACTCCCTCCAGTGGTGACTTTACTACCCCTCATTTTGAACTCGGGCTCCCATTGAGTACCCTAATATGGAGATTCCCCTCCCACGGCTTCCCTAGGGACCTCTCGACCACCTGGTACCTTTCTATGAGACCCACCAGGTCATCCGCATTCCAGAGATCTCCCTGGACAACCAAGGTCTGTGCCGGCCTGGGGAGGGAATGAGTAAATCTGTCTATGACCCACTCGAACATTGGGCTGGAGTTGAGGACTCTGACTGCAACCAGTTCTGGACCAAATGCAACAAGTCAAACATCTGTGAACGGGGAGGTATGTCACCATAAAACGCCTAGTGATGAACCCTTTGGGCTCTAACAGACATAGTGACCCCTGAGCGTGCCAATATCTCCGTTTGAAACTTGGCATATTCCCTGGCATCCTGTAAGGCCAAGTCAAAATAAGCTTTCTCGGGTTCACCCGTCAGATAGGGGGCCAGCACCTCTGCCCACTGCTCCGGGGGCAGCCTCTCCCACTCTGCAATCCATTCAAACACGGTCAAAAACACCTCCGTATCATCCCTTGGGGTAAAATTTTGCATGGCTCATCTTGCTTGTCTCGCTTTCCGGATGTACAAGTCACCACCTTGATGTGGGGGAGTGGCGGTCTCTCTGCTGCGGACATCACCTATCATTAGTTACATTTGCTTTTGCTGCTGCTGAATCTGTTGCATCTGGAGTTTATTTGTCTCCTGCTGTATTTGCTGCTGCTCACAGTACTGTTGCTCTTGGCACTGCTGCTGTTACTCTTGGCACTGCTGCTGCTTCAATACAGCTGGTGTTGATGCTCTTGGCTCAGGATCAGGGGCTTGATCAGCTCCTCCATTTCGTCTGACCATTGTTCTATCCCTGTAGCAGCCTTCACGCAGGACATATGATTTGACCACAGCTGTTTCAGGAATGTTGCCCACATCCGAAACACCACTTGTGGAATGTTGGCTCACTCAGCTGCTCCCCAAGGTAGACAAAAGAACAATTTATGTTAAAGTCTCTGGGTGGTTTATTCTTTCATAAACCATAAATACCAAAATAATAACAAAACAGCTTTTCTGTCACAAATAAAAGTAAAAAGCCCACACAAAGTCCTTCCCAGTATAACTCCAGTCTTTTGGGACAAATACACACGGCAGCTCTCACTGGATCTTCAGCCTGTAGGCTTCTTTCCTCCAAACAGAGCAGACCACACCCTTGAGCTGGAGATATGGTGAGAAGGTGTCCCACCCATCTCTTTAACCTACAGTCATGGCCAAAAGTTTTGAGAATGACACAAATATTAATTTTTACAAAGTCTACTGCTTCACTTTTTCTAATGGCAATTTGCATATACTCCAGAATGTTATAAAGAGTGATCAGCTTAACAGCAATTACTTGCAAAGTCAATATTTGGCTAGAAAATGAACTTTATCCCCAAAACACATTTCAACATCATTGCAGCCCTGCCTTAAAAGGACCAGCTAACCTCTTTTCAGTGATTGCTCCATTAACACAGGTGTGGGTGTTGATGAGGACATGGCTGGAGATCAATCTGTCATGATTAAGTAAGAATGACACCACTGGACACTGTAAAAGGAGGCTGGTGCTTGGCATCATTGTTTCTCTTCTGTTAACCATTGTTATCTCTAAAGAAACACGTGCAGTCATCATTGCAATGCACAAAAATGGCCTAACAGGGAAGAGTATCGCAGCTAGAAAGATTGCACCTCAGTCAACAATCTATCGCATCATCAAGAACGTCAAGGAGAGAGGTTCCATTGTTGACAAAAAGGCTCCAGGGCGCCCAAGAAAGACCATCAAGCGCCAGGACCGTCTCTTAAAAGTGTTTCAGCTGCGGGATCGGGCTAACCAGCAGTGCAGAGCTTGCTCAGGAATGGCAGCAGGCAGGTGTGAGTGCATCTGCATGCACTGTGAGGCGGAGACTCTTGGAGCAAGGCCTGGTCTCAAGGAGGGCAGCAAAGAAGCCACTTCTCTCCAGAAAAAACATCATGGACAGACTGATATTCTGCAAAGGTACAGGCAGTGGACTGCTGAGGACTGGGGTAAAGTTATTTTCTCTGATGAATCCCCTTTTCGATTGTTTGGGACATCAGGAAAACGCCTCATTCGGAGAAGACAAGGTGAGCGCTACCACCAGTCTTGTCTCATGCCAACTGTTAAGCATCCTGAAACCATTCATGTGTGAGGTTGCTTCTCAGCCAAGGGAATCTGCTCTCTCACAGTCTTGCCTAAAAACATAGCCATGAATAAAGAATGGTACCAGAATGTCCTCCAAGAGCAACTTCTCCCAACCCTCCAAGAGCAGTTTGGCGATCAACAATGCCTTTTCCAGCATGATGGACCACCTTGCCATAAAGCAAAGGTGATAACTAAATGGCTCAGGGAACAAAACATAGAGATTTTGGGTCCATTGCCTGGAAACTGCACAAATCTTAATCCCATTGAGAACTTGTGGTCAATCATCAAGAGACGGGTGGACAAACAAAAACCTAAAAATTCTGACAAAATGAAAGCATTGATTGTGCAAGAATGGACTGCTATCAGTCAAGATTTGGTCCAGAAGTTGATTGAGAGCATGCCAGGGAGAATTGCAGAGGTCCTGAAGAAGAAGGGTCAACACTGCAAATATTGACTTGCTGCATTAACTCATTCTAACTGTCAATATAAGCTTTTGTTACTCATATGTTTGCAATTATTATATTTCTGTCTGTGATAAAAAAAAAACATCTGTCAAACACACATAAAAACCAGAGGGCAGCAGATCATGTGAAAATATAATATTTGTGTCATTCTCAAAACTTTTGGCAATGACTGTACTCACCATGAAACCCATACCCTGGAAACAACTAGTTTACTCTCAGCTGGAGGGAAACATATTTTTCACATCACGCAGGATAACAACCTTTCTGACACATATCTCCCCTCAAATACGGCGCTAGTGACCCTGTCACATACAGTGGGTGAAATAAGTATTTGATCCCTTGCTGAATTTGTAAGTTTGCCCACTGACAAAGACACAAACAGTCTATAATTTTATGGGTAGGTTAATTTTAACATTGAGAGATAGAATATCAAAAATAAAATCCAGAAAATCAAATTGTATAAATATAAATGTATTTGCATTTTGCAGTGAGAAATAAATATTTGATCCATCTGGCAAACAAGACTAAATACTTGGTGACAAAACCCTTGCTGACAAGCACAGCAGTCAGACTTTTTTTTATAGTTGATAATGAGGTTTGCACACGTCAGGAGGAATTTTGGTCCACTCCTGTTTTAAAGTTACAGTTGTCTTTAATGCAGGTAAAGAGTTGATTAGGAGCGTCTAACTGGTATGTAGGAGCCAGAACTCTTAATGGTTGGAACATCCACAATGTCCTGACAAAACGGTTGTTTCATAGGCTGATGAAATCACATGTCCCTCTCTATATAAAGAGCGAACATTTTGTTTTGGCACCATTTTGTATTAGCACAGCACAGAGAGGCTGTCCCTGACGCTGGGCCTGGGTGCTGATAGATTTTAGCTAGTTAGCTAGGTGGTTGTTTCTGAGTCAGATAGCTTAGATAGCTAGTGTCCTGTGTGGCACAAATTTTTATTTGTGCCATTAGTGAGGTCCACAGACAAAGACAGCAGGGCACAATGCATAGAAGTGTGTTGTGAACTACTTCTATTCTGCTCCATGCAAGAGTAGACCTCTCAAAATTTTATTTTTTCAGTTGCTAAGCGTGAAACACAGAACGCCATATCCCACATTGTCATTTAGTGGTGGTGAAATTTTTCTGTGATTTGACCTATTGCACAATAAAAAAATATTTTTGGTAGTTGCTAACTTAATTCAGCATCCCATATCTCAACTTGTCATTTAGTGGCGGTGAAATTGTTCTGTGTGCAGAGCTGTTGCACAGTAAAAAAAAAAATAAAAAAAAAATGTTTGCAGCTGCTAACATGATTCAGCACGCCATATCTCACCTTGTCATTCAGTGGCAGTGAAATTCATCTTTCTGCACAGCTGTTGCACAGTAAAAAAATATAATAGTAGGGGGATCTCAGTTTGAAATTGTTAGGCGCATACAATTTATGTTATACAGGCCTCATCCACAGAAAAAAAAATTTCTTCTGTTACTAACATGATACAGTAGGGGAGATCTCAGTTTGAAATTGTTTAGAGCATATCTTGTCATACAGGTCTTATCCACACTGAAACAATTCTTTCTTCTGTTACTAATGTGATACAGTGATACAGTAGGTGAGATCTCATTTTTATAATTGTTTGGAGCATATCTTCTTTGTTATACAGGCCTCATCCACACTGAAACAATTATTTCTTCTGTGACTAACGTAATACAGTAGGGGAGAACTCAATTTGAAATTGTTTGGAGCATATCTTCTTTGTCATACAGGCCTCATCCACATTCAAACAATTCTTTCTTCTGTGATTAACGCGATTCAGCACACCATACTTCACCTTGTCATTTAGTGCCGCTGAAATTCTGCTGTGTGCAGAGCTGGTGTAGAGTAAAAAATCTAATTTTTTGTTGCTTATATTGTCCTCCTACCACACTATCTTGGCAACATGACTGGAAAAAGTGAGGTTGTGGTGGATAGGGGATTAGGCTTGGTGTTCAAGGTGTATGTGGGGTAGGTGGTAATGTTAGTGAAAGCACTAGTGAACCAACAACGTCACGTCCTATACAAACACAACTGACAACTTCTATTACTGGATGGGCAACTCCACTACCTTTCTTTGGCAGCTGCACAGCAGTACATCTTGTTGATGAGGCCCAGGAAGAGCATGTGCTCAAGTGGATGGCAAGCGCAGCTTCAAGTGGCCTATCCTCCTCTTCCTCTACCTCATCATATTACACTGCATAGTCCGCAGAGGTGGCACCCCAACTATGCTTGCTTCCACCTGCATCACAACTCTCCAACCACCCAACTGATTTTAGGGAACCACAGATGGGTGAGTCTTCTGAGCTGTTCACACATTCTATGTCATTGGCATCAGAAGTGCATTCCAAAGATTCACAGAGTCAAGAGGAGGAAATCATCTGAACCAATGCCTACATTTTTTTGCTTGGATCCAGGGCAGGACAAAGTAGAGTCCGAGTAGTATTCTGACCCTCGTCACCAGATGTTAACCCCCATGGGGGGAGTTGATCCTGATGAGACTCAGATACCTGAGGCACACGAGGACAGTACTGTGCAGGAAGGGAGGAGGGTGACTCTCAGGGATAGGAATGTGATAACACAGAGGATGATGATAAGGTTGTAGATCCCACTTGGCATGAACACAGAGGTACATAGCTGAGTAGGTGGAAAAGAAGGAAGACAAGAAAGTTACATTGTGCTGTACAGTGCAGATATGCAGTGATGCAACCACGACGAGCTCTGCATCCTCCGCCACAACTGTGGCTGTAGCCAGCAGCCTTAGTGGGTGTGCAGCTCGCATGGGCAGCAAGGGTTGCCTATCCTGAGCTTTTTTTTTAACACCGCAAAGGATAAGCCAAGTCGTGTTATCTGCCAACTTTGCAAAAAAACTGGAGTAGAAGGAAAAAGAGCAATAATTTGACTACGACATGCATGAACCTTCACATGCACAATCAACATGCATTACTTTTTCAATCCCACTGTGATAAAAAGCGGACCAGCGGCCCTCAACGACCATCAGCTGCTCCATCAACCATATCTGCTGCTTCTTCCTCCTCCTCTGTTACCATGCCAAGAATTGTCAGCAAGTCTCCGACCATAGAACCTCTGGTTCTTTACCCACTCAAGTAAGGCTAAGTGAGAGCCTACCACCAGCTGTAACGAAAGTAAACATGCCTGCTGTTTATGACCGATCTCAGAGAACGAGCACACCACAACTTTCTCAATCCACCATAACATCTCTGCCTGCACCTCACTCACAGTCCAGCAGTTATTATTATTATTATTATTATATTATTAATATTTATTTATATAGCACCATTGATTCCATGGGCTTACATTCTACAGGATGGTGGGGAAGGAGACAGTAGGTTGGGGTGTTGCAGCAGCTCCAGTGAATGTGAGGCGGTAGCTCCAGTAGTGTTGAGGAGGCAGCGGGGTCATTGCAGGCTGTAGGCTTTCCTAAAGAGATGGGTTTTCAGGTTCCGTCTGAAGGATCTGAATGGTTGATAGTCGGACGTGTTGGGGCAAAGAATTCCAGAGGATGGGGGATATTCGGGAGAAGTCTTGGAGGCGGTTGGGTGAGGAGCGAATAAGTGTGGACGAGAGAAGGAGGTCTTGGGAGGATCGGAGATTACGTGAGGGAAGATATCGGGAGATTAGTTCAGAGATATATGGAGGAGACAGGTTATAGATGGCCTTGTAGGTCAGTATTAGTAATTTAAATTGGATACGCTGAGGGAGTGGGATCCAGTGGAGAGATTTGCAGAGGGGAGAAGAGGAGGAGTAGCGAGGAGAGAGATGAATTAGTCGGGCAGCAGAGTTGAAAGCTATCTGCTCCGAAGCAGAATCCCCAAAGAAATAGGAAGCCCCCGAATATGTAATGGCGGTTAAACAAGAAGAAAACACGGACACAGACAGAAAATAGAATGAGCAAACGCTGGGGCCCAATCTGTCTAGATAGAAAAGTATAGGAAAGAATTCTGACTGCAACCCAAAAAAACCCTGGCAAAAATACCAACACTTCTGATTAACAAAAAACCTGAGATCACACGATCTCTACCATCCAAATCAGATCTCTGGTGTAACACCCAGCAACACAGAAAATAAAAATTGACAAAGAAACAAAGCAAAAGTGAAAACACACAATGAGCACAATTGCAGCGCAAGACCCCAAAAGGGGACCAGGCTGCAGACCACTGCAAGCAGCAAACCAGCAGTGAAAATCAAACAGAGGAAAAAAAAAAAAAACACTTATCTGAATGAGAGCAGGAAAGCAAGCTGTGCTCCAAGCAAGAGCAGGAGGAACAATTGATTACCGGCAAGGCTGCTGGGAACTTAGGTCACTTACATCATACAATTCAGAGACAGCTGAAGGCCATCAGTAGTTAGTTCATTACCCTTAGCAACCACCAGATGGAGCCCCAGCTCAGAAGTCGCCTCCAAGGAATTCACAACACCCAGGCCTTCGTCATTAGTTCTTGTACCTGTTCCTGTACCTGACCTTGTCTGTGCTCAGTCCTATTTCTGTGTCTGTTGTATCCTTGTCTGTAGCCTTTCCCACCTGCTGAGTGTATCCTTGTGTCTTCTGTGGTTCTGCCTTGCTCCGTCCCTTGCAGTTCTGCTCTGCACTTTCTCTGCCTACCTGTTCCCATATACCACTCGTGTCTGTCCATGTTCCTGTCCTTCCTGAACCAGCCTCAGCTTCTCCAGTCTGAACAGGTCCCTACCAGTTCCCATTCACCACTCATACCTGCCGATGTTCCTGATGTCCTGCCAGTGTCCCTGATATCCTGCCAGTGTCCCTGATGTCCTGCCGGTGTCCCTGATGTCTGATGTCCTGCCAGTGTTCCTGATGCCCTCTGTCTGGAGCCATGTCTGTAGTCCGGAGTCCAGATGTCTTGCCTTTGTCCTAGATGTCCAGCCTGTGTCCAGATGCCCAGTCCGTGGTCCAGCCGGTGGTCCAGAGTCGGTCCCACTCGTGTTCCTGGACGGGCTCCTCCTCCATGTTCCTGGGGAGTCTGCAGTCTTGTTTCCTGGTGACGGCTCTGCATGAGAGTCCTGGATCTGACCAGCTGATATCCTGAGCTGCTATGTCGGTGTTCCTGGATCTGTGCTGACCGTGTCTTGCCTGTGTCCCGATGTCCTGCCTGTTCCTTGGGGTCCATCCTGTGATGCTGTCTGTCCGAGGTCAGTGTCTGATGTTCTCTTGCTGTGCCTGCGATATGCCTGAGGCCTGAGAGAGAGGTTCTCCAGATAAGCCCGTGCCAGATGATGTCACGCTGTCTCTGTATACAGGAGAACCGGGGTCTATGCTGACCCTAAGCTGGGGGCCTGACTAATCCCTCTACCTGGAGGTACTGTTGATGGTACAGAGGTCCAGGCCGCCAGCGTAACCCTATCTCCTGTGAATCCCTAACCACTATAATCTAGTCCTGAGAAGGACCCTGATTACCACCACAGGGATAAGGAAGGTATCTGCCTTCACACACAGTATAAGACAAATGAGACAGTACAAGGGGTAAATAAAAGAACACCTTGCATACAAAACTACCAATACAGAGGGAACACAAACGGGTAGGGAGATAACTAATAAATAGTGTTGAGCGATACGATACCGCAAGTATCGGGTATCGGCCGATATTAGCTCTATCGGCCTTTCGATACTTAGTTCCGATATTTTCGTCTTATCGGATACCGGAATCGGGATTGTCACTGTCACTGTCAGTGTCCGTCGGTCGGGTCTGTCAGGAGTCAGCGGCACTTACCTGGCAGAAGATCTCCGGCGGTCACGGGCTGGACTGCTTCATGGCCGCCATCATCTTTCCCCGGCGGTCACATGCAGTTTCTCGCGATAACTGCAGTGACTGCTGGGTAATCCCGGCCGTAAAGCAGTCAGTTCGATGACGTCACCGCTGGGGAAGCAGGTAATCAGCTGTGCTGCGTCGCGATGACAGGCTCTGCCTGTCATTGCGATGTAGCAGAGCTGGATCGTCGTGGGACTGTCGTTACTATGGACTGCGTCGGACAGGTGGTATACTGTTGGTTTGTTTTTTTTTCTTTTTTTACAGGAGATCGATGGCGTTGCAGGAATGAGAGTATAATAAAATTAATGAAAACTGTGTTGTCTCTTTTATTTCATTAAAAGACTTTTTTCTTGCTTTGTCTTTTTTTTATACATTTAATAACTTTGGGATTAATAATGGATCGGTGTCTTATTGACACCTCTCCATTATTAACCGGGCTTATTGTCACCGTGCAATCAACGGTGACATTAACCCCTTATTACCCCACTTGCCACCGCTACAGGGCAGTGGGAAGAGCCGGGTAAAGTGCCACAATTGGCACATCTTTTGATGCGCCAAATGTGGGGCTGCTGTAGCCTGGTATTATCAGGCTGTTGAGGGCCAAAATCCATGGGCCTTGACAGTCTTTTAATACCAGGCCGCAGCAGTCTGCATTTTACTTGGCTGGTTAACAAAAATAGGGGGACCCCTACGCCGTTTTTTTTTCGAGGGGATCCCCTATTTTTGTTAACCAGCCAAGCTAAGCAGACTGCTGTGGCCTGGTATTATCAGGCTTGCAAGGTCCATGGATATTGGATCCTTACCAGCCTGAAAAACCAGGCCTCAGCGGTCTGCTTCATCTGGCTGGTTAACAAAAATAGGGGGGACCCCACGCCAATTTTTTTCGAGGGGATCCCCTATTTTTGTTAATCAGCCAAGATATGCAGACTGCTGTGGCCGGTATTATCAGGCTGGCAAGGTCCATGGATCTCTGGCTCCTTAACAGCCTGAAAACCTAGGCCTCAGCGGTCTGCTTCATCTGGCTGTTAACAAAAATAGGGGGGACCCCACGCCAATTTTTTTCGAGGGGATCCCCTATTTTTGTTTACCAGCAAAGATAAGCAGACTGCTGTGGCCTGGTATTATCAGGCTGGCAAGCAGGGTCGGACTGAGCCACCGGGACACCGGAGAAACCTCCGGTGCGCCCCAGCTCCTGCGTGGTGGGCCCTGATTTGAAAGGATAGGTCGCGGGGCAGAGGGGGCGGTGGCCCCGGGCCCCGCGCTCTGAGGGGGCCCACCCGGAGCTACGCTACAGTAACTGTATCGGCGTGCACAGCACGCCGATACAGTTACATTCTGCGGCAGAGCAGGGAGAATCGATCTTCCTGCTCTGCCGCCCAGAAGCTATGGGGCCTGAACAGGCGTTGGGGGGGCCCGGTGCCAGCAGTGGGCCCCCCAACTGTCATCGGAGGGTTAGCTGTATTGGCATGGGTACGGTTGGGGCGAGGATATGGGTGTGATTAGCTGTGAAATGGGTGTGGTCAGCTCGTGGCTTAAAATTTGCAGCGGCGCGCTATGCGCGCCGCAGCCTTTAACCCTCTTTCCTGTCTTCATTTGGGAGGTATGCTGTATGACCCCCCTACAACTTCTGGGCATGCTCTTGATGAGCGCGACGGATGGTCTCCTGAGGGATCTCCTCCCACACCTGGACTAAACATCCACCAACTCCTGGACAGTCTGTGGTGCAACGTGGCATGGCCTAAAATTTGCTGCAGCAGGCACAGCGTGCCACAGCCTTTGTCCCTCTTTCCCTTCTTCAAAGGTTGGGAAGTATGATGGTGGGCCCCAAGAATATATTTTCTCTGGTGGGCCCAAGGTACTCCAGTCCGACGCTGCTGGCAAGGTCCATGTATGTTGGCTCCTTAACAGCCTTAAATACCATGCCTCCGCTGCAGGGGCGTACATAGAAATCATGGGGCCCCATAGCAAAAGTCTGAATGGGCCCCCCCCAAAAAAAAAACCCAGAGCCATTGTAAATGTAAAGTGCCAGCACAGTGAGGGGACACATTAAACAAAAAAATGTATTATGCCCCCATAGATTGTGCCCCCATAGATGCTTCATAGTATAGGCCCTTATGCTGCCGCAGCTGCTGCATCCAAAAAAAAAAAAAGACATACTCACCTTTCGTCGCTGGGGGCCAGGTGCCGGTGTCCTGAGCAGGGGGTGACACCAGGTGCCGATGTCACCGCTCGCTCAGGGCCCCGGCACCTGAGATATTTACCTGTCCTCTCTCCACTGCTGAGTGCCGCTGTCTTCGGGGTCCTCCAGCAGTGAATGATGAGGCAGAGGGCGCGGCGCCCTCTGACCTGAACATTGCAGCAAGAGGACGCGAGCAACGGTGGAACGGGACAGGTAAATATCCCTTATACTCACCCTTCTGCCGGCGCGGTCTGTGCAGCCCCTGCTCTTCTCCCACGGTCTCCGCCGCCAGTGTTCAGCGGTCACGCGGGACAGCTCATTAAAGTCATGAATATGTGCGTATTCATGACTGTAATGAGCGGTACCACCTGACCGCTGAACACAGGCGTCGGAGACCGTGGGAGAAGAGCAAGGGCTGCAGAGACCGCACCAGGAGGGGTGAGTATATAGAAGAGCTGCGCTCCCCCTCTCCCGCCGACCCCCTGGTAGTACTGTGTCAGCACAGCTACCCGACCGTCGAGGGCCCCCTCACCTGTCCGGGCCCCATAGCAGCTGCTTGGTCTGCTTCATTCACGGTACGCCACTGCTCAGCAGTCTGCTTCATCAGGCTGGTTAACAAAAATAGGGGGGACCCGACGCCATTTTTTATTCGAAGGGAACCCCTATTTTTGTTAATCAGTTCCCTCTGACGTCACTGATTGTGTCCCTGGCTGACCTGAAGTGAAAGTGGAAAGCAATCAATTAAGCTTTCCACTTCCTCTCCTGTCAGCCAGGAGAGGAACTCATTCATTTGGGGGTTTACTGTGAGGCTGCAGCATTAGGCTGCGGTCCCTGCAGTAAACATTAACCCTTTCTGAAGGATTACACCGTGGGACCTGACTGTGCATGGGATAGGTAAGAATAATTTTGCTTTTTTATTTTATTTTTATTACAGGAAATGGTTTTTGCAGTCAAATAAAAGATGGTCAAAAACGTGTCTTTATTTCATTAAAATGATTTTTAATTAAAGTGTGTGTGTTTTATTTTTATTTCATGCAATAGGATTAATAATTGATAGTTGTCTAATTGACAGCTCTCAATTATTAACCTGGCTTAAGGTCACCTTTCAATTGCAATGTGGCTTTAACCCCATATTAACCCATTCGCCACCGCTACAGGGCAATGGGAATAGACGGGCAAAGTGCCAGAAAGGGCGAATCTAATTATAGATTTGTCTTTTCTGGGGTGTCTGGGGGCAGATGTTAGTAGCCAGGGGGGCCAAAAATAATGGTCCCTCTCTGGGCTATTATTATCTGCCCCCATTCGCTGGCTTTGTCTGTCTGGTTGCGAAAATAGGGCGGGAGCCCACGCATTTTTTTTAAACAATTTTACACCTCATATAATATATATATATATATATATATATATATATATATATACACACATGTCATTGAATTTGTGACACATATATATATATTTATATTTATAGTTCATACACTTCTACATAGTATAATAGCCGCTAATTCAATTGACGGCTTTTGTGAAAATGCAGAACCCGACATGAAATGACACTTGGTGTACATAGGGTTAACCATGTCTTTTCATGTCCTTTGCTATCTGATTTGCACAAACAATTACATCAGTCTATGTGTGCAAAATTTCACACCTGTAGGGGTTAATTAAAGGTGTAAATTCGTAGCAAAAAAGTCCGTTTTTTTACAACGAATTTACACCTTTAATTAACCCCTACAGGTGTGAAATTTTGCACACATAGACTGATATAATTGTTTGTGCAAATCAGATTGCAAACGACATGAAAAGACATGGTTAACCCTATGTACACCAAGTGTCATTTCATGTCGGGTGCTTCTGTCTTTTCACAGAAGCCGGCTTTACCCGGCAATTGAATCAGAGGATATTTTACTATGTAGAAGTGTATAAACTATACATATATGTATATATATATATGTCACAATGACATGTATATATATATATATATGTATTCTATGTGTGTATATTTAGTGTTTACAAGGAAATAAAGGTTTTTTTTAGTTGCGATATTTTGTTCCCATAGACTTACATGGGACTTCCGGTATCGGAATCGGATATCGCCGATATTTAGTGATATCGGCGATACCATTCCGATCCGATATTTTTAGATATCGAGCAGTATCGCTCAATACTACTAATAAAGCGAGGACAGGAGAAAACCACAACAGGTATTCTTAGCTTAGACTTTTCAATACGATCCGCTCTGCTGGTCTGCATGAAAGCTTTCACCGACACTTCCCCAGCAGACAGGCAGGTATTTGAAGGAAACCAATTAACAAAACATTAATTGCAGCTGAGCGAGGCTGGTCAGTGCAGCACAGAGAGAGAAAGAATTAACTCCCTCAGTGCCGAAAAACACCCAGCACCAGAAACTCAGCTGTGCGAAGTCAGGGTGTGCAATCGCGACGATCTTCGCAGCGACACACCCGTGACAGTATCCCCCCTTCTACGAGGGGCCTCCGGACCCTCAGGGCCGGGTTTATCTGGGTGAGTAGTGTGGAAGGCCCGAACCAATCGGTCTGCGTTAATATCCGACGCAGAAACCCACGTCCTCTCCTCAGGACCATACCCCCTCCAATGAACAAGGTACTGAAGGGACCGGCGATTCAGACGTGAATCGATGACTCTCGACACCTGGAACTCCAAGTTACCATTGACCACCACAGGAGGAGGAGGTAAAAGTGCCGGTATCACCGGCGCCACATACTTCTTAAGTAACGATCTGTGGAACAAATTATGAATTTTAAATGTAGGAGGGAGGTCAAGACGGAATGCAACTGGATTAATTATAGCACTGATCTTGTATGGCCCGATGAACCTGGGACCCAGTTTCCAGGAGGGAACCTTAAGTTTTATATTTTTGGTAGACAACCATACCAGATCGTTCACACTTAGGTCCGGACCAGACACTCTCCTCCTATCAGCCATACGTTTGTATCGGTTCCCCATAGTACTCAAATTATTCAGCACTCCTCTCCACACTGAAGCAAGTGACGATGAAAATCGTTTCTCCTCAGGAACCCCAGAAGAGCCCCCCTATTGAAAGTACAAAACTGGGGGTGAAAACCATATGCCCCAAAAAACGGGGACTTACCAGTGGACTCGCTCCGCCTATTATTTAGAGCAAACTCCGCCAAAGGCAAGAAAGAAGCCCAGTCCTCCTGGTTCTCTGACACAAAACACCGGAGATATGTCTCCAAGCTCTGGTTCAGACGCTCTGTCTGACCATTGTCTGCGGGTGAAAAGCGATGAAAATGCAACTGCATCCCCCGCCGTGTACAAATGCTTTCCAGAATTTGGACACGAACTGAGACCCCGATCCGACACCACATCGGAGGGTACCCCGTGAAGCCTTACAATTTCCCAATAAACACCTGCGCAAGAGTTTTAGCATTAGGAAGAGCAGGAAGAGCGATAAAATGTGCCATCTTGCTGAACCTGTCCACCACAACGAGTATGACTGTTTTACCCGAAGATGGCGGGAGATCCGTAATGAAGTCCATAGACAGATGAGTCCACGGACGCTCCGGGAACTTCAAAGGTAAGAGGGCCCCAGACGGACGGGTATGTGGGGTCTTAGAGCGCGCACAAACCTCGCAGGACGCGACAAAAGTTACCACCTCCCTATGTAAGTTAGGCCACCAAAACCGGTGCGAGAGGAGATCCTCAGTTGCTTTACTCCCAGGGTGTCCTGCCAAAGCTGAATTATGGTGTGCCTCGATCACCCTTTGTCGCAACTGATTAGGAACAAACAGTCTCCCTGGAGGTCCTACAGGGGCGTCCCCCTGAGCCTCCAATACCTCTTCCTCAAGCTCAGAGCATACTGCCGACACCACCACCCCCTTCTGAAGGACCGGAACCGGATCCTCCGTATTCCCAGCTGCTGGGAAACAGCGAGATAAGGCATCCGCCTTAACATTTTTTGACCCAGGACGATATGTGACAACAAAATTAAACCTGGTAAAAAACAACGACCACCTAGCTTGTCTGGGATTCAGACGTTTAGCGGATTCTAAATATAGCAGGTTTTTGTGATCGGTAATGACAGTGACCGGGTGGACTGCCCCCTCCAAAAAATGACGCCACTCCTCAAAAGCCAACTTAATGGCCAAGAGCTCCCTATTGCCGACATCATAATTCCTCTCAGCAGACGACAATTTTTTAGAGAAGAAGGCGCACGGATGCCATTTACCAGGGGACGAACCTTGTGACAATACCGCTCCCACCCCTACCTCGGAAGCGTCCACCTCAACAATGAATGGCTGAGACGCATCAGGCTGAACAAGTATGGGTGCAGAAGCAAAACATTTTTTCAAAGAGGAAAACGCTTGACAAGCCTTGTCAGACCACTTTGAAAAATCCGTCCCTTTTTTTGTCATGTCTGTGAGAGGTTTAACTATGGAGGAGAAATTACGAATGAATTTCCGGTAGTAGTTAGCAAACCCCCGGAAACGTTGTAATGCCTTAAGATCCTCTGGCAGATCCCACTCAAGAACTGCCCGCACTTTCCCAGGGTCCATACGAAAACCGGATGCTGACACCAGGAATCCTAAAAACTGAAGTTCCTGTACGGCGAACACACACTTCTCCCATTTGGCGTACAGTTTATTATCCCGCAAGATCTGTAACACCTGCCTAACATGCTCCTGATGAGACACAAGATCTGGCGAGTAAATTAAGATATCATCCAGATATATGACCACAAACTGTCCCATTAGGTGGCGAAAGATGTCATTTACAAAGTGTTGAAACACCGCGGGGCAATACTCAGATCAAATGGCATGACAAGGTTCTCATAATTCCCCTCCGGAGTGTTAAACGCCGTCTTCCACTCATCCCCCTCCTTCATCCTAATAAGATTGTACGCCCCCTGAGATCCAACTTAGAGAACCATTTGGCACCCACGATCTGATTGAAGAGATCGGGAATAAGTGGGAGCGGATAAGGATCTTGGACCGTAATCCGATTAAGCTCACGGAAATCCAGGCAAGGGCGTAGGCCTCCATCTTTTTTCTTCACAAAGAAGAAACCCGCGGCCACCGGGGAAGATGAAGGTCTAATATGCCCCTTAGCCAGACTCTCTGAAATATAATCCTTCATGGCCTGTCTCTCAGGACCAGAAAGGTTATACAACCTAGATTTCGGTAACTTGGCCCCAGGGATCAAGTTAACAGCACAGTCATACTCGCGATGAGGAGGTAGTTCTTGACACCCTTCCTCCGAGAATACATCCTCAAAGTCCACCAGAAATGGAGGTAAGGCCCTAGGAGCGACCACACCAATGACCGTATTCATGCAGTTTTTATTACAGAAATCGCTCCATTGGCTTATCTCTCTGGATTGCCAATCAATAACCGGGTTATGCTTAGTTAGCCAAGGCAGGCCCAGCACTATAGGAGTGGGAAGACCCTCCAACACATAACAAGACAACAGTTCTTTATGTAGCGCCCCCACTTGAAGATCAATGTTATGTACTGCTTGCACAAAACTTCCCTGACCGAGAGGTCTGGCGTCGATCGAGAATATGGGGACGGGTTTAGCCAACCCACACAATCGCATACCTTGAACCCGGGCAAAGCGAGCATCCACCAGATTAGCCCCGGCCCCACTATCCAGAAGAACAGATATCCTCTCAGTTCTCGCACCCACCACCACCTCCGCCGGTACGAGAAACTGAGACGAACTTAGGGACGAAATACTTACTCCCAGATTGCCGTCCACCACACAATCTGGGATCAATAGTTTTCCGGCGACTTCTCACTCTGCAAAGGACGGGATGGACACCCCCTAATAAAATGTCCCTTTTTTCCACAGAAGAAACAACTCCTTGTTTTGTGGTGCCCCACCGATCCCCTCCCCCGGAATGATGTCCCTCCTAATTGCATAGGCTCCTCTGGACTGACCAGGGGAACCTCCGTGTAAGGGACACTTGAGGAAGGTGGAGTCATCACAGGGGGCGGAGTTACCCCGCACCTCTCCGCAGCCGTCTATCAATGCGTGTAATGTATGTAGTACAGTTCATATAGCGTCTTGTGCTTGGGTGCGATGAAAAACAAGGAGTCACAGGTTTGATATAGAAAAGTTCTGTATTACTTCATACAGTTGGCAGAAATAGTCACACAGTTTGCAGACACAGAAACAGGAGACACAGCAGGCCAGAGTAATCCAAGCTCAGCAATCACTCTCCAATACAGATTCAGGATCTTCTTCTCTGTTACCGTAAGTCCATGCAAACGTGGGTCTTTCAAAGAGCAGGGTTCAGAGTCCACAAGTGCTTCAGAGTTCCTCAGTAGGAATAGCTGGAGTACAAGGTCCAAGGCTTACAGGAGTCAAGTCACAGGTTCACTGCAGGCTAGATTCTGAAGCACTGATTGCTCAGCTGTGGCTGCTTAAGAAGCAAAGGAGAGAATCAGGGCGGAAACATGCAAGCTGGTAACTCCATTTTGACTGAGGGCAAGATAGCTGCAGCAAGACAGAAAGTAAAATGGCTGACGAACAAACTGAGTTTCAGGAATATATACATAGAACCTTACATTACTCCCCCCTTAAGGACAACCTCCGGATGACCTCAGACCAGGCTTGTGTGGGTACCTCTGATGAAACTGACGGAGCAAGCGAGGAGCATTAACCTTATTGACCGGTTCCCATGAGTTGTCCTCCACTGGGTAGCCCTGCCATTTAATCAGATATTGTAACTGATTTCTATACAACCTGGAATCTAAAATCCTTTCCACCACAAATTCTTCCTGACCATCGACTAGCACTGGGTAAGGGCAAGGAGAGGAACGTCCAGGAAACGTATTGGGTGTCGCAGCCTTTAGTAGGGATACATGAAAGACAGGGTGGATTCTCATAGTTCTGGGCAGTTGAAGACGACAAGCAACGGCACTTATAATTTTACTGATTTTATAGGGTCCAATGTACTTATGTCCCAACTTAGACGATGGAATCCTTAACTTAAGATTTCTGGTTGACAGCCAGACCAAGTCTCCTACCTTGAAAGCTGGTGCAGGTTTACGAAATTTATCTGCTGCTTTCTTGTACCTTTCTTGAGCCGATTCCAGATTTTCCTTTAGAAGATCCATATTCTTCTGTAAAGACGTGATTCTTTCAGCCACTGCTGGTAAAGGCGTTTCTATGGGAAATCGTGGTAGAATGTTAGGATGATAACCTAGATTAGAGTAAAAAGGAGACTGTTTAGTGGAGGCACTCTGAGAGTTGTTATACGAGAACTCAGCTAATGGAAGTAGATCCACCCAATCATCCTGTAGGTGGCAGATAAAGCAGCGGAGATACTGCTCCAGGGTTTGATTGGTTCGTTCGGTCTGTCCATTAGTCTGGGGATGAAAAGCAGAAGAAAGGTTTACTTTAATGTCCAATGCTGCACAGAAATTTTGCCAAAACCTAGAAGTGAATTGCACCCCTCGATCCGAAATAACCTCATCCGGTACTCCATGTAAGCGAAACACATCTTTAATCATCAAATCTGATGTCTGTTTTGCAGTGGGTAAGCCGACACAAGGGATAAAATGAGCTGCCTTTGTTAGACGGTCAACCACCACTAGAATGGTGTTCTTCCCTGAGAGGTTGGTAACTCCACAATGAAGTCCATAGAAATGGATCCCCACGGGCGGGACGGGGTGGGAAGAGGCTGTAACAGACCAGTTGGTGAGGAGCGAGGTGTTTTGCATCTTGCACAGACCTCACATGAAGTGACATAATTCAAAACATCCTTCCTGCAAGTGGGCCACCAAAAGAAACGAGAAAGAAATTCCTGTGTCTTTAGAATTCCTCTATGCCCAGCTATCTTGGAATCGTGAATGAGTTGCAATACTCTTAATCTGACTGTTTCAGGAATATACAGACGTTGTCCCTGAATCCACACACCATTCTTAAAGACAAGACTTACGTCCCTTGGGGGTTGTGCCAAAAAGGAATCCGCATGGTATGCTTCCTTGATGTCCCCAAGTAGGTCTTGATTATGAATTACTCCTAGGAATCTAGAGTCAGGAAGAATAGTCTTAGGAGGAGTAATTGGACGTGTCTCTGCTGAGTAAATCCTAGAGAGTGCATCAGCCTTTCCATTGCGCGATCCTGGTCTATAAGAGATGATAAAATTAAATTGGTTTAAGAAAAGATTCCAGCGAGCCTGGCGAGGAGTCAGGCACTTAGCCGACCTGATAAACTCAAGGTTACGATGGTCTGTCAGGACGACTATTTGCTGTGCAGCTCCCTGAAGAAGGTGTCTCCATTCTTTGAAGGCGGCAATAATGGCCAACAACTCTCTATTGCCCACATCGTAGTTCCTCTCAGCCGAAGACAACTGCTGGGAAAAGAAGGCACAGGGATGCAAGACATTCTTCTGACCTGTTCTCTGAGAGAGTATAGCTCCAACGGCACAGTCTGAAGCATCCACCTCTATTATGAAGGCAAGCTCGGGGTTGGGATGTACTAGGATAGGTGCAGTGGTAAATTTATCTTTTAGACGGGAAAATGCTTCCTGGGCTTGGGGAGTCCAGGAAAACCTAGACTCTTTCCGGGTAAGTTGAGTGATAGGGACACTACCTCAGAGAAATTTCTAATGAAACGTCTATAGAAGTTGGCAAACCGATGAAGCGCTGTACCTCCTTCACATTTCTAGGACTTGGCCAATCCTTGATGGCTTGGGTTTTGCTTCCATCCATACTAATTCCTTGTGTAGACAGTACATACCCAGAAATTGAATTTCGGTCCTATGGAA